>CM038355.1:13800952-15000952 GCA_021464625.1 Proterorhinus semilunaris | reverse complement strand
AAGTGCACTATAGTGGGAATGTTAGAACAATTATAAATAAGTAAAATATATTCATTAATAAAGTTACTCACAGTTTTCCCTTTTCATAAAGATATAGGACGCCTTCCTTAAAGTTGTGCATTTGACAGAGAACTAAGGCCTTGTCGAACACGGTGTGGTCACTCCTCAGCAGTGATAACGCTTCCCCCTGCAGGACTTTCTTTCTCTGAATAACATGCAGAAACATTGGTACTTTATGCATGTTTTATCAGAGAGATAACAATCTTTACCTGATGGTCTTGTTCGTGGGCCCAGTCTTGCAGCCGTAGCTCCAGCAGAGTGTCATAAACGCCTGGAGAGGAACGAGGATCCACCTCAATCATGTGCTCAAGGAAGGCTTTCAGTTCACGAGGGTTATTGGCAAAAATTGGAATGAACTCCTCAGAATTAGCCTAAAGAATGAACAGAAGCATAAGAAGAGTACTTTTTTTTTTTTTCTAAAGCAATCCCACTCGAGTCATAAACTACTGACCTTATTGACCCGACTTCTGTCCAGGCTGCTCGTTTCTGCGGCATCTCCACTGGGCTGGTAACTCGTGCACAAGCCTTTCAAAAGCTGCGTGGTGCCTTCAGGGACGTGGTGCATCAAGGTCTTTCCGTAACGCTTCATGTTGCTCTCGGCTTGATCGAACGGCAAACGGCCGATGTAACGCAGTCCTTCTTGGTAGTTCTAAGTACAAAAAGAAGACGTCCGTTATTCCTTTGTCTATTGCCCCATTTCGATTAAAATATTGTTCACCTTCAGGTCTTCTAGCTGGATCTTCAGATACCATTCATGATGCTTGTGTTTTTCAGCCAGAAACACGGCATGGCTGTGATAACCAGCTTGACGAAGAACCTTTATAGCAATCTCAACATCAAAGTGGACCTCACTTTCACTGCTCTGTTTTGCGGAAAAAAATACAAACACATTTCTAAATCGAGCGTTTTACATCTGTCAAAAGGTTTGGGAGTATTCCTTTTGAGTACAGACGCGTCACTTCACATGTAATTGAATCAAACACCGGGTTCACCTTAATAAATTCTTCCAGTTTGGAGCTGTCCTTCAGCTTCGTGTAACAGTTGAGCAGCAGTGTGGTGTGATCCGCATTGGCCAGTGACTGTCTGTGCAGGGCTTGTAGATACGCTGTTAAATTGTGTATTCTCTGTGCGTCCAGAAATTTCCTGATGACGTAAGATGGCTCCAATTTCCCAATCGTACTACGGAAACATCAACAAGAAAATAAGGGACATGGTATGAGAACAAATACAGCGTTTATGCAGGTAGTCAGGCTTTACTTAACCATTTTATACCCCTTGCCTTGATATACAGTTATACTTTAGGCCAGCAGAGTGCGCACACAACACCACTCAGGTCTGTTTTTGATGAGGCTTGGACACTATAAAAATATTAAAACCTCAAAAAAACAAACTATAGGCCTTTTATTGTCCAAATACAAATATTTTTAATACCATGAACGCAAAAGAAATGTGCACATTTCATTTCTTAAGATTTGCAATCAATCCATCAAATAGACGAATGAGCGGAAATTTCAATATTCAAAACAACTGCAATTTAATGCGTTATTATTATTGCAAGAAAAATACGTTTAACCTCTTAACCTGATGACGTAAGGCCAATGCACATTAACCGAGCACATTTTCTAAAGTTCCGCTTTACTCAAATCTGAAAGCTTCTCGAGTGGACTTTACAGCCTGTAGGTCTGAGCCCCATTTGAAAGCAACGGCCTGCAAAACTGATCTAAGATTTTTGCTCATGTTGTCGTCACTTTTTTGTTCTATTTTTGCTGCGTTTTTGTCTTTTTTGTTGCTTTTTAATAACTTTTTTGATGTTCGGTTATGGCGGAGGTGCAAGTTTGAATCCAATTGAATGCTTTTAATGACATTTCTGCCTTAATTCTTTGGACAATGACCCCATACGCTTTTAAAGAAACGGAAACCTCGCCTTTAGTATTTCCTGCACTCACCGAATGTACTGCTGAATGGCTCCGTCGTGATCTCCCTTGAGGTAGAGATGATCCCCATACTGTCTAAAAATCTCCGACAAGCCATCGCTGTCCAGGTGCTGGCTTTTTGCGAGGTTTATCGCCATTACGAACAGGTTTTTCTTAAACAGCATCTAAAAACAAAACGCATGAGATGTTTTGTTACATGCAACAAAAAATATCATGCAAAGACTTGTAGAGGAGGGAAGATGGATAGAACATCACTTGTAGTTGTTTTCTGCTTCTTTACGTAACTTGCGGCATCATCCATCCCATTTGTACTTAAAGGGATATTTCAGGATTTTTGACATAGGGCCTCATTTCCTAGTTATCCAGAGTGTTTTTTCCTAAATTTATGCAGTTCTTATATTTGAATAGTCTAGTGGCGCTAGGCTAGGGCAAGGCTAAAGCATTTCTATGGTATCAGTTAGCCTGCATTAAAAACAGTCTGACCCACTCCACAGTGCACCTGAGGTAAATCACGTATAACGCCAGACTAACGATATAAATGTCTGTGTTAATAGAATAATTTTTGAAATATAACGGACCTTGCATCACATGAATTACCGCATTTTGAGGGACTATTTTCTCGCAGATCACTCCGCCGCTGCGTTAGCTTACAGCCACAAAGCTGATGCTGCTCAAATATAAGTTATTTTAAATGCAAAATTGTTAAAATTATTCGACACAGACATTTATATGGTTAGTCTGACGTTATAAGTGATTTGCCTCAGGTGCATTGTGGAGCGGGTCAGACTGTTTTTAATGCAGGTTAACTGATACCAGAGAAATGCTTTAGCCTTGCCCTAGCCTAGCGCCACTAGACTCTTCAAATATAAGAACTGCCTGAATTTGAGAAATATCTCCAGACATCAACAACACTCTGGGTAACTAGGAAATGAGGCCCTATGTCAAAAATCCTAAAATATATATCTTTAAAAACTATAAACATAGGCTTCCGCAACTCCTATTTGTTATGGTGGCGAAACCGAACCAGCGAGTCCAGACTGACCTCTAGTTTGGTTTGCGTGTCCTTCTCCTGAAGCACAAACATCTTCCCATCTCTGGTCAGGATGTAGAAAGATCCCCACTCGGCTATAACATCAATAACATCATCAAAGGGAGCGCTGTATGCTATGAACTTGTTGTCCAGGTCATAGATCGTCAGGAGCTGCTTCTCGGACGGGGAACTTTCTCTACTTCCGAATCCCGATCTGCTGAAGGGGGAAAGCACAGTTGGATTCACCCAAGGCCCATTTCTAATCAGAATACGCGCCGGCTTGGCTAGACTAAACCTTTCCTCACTTGTTAGGCGACTTGGTGTCTCTGATGAGTAGGAACAAGTAGCCACGATGCCAATGGGCCAAAAGCTTGTGTCCGTCGAATGCAAAGCAGGGGCCTCGCTCGTCCGGCTGGTACAAGTACACACAGTCCTCGCCGGCCACGATAAACTGAGAATCTTGGGAGGGGTCTGCGAGGGCTGAGCAGCGAAGCCCACATCCATGGCTGTCAAGTTCTAGTTTAGGGTATTCTTTGGTGGACAGAGTGTAGCACTAAACAGAAAATAAAAGGCTGTGTGAACTGAAACGTAGTTAAAGAGGACATTTTATAGGTGGAAAGGCGTACATAGACTTTCTCTAGAGTGGCAACAAAGAGATGTGTGACTTTAGCCACTTGACGGAAAGCCAGGCCGGTGACTGGGCTGGTTCCCTCGTGTAAAGTCAGAGTTTTACTGTGACGGTCTCTGGTGATGTCGCCTTTAGTCAAGACCACGCTGCCGTCAGTGAAACCTGGTAGCAAAATGGGAAATCAATGTTGCTACAGAAACAGCCAAAAATCCATGATGGCGTTTACATGACTTAATTAATCAACGCGTTTGTGGTATTTCATGAATGTCAACACTTTACCAATCGCCATGAAGTTGAGATTCTCATGTACACTGAGACACGACACTTCTGTTGGCTTGTTTCCAGGTATCGCAGGGAAGATTCTCGTACATAATGGGTTCCCGCTGTCCCTCTTGTCCAGGTTCCACACTTTCACCTAAAAAAAATAAAAATAAAAAGCCCCCGCATTGAACATTTAATTTGTGGCATTAATACAAAAGCTTTCCTGGATTTGCTTACAAGAGGGTTTATCCCATGCTCGTCCTGACCCACTGACACAAGGATGCTGTGCTGCTTCAGATGGTACACGTGCGTTACCCGCAGCTTGTAGGCTTGAAAAGATGTTAGTTGCAGGGAACGGGACAATAACCAGATCATGCCATCCATATGTGTCAGTACTGTCAAGGACAATTATCCACATTCGTTGCATTAAATGTACAATAATGTGTGTCATAACTGTCAGTCCTAAACTATTGACATCCCTATGTGCGGTTTTAGGTTAATCAGCAAATGAAGTGCTAATCCCACTTTTAAATTTCTCAAACCACATCATACAATTTGTCCCACTTTTAATCCTATTTGAGGTGGTCGCCGTAAACGTAATAGCATTTTAAAGTGATAAAGTTACACGCAGTTTAGAGGCTGAGTTTAATCTTGCAATTTAACCAAAATGTATGACACATAATATAAGGCTTATCTTCACAATTTTAATATAATTTACCTGCACTTAAGTTTAATCGAATAACAAAACAAACAAAACAGAAGTGATTTGTGTAGCTTTGAGAGTCAGATCGAGCGTTATTGTAAAAAAAAAAGAAAAGAAAAGTGGCCTAAATTATAATCAGTTGAAGCTAGCATAACACACAGGGCTAACGCAAACTGACTGAAGGATATCGGCCAAAACAATGTGGCCCCGGCCGGAGTCACAGGCTGATATTCCGCAGGGAAGCGCAAAGTTCTGTCCATTTTCCGACGGGTCTTTGATCGTGTCTTTATCAAAAAAGACAAATTTTCTCCACTGTAGAAACGCTGCCATTTTTCAATGGTTACGACGGGACGGGTTGTCGTCATGTGACTTTAACGTCACGTGACTGCTTCTTCGTGCCTGTAATGTTGCTCATGGACGCTAAGAGGCGCTGCTGCTGCGCTCGTGTGATTGTATATTTGTAAATTGCAATACAGTTTTAATAAGCCCGAACTACGCAATTAAAGAAGGGTACACGAAAAGTCACATTTAGTTTTCTAAGCTTTCATACTTGGAAGTGGCTGGATCGACCACCTCAGTCCACGTTTCCATTTCGTGTCTGCGTAGGTTTCCTCCGGGTTTACCCTACCACTAAAAACATGTGCAATAGGCGAATCCTCCAGCCTGGTGATTCTGACCATCACCACGTCTCCATATCTGGAGATGGGTCCCCGGGCTCGGTACAGCCGCGGCCCACTGCTCCTTACAGGTCGTCTCAGTCGAAGGATCGATCAGATGCAGAGGACACATTTCGTTGTACAGTTGTATAATCAGAATCAGAATCGATTTTATTCGCCATTGATTGAGAACAAGTTCACAAGCTAGGAATTTTTCTTGATGCGGACGTGCAACATAAAACACAGAATTTAGATAAAATTAAGCCATACAACTTTAAACTATAAGGCTTTGGGGGGCATGCATAAGGAATATTAATAAATAAGATACAAATAAATAAAGCACCCTCAACTACATACAGTATGCCTCCCATATGATCTAGCCCTTTGAAAACATTGTGATCACTTGGGTCCTCCTGAAATAATAATGGAATTTTGATGAGGCGGATTCATTTGGATCAGCTCATCAAAATGTCTGGCTCCCAAATAGATTTTTATTTTTATTTTTAATCTATATTTCACAATTTAAGAGACATGATTCCTGACTTGTCAAATGAACCAGTCTACTGCTCTCGACTTGGGGAGGTGGTGGAATACTTATAAATGCACTTTTATTTATTTAGGCTGAATCCTGTTAGTGTGGCCTCGCTGCTGTGGGGGCCCCGTCCCTCTGCTGCCCGTCTCAGCTCCGCCCTGTTAATGCTCCAGTCCCATCTGTGTGTTCATCTTACGTGCACAGGTTGGTGAAAAAAGTAATAGATTAGTTAATTTAAATTGAGATTCAGGAGGCCGACAAAGTGCAGGGGACAAAACCTGTTCCAGCACTCCCCTTGTAGAGAATGGCTCCCAAGTGGCCTATTTAAACTGTAAAAATGTCAATGTATGTTCAATAATCACAAACAGTAATGGTATTGTTATTTTAATAGGTGTTCGACAAGTTATATTTGCGTCAGCAGTAAAGTGTAAAAGAAATAACAGTTGCATCATCAAACAGTGTTATGACACAATTGGTGGGATGGGAAGGTGAGGTGAGATGGCTAAGGGATCCCTCATTAAGCAGGGGTTCCAGTAAGGCAAGGCTTTTAACGACAATCAAACGAATCTGCCACGGCGACTCTCAACATAAAAGATCAAGTGCAGGTTGTACAAACTAGAGGAAAGCGACTCCATGATCTACATTCCAGTAAAGGGTAGATAGATAATCTTATACACGTTCATGTATAATGCATAATCAATTGTATATTAGTGATTCACCTACAATACATCTATAAAAAAGGAACAGTAATAAATAAGCCGAAACTCACGCATTCAAATGTTTAGTCTGACTGCAGGAGTGCCCCCGGTTCACACTGTCCTGGATCCGGAACGTTCACTTATGGCAAAACTAAAACTAAAAAAAAAACTAAAATAAAATAAAACAGGGGTGTCGACTGTCCCAGCACTACTGCAAACTCTCTCAGAGATTTCAGTCAAGTAGATGATCAAACAAACATTTCCACTGAATTTGCAGCGCAGCAGCGAGCTTCTCACAAGAACCGGTTGTAACTTGTAACATACTATGCACCTAAGGAATCGTATACCTAGCATACATACAGTACAATCAAGACTCAATTAGAAAAATACAGGTACAAAATGATTACATTCAAGAAGACAGTACTAGCACAAAAGGATATAATAGTCATTTAGGTAACAACGAGGAATTTCAACTTTATAGAAGCATTTCTATAGAAAAGTATGGGATCTGGAAAAAGAGTTCGGCTTTATGGCTGTTTGTAGAAGTGTGAGCTCTTGAAATAGAATTGAATATTTCTAATAGTTATAGAACGTATAGAACTCTTTTGAATTGGGACAAGGTTTAATATTCATTTTTATTCAAGATTGTGATAATTTTGGTTTATGTGGTAAGGTGCAAATACTGTATAATAAAATAGGCTTTAAGCAGTGCCCTTTTGTTGCAACTGTGGCTTCAAACACCCATGAGACATACATGACTTGTGCTGAAATTGTTACCTGAAGATTAACACCTAGAAAACGAAGTGCAACTGTCAGACCAGCTCCTTTTCTTTATTAAATATGGATTCTGTTTGAATATAACTCTCCCTTTTCTTTGGCAAATGTCAAACTTAATTTGCTATAAGCAAAATATATTGGGGAAAACATTTACTTTGTCTTGCAAAGATTTACACTGATCTAAACCAGTGGAAGAACTATAACAGTTACTGCTTTAAAAATGATAATATAGCTATCCTTTGTTTCAAAAAATATAAATATGGAGGAGAATAGAGCACACTGCGGTTTCCTTCAGAGAGGTGGAAACATATCGGTCAATTGTTTCAGAGGTCAGTCAATTTATGACATTGTTCCACAGAGGTTCATACAACACATTTTATATACCAATGTCTGGTTTTTGAGAGAAAATACTTCATTCAAAAACAAAAGTTTGAGAGATTTCGTGCTTTTGTAATATGTCAGTCTATTTCAAATGCACACAGTTATGTGAAAGGTGCATTTGCGCCTATTGCTTCACTGGAAAGCTTCCATGCATTGATTTATTGAGAGCTTGATCTCTGACAACAGTCTTAACCTACACTAAGTAAACTAACCTTTACTTAATTGATAGAAATAAACTGGACAGAAATTAAGATAAAACCGTCATACCTCACTCACATCAGTGAGTGAAGAGGTGGCATTGTAATTTTCTGTAGCTTTTGAATCATTATTCTCCACTGCGTTAGGCACTCCTCCACATCATAAAGATCACTCAATCCTCTGCTGTCACTCACTACACCTACCACGTAAAAAGCACACGCGTAACCAAGACACAGGCAGAAAAGGAATGATTAGCAAAGTGAAGTAAAACCATAATGCCAACAGAAGCACACAAATTCACGATTTACATATAAATAACTCTCCTATGATTAACAATAAGAAAGATCATTAGTATTGATTGGCAAAAAATCTCAAAAGGCCAAAATAGGAAATAAACAACAAAAGGATATTGTCAAATGCCTCAAACGCTCTGAGGTCATGCATGACATGGCTGACGGACTCAATATTAAATATTGATTTACAATGACACACAAGTTCATGATTCTTAGATGTGCTTGGGGATTTGCATACAGTGTGACAGGAGACGACATTTAGGAACTCAAACTTAAGCTACTAATTAGTGCAGTGGTTACCTACATGTAATTATTAAAAAACACCTATCGTTATGTCACACACAACCATTCTATTTGCTACGCAAACTGCAACATAATCAAGTACAAAACTGCTTTAAATTTTCTACGGACTTCAGAACCAGCAAGGAACCAGTCCTCGACCGGCTTTGTGACAGAAAGGGCTTAAGGTTAAGGCTATATTTGAGACATTATTTAACAGCTTCCTCATATCATTAAGCAAACAGCTCAGAAAACTCACAGGGAAAACAACTAAAGGATCAACAAGACAAAGAGCCTTAGCGAAAGTCAACCTCAGAAAAGATGCAAGGGTAAGTACTATTCTCACACATTCAGTCTAACATGATTATTGGAGCTACTACAAACTCTGGAACAGTAGCATCAACATTAATTACTCAACCATTATTATAACCATACTTTATGTGCGCCAAACTGGTGTATACCAAAGGGAAAACTACGCAATGTCACGTGTGGAAGTGAGTTCATCACAATCTTTTACCCTGGTTCAATCATTTTGGGTTGAAGCTGGAGGAAAGGAAGGTACAAGCTAATAAATACAGAGGTATTCTACCAGAGGTTGCTTCTCAGTAGGTAAGTGTGAGGTAACAAGGTGACAGAAAGCCAGGTTTTCTAAAAACAACCATTTGGAGAAGTGATGTATACCTAAGATACTAGCTTAAACTGCATAACCATACAATGATCCCAGACAATCGCCTCAGAAGGAGGTCATGCACTGAGAGAACAGCTTGGTTCTTCCACAGGTGCTAACAGAGCATCTACACGGGTGAGAGGAATACAAGACATCCTCCCTCTTACCATGGAGGCTTTGGGGGAAACAGCAGGGGGGAAGCAGTGCTGTCTCTTCGCTCCATGGAGATCCCTCGCTCTCACTAAATAACCACAAGAGGGGAAGGTAAAGTCTATACAAGGCATTTGATCCGATCTCCCTGCTGTGTGGCTATTCAGCTGACAAACGGCATTGCTTAACTACCAGTGTCCATGTTGTGTATCTCAGTAGGTCAGCCACAGTTTCACTGATCAGCACAGGAGATGAGGACTGGAGTCTGCGCAAGCTCCTTCTTCTGACTGTCAGCCAAACCTCTCTGGCCTCTGAAACGGCACACGCACTTTAGTGTTCTGGTAAACTGGCCATTACGTCGCACCATCTCTCACCTGTGAGCGTTTTCCATAGCAGCGACCTCAGCAAGCGCTGCCAAACTGAAAAATGCAGGCAGATCCTGTGGTATGGCGCTCATCTCCGTCTCCTCTTCAGTGGGATTGCTATAGCACCCTTTTTCATTGCATAATTTCTGTTGGGGAAATGGCTTCTTATCCTGTTCCTGGATCAGGTCTCTGGGTTTGTCCCCTGAAATCACAGGTTTCACTATTGAAGACCGTCTTTCTGGTACATTATTTCACACATTAACAGTATTAAAATCATACACAAAGCACAAACCTTCCACTGGAGACACGCTCCCGTCAGCTGTGCGTACCAAGTGTGTGATCTTGGTCTTCCGAGCTTTCCTCTTCTGGCTACCCACGAGCATCTCCATAGCGGTGCCCTGGGTGTCCGGGCACATGATGGCAGTTGGGGCACATGATTTGGCTTTTGTCGTCGACTCTAGAAAGGTGGCATCATTCTGAGCCAGAGCTGCGGGGGAACAGAGCTCGTTAAACGACGCAATCCTTCAATAAGGTTACATTTCTATTTCATTTTGTCTAGACATGTTTAGGGCATGCGTGAGTTTACAAGCAACATCCCAGTTCACCTCTTTCCACCGGAACTGGCTTGTCCTTTTTGAGCTTATGCTTCCTAACAATCTTGTGGAATGAAGTCTTTTTCAGAGATGGAGATGGTCCTGATATAGCAAAAGAAAATAAGGGAGATGGGAATGAATCCTTGAGGAATCCATGCACTTGCTTGATGCTACACACAATTGAAGTATGAAAATGTGGGAGAGCAAAATGGAGGGAGAATAGCAACGATGAGTACTGTGCTTTCTGGTCACCTTTACCGGCTTTCGGGGCCTCGTCTTGGGCGCCGCTGTCGCTCCTTTTTCTCTTTGCAACAGCTGCGCCCTTTTTATCAAACGTCATGGGACTGTACTGAGGCAGGCTGTTGAACTTCTTCTCAAACTCTTCCTCCAGTTTCCCCAGGCTGCACACAAATACATGAAGTTAGGATTATCGCAGTAGTCCGCATACAGCAGGCGTGACATCAATCATTTGAGAGAAACGACTCACCCTGGGGAAGTGTCATCTTTGGACTTGGACTTCTTCAGCTTTTTAGGGGTATTAGTTCCCATCTGCGCAAGCGACCAGCTGTCTTCAGTCCAGTTCGCATCATTATCAGATGCACGTAAGGCACCTCTTTTACCTGTGCACAAACACACAACCATCTCATTCATCTGTGGCATAAACGTGACAGTTTCAGTACAGCCTGCGTTGTTTAGGCTCGTACCTCGGTCGATGTTGGCCCTCAGAGACGTCAGCATCCCCTCAGAAACCAGTGTCTTGTACAAGGCGCCTTTGCAGCTCCGCTCAGACTTCCTCGATCCTCTGCTCTCAGCGTTGGCCTCTCCTTCCATCAGTCCGTCTTTGCTTTTGTCCTCCAGCGGCTTATCAGACGTCTGCTCTGCTTCAATCATGGCGTCCTGACTCTCGGTGATCGTCTCTGGCGACTCCGTCTTCAAACTGGTATCGGCCATTTCTTCCCTCTTCACTTCCACGTCGGAGTTCTGTGCACTGTTCTCTACCACAGCCTCGGCCTGCTCCGTAGAGGTTTTCATTTTGGGCTTGCCCTTGTTTTTGGGCGGCGTAAGGTTCCCACATATAAGGCTGTTTTGGATTCTGTTCTTCCCTTTTTCTTGCCAGGCTCCTTTAGCCACTATTTCAATCGTCGTCGAAATCAAGTCGCCGACAGTCTTTCCTCGGCTCTCCATCATTTTCATGACCTTAGCTGGACTCACCGTCTCCACCGCATCGTCTACCTCTTTCTTCTTGGCCTTCTTTTTGACGCGGGGGTTTAGGGAGCTGAGCAGGGGCATGGCATCTTTGGAGGGAGGTGAGGGGGCAAGGCTTGTGTGCGTGGCAGGAGGGTCGTTGTCGTCGTCCTCCTCCTTCAGTTCAGCTTGGACCGCGTTCTGCTGCGGGGCAGGGCTGGAGCAGCTGTCCTCCGGCTGAGCAACCGCGGTGTCCATCTTCTGTGCTTCAGAAGCTAAACACATCTTTTCACACAGTAAGAAGACACAGGAGTGAGGCTAAACACAGATGACCTTAAATGATATAATTTATGAACAAAATAAAGCATAAACATGTATGGGATAGCATTATACAGTGATGACCTTTACCTCTGCAAGCTGAAAGAGAGCAGACTGTCCACACGGTTTGACGTCAGGAGCCACAGACGACTGTAAATGAAGCAACAGCTATGTTTGAATGGTGCTTTGTTCACGTGTGAATACATATGTGAAAGGCTGCATGTCGGTCAGTACACAGTGGTAATTGAAGGGTAACTCACCTCTGCTCGAGGAGACAGGGCAGACGCGACCCTGTTTTTAGTCGTGTCGGGGACTCTCTTCGGAACAGCTCCTGTCAATATCTAAGTGAAATAACACCAGTAAAATGTTAATGTTACTTTAATCAGGGTTTCTACAGGTGGCCGCAAGACAAATTGTATGCGTTTTAATGCCCAAATACTTTAATTTATTAATACAAACGCAGGAAGAAACGGTGCATATTTCATTTAATCAAACAGAAGAAAGATAACTGGACAAACAGCCTGAAATTGACCACATTTCTTTGCTTAAAAGTTGCCTGTTTGGTCAATTTCAGCCAAAGCTGCAGCGGAATATGTTTTAGACTAAAACACTTTGGCATCTTCAATAAACTTATTACAGTAAAATTGTTGATATTGTTTTCCAATAAATGTAACTTTAATGCCAGTTTGAATCAAATGTTATGCTTTTGAGGCCTTTAATTTAATGACCACTTTTTAACGCCCTGCGGAAATGTTTAATGTACAACCATCAACTACTTTTATGTGAACAGGAAAATATTGAATGTGCGAAGAAGCAGCACTCAAAGACCAACCTCTTCTTTATTTTCTGGAATACTTTCTCCCGCCGGTTCAGGTAAACTTGGTTTAGTGCTTGACGGGATCTACAAAACACAGACAGCATAAGCAAAAGTCTTGTTTTTTTTTTTTAACAACAGCAGAGATTCACTGCACGTCCTAGAGAGAGCACAGTTAAATCAGCTCTTCGTGGCCATCTTCTGGAGAACTAGAGTATTACACATGACTAACGGCGCTCACCTCTCGGTTTGTGAGGGCATGTTCTCCAGCCAAAAGCAGCATACTGAGGCCTCCCATCTTTGTAGGATCTGATTTGGAACAGAGCATTCCAGATTTATTCGTGCAAATATAGGCTAGTGATGCTATAGAGATGATTCAGATTCTCTACGCGGTTGTAAATACTGTCAATTTTTTAAATATCCTGGAATCATCTCAAATTTCACGACCGCAATCCCTGCCGTGTGTCGTACAAACCTGCCATGGCGAAGTTTAACTGTGGCATGCTGTCGGTTTTGGGCACTTTTTTGGCAGTGGTTGCATCTTTGCATGGGCTGGAGATGAAGGGCCAGACTTTTTTGCGTGCACTGTTCACCGACTGGCAGGGAGGGCTTTTCACCGGCTTGCTTGTAGTAGGGCACCATTTGTATCCAGGGTTGGCCTTCATGAAAGCATCTTTGTACTGAAATGAAGTCATTCACAGAAAATGTAGGGTTAATTTGTAACGTCAGAGTCAGTAAAGAGGTGTGTACTAAAGGCATCCAGTTTGCTTTATGCATAGAGAGTATTATTAAACATCTGTAGTGGTTTAAATGGACAATAATAAGCCGTCGTTCCACACAGCGCGATCTACGTGCACGTATCGCACGCTACGACCTTTCTGTTTCCACCACACACACCCCCGCATTTGTTGTGGGCGGCGCCGCACAGAGGAGCACGCTGTACAGATCGTCATTAACAGTTTTGTAAGCCGCGATGAGAACAAATGCTGTCATCTGGTGAGAGTTATGGAATCATTCAAGCTGTATTAAAACAGAAAAGAAACTGCTAAACTAAGAACTGTGAAGGTAAGCTACATGCAAATGTTATGCTAACACCAGCTAAAGCTGCGCCAACAGCGGCTAAATGCTATTATCAGCAAAATCCCCTTTTAACACAGCGGTATGATGTTGTGAAATATTAAAATGACCTGCGTGCCAATAGTGAGGGCTGTCCACGTTCGTTGCCAATCAGAGGCCAGAGTCTGTTCACATCACATCAAACACGGGTCAGCGCTTTGGCCACAGCCAGAGGTGGCTCCCAAAACCTATACCTGGTCAGACTGGTTTGGCCTTTGTTATGGAAAAGGCTGACACGCGCCTGCATGTGGAAAAGAGCCGACAGTGAGCCCTTACCTCCTTGGCCATGTCAGTGTATTTCTGTTTCTCCTTGGGGTCCAGCACTGCCCACCAGTCGGCCAGGATCTTAGTGGCTCCTCGGTTGTCCAGACGAGGGTGCTCCTGCCGCACTAGAGAGCGATGGCGTTTGCAGAAGAGGAGGAAGGCATTCATGGGTCTGCGCGCTCGCTGCTCAGTGGAGTCATCGTCCACTTCTGTGGCGCTTCCACAGTGGGCCTGCGAGACCTGGTCCTAAAGCACAGAGACAAATGCTCAGAAAACAGCTACAGGACTATGCACTGCAATGACTCAGACGCAAGTTGTTTCTCTGAATGGAGTGAGGTGATCTCTAAACTTGACATACTTCTGAATAGGACGATAAAAATCAAACCGTGGGTGGATCACTGAGATGATTCCCATTTGAAGAGGCTGCCATCTTATGATTTAGTCCTTCTCAGTTTTCTTTCCTACTTACTCCTCTTATTGGTCAGCCTCTGTCGCGCTGTCATAAGTGACACACCATGTTAACCCGTGTCCTTTTAGAAGCAGCAAATGGCTTTAGTTACCTCCTTATAATCAGAATAAAGAAATCAAGTGTGTAGGTTAGACCACCCCGATATGAATGTTTTAATGTATTAGCATGTTACCACTCACAAACTAAAAAGGGTAAGGTTTGCTTGTGCTATTCCTCACTTGACCACTGATCTTCTCCAACTCCTCTTCATCCTCCTCCTCTTCCTCCTCCGAAAAGTCCAGGGTCTTTTTGGAGAGAAGCGGGTGCCATTGCAGACATTTGCGCTTGGGCCGTTTCCCTGCGACCTCTCCAGCAACTGGTGGTTCCTTTCCAGCTCCTCCGCCCTTCATGGTACTACCGCACCTACAGCCCCATGACAGCACTCATGGTTACACTATCAAACAACTCGTTATGAAACAAACATATTCTTTAATGTTTATTACATTTCTAAATATATATTTTTTAACCAAAGAATTTAGCTCAGAAGTGAATTTCACATTTGTAATGTTGTGGATACATGTTTCACTTATTCATTCCTTTGATTATGGTTAGTATAAAAACTACAAGTGATACTTTTCTTCATGCAAGAGAAACACACGTCTGTGTGTCCAAAACTGATACACCCTAAAGTATCAAAAAACACATTGTTGTTTGAATTCTGTTTCCTTGTTAAGTACATAATTCTAGCAAAAGCCAGTGGATGTTAAAATGTCAAAGCAAAATACGTTTGTTTTTTATCCCAAAAATAAAGTAGATTTGCAATAATAGTAATAATGAAAAATACAGTAAATGAACTGGCACTGCTTACAGCAGAAAGATGAACCGTGTAATGTGTACTCTGTTATGAAAGTAGGGTGGAGAACGGGATACTTACTGAAGAAATAGTATGGAAATGCTGTTATGAGTGATGAAGATGAATCTGCCACAGCCTCATGCAATGACGATGACCTATAAAATACAAGACACCGCTCTCAGTAAAGCATGCATGACACTGGCTTCTTATCAACAATCCCTCACAGCGCGAGGCTGCAGCTCAACGTAGAGCAAGTTTGCCACCGCGCATTGCATTAAATCCTTCTCAAACTACGGTGGGACATTTTGTCTCATCCGACCGTCGATCACTGGTGTCGCCATCTGTAGCCAACTGTGGACATGTAGGCCAAAACCTGGCGACCACTGTGTGCGTTTCACGCGACATTATGCAGCCAACAATTATCGAGCAGTGGCGAAAGCTCGTGCGCAGAGGGCCAGCCTCTCGCAGGTAAAAGTGCTGATGCCCGTCTTCAGAGTCAGACTTTAGAGCCGTATTAAGCCTTTCACACGCGATAACAGTGGAAATGGAGAGACTTTCCCTGAAAAATGATCACACTGTCAAAGGCACGAGCCGTCATTCACTTAGCGCACGGTTTCATCTTCGAGCAAAATGTCGATGTGGGCTTTGACAAGCCGAAAGCGAGTCCATCTTGCTGAGGATTGGAGGGGAAACGCCAGTCCAGCGCAGCACTGGGGGTATTTCTGTCACTGAACTCTCCGCTGACAGTACAGCCTAAAACATCTCTAATGATTAATTAAACACGAGTTGTTCTGTCCAGGTAGATACATCCGTGGGCACCGCTCAGCACAGCGGCAGCTCCATTTCCTCGCACTGTAACTGGGAATAAAAGTAGCTAGTTAGCTTGCTAGCACCGTTGCTGCTAACTGGACGTGTCAGTTATTACATGCGTCGGTTCCTCAAACGACAAACGGTCCCTTTTACAGCAGTGATGATAGTTTACGGTCACATTTAGGGGGAAAAGACTTGAACACGCATGTTGAACACTTTTTCTGTCACGGAGGTTCGTGGCTGATTAGTGACCATTTGATGCGGAGGAAGAGCGGGGCAAGTCAGCAGCTCAGGAACAGTTGCTTTGCCATTCATTTCCACTGCGATTTCAGATTGAAGTAAAGAATAACTGAGAAGCACGTCTACTAATTGAATGGGTACTAAGTTTTAATAGATGGAATTGATTTGCAAGGAAATGTCGAGGGACTACGACACATTCAGAGCAAAGCCAGCAGGCGGACATCGTGTCCAGGGCAGCGATAATAACATTTTTTCTGTAACTGAGAAGCAGGGAACGAGCGGCCGAATAGGGCGAAAAATCAATAAAACTACAAGTTTTCTGTCACGAGCGTGTCGTATATACATGAACCTACCTCAAACGCCCAACGCATGAAACGAGAGGCCCCTCTCATCATCGGTGCGACCAGTTTTAACTTATTGACACATCATAACACACTTCTGCACTGGCTGCACTCGCACGCGTCAAGTCCGCGTAGCTGCGGCGCGAGCTCACCGGAAGTGCCTCAGCTGTCACTGACCGGACCCAGAAACCGAAGAGCGACTGCAAGAAGCTACGCACTCACTTATGCACATTGTAACGCGACCAATATTAATATGTAAAACCCACAAACAGTAGCGGCTCCGCTCCAGGGGCATCTCATTGGTGGGCAATGGAGAGGGTCCTGATTATTTAAAGGAGGGGCTCAGCTGATGAGGAATAGCTATAATGCAATAACTGGGAAGAGAGTTTCTTTCGGAGTGTGGCTGTGTGCTTCCTCAGAGCAAGGGCCACACGGGAGAAGCTTAAGGTAGAGACGTTGCTCCTGAACGTTGAGGGGAGTCGGGCGAGGTCCCCGGCGCCTCTCGGATAAGGTTTTCCGAGCATTTCCCACTGGTGGTAGGACACACTGGTGGGACTACCCCCCGATCTTGGAGGAGGAAGATTGTGTCGAGCTGAAGGAAGTCTCTGCGACCCAGCATGAGATGAGTGGCAGAAGATGAGACGCGAGCGAGATTTCATTGTGGGGGAAAAAAAGCGTTAAAATATGCCCACGAACTTTAAAAGTTACAGAAAGTGCAAATGAAACCAAGTTACTAATATTCCCCAATTTTTCACGGCTAATACTGATTTGAGTCGACCGTCAGATCGTAGGGCTGGTCGTCTCCTTTGAGTCACCGCTGTTGTGTCGGCGTCAACGCTCTCGCCTCCCAGCAAGAAGGTCCTGGATCCGAGCCCGGACTGGGATCAGTGTCCGGGATCAGTGTGGAGTTGATATATTCTCCCCACATCGGCATAGGTTTCCTCGCAGTGCTCCTGGTTCCTCTCACACACAGATTGATCCAGTCTCCAGATATAATGGCACATACATTGAACCGATATTGCATCTTTTCATGCTGTACTTCTAAGCTACAGGTTTATTATTTTTAATGGGAACTGGTTTGCTGAAAAAGATTTAACAATTTCGTTAGTTAAGTTGTTCATATTTCTCCCGGTTATAAACAGAATTACTTGTGAGTAGGGCTGGGTACCGTTATATCAGTATGGTATCGAAACAGAAGGTTAAGTACTACGGGTATCGTTTTGATTAGGGCTGCACAATACTGAAGTAACTTGCGATATGCGATAGGGCGATGCAATATTGCGATAAAGATATTTTACCAAACCCTTTCAACACGATATGTTCCATTCAAATTACACAGAAACAGCAGAAGTCGTCAAAAAACACAAAATCAGGATCAAAACACAGGTCAAATTGAACTGAACTTTTACACATTTTTAAGTTCTGTCAATTGTTTTTACAAAAACATGTGTCGATCTCAGTCAGATAAAGACGTGTTGATGTTGCAATATATTGTTCTTGCGATACAGATATCGCATCACCCAATATATATGATATTTTTTGCTATATATTGTGCAGCCTTAGTTTCGATGTCTGTTGGGTCCAGTGACAGCACTAAAGAGAGTTACTCTTTAAAATATATAATCTTTTATGGAATAAATTAACATTATTATTCTGTTTACTGGTTCTAGATGACAAATATTTTAGCATAGTTATCGAAAAAAGTATCATTCAGATGTCGATATCGAGTACTAGTTAACGTGCCCGACTTGTGAAATAGCGCTGCTCTGGGTGCCTTTAAAGTGCATATGAAACAGTAGACACATTTTTTGCTAAAACATAGTTAACACAATTATATTTAAGATTTTGCTAAAGATTGCACCCGGCTTTCTTTAGTTTGGCCATTTTTGTGATGTTTACAGTTTAACTTCCTTATTGGACACTGACAGGAAGTGACATAGATGACGGCAAACGATTTTAAACTGTTGCCGTGCCGACCATGTTAAGGCAATGGGAAATGAGTGAGTATGTTTGTTGAATCTGACCGTCATGCACAGATCGCCTGCAGCATCTGAGTGCGCCTCGCTCATCTTAAACACACCTATTCAAACGGCTACAAAGCTTTACCTTTACCGCCTTTGCTGAGCCCAATCCCGTCAGCCCTCGGAAGCTAAGCAGGGAAGGGCCTGGTCGGTTCCTGGATGGGAGACCGTTTGGGGAACACCAGGAAGCCTAGCGAAGAATCTAGTGTGTGAGTGAGTGGTTGGTGGTGGTCGGAGGGGCCGATGGCGCAGACTGGTTGCCTCAGTCTACCCCAGGGCAGCTGCGGCTACAACAGTAGCTTACCACCACTGAGTATGGAGTGAATGAATAGTGCAATGTAAAGCGTCTTTGAGTGTCCAAAAAAGCGCTAAATAAAACCGATGCATTATTATTATTATGTCACTTCCTGTCAGCAGCTCAAAAATTCAAATAAATATTTTTTCTGCCCAACATTTCTTCATTAAAATCGCTGCTTCTCTGACATAAAAATGATAATTATGCAACTGGTGTTGTCCTTCTGAATAAGTCATATTTTCCAAAGCATTAAAACCTCTCATATGCACTTTTTAAATCGCCCCTCTGGACGAATAACGCTTTTAATTGTTTTCAATATTACATTTGCAGTGTAGATGGAGACTTCCCCATTGAGTAACTTGACCTGCAGAAAAACGCTTTTATTTTTCCTCCCAAACCGGAAGTGCCTCGTGTGGCTCCGCGCGCCTTGACGGTGATACAACGCAGTCTACTTTACCAGAATGATGATGGATGTTATCGAGGCTAAAAATCACAACTTCGCCCACAACACGCGGGGACGGCGGCCGAAACCCGCCGCAACGCGAACTTGTTCAGTCACACAATGCATATAAAACGACTTTCGCTTTGCTCCGCGCTGTGGGGAGAGCAGTCTCCTGTCGCCTCTATCCCTCCCCTCCCCCGGTTTGCAAAGTGCTCGCAGCCACACGCTGAGCACCGTTGGCCTACAGGCTGCTCACTAACTTCACATTTGCCATCACCGCGGGGCCGGTCGACATTACGGGACCGAAATGCTCCCGGCGCGTCTGATATTCACTCAACTCAGTGTCCACTCACTAGTTCAGCCACTACTTGATATAAGCTTCCTGGGTGTTCGAGCAGCGCGATGCACCGACGTTAAAGTGTTACACAAATTCACCGCGGGAGTTCAACAACACTTACCTGGAAGTGCAACGCGGCTGGTATCTTTTATTCTCAGCCCCGTCTTTCGGCGATAAAGGCACAAATATCAACAGTTTTGCAGCATACTGTACGCGGAGAAAACATCCACCCCCCCGTCACGTATCCGCGGCCGTGATTGGTCGCGCGCCGTGATTGACAGCTCGCTTGTCCAATGGGAGGCGCGGTTGTGTTACCGTGTTGTGAGATTAGGGTAACGTCCTAGAATTGAGTGCTCGGTGCACGTGTGGCGAAATTAGGCCCGTTCTTATTTGGACGTATCCTGTCCCGCTGCTGATTGAGGTATACGGGACGGAAGTGTAAGAGTGGAGTGGCGGGGTGGGGTAGGGGTAAAGCCTTCTCCAGGGGTTCTCACAATGTGTACTACTGGTGGCCTTTTTTTTTTTTTACTGGTACCCAGAGTCAAAGATCTGCTATTACAAATTCGATTTATTCTTTACATGTGAAGAATACATCGTGTGAAGTTTTTCAGCTTTTTATCATCTGAAAAACATTAAGATCAGAGGAATAGTGTCAAAACCAGACTTGGAGAGACTCATCCATGCATTTGTCTCCAGCAGGTTAGACGACTGTAACGGCTGCTCACTGGCCTTTCTAAACGAGCTGTTAGAGCTGCAGAACATCTAGAACGCTGCTGCTCGAGTCCTGACAAGAACCAGGAAATACGACCACATTAGTCCAGTGCTCCGGTCCCTGCACTGGCTTCCTGTCACTCAGAGAATAGAATTTAAAACAGCTCTGCTTGTGTACAAGTCTTTTCATGGTTTAGCACCAAAGTCCATCTCTGACACGTTAGAGCCGTATGAACCACCTGAGAACTTCAGGGAGGGGTCTCCTGGTGGTTCCCAGAGTCAGGACTAAACACGGTGAGGCTGCGTTTCAGTTTCATGCAGCTAAAATCTGGAACAGTCTTCATGAGGATGTGAGACAGGCCTCAACTCTGACAAGGTTCAAATCCAGGCTGAAAACAGCTCTTTTTACCCGAGCCTATGAAAACTGAAAGTATTTTATCTGCACTCTTGCCTTTTACTGTCATTGATTAATTTTTATGTTGATGTTTTAATGATTGATTTGATCTGTTTTTTTCTGTAACTTTATGCAACTGTGAAGCACTTTGAATTGCCTTGTGTATGAATTGTGCTCTACAAATAAACCTGCCTTGCCTTTAGTACTTGTCCCTCTTTTGGTTTGTACTAAACACCCATCAAGGCCTGTGTCCCCATGTCCCACCAAATTCGACTATGTCTCACTTTTACACACACTCTCTATTGTGTCCTACCCTTCAGGATTCGATTGTTTTGTGACTTGTTGCTTTCCTTTTGGGTGGAATTTCATCTAATCTTTCAAGATGGGAGTTTTGATTTCCCCATGTCCCACCACGTCCCACCAACGTGTCCTGATTTGACTTCTGTTTGAAGTTGTCATCAGTAATGCATTGAATTGGTGTGGGGTTTTTATTGTCAGATTTTGGCCATGGTTTACTCCCAGTTTGCACATAATTTTGTCAACTTTTGATCGACCTGATTAAGTCCTGGTTTGAGCTTTAATCTAGGCTTGGAGGGTCAAATATTTTCCAACGTGTGTTTAAAGTTTGAGAGCCACTGGCCTATTAGAGGTTATTGTTTTATTATAGGAATTTCAGGAAGCAGAGACGAGGCAAAAGGAGAATCCAGGGTGTTAAAAGCGCTACACCTTAAAACACAATAATGAACAGTGAGAACTCGCTCAATCAGGCTTCTAATATTCAACCACATATGAGGCGTTTCGTGATATTGATTGTGTCACTTAATCAGAGGAGCACAATGACCCCTAGTCTTTAGGCTATAGGCTTAGTCTGGCCATTTTAAAACACCAAGATAATCTCTAAACTGATGAACCAACAGATGAAAAACAGTAAATAGATTAGCCAGTTAATTTGGGCGGATGCATCGTTTACACAGCCAACTCATTATATTGTAAATTTAGGAGCCAGTATCGTTATTGGTTTCTAACAAAGGCCTAAATCTTATCGGTTGTAATTCGACAAAATAAACGACAAACAACTATCGGTAACACTTTACATGACGACCCTGTAACTGCTACGTAATTGCCTATTAATTACTAGCAATAAATATCAATCAAAGTGGTAGTTCTCGGGTAGTTGAAGTAGTATTTGGAGACATGCATTTGTCTCCAGTCGGTTAGACGACTGTAACGGCCTGTTCACTGGCCTTTCCAAACGAGCTGTTAGACAACTGCAGTATATTCAAAATGCTGCGGCTCGAGTCCTGACCAAAACCAGGAAATATGATCATATTAGTCCAGTGCTCCGGTCTCTGCACTGGCTTCCTGTCACTAAAGAATAGATTTCAAAATAGCTTTGCTTGTGTACAAGTCTCTTCATGGTCAGGCACATCTCGGACATATTACAGCCGTATGAACCATCTCGGGCCCTGAGATCCTCAGGGAGGGGTCTCCTGGTGGTTCCTAGAGTCACCACCAAACACGGTGAAGCTGCGTTTCAGTTCCACACAGCAAAAGTCTGGAACAGCCTCCATGAGGATGTGAGACAGGCCTCAACTCTGGCAATGTTTAAGTCCAGGCTGAAAGGACACCTTTTTATTGCTGCCTATGGCAATTCATTGTATTTTAACAAGTAGACAAACATATTTTTAATGAATTACTATTAACTGCTACTTTAATTACCCAAGAACTACCACTTTTATTGATATTTATTACTAGTCGTTACCGGGTCGTCATGTAAAGTGTTTCCCAACTATCCAGAAAAAAACACACTCATTGAGGCCAAATCAGTGCAAAAGCAATTATTAGTTACTCTTCTCTTTGTTTCCTTATTCTAAAACATAAAAACACACGTCACATAAACACTCGACACACAAAAGGACGGGTCCAAAACGCCTTTGTCTGACGTCACACAAGTGCACCGGCCTAAAGCTTTATTCTCCCGTTTCAGGTCATTTTGATCATGATTTCCAAATGTTTATTACAGAATTATAACATGGACAATTTTGATGAATCAAAAAATCAGCTTAATTTTCTTTACTCCCGTTCCGTCCTGGTGCCTGTCTGTCCACAATTAGGGGTTGGCTGTAACATCATTTGCATTTGTGCACATATTTTGGTACAACAAAATCTTACACACAGTGCTTAATAATATGATGCCCCGCTTTCAGAGCAAAGGATCCGGGGAATTATTTTTTGTAAGATCCGGCCAGTGTTAATTTTGACAACATATTTTAATTTAGTTTTAGTCTTAGTCTTTTGACGAAAATGTAATTCAATTTTAGTCGAGATTTAGTCAAAAAAATACCTTAAATTTTAGTCGAGTTTTAGTCGACTAAAATTGCAAGTCAATTTAGTCGACTAAATTTAGGACAAATTTAATCGACTTTGTATTTATAATATTCATTATAATCATATTTAATCGAGGTCCTCTGCTTCATGGAGCTGCTCCCTCATGAACAAAGCTCAGAGCTGTTCCTTTGGCAGTGAATGTACATGATATGAGGCTCTTTCAAACTATCAATAGAATTTTGGATGATTTTAGTCTCTCCTTTCCATTTTTATTTAGTCTCATTTTAGTCGACTAAAATATCTGGACATTTTAGTCATAGTTTTAGTCGCATGAAAAACTTTAAATTTAGTTTTAGTCCAATTTTAGTCCAGAAATATCACTAAAATTAAGACTAAATATTT
The DNA here is from genome assembly GCA_021464625.1 of Proterorhinus semilunaris. NCBI lineage: Eukaryota > Metazoa > Chordata > Actinopteri > Gobiiformes > Gobiidae > Proterorhinus > Proterorhinus semilunaris. The sequence continues at coordinate 14,977,428 of CM038355.1, read as the reverse complement.
TAGTCGACGAAATTAACATTGGATCCGGCATAGATTTGAAACGATATAATGGTGTTTAATGAGTGTGTTCTGGAGACTGTTTTGGCCCGTTCCCCTAATCCATCTAAAACTACTAAAATGAAGCAACCCATGTAATATAATGTAAAATGAAAATGTATCCAGTTTAGTGGAGAATCAAAGAATCCATACATTTTCATTTTCAGACACACACTAATAAAACGACTGATGCATCAAAGACAGGGTTCCTTTAATAAGTCCGAGATCACAGGTTCTGATCACAAGACTAGAAATGGCCAGGGCACGCCGTTTTCTTCTTCTTCTCCGGGGCCTGTCGCCTGTAAATCGAAGTGAAGGTCTGGAGCTCAGTGCCACGTCAGTCTGAACAGGAGCTGGAGGTGGACATCGAGCTGACAGAGCAGGCCGACGCCCAGCACTACCAGAAATAAACACGCCGTTTGGAAACTTCATCTATGGTTTTGTATGTTCCTCTTTACAGGCATTCAGTTCTGATGAACGTCTCGATACGCGCCACTGTTTCCCCATTTAAGACACACACATATTCAAATATTGTTGATCGAAATGTCTGATCAGCACGCTCACAACTCGCTAAATGCTTTCCATATATTATTTTTGAACTGCATGCAAAGTTTTCCCAAAGAACCCTGTGATAAATTGCACAAAAGATCTAACACGCCACTGATATGTATCTCATGGTCGTATAGTTGATCGCATGTAATAGATTTTTACAATTACAAACATGAAAGTGTTGTTGTTTTCTGAAAAAGAATGCAGAAAGCTGTAGATGAAAGGTTTCAATTGAACGATTATTGATTTTTCAAGCTCAAACTACTGTTTCTCAGGCGGTCCGGTGGGGCTGGTTGTCTCAGGGGGGTGAGCGGTTGGTCGTCATATGGAGACATACTGGTGGAGCAAATGTGTTGTTGTCACTTATGTTTTGATGATCATATCCGTTTTATCACTGGCTTTGGTTAAGCATATATTTGGGGTTTTGGGTGGATTTCTACATTTTGGGGAACACACTTTTTCCCAGGCCTTTTCGATCTTTTCTTCCTCATTATTGTTATGATTATGAAACAATAATAAGAAAGCAAAGCTCAAAAGAAAATATATTTTTATTGTTATGATTATGAAACTTCGAACCGCCACCTTAACGTGGTGGAGGGGTTTGAGCACCCCCCCGTTCTGTAGGGTCTCCCATGGCAACCAGGTCCTAGGTGACGGGTCAAAGAGCGGTTCAGAAGCCCCTTATGAGAGACCGACAGGCCCGGTTAGAACCATGAGGCCGTCCTTCTGTGGACCCCCCACCTGTAGGGGGCGCCATAGTGGCTGGTGCAATGTGTTTTGGGCAAGTAGAAGATGGATGGATGGATTATGACACTGAAATGCCATGATTGAGCACCGTGATGTATGTCTTTGATTTTAGGAAAGTAACTAAATACCCTCACATGATAGAGTGACCGTACCTGCATGCATGTAGTCAGTTACCACGCAATACTGTTGATTGGTATTTTAATAGCTGCTCAATAATAATGAATGCGCCATTTGTTTCTTCGATGTATTCTGGTGGCCTGTGACAGAAGCAGAAAAAAAAAAGATGAAGAGAAAGTGTGAAATGGAAAAACAAAACGCCGGTGCCGAGTGTTATAGATCGATGGTCGGGACACAAAAGTGGGCCACGGAACCATTATCAGTGAGTCGTCAGCCTTTCCCGGGGAGCGTTTATTTCAATATTGTTAACCAGCCTTGACCGAGCACAATTTCTCCAGTTCGACTTTACCCCAATCTAAAAGCTTCTTGAAAAAAGCTTAAAAATAGCAACAAAAACGAGATTTTAATGATGAAACACGCCAATAAAAGCATCAAAAGAGCGACAAAAAAACCAACGAAACAGGTGACAAAAAAGGTACCAAACTCTGACATAAAAGTGAGGACGCGCGGAGAAATCTTAGATACGTTTTGAAGGTCTTAGCTTTCAAATGAGGCGTTACACTTGATGCTGTAATATCCCGTCGAAAAGCTTTTACCGTAGATTTGAGTAGAACTGACCTGGAGAACATGTGCTTGGTTCAGGTGGGGGTCGACTGTTTTGAAGTTGTTTTAAGTAAGTGCTTTATTTGAAACTGTGTTCAGGTGTTAGTCCTGAGCCGCTGCAACTGAGCCATTGTGGGCCAACCTGACCAGCGTGTTGTTGGAGGTAGAGGAAACCGTAGTACCGGGGGGAAACCTGGCTTGCTGCCTTCAGTCCTCCTTTGATCCTCTGAAACGGTGCACCACCTCCTTGGTTTGTCCCCGTTTCAGAGCGTGGTGTCCTGCACTGGTCAGCTCCACCGTCCTCCTGCGCAGCTCCCTCCGCCCCACAACAGTCTTTCACCATCGTCTGGGAAGAGCTTAGCAGTTTATTCTCCAGTGGACGTCCAGAACAACCTTCGGGACAGAAGGCATGTGTGGCTTAGCTTTGAGTCTTGCCTGGATACCTACCTTTAGATCATGGTCTTCTTTAAAAGCTTATCCAAGGCTTATTCTATTATAATTATAAATCCCGGCTTGTCATACTAGTGTTATGGTGGGTCCCGAAGCCGTACCAGTTGATCATTTAACACCATTGTATTAGGGGTGGGAACCTCTGGGTACCTCACGATTCGATACGCGATACATGGCTCACGATAACGATTATCTCACGATACGCCAATACTGCGATAATCGTTATACTGCACAAAAATAAGCTACGATACATCACGATAAAAAAAAAACATGTTACTTTTAACCTTTATTTTAACATACTACATATTATTCATCATTTACATTTCTTTTCGTGTGCTTTGTACCACTTTTATAAATGATCCCTGACTTACACACTGAAAATGGGTCTATATCTGTCAGTGACTTATTTACATTTAAATAAACAACAGTCCTATTTAAAAAGTAATAAATCAACCCCAAATTAATCTTTATAATTATAAAAACTATGATTAAAAGTCATTTATTTCTGTGACAGTGTTTGGTCTAAGTGCTTAAAACTGTAGTGCTGCCCCCTGCTGTCCTGACTGAATTCTTCATCATTATTGGCCTCTATTGACTGTGAAAACGGTGGAGCACTGCTGCCTCATTAGTATGCATGACGCTGCTCATTAATATGCATGACGTCATCAAAAGTATCGATATCGGAATAAATCGATATATCGCGATATATCGAAAAATCGATATATCGCCACACCCCTGAATTGTAACGCCACCACAGTGAAAATGAAGCCGCTCGACACGTCATGTACAACAGTGATTTATTTGGGTTTAAAATAGACATAAGTCTGGTTGAAGGATTCCGATCCGCAGACCGATCATGTCTTTAAACACAGCCAAGTAACTGAACGCTTCAGTCGTGTCGAGTATTGCACATCCACAGGAAACTTTTGCAACATGCATAGGTCAGAAGTCCTTTACATCTCCACAGAAAATGGCTATACTGGCCTCCTGTAAAGTACTAGTGTTACGATGTTTACATGAAAATTTTGGAAATTCGTCAGGATTTAGCACAATAGTCGAGCCGGCACATGTAGCCGTATTGCTGGCCCACAACACTTTGGAAAACGGGGTCTCTTTATATATATTCCCATCACTTGAAAAGATGTTGGTTCAGAAATTCTTCTTACCGTCAAGGTAAAGTTACAAAATAGAAAATATCTCTTTAGTACCGCTTCTTTTACAGCATCAAACGTCATCGGTAAAATGTCGCAACAGCCTCGACGGAACAACGAAAAAAAAAAAAAAAAAAAAGGCTCAAACTGGATCCGGCGACAGTTGAACTTAAAAGATCAGGAGCTAAAGGAGGAAGTAAATAACATGTCCTACTCTCGAAAAAAAAAAAAAAAGACATTTAGAAGCCCCCGTCTGATATACAGTAAACCTACTCTGTTTAAGGCAAGTGGTGACCAATACGGTATGGAGCGTTTGCAAAAGAAAGAGCAGAAAGTAAAACAAACAAAAAAAATGACAACGACAGCAGAAATCTTTTTGAAACACGTCGTAAAGAATGTAAGCGGTGTTGACCGACAACATCGGCGCCGAAAAATGGTGCACCCATGACCGTGACAAAAGCGCCTTTTCGCGACGTGGCTTCATCTCCTATAGAGCCAGGTCAGTCGGATCGCGTTCAACATTACGCCCTTAAATCTTTTGTCTATATCTTTATTATATGTACCAAAAATGATGAATAAGTGCACTTTGAAAACCCCCCACTGATCAGAAACACAATGTTGCCTCATAGTCACTACTGAACGGGTGAAACATGCGCTGAAATAAACGTGGGAACAGGTTTAGCTTTGCAGAAACGAGGGAGTTATCAATGCATTAGTCATTCCAAGTGCGTTAAGGAGCTTTATATATATATACTTTTAAATCTTTTTTTTCTTCTTTTTTTTTTTACAAAGCAAGGTGAGTTTTCGTATATATGCCCTTTCAGTCAAGGCAAGCCACTGGTGAGTAAGCTATAAATTCAAGGGGTGTTTTAGATATATATCGTGCTCAAAAAAATGCATAATTATTTTATCGTGTAAAATGCAGCCAATGCCCTGGACCAGCGGTTCCCAAAGAGGGGGTCGGGACCACTCAGGGGGGTCGCGAGAAGCACCGACTGAGGCCGTAATGAAGACAATACTGACACTGTTTTCAATGTGATTATTCATTTAAAACGGCATGTATATTTGGGTCATTGGATTTTCAAAAGGCCAATAATTGTTTAAAAAAAAAAAGCCTTAAAATTAAGTCATGTGGTGCGACTGTGATTTATTTTTAAATTTGACACATTAGACACAGTTCTTGCTAAAACATAGTTAACGCAATTATATTTAAAATTTTGCTAGACAGCTTTCTTTAGTCTTACCATTTTTGTGATGTTTATAGTTTCCCTTCCTTATTGAACACTGACAGGACGTGACACAGAAAGACAACCCTTTTAATGTCAATTAAATCTGATGTCAATGGGAAATGAGTCAAACTGCAGTGGAACTTTACCTCTACCCATGTCACTTCCTGTCAGTAGCTTCAAAATTCTAATAAAAAATAACTTTTCCGCCGTACTCGTCTGCATTAAATTTCCACTGAAATAAAATGATATTTTTTTACTTAGAGCAAATGTTATTCATCTAAATAAGTCATGTTTTCAAAAGCGTTAAAAACAAGTCATATGCACTTTAAATATAGTTCTTTTTTTCCCCCGTAAATTGGATAAAACTGATCATGAGCTTTTAAGGATACCGTTCACCTAAACAAAGTGTGCAATAGATAAGATAGTAGATAATCTTATATAGAATCAAATACAGGTGTTGTCATTATTAGTCGCACCACATGATGAGCATCATAAATCGCGGTCAAAAAGCAAAGTAAACATCCTAAATACATATTCAACCAGATTTTAAATGTTTTTCCTGCAATTGTTTTTGTGAAAGTGGGATTTCCAGATTGTTTGGGAACCCCTGGCCCACACCCATCGAATTCGGATCTTTGTTGCCCTCGGTTTAAACGTCTTGCACCACAGTAGGCTTTTCTTTCTCAAATCATCTAACTCAAAGTCTAATTTTGTATCACAGGAGCCGAGAAAACATGAACTTAATCTCCCCTAATTCCAGCCGGACGAACAGAGCAGACGGAGAGAGGGAGGACCCCATCCCACCACCGCACAGTGAACTCTGGAACGGTTCGGGAACGGACTCAAAGCGTGACACGAAACCCGTCACTTTTTTTCCTAGTGGATTATGCGAATGGCCTTTGAAAAACGAGACAAAGCGAGCTTCCTTTTTTTTTTTTTCTTCTTTCTTTTTTTTTAGCTTTGAGCGTCGAAAAAAAATGTTGTATTTGAGAACGGTCTTTGGCTAAACGGTACTTTTGAGACTAGAATTATCTTCGTAACTCATTCGAACCTGCTGTATCGCCGAAGAAAACAGACAAACTGAATGAGAAGGGCCTTCACGATGAGAAAACAAACCGTCTTTCGTCTTGGTTTTTTTTTTGTTTTCTTTACATTTTCATGTTTGAGTAGATTTTACAAACAGTGAGAAAGTGCTACTTAGGCTATATTATAAGTGTCTTCTTCTTCTTACGTGTCGTAAAAGACAAAGTTTCCCTGTAAAAATGTCATCTGTACACACGGTCAACTCCAAATCAAAATACAGTGCATCCACATTTGAATCGTAGCGTTACCCTTTATAATAAATAAGTCTGTGCTTTTGTGCCTTTCAGCTTAAATAGTAAAATAGTATTACATCTTTTTACCTGCGCTCTCCCTTTCTTCCTCAATTGTCGTTGCAACAACCCATGTCCACTACGAGTACGAATAAAAAAAACAAAACATATCTTTTACATAATTTAAATAGTCTTACATGTCGAAAATAAATACAGAAGGGAGAACGGATGATGTAAACGAGTAATAAAAAAAAAGAAAAAGAAAAACAAGCGACGTTCAGGAGATGCACAAACGCGAGACGCAGCGTATATATATATATCGAACACGTCGCTGTGCAAAGAGTCGCCCCCCCCCTCCCGAGTCGAATGAAAAGATATTAATGCAAATGTACAGAGACCTAACATCCTAAAACACTTGGTGGTGTACATTCAGGAACATTCATGTTGCATGTGAAAAAAACAAAAACAAAAAAGCGATCGATAACAAAACAAAAAAGTAACCTTCAAGACAATGACATTAAATAAAAAAAAACAAAAAAACAACAGAAATAAACATATTCACAACAATTGTTCATGAAGTCTATTTGTTTCCGTACAGTTATCATATGTTACAACTTATTACTAGGTCCTAGCAGTCCAGTGGCCCTGGCGAGGCGCAGTTATAGCTTCTCCTTGGACGGGATCCAGATATAGGGTCCTGCGTGTTCTTCTATGACCAGCTTGCATTGGTTATAAACTTCCTCTAAGGTGTCGCCTTGAACCAGCGCTGTGGAGCAGAGGACGGGGTCGTCAGAGCAAGACAGAAAACATGAGCGTTTTATACATTTATCAGAATAATGTCTGGAACAAGCTTAAGGGGATATTTCAGGATTTTTGACATAGGGCCTCATTTCCTAGTTATCCAGAGTGTTGTTGATGTCTGGAGATATTTTTTTCTTAAATTCACGCAGTTCTTATATTTGAAGAGCTTAGTGGCGCTAGGCTAATGCTAGGCTAACGCATTTCTATGGTATCAGCTAGCCTTCATTAAAAACAGTCTGACCCACTCCACAGTGCACCTGAGGCAAATTACTTTTAACGCCAGACTAACGATATAAATGTCTGTGTCGATAGAATAATTTTAACCATTTTGCATTTAAAATAACTTATATTTGAGCAGCCTCAGCTTCGTGGTTGTAAGCTAACGCAGCGGCGGAGTGATATGCGAGCCCATTTTCTCCAGTTCGGCTTTACCCAAATCTAAAAGCTTCTGGAGCGTACAGCGTATAGGCCAGTGACACACCTCATTTGAAAGCTAAGACCCACACAACTGATCTAATCTCTTTTATTGCTTTTTTGTTGCATTTTCATCTCTTTTTGTCACTTTTATTTTGCTCTTTTGTTGCTTTTTTGTGGCTCTTTTTTTGGCTCTTCTGCCGTGTTTTTATCACTTTATTTTGCTATTTTTGCTTTTCCGGCACATTTTTGTCGCTCTTTCGTCGCTTTTTTGTCACATTGTTGTTGCGTTGTTATATTAAAACGTTTTTTTTTTTTTTCAGGAAATGTGCTCTGTTCAGGCGGGGGTTAAGAGGTTAACCAATGCCAAGTAATCTCTCCATGGAGGACGTTTTTTGGACCCAAATTAAGAAAAAAGATCTTTCTCAAAAATTGCTTTGTTGATGTTTTTTTCTGAATTCAAGTGCCAAAAGAACTGGACAGATTTCTTGAAATTCGTCCAGTTAGGTTCATTAGGTCTTCAAGTAGCGATGACAATATGTTCTTATAGCCAGACTTGTTCCTTGATCTTTGACACTTTTGGGTTCTGTGGCCTTCCTCAAAAGTGCCACGTGATGTCGCTATGAGAACATCTTGTAAGTTCTTAGCTATTAAATCATGGCCAAATTCACTTATTTCACACATTTCTAGATTACATGTTGCAGTGTTTGATTGATCTGATCTCATTTCAATCCGTCACTGACGAAAAGAAATTTCCCTCAGTACTTGATCTTTACGGGGATTATGTAAATTGCTTCATTTTGTTTTTTGTTTTTACAAGAATCCCCGAGAGCTTCCACATTGTGACTTATGGTCTTTCAGTAGTTAGGTTTATGTAATATTTTATAATCCAAGTCTTGAAGTAAAAAAATAAATAAAAAAAATAGGGGAGGGGAAATCCTATTGTGGGGATATTTTTGCTGCAGGTGCGACTTGTGCGCAGGGCCGGTCCTAACCAATTTGGTGCCTTAGGCAACATTTGGCTTTTACCCCCCCACCAAATCATTTTTTTTATCTTAAGAGGTATCCTGTAGCACTGAGAGCAATTACAGAGACATGGACGAAGCATTTCTTGACCCAAATGGCACGCCGTATTTGTTTTTTTTTTAATCGGAACATGCGCAATCACGAAACGCTTGCTCAACGGTCTTATTGGCGGGAATGCCTCCACTTCTGATGTGAATTATAAACACATTTTCACCGCAATGTTGTTTCCCGGAGGCGTCGGAAGCTCATTTGAAAGCTTGAAATCTCTAGTTTCTGACCGAAAGTCAAGAACGTTGTAGAATGAGGGGCGAAAAAATTTAAACGCAATTCGACGCCCCCTCCAGCAGATGGCGCACTTATGGTAGAGTGAAGCGAGAGCATCACTTCACCATTTCCAAGTCACAGATGCAAATTAGATCTAAAAAGACTTGAGGCCATTGAAAATCAGCATGCGGTTGCAGAAAAATAATTGATTTCGGGGAGTGTTGACAAACAGAGATAATTACAGGCTTTACATGGAGCCATTTAAATGTCTAAACACAATCATTTTAATGTTGTAAATGCAAATCAATGTGTTTACGGTTGGTTTTATTCATGTATTCACAGTAAATAGGAGAATTTTTAACATTTTGAATTTAAAAGAAAACTGGACACAACCGGAAACCTCTGAGCATAAATGTGTATAAAACAAACACAAAATTGACTAAAAATATCGGCAAAACCCGCAACTGAATGTGCTAAATATCTCGTAACCGCACGAGAGCTATAATTTTCCGTCTTCATGTTCCCTGATTATTGCCGGTGCTGCTGTAGCTGTAAAGTGCAGGCGTTGATCCGCGGGAGTGTTTAATCAGCGCCGGTGGCAGGTGCCGCTGTGTGCTCATGTGTGGCTGAACGCAGATGGCTTTTATTAAAAATACCTGTGAAGAATTCTCCAAACTCCAGCTCCAGCTTCATCGCTCTGTCAAACGTCTTCTTGGCTTGTTCCTCGGTCAGTCTTTTATTCATGTCCCTGGAAAAAAACAAAAAAATACAAGCAGCTGTTACTGGTTTGCAACTTGACAAGATTTGGGTTAATTCTATAGTTGCACAACAGATTTAATAGTTTTAGCTGCAATTCTGTGCTTCTTTACACGACAGATTTCCCCAGATGCAAAGAGAGGTGAGTAGAGTAGCCAAAATATTCACTAGAGTAAGAGTGACATTGCTTTAAAGTCGAGTGTAATCATATTGCATTGGTTTAATATAGCGCTTTTTTAGCATATACTGTAGGTCTAATTTATGCTTTAATGCTGTTGTAATCTGACATGATCAATATAAAATTATGCAAAAGAATCCTGATATTTCCAAAGAGTACAGTTTGAAATGAGATAAAACAAATAATTCTACAGATACGACACAAGAACATAAATTAAAGTGTTTAATCAGTTAAACTTGTATTATTTTAATTTGTCAACATGAAGCTTTTGTCTCTTACACATTTAGTAGAAAGTAACCAAAAAGTTGAAAGATATATCGTTATCGTATCGATATATAAGATATAGATTTTCATCAATAAAACTGCACTCTTTTGTATTTTGATTTTATTTTTCTGAAAAAGGCTTAGTTTTCACCAAACCCATAGTTATATCGTATCATATCGATATCGAGATAGCTGGCATGAATTTCAAGATATGAAAGTACCCTACCGGGTCCTCCAGTTTCCCCACCACTAAAACATGTACTAGGGCAATGGTGTGTGTATGTGAGAGTGCCATCAGTCTACTCCGGAGCACCTGTGGCTACTAAGGTACCACCACGGAGAATTAAGTGAATTTCAATTGTTCCATGTAAAGCGCTTTGTGACCATGTCTGTGATCTACTTGAGTAACTGGGTACTACCGCCTCTGGATGCTTAACTGTTAATTTCGTCAACTAATTTTGTCTTAGTGAAAGGAATTTATTACTCTCTAGATATTTTTGTCGCCTAATAAATTCAATTCAATTCAACTGTATCACGGACTCGTGGTCCAAATAAAGAGGAAATAAAATGGGAAAAAAAGAGACTACACTTTAGTGACATATTTTGAAAAAGCCTCATATTTAACTGCTAAAGGAAGAGGTCTGTGCTTTGTCCGAGTGGAAGAAGTTCCAGGAAGCAGCGCAATATGATTAAACATGTTTGAAAACATTAATATGAATGTTACGTTGATGCAGAAGAATATGAGACGAGATAAAAATATTGATGCGGTTCTTACATTAATGAGTCAATCGATTTAGGCTTGATGAAGATGGCGACAGGATACAGTTGTGCTACTTGTAGCCGCTTAATGGCGTTTCCAGACACGTCGAGAATACAGTGTTTACCCTGGAAAAGAGGAGACATCGATGTGATTGGATTTGTCGGGATAAAACCTGGTGAAGTCAGCGGTTGAATCAGCCTGACGGCAGCTCACCCTCTCGGCCACGTATCGCACGGACTGGACACTGGTGCCGTACAGATTGTCGTTGTACTGTCCCGCCTCGATAAACTTGTGCTCTTGGATGTCCTTCTCCATCTGCTCCCGGGACATCACAAAGTGGTAGTCGCGTCCGTCCACCTCGTAGTCCCGCTTTGGCCGCGTCGTATCTGCAATTTATCAGAAAGATTTTTTTGAAACGACTGTAAAAGGCAGCAACAACCACAAAAAAAATCTAGTAAAAACTGCTGATAACTAATAGCTGAGCCGATATGAAAGGAACAAATAGGACTAACATTAACCCCTTAACCCCCGCCTTTATCGGTCACATTTTCTCCAGCTTTACCCAAATTTAAAAACTTCTCGACTAGAGTTTACAGCCTAAGACCTACGAAACTCACTCTAGATTTTAGTCGTTTATTTTGCGTTTTTTAATCACATTTCCGTTGCTTTGTTCCTGTCCCTTTTTGTTGCATTTTTGTCACAATTTTGTCGTATTTTTGTCACTTTTTTTTCATTTGTCACGTTTTTGTCACGTTTTTTTCATGTTTTTGTCACATTTTTGTCACATTTTTGTCACAATTTTGTCTTATTTTAGTCACTTTTTTTGTGCATTTGTGCAATTTTTTTGTCACTTTTTTCCCATTTTTATCACGTTTTTGTTGAATTTTTTTCACTTTTTTGTAGCATTTTTGTCACATTTTCATCACTTTTTTTTTTTCATTTGTCAGGTTTTTGTCATATTTTTGTCAATTTTTTTTTGCATTTTTGTCACATTTGTGCCAAATTTTTGTCACATTTCTGTAACTTTTTGGTCACGTTTTCATTTTTACCAAAACATGTCAAGAAAAGCAACAAAAGACGTGATGAAAATGCACCCAAAAAGGACGAAAACGTGACAATCATAACAAGGAAGAAGTTTAGATGAGTTCTGCAGCTCTTAGCTTTCAAATGAGTCGTTACTCTGGCCTATATAGTCTGTAAACTCCAGTCAAGAAGCTTCTAGATTTGGATAAAGCCAAACTGGAGAAAATGCACTCGGTTAAGGCGGGGGTTAAGAGGTTAAAGTAGATGTGTTTATCGATAACTAGGACTATAAAAAAAAGGGGAGCCACTACATACTGTATATATGCACAGATATATGAACTAACTCTAATTTCTGAAAAGGTTTGGGGTGTAATTAATTCAACTCACTCACCTTGATGCCCTGAACTGTTAGCAGCTACATATGGTTTTAAAGATGGGGCATTACAGCATGCAAAAGTTAAAAAAAGAACAAAAATAAAAATGAAAATAAACACGAACAAGCCATTTTAAAAGAATGGTATCGAGGACAAAGCACAGTTGGTTCCGCACTTCAAGACCACAGAGGTTTGGATGAAGGACAGGACATCGATTATCGACGGGATTATTGCAGGAGACGTGAAAGGTGGTAACACAAAGGATGACCGGGGGCGCATTAACGTTCACACTTACGCCACTGAGGGAGATACTTACGTGGCACACAGGAACCGAACTTCTCTGGGAACTCGGATATAAGATCGTCATTGATCCGGTCCTTCATCGGTCCCAGGATGATCACGGGCCGGGCATAATTTACTGGAGAAAAGGTTCACAGATTAGCTAAAAAGTAATTCCTTCACAGACGTTCTACACCCTCTTGTTTTTATAGATTCATAATTATTAATTCATAATGACGTATTCAGGTGGGGTTTGCAAAGAAAACAATGTGCTTTTAAAGATCTAAAAGTTCTTTGTATGTCTCTGAAAGCATGAAAAGGTCAGTATTAATTCACTTCATCAATACACTATATTTGTCAGATAATGTGGTGAGCTGCAGGTGGCGCTAATTCATCTCACAATCTCTAAAATCAATAATAAAAGGATACATTACAGACGAACATATGCATTGTTTATTAGGGCTGGAACGACACGCTTTTGTCACGATCCGATACGTATCACGATACTCAGGGGCCGATCCGATTATGTAAGTAATAATTATGTAATATGTTAACCTTAAAATGTGTAACAAAGTGCATCAAAAGTGCGTCAAAAAGTAAAAAAAAAAGTATACTTGATAAAGCAAGAAGTATTGCGATCCAATGCGATATTTCGTCCCAGCCCTATAAGCCGAATGCCCATCTCGACTGCGCATGCGTGGGTCAATCAGGCTCCTGACTTCGGCCCAAACAAACCACCACCGCCACTGAAATGTGTGAGCGACAGGACCTGGGATCAGCCAGACACCGTCAGTTTTTAAATCATTTGAATTCGTCTTGTAATCACAGGGAAAAGTTTCAAAAACGGTGTTAATGTTAAATATTGTGTATGGTGTTCTGTCAAATTAGCGACCGATTAGCTCTGTTGTTCACCATCAGATCACTCATAATTTAGATGGCATAGCCTATGTGTGTACGTGGATCTCTCTGGTCACAATTAAAAAAAAGATTTCGTTTACTGTCCACCTCCTTATTGACAAAAAAAAAAGATTAATTCTATGTTTTTATTTCTCATTCCAGTTTAAATGTTCTGAATATCGGTGACATGAGGCCACAGTTTCAGTCTATCTCCGTACGAAGCCCTGGTTGTAAAAATAGACGTTAAGCTAATATTGTAACAGGCTCCATGGCGACTCCAAAAACGCTTTAAATCACCAACTTTCTAGCGGATAAAACGCTGACATAGCTTTCTTCATTGCTTTACGCTAACTATCAATATTGTTTGGCAGCCCCAAGAAATTCCATTACCCATAATGCAACGGGCGAGCTGAGATGGGCATTCGGCTTATTGTTTATGGTATAAAAACAGAACTTACTCTCTTGCCTTATGACTGGTTCATATGAGAGAATGATTTCCTCTTGACTCCCTGCAAAACAAAACTGGCATAAGTCATCAGCCCAGAGAGAAAATGGTCACATAGCAACATGAAGATCATGCATCTGTGAGGTCACATGCAGGGTAGCACATGGACATGTTTATGTAGACTAATATATACAAAGAAATATGGCTTAGAACATTGTGTTTACTTCTTAAATAATGAAAGTATAGGCGTATTTCCACTGGTCTGGCTGGGGTCGGTTCGTCCGAGCACTTCCAGGTCAACACAAAATTGTGCTTAAAGCTTTCCCAGGTGAAATACAAGTAAAAAAAATAAATAATCACTAATCTGATTTGTATGATGTGACATTGTGGTAAATGCTGTGTCTAGACTGGCACAAAATAAAGAAGTGTGTTGAGTTGTATTTGAGTAAACCTCAAGTTAAATTCCACCAACATAAATACAATATTATACGCATAACCAACACGTGCTACTGTGTATTTTGTCACACACACACTGTATTAAGACACTGAGAAACTAAAACAAGGCAGATCCGAAATGCAGCATGCAGCAACGCAGGCAAAAACAAATCGAAATGCAAAGACAAGACGCTCATCGTGTAAGAAATAACCATTCCTTCAATAACTTACTGAACGTCTTTGTCCCATACCCATCATCACCTAATCCCAGGATGTCCTAATGGTCCACCGGAGGAAGAGAAAGGCGAAGACGCGAGAGAAGCAGAGGTAAAGGCGGTTAGAAATGAGGGAGCTGCTGAAAGTGTTGCCGCCCGAGTGTCTGGATGCTGAGCGGCCACCAGGGGGAGCCAGACCCTGACGCGTTGAAAGTGGGTCGTTCAGCGTGTGTGGCCATAAGGGAATAACACATCCCCGCTGTCGACTGCTCAGCATCTGTGACACACTGACGGCGGCAGTGATCCCGGAGAGGCAGGAAGAAAACAGACAGCACACGATAAGGAACCTAAGGTCGTTGGCGCGAGTGTGTGCGAGCGGCGCCTACTCTGACCTCTGACCCCTGCGTGTGTTCGGTGTCTCGGGCGTTGCAGCTTTACTTACGGTCGGAATCACTGCCATCCTGATCACTCTCCTTGTTCTTGTAGAAGGGAAACTTTCGTGTAAAGATGAAATTCTTTTTACGTTTGTCATTGAACGACTGTGAAGGGAGAGAAAGCATGGAGCAAACCGGTGCAAACTGACACAACAACCACTCGCACGCCGCGGGACGTCAAGGAGTCGGAGCTGAAGTCACCGGACTAGAAAGACCCAATGAGTTTTCCAGAGTACGTGCTTTACTTGAGTGGTATTTTTGTTGAAAACTTAATACTTCTGTGTTGCCGCACAGGGGGTGAATTCAGGCACAATTTTCAAGTTTCTGCAGCAGCAAAGTTATTTTTTTATTACGCTGATTTATACTTTCTACTTTGAATACTTAAAGGCACTGTACCTGATTTTTTTTTTCTAGTAATGGAAACGAAATGTGTTTGTGGGAAAGTTGTGGGAAAAAACACTGTGCATTTAATTTTAAAACATTTGTATTAATTTCATGAACTGGCAGAGTCGATTTCCAGCATTTCTGTGAAACTTGCATATAAAGAATGAATAATGACGAATTGGGATGCTTTATGTATTTTCTACAGAAAATACTTCTGTACTTTTACTTTAGTGATATCATTGGACAGAACAACTTTAACTGGAATATTTGACCAGTGGTATCTGCACTTTTACTCAAGTCACTGTAAGTACATTTTATGCGTTCTATGCAATTTGAATGCCTAAATATTACATATTTTTTAATGCCACAAACTCCAAAAATCTGTTTATATTTCATTTTCAAACATAGAAATGATGGGAAATGTTGATATTAAAAAACAATTTGGAACAGGGCACTCTTGTAAAAAAGATCTTTAATCTCAATGATATTTTTTTCCAGTTTAAATAAAGTTTTGAATGAACAACAGGCACCTTTGGAGCAAAAAAGTGTTTACATTTTTAGCTGAATGTGTTTTAAATGATAATTTTGTATTTTCACTGAACTTATTCAATAAAAACAGTCAAGCGTTATCATTATTTTCAAAGAAATGTTGATTTAATGCAAATGGCAATCTAATTTGTGTATAAACAATGAAAGAAGGCGTAGGTCAGTTAAATTGTTAGTTGTGATTCAGCCTCATTGTTGACTTTCCTAACACTTAGCAAATTATTCACAGGGATGAGTTTATCCCCTCTTCTTCTTTTCAAAACTAGCAGGGTCACATTTTAGGGTCCCTTTCACAGAAATGCTAACAAACTCGCCTGTAAATGTTTTATAATTCGAAGCACAGTGTTTTTTCCACAAATGTCTGAGTTTACAATAAACTGGAAAGAGGGGAAAAAACACAATTAATTACAATGACTTTCCTTCAGCTTAAGATATTTGAAAATCCGATCTTCTTGAAGCCCCACAGTTGCAACAAAAGTATAGAAAGTAAAAGCAAAGTGACAGTGACTTCATGCGGCTTCATGCAGAGACTGAACAGGGAGAAAAGGACTAAAATAAGCGAATAAAATAAAATAATAAATGACGAATCAAATAATTGTGATTGAACAAAGGAATGTGCTTTAATTTAATCTAAAACAGCAAACGGCGAGACTCGAACTGTATTTTAAAAGAAATAGCAGGTGTGAAATCATGCAAGCTGAATACATATATAAACGATGCAAATGAATCATTATTATTTGTGTGCGTATGAAATAAATGCCGTGAGGGCTGACGTCGTATCTACCAGCGGTCGCTAAGTGGAACTCCGCTACCAAGCATCTAATATCGACATCGACATAAATAATCGCTCTTCCAAAAGTTTTTCCTGGCGCAGGGAACTTTACCGTCCTCTCCACATCATCCGGTTAATGCGGCCATTTAAGTGCCACTCTCGGTCTCTCGCAGAGCCACTTACCCCTTTGGAATCGAATGAGCCCGGCTTGGCATTGAATTTCACAGTCTTTAGTCGTGCCCGCTCTTTCCGCTCCACCCTGCCAAAGCACAGAGTCCACCGTCAAGCGCAGAAATTATATTTACAGGCACAAAGAGGGGCTGGGGGCTAAACCTTTTTTCATATTATTACAGACTCGACTTATTTATGATGCTAAACTGTGGTACTCGGGCAACTTGGGCTTCTTCAGATGCTGCTCAGGGTCAGGGTTATGCATTTGAGTTGGTATTTTTCAAGGTTTGGCGAGGCTTAAATCCAGTTTAGATATAATTTTGTCCAGCAGATATGTATTTTAGACCCTTTTTTTTTTTTTGCAAGAAGTAATTTGTGCTGGAGTTGCAGTAGCACCATTTCATTTGCCACGATGTTGCAGCTAAATGCTTTATTTTGATAACCTACGGTAAAAAGAGCAATGTCCCTGAGTAGCTGAGCCCACAACACCACATGTGATACTGCTGATAAGTAGCAGTAAGCCATTGTTAATTACTATACTGCCAATTTAACGTCCCCAATACTTTGTGCATATGACATATTATACAAAACACTACTATACTTGAGATTTTGCTCATAATATTGCCTAGTTTTCCCTGGTTTCCCTTTTTTTGGTGATGTTTATTATTTCACTTCCTGATTTGAGACTGGCAGGAAGTGACAAATGTGGGGATAAGTAAACTTTTAACTGTAGCCGTGCCAACCATGTGACGGATGAGTGAATTTTCTGTATCTATTCCTCTGTCACAAACACTGAATCCAAGACACTTTTCTTTAAGTGGCACAAATGCAGGACAAGAAAACAATTCTTAAGATCTGCAAACATTCCATCAGACAAAAGAATGAGGGGAGATGCCTATATTTAAAAGCAAATTTAATACAATGGCAACTTTTGAGTTAAAAATTGTGTATCATTTTAGCCAAATCTGCAGCTGAATATGTTTTGGGCCGTGACATTTGTATCTGATGAACTTGTGTGGTAAAAAACAATAGTGCAAATCAGAATTTTCCAAGAAATTTAGATCTAATGCCAGTTTCAATCCAATTCAATACTTTTTTTTAACAGTATAAACCAGTAAACACATCAGCACCATCTCATGACATTAGAAAACACGTCACACGAGATAGAACGTCAGATCAGCGTAATAGGAGCAATAATGTCCCGGAAGTGTCCTGAACTCACCGCCTCTTGCTGGGGATGACGCCCATCTCCTCACTGTCGCCGTGTGGAGTGACGCGCCGGGCCTGCCACCACTCGTCGTCAGAGGCGTTGATCACATGCAGGATGTCTCCGTACCTGAAGCTCAGGCCCTGGCTGGGCAGGCCGCTGTCTTTGGACTTCTCATAGTCAAATAAGGCCCTGCGGAGCAAAACAGACTATCGTTAGAGACAAGGAACATGAGAAAATAGATGTAAATACACACAACTTGGTGAGCAACAACTGAGAAAATGCCTTAATTAGATTAAAGGTGCATTATGCAACTTTTTATGCGTGAAAAAAAAAGTTGATATTTGTGCACATGTGGCCTTGTAGTGATCCAGTGGTTAGCATGATGCCTTTACTTTCCATCACAGTGGTCTTTAGGACGCTCCCGGATCAATTGTTTGGAAGGTTTTCGCGGCTGACGGCCCCACGCACCAGAAAACCCTTAAATGTTTTTATCTTGGAGCGTTGTAGAGACCACTGGAACTGAAAGTAATGCTGAACACTCATACACTGGGTTACTACTGGGTCAAATTCACACACAAATCTATTTTTTTCCGCATAAAAAGTTACATAATGCACCTTTAAGTTAAGAGCTTTGTCTGATCAGGGATGAGATTTATTTGAGCAAATTAAATCGTCACATATTACTTAGAAAAGACTACATTTACAGAAAACAATTTGATTATTATACTGATTATTTGTGTTTTGCAAATTGGTCATTATTTTAAAGGTGCATTGAGGGATCTTTGGTGAAAAAAGTGAATATTTGACCTTTAAGTGTCTCAGGATCAATTGTTTTTAGAGTTTCTGGTTGGTTCTCATGCTGACGGACTCTCTCACCAGAAAACCTTTAAAACAATTGACACCGGAGAGTTGTAGAGTCCACTGTGATGGAAAGTAAAGCACCATGCTAACCACATACAGCTATTGAGGTCTTTTAGGCACAAATACGGAGTTTGTTGTCTCGCATAAAAAGTTCCATAATGCATCTTTAATGTTCTAATGCATTTGAAGCGCTGTGGTTTTGGACTGGGGAGGCTCGGCGAGTCTCCAGCAAGAGCAGGAGCGGCTTCTAGGGAAAAAGGTTGGAAACTATGGCTGTTATGATAATTACTATGTTGATTTATAATTCAATAAATCACACATAAACAATTATTTTTTTAGCTCAGTATTTACCATCTGTACATTTATTTGCTTTTTCTGATGTAATACTTGTGTCTCATTGTAATTCATGTTCATGAGTTGTGTGATATTTTAAGATGAAGTACTTTTCGAACAGAGCTTACCTGTAATTCTTAAGCTTTAGGGTTAGTTTCTGTGGCATTATAAGGTGGTCAATAATATAATTCATTGCGATTTCCTGCCTCATTATATCACACTTTAGTTGTTATTTTGTCAGGCCTATTGGAAATAAGGGAACAAATAACTTATCCAAGTAGATGCAAGCTACATTTTGTAAGATGGACAAAACAAAGTGGCATTTATCGTCATTGGCTCAACACACTGTCTCAAACTACTCAATAACCAGAATGGTTAATACTAATTCAGATTTAAATCCGGGATAATTGTGTACGTAAAGAAAGTCCTAACAATAGGTTACATGTTGTTCTTTTCTGAGTAAGAGCTGTTAATAACCCTTTAACTAGTTTCTAGAGAAATTAAGTTAGAAGGTCAGAGAGAAGAGCTCCGTCTGGTCCACAGGGGGATACTATAAAAAGCTCTCATCCAGATTCACACATCTCTAAAGTGGTTGTAAAGTGTATTTTCCCGTTCAATTTGAGTGAGGAGAACAGAACCCGTGATCTAAGTTTAGCCGTAATTAGAGTCACGCGAGGTGTAAATTTAAAGGCAGAATGAGTTTCAGCTTGAACAGTGAGAACTAGGTTAAAATCCAAAAGTGTCCCGACCTCACATAGAGCGATCTCTTCTGATTGGTTCGCAGGGATCCCGACCCAGAGCTCATGCTGTGGTTCATCATCTGTTCCCGCAGGTCATGGATTTTGGCCTCAAAACGCCCATATTCTGCAAGACAAGATTAGCATGGATCAGCGGGACAGCCTGGTCTGCAGCATGGCTCCAGTGCATGCTGGGAAGGAGGGACAAAGCAAAGAATGATGTCTCCCTGTTAAATGGAAAATATACACTTCTTCACAAAGGAATATATAATCCAACAACGGGTCTACACGGGCAGCACCAAGTTCAAATTGATGATTTCTAATAACATTTTAATGCCCAAATACTACAATTTTTAAAGCCCAAGATGCCACATTTCGTTTCTTAAGATTTGCAAACATTCAATCCAACAGAGAGATGAGGGGAGTTTATTCAGAACCAAATAGGACACAACAAAATATGTAAAATGTTGTTGTTTTTTGCAAACATATGCAGTAAAAAAAGTTGAGCAATGTCATTTCGTTCCAATAAATTTAGATTTGAAGCCAGTTTGAATCCAACCTATTGCTTTCTAATGACATTCAGGGCCTTAATTTCGGCACAAACTATTTCATGACTTCAAATGCTTAAAGGCGCATTATGCAACTTTTTATGTGGAAAAGAAAGTTGATATCAGTGCATATTTGACCTCGTAGCGACCCAGAGGCTGTATGAGTGGTCAGCATGGCGTCTTTACTTTGCATCACGGTGGTCTCTATGACGCTCCAGGATCAATTGTTTGGAAGGTTTTCACCGCTGACGGGGCCTCTCATCAGAAAACCTATAAAACATTGATCCTGGAGCGTTGTAGAGACCACATGCTGCCCACTCATACAGCCTCTGGGTCACTACCAGGTGAAATACGCACAAATATCAACTTTTTTTCCCCACATAAAAAGTTGCATAATGCACCTTTAATTATTAACTGCTTAATAATTGCTAACCTTTTCCTAACCTTTTCTAGAACGACTTTAAATCTGTTTATTTAGCAGTTTTCCCAGTTGACTCCAGTGTCACCATTTGCATAGCGTTCCTGACCTGCTAGACATGTCACGCGCTGATGTTTACAGCCGTGAACCGACGGCTCCTGGGATGCGTTGACATAAAGTATGCATTCCCTGCCAGTGCACTTGCTATGAAGATAAGGCTGAGAGCTCAAACTTAAGCAGTGCAGCCCAGTGTGCCGCTTTAACAGGATATCTACCGGCAATTACTTCCTCTGCCATGACACGCACAACAACTCGCAGAATAGCCGCAGCAGCAGAAAACTATTGCAAAAACTCCCACAGAAGCAATGGTGCAGTAACGTCTCCATTTTTACTCTCATAAAATAACTAAAATACGTACCTTTACAATACAAAGTGTACAGCTACATTAATTAATGACCGGATTATACTACAGTCCACAAGAAAACATTAATATAACTTAAATTAAGTCTAAAAGTGATCACTTAAATAATAAAATACCATCATGCAGCTCTCACATACATACCTGCCTGCATGTCGACTCTGACCTCGCTTTCTTTCCCGTCTGACTGATGCTTAGCTAAGACTTTCTCTGTTTGCTATGTACAGTCCAACAGCGTGACTGTGTTGAGCGCAGAGGAGCAGGGAAACACCTCTCTCTCCCCTGTGGCTGGCCATAAGAAGAGCACAGCACAGGGGCGGAGCCGAGTGCAGAGCAGCGTCCCACACAGCGTCCCACAGCACAAGCAAACCGCTTCTAATCTAGTGTTTAGACACAGTGCGGCACTTAGACTGTGTGTCCATGTTGATTAAAGTCTGCATCCTGTGTGTTAGCAACATGTCTTTTAAACTACTCTCAGATACATTTGACAAGACTAGGCTTTCTTTTTTCATCCATCTGTAGATAACGGAGCAAAACCAGTGAAACATAAGATAATACAATACTGAAAAGATTTCTATGTTTTTTTTGGTCAACTGAAATCATGCATTATCAGACAAAAAATAAGTGAGGACACACTTTGGGGACACAGCCTGGGTAGGGGGACAGAGGGTAGACTCAGGCAGGTGTATTGGGTGCAGGCTGGAGAGGTGCAGGTCAGGGTTCGTAGTGAAGGGGAACCACACTGTCTGTGTCACATTCACTCAGAGGCTCTCAGAGCCCTGCAGTGAATGACCAAATGCTCAGAGCAGCCACAAGTGCCAGGCACAAACCTGGAGCAGGAGATGCAGCGCGCCTCGGAGAGCAAAGAGCAAGGTCTGATGGTGAGAAGAGAGAGCAGTTAGTCCCACAGGGGCACGGCCCACTTAGTCGGCTACTGTCAGTCACATGGAGATGAGGCAATCGGCCGGACAAGTGTGACCGAGCCACTGATGAAGAGGATTTTGACTCATGGCCAAAACTAGAGCACTCTTTGATGATAGAACGACACAAAATTGAGCAACGCAAACTGCTTCTCTTTCTTATGCATTCTACAAAAAACACTTCAGGTCACATCCCTTTTTGTATAAAATCAAATACGTGAAAGTGTACATAAACTTACAACCAAAAGGCCTTGTGTTTATGCTCCATGCTCTGTCAATCTGCAGCGGGTTATTTTGAGACGACTGTGAACAATTCCTTTGAGTGAACGGTGGCTTCCTGTCGCAGTTTAAGAGAGTGGACATTCAGAAGTTACACCTCGGCGACATTGAGATCTCTGACCGCGCGAGTACAGCCTTCAGCATCTACTCCCGTGTTGACTTTAATGGGAGGAGACATGTTACCAGTCAAAGCTGTCTCATCCTCTCCATGTTCACAGCGCAACACTGTCACACACTTCCACGTTGGAGTTCACATCTCCTCACTGTGGGTCTACAGGAAAATTACACGCCACTGTTACATTAACGGGCATTTACCTTCTCTTATTATCTAGCTACACCTATCAGCGAAAGGTGCAGGTCGGTTTACATTAACCTGACGATTAATAAAATCAGGGCTCAACCAGTCGCGCCTCTTTTGTCAGTGAAGGGGGAGTTGCGGAGACCTGTGCGGCAGATTG
Organism: Proterorhinus semilunaris; assembly: GCA_021464625.1. Classification (NCBI taxonomy): domain Eukaryota; kingdom Metazoa; phylum Chordata; class Actinopteri; order Gobiiformes; family Gobiidae; genus Proterorhinus; species Proterorhinus semilunaris. The sequence goes on along the minus strand of CM038355.1, from coordinate 14,954,613 downwards.
TGGGCGCTGACTCACCTTCCGGCCTGTACTGGGCGACGATAGTGACCACCTGTCCGGCGCCTTTAAGAGCTGCTGCAGCCTGTTCATGTGTGGCTCCTCGCAGGTCGATGCCGTTCACCTGAAAAACAAGGCAAAACATTATCCCGCTGAAGATACAAATCAAAACATCATCAAACCACGGTGTTTATCTTTCGAATTAGCATAGTTCAATGATTTAACAATGAAGTGTGAAACCGCCTTATTATACAGGCTTTTCCCACTGCAACACAGACAGAAAACAATTGCTTCTAGCGCTTAATCATGAGTGGCCATTTTGGAGAGGAAGGACGGATTCAGAACTCAAATTCAAATGGAAAGTGCAAGTCGCTTTTCACCAATGACCGGTACAGAAACGTCAAACTAACAAACCAGGGGTGAAGAAAGCTGGTTGTGAGCATCCCGATTGTTCACTCTTTTTAGATGTTTTCTAGCAGACTATAAGCGGTTTTAGCACAAACAGATAAAGTTGAATGTCTTGTCTCATTCTTACGTTAGAAAATTAGGCAGATTGTCCAGTAGAAGTGGAAATCAGCACTCAAAGCTAGCTGTTAGCATGCAGCATGAAGCTAACGTTGGCATTATGGTTTCAGTTATGTATGTCTTTACGGGCCGTTAAACCACTTTGCTCCTCTCCATGTCACTGTCTCTGTTTTTGGTAGAAAATACATCCATAATTCAGCATTTGTTAAAGCAGTGGTAGAGCTGTAGCTGAAATAGTACTTCTTTTCTCCCCTCTGGCTACAAACGTGACCATTCATGAGCATTACACCAGATGCCGTCTGTATCTATAAGGCCTGGGACGATACACTACGCAATCGAATACGTACTGTATCACAATACTGAGGGCCCAGGTGATACAATATAATCAATGCACAAAGTATTCAATTCATGATTTTTCATTATAACCAGCTGTAATATTTTAGTCCAAATGAATGAAATTAGAAAATGCAAGTTGAGTTTCAAAATGTTTAAATTAGACATAAATCAGTTTGATATTAATTAAATCCATTGACAAATCAGCACCAAATCTAGATTTAACAAAACTATTTTTATTTGTTCTACAAGTGAGTTGAGTATCAAGACTATTGCGACATTTACCAAGCGTTTGCTCAAGTGCAAAATGAGTAATACGTGCAAATGTGGCTCAGCAGCAGAGTCATTTCCCCATTTTATACTCATACAACATTGTCTTACTCATACATCGGATTTGTGGGCCTAACATGATGATATTGGCAGTATCAAAAGGTAAATTAGGTGCACGACCACAAACTAGCATATTTTATTTACTTTTCTCCTTGCACTCGCACTGTTGATAAATGAGCCCCATAGTTTCTAATACGATACATGTATCACAACAAAGAAGTATTGCGATATAGTGTAAAGCAATATTTTGTCCCAGCCCTAGTATTTATGCTTACTATTTCTAAGCTTTGTGCTGTGCTATAATGTTGTTCCTCCAGGAAAAAAAACTCTCTTTAGTTTCATTCATGCATGTTTGAGTAACCCTTGGTCTGTTCTCAAATCGCCCTCGGTGCCTTCCTCAAAAGCTGGCTTCTTGATAACTACAATACTATTTTTAAGTATTATCAGACAACGTTTCTCCGCTTTGTGTCAGCACAGGGCCAGTCCACTCCGGATGTTTTGTGTGGCCAGAAATTAAGACTGATTACTATGAAAAAACATTTGTTGTATTTTAAAAGAGCAAAAGTGTTACCGATGCCAGAACAACAGAACAATGGCAGTCGACCAAACCGTCCCAAGTGTAAATGCCCACAGCTCATGTCGGATGTGAACATAGTGGAAGTTATAAGTGAGTATGCTCGATAGGCGGGAAGAGGCAGGGCGAGCTATTCTTAGCTTTCAAAACCAGGCCAATGCGCAAAACCCTAACTGTCGGCTTTCATCAAGGTGGACGGCCAGAGGGGGTGATGATGGGCGCCAAATGATGTGCCAGCTTGTGCCAAGTTGATTGAACCGAGTGCAGCGGCATATCAAACAGAAGCATGTAATTTGTGCTTTGCGGCCTTCGAGTGGGAGGGCGAGCAGAAACAATTATCCGTAATGAAGCCGGACAGTCATTTCCGTTCAGCTAACGCCCACTGTGCTCGAGTGTTTATGTTTGCTCTAAGTGGTTAAGCAGACTTTTGGGTGTCGAGCGCCTGGCATACAGGAGAACGCCGACATAACCATCATGAGGTATGTCAAAGTAAGCAATTCATGGTATGTATGTAATGGAGTGACAAGTTCTTAGTGATTTTCTTATGCAAGAGCTTTGTTAACGCTGTCAATGACTAAAACACATGGAAAAAAAAAAACCAAAAGCGAAAATCTCAGAGAAAATAAAGAGTATTAAGAACTGCAATGAATTTATATTGGAGTAATTTTTACAAAGTCACATTATTATTATGCAGGAAAGGAAGCTCAAAAGGAGTAGGCCAGGGCATATCCCTTCATTTCACAATAATGAGGACCACACCCACAGCATTTAATAATTTCAAACAAAATATTTGATCATTTGAGTGGGAAACCTCAAAATAGTGTCCACGACAGTCAAAGTCAGCAGCACACAATGAATCGAAGCATTTGTTGGCTTACATATTTAAAAATGTACTGTTATCGATAATAAACGATTACATTATCGTAGAAAGGAGTACTAATATATTAGGCAGGTAATTTAAATGTACGTTTCAATGTTAAAAACCTCATATAAACCCTAACCGTCATTGAGTTTCCATTCAAAAAAAAGTTTGAGGCATTATTGTTTATGATTCTTAAAAGTAACCAATTTGAATCAAGGTTTATGCAGGCAGCAGGTCAACTTTAAAGCTTTTTGATGCCATTTTAATGACAAATTACGATTTTTTTTTTTAATAGCATATATAGAATCTCTTAAGTTTGGAAACATTCCCTCAAGCAGAAGAATGAAGCGGGCGACTTTTGAGCAAAACATTTGGACAATTTCAGCCCAAACTTCCGCTGATTGTGTTTTGGATTATGATTTTTGTATTTTTGACGAAATGCAGTGAGCAATGTCATTATTTTCCAAGATATTTCAACACAATGCCAGTGAGTAAAATATAATAATGACATTTCAAGCCTTACATACAGTGCAATCCTCAACATAGTTACATCTGTTATTACATATCGCACTATAGTGATGCTCCTGGCGGCCGTGACTTATCTAGACGTACCGATAGGATCTGGTCGCCCCGCCGCAGCTCTCCGCTCAGGTCGGCGGGCCCTCCAGCCAGGATGAACGACACGAAGATGCCCTCTCCGTCCTCTCCGCCCACGATGTTGAAGCCCAGGCCCGTGGAGCCCTTGTGCAGCACCACCTTCCGGGGTTCTCTGTACAGACAGTTGAGATAGTACATGAGCTCGGGGGAGTCGCAGGGCTGCAGCATGGTCAGGACGCACGGAGAAGCGGACGGGACCCGGGCGGCACTCGAGACTCCAGCCGTACTGAAGCCGCTGTCAGGAAACACAGCTCTATCACGGAGCAGCTCCACAGGGGGACGGTGCTCCACTTTAGCAACACTGTCCCACATTCAGCTCAGACAGAAGAGGAGCCACAGCCAGTTTTTGTTAGTTTTAGCCAAAGAAATGATTTAAAAGTAGATTAAAACTACTAGATATTTCGGATATGAAACACTCTGGCACAGTTTGAAAGAGCCCCATATCATTTTCAATTATTTTCCATGGAACAAGTGCTTTGTAATTTACATGTGGATGAAGCTCAATGAAGCAGAGCAATTGTATTAAATAAAATAATATGAATGTGAAGTTGTATAAACCTTTTCTCGATTCACTGTAGTTGACAGCTTTGTGAACTAAAATCAAAACAGATTTGTAAAGACTAAAACTAAATTGAAATTGTTTATTTGTTCAAAGCACATGGGACTCACATATGTAGCCATGGGCGCACTCTCTCACCCTGCCCTATTGTACATGTTCTAAGTGGAAGCCGGAGCCACAGGAGTAAACCATTCAGCCCGGGGATTGAACCCAAGATGTCTGTCTATATTATCAATAAACATTAAATCAAAGAAGGAAATATCCGAGTTTGCTTGTCTGATTAAAGTCCTTTCCAGTAGGTAGCAATGTAATCAAATGCAGGTCTAGGGAAATAAATACACACTGAACAGCAACACACTCTTTTCTCTCTTTGTACCACACTGCCATCTACTGGACAACTCTGAAACTACATACAAATTTACATTTAAACAGTATTAGAGGCGCGCATATATCAGACTGCATAGGCTATTCGTTTCTATTAAGGCTCCATTGACAGAGATGGAAGAGCGGAATTAAAGCGATTTGGCAAAATGGTTTGGATGCCCTGGAGCGGTTTTCAAACTGTAACCCTGCTGGAGGTACTCGGGCTTCTTCAGGTGATACTCAGGGTTTACTATTTTGAATTAGAAATAATCTGACGCTTTAGTAACGCATTTAAGGTCGGGGATTTTCTAGATAAGACATGGTTCATACCCAGGTTCCTGGATGGGGCCTTTTAATGTGGCGTTTGCATGTTCTCCCGGTGTCTGCATAGGTCTCCTCCGGTTTCCCTTACCACTAAAAACATGTACAATCGGCCAGGATGTGTGAGACTTGAGGGAATGAATGTTGGTGGTCCATTGGCACAGGTGTGTGCAGTAGGGGTGGGCCATATCGTATCGCAATATAATGTTTTGATATGAATTTTTTCATTGTGGACACGATATAGTTAATGTTTCGCTCAGCTCCATCAGAGCAGCATAAACACTGTAGAACACGGGGTCAGGTGCTTAAAAAGTAAAATGAAAGTAAAATGAAAGTAAAGTAAAATGCTTGAGTAGATCATATTTATGAGGAAATTAGTATGCCGTTAAAAAACACAATGAATAAAATATCACTGAATTAATCTTCCCAATAGGCGTAAGGCGTTGAAGCAATTTATCCATTGTCAATTATATCGCCAAATAGATCGTTATTGTGATATTTCTTTTTTTATATCGTGATATAGATTATAGGCCGTATCGCCCTGCCCTAGTGTGCAGCCGCTCTTCTGTCGGTCTGTCCCAAAGGGCAGTGGCTACACACATAGCGTTTCCTTTCCTCAGTCCTTGGTACGAAATGTTTGACGAGCTAAGGTTTTACGAGCGCAGCCCAGTGCAGGTGAACCGCATAAAACGGCAAACAAACGGCGCGTGTAAATCCTACCCCCTTAAAGTAATTATAGTAGTTATTACCTACAGTAGCATTTTGTCCGAGGACGCCGTCCGCCCGCACTGTTATTATGTGTGGCTTGTTCACGTTCGCTTCCAGGAAGTGCACCGCTAATAAGAGGCAGCGAGCTATTTGATCACAAAGCTTCTACTTCATCAAAAAGCAATTAAAAAAAGTTTTAAATGGCATTTTATTAAAGGTTTGTTCTGCCTCAGTTGAATTTCCCTGGACAGATTTTGTGCACGAATAACGTCACTGCAGCTCTAAATAGTAGTCTATATTAGTATGTTTTAATTCTTGTTGAAGATGCACTTTCAACATTTCAGAAATATATTTTCTTACTATTTTGATCCAAATTGATTATTAAAATAGTGAAAAATCCATAATGGTCTCGAACAAATAGCTAAGTATTAGAAGACCATTTTCTCCTTGACCATCTTCCGCCTGAGTCCCCGCTGCTGAATAACTCAAGAAGCAATCTCCAGGCTGCCAGTGGGGCCTCCTTATTCCGGGACCCTTGACTGCGCCTCGGCCCGGCCCGGTCTCACCGCAGTGATTCAGTGAGTATTGGTCAGCGCTGGCAAATATGCACTTATACCTCATTTTTACTGGGCCTCGGTGGAGAATAAAAATCACCAGGAGATGATTTAGGAAGCAGTGGTTGTATAGCGCCGCAGAGCAAAAAAAAAAAAAAAAGCCGGGTACCTCAATAAAGACGCATAAAACTGGACCTTTTCTAATGGATTAATCTGCCCTCCCTCCGACTCATTATAGATTTATAAATAATTCAATCAGCAGCGCTCACAGGGAGAGACAGAGAGTAGAAGAACACGCGTCGTTAGCATTCAAAGCTTCGTCCCAGGGAGAGACGTAAAATGATAAGATAAAACATTGTGTGTGGGAGTTTTTCGTCGTAGAGAAGGATCGGTCAAGGTTGTGAATAGGGGAAAACGCGGCCTCAATATGCAGGTTGAGCTGTTTTACAATCCCTCTGCAACGTATTTACAGCAGCACTCTCCGACTCCTCCACTACCGGCTACTGACGCAGAGCCACTGGCAATTTCAGATAGTTTTCAAGAGTAAAACCAGGCAGTGCCAATGACAATAATCGATCCCTTCTTCCTATTAAAACTGTACAAATGAGCCAGCCAGATTCGGTTAATTTCAGTATTTGACAACGCAGTACAGATGACGAATTGAACAACCCCCTACAATACGACAGGCACAGTATTTTTCCGCCTCTTGTACAGACAGCTATTGGATTCTGTATCAAAATACCTCCAGACTGACCGCAGAGACTATAAATTACAGCACTTACAAATGTACCCGACCTCTTTTGTCTCGTGCACGTAACCCTTGAGACTTTTATTTATTCTCTGCGTACCCCATGCCGATTATTTGCAAAGTGCTCGGCTAAACTTAAATGTATTATTGGTATTTTGTCATTTTGCAGTGTGCTATGTTCAAGCTATACTATACTACTAAACATAAAAGTACTTCTACAGTTGTACCTGATGTTGTTAAAGGGATATTTCAGGATTTTTGACATAGGGCCTCATTTCCTTGTTATCCAGAGTGTTGTTGATGTCTGGAGATATTTTTTTCTTTAATTCATGCAGTTCTTATATTTGAAGAGTCTAGTGGCGCTAGGCTAATGCTAGGCTAACGCATTTCTATGGTATCAGTTAGCCTGCATTCAAAACAGTCTGACCCGCTCCACAGTGCAGCTGAAGTAAATCACGTATAACGCCAGACTACCCATATAAATGTCTGTGTTAATAGAATAATTTTTGAAATATAACTGACCTTGTATCACATGAATTACCGCATTTTGGGGGACTATTTTCTCGCAGATCACTCCGCCGCTGCGTTAGCTTACAGCCACGAAGCTGATGCTGCTCAAATATAAGTTATTTTAAATGCAAAATGGTTAAAATTATTCTATCGACACAGACATTTATATCGTTAGTCTTGCATTATAAGTGATTTGCCTCAGGTGCACTGTGGAGTGGGTCAGCCTGTCTTTAATGCAGGCTAACTGATACCATAGCAATGCGTTAGCCTTGCCCTAGCCTTTTTATATATTCACATGAGGAAACAGACATTAGAACCAAATATCCAAAGAAAAGACCATTTGAAAGGCAGTGCGTCTGCTCGAAAACAACCATTTCTAATCATTATCAATTAACAATCCATGACACTGACATGCAAGAAAGATAAAAAAGGAAATTAAAGTGTAGTGAAGTAACTTAATGTATTATGTTAAATGATGAAATTGAACTATCTTTTTGCAATACATTTATTTCTTTGCTCTTGTTTTATTTTATATTCGCATTTATTTTGATACATGATACTGTGTGTGTTTGTATTTTAGATTTGTCTGCGGATTTCGTTATCTTTTTGAAGTATCTTATCGCTACATTTTGACGTTTCAATAATCTTACGTTGTTCTAACTCAAGCGTGGGCAGGTTTACTTGGTCCCTAAAATCCCAGTGTTGTGTCAAATAAACCAGACATAGAAATTTTACAATAATATTTTATGTATTTTCTTTCTGAGTGAACAAGTCAAATGTAATGTGTTTCAATACCATTTCGAATGCCCAGGAAAAAAATATCATATTGTTCTAAATGTTGATATTTAAAATGCATATTGGCCAGAAAGAGACATTTTTGAGCAGAAATTTGATTGAAAAAAAAAATATATATAATTGAATGATCTTCCTGTAGTTACATAATTGATTGTGTTTTGGATAGGGCCGGGTATCGTAAAAAAATGTGTTTAAATACCAGCACTCTAACAGCACTTTGTTTGCGTTCTGGTACCTGAACGATACTTTTTTCGATACCTATGTCAAGTTATTCATCATCTAGAACCATAAAACGGAAAACAACAATGGTAATTCCTTCCATAAAAGACACATTGTTTTCATTTTTTTTATCATGTATTCGAGCTGAAAACAATCATGTAACATTCTTCAGCGCTGTCTCTTGGGTACAAGGTTTCAGTGCCAATTTTATTTTTGTTACGGGTAGCACCTAATGATTATTTTCCAATATAGTGCCATAATTAAATTTTTAAAGGCCTTGAGTTCGTTACATTGCATCGGACACATTTTAACGGTTTTGAGTTGTTTCAATCTCAATCACATTTCTCAAAATCATCGTGGTGGCCGGCGGATCTCTGACTACTCTTATGTACCATGTCCACCAACCTGACTGAGTCTAAGTGAAATATTTCAAATGGAAGAAAGCCTAAACCTTGATAGGAAAGCGGGGAATGTGTTTGTGAAAGATAAGCCTAGACCTGAGCCCAGAAGAGAAGTGGGTGAAGATGGGGAGGGAGGGGGGGGGGGAAATGCAGCACAAAATGAGAGCCGCCCGGGAGAAGCGGACCAAACGAGTAAGAAGGGGATGTGTTGACGGAGACGAAAGTGGAACATGCGTTTTTTTCACGGGCACACGATGGCGGGCGGGGGGTGGGGGTGAGGAGGGGGACACAGCGAGGTGTTGAGTACCTGGTGAAGTCCAAGTCGGGGTACAGGCTTAAGTGATAGTTTGGGATAGGGGCGGAGTGGAGGAGGCTTTTGTCGCACTCCACGGGGGAATAGTGTCGGGGGGAGGGTGCTTTGTCACACAGTTTGTTCACAGTGCTGTAAACGGGCTCGGGAGGCCTACAGTGGAGCGAGAGACAAGAGCAGAGCAGAGAGGTTAGTGCCGGGACACAGAGGTGACGGGACGTACACGGGATTTTTTTTTATTTCCACAGAGAAATCTGGCAGGGCACTGACAGACACAGCGTGGTCACACAGACGGAGAGACACGTGAAAGGAGACAAGACACGTCACACAACATGGTCGCGAGGGTGATTATGTGATGGTTTGATCTTAGATTGGGCGAGCGATTAAGCTTTTAGGGCAGTGTAAAGGTTGACTTCATAAAGTTTTATAAATCAAAACAAAGCTGGATCGTCATGTCAAAAAACACATAGCTGTCGTTTCGTAATTATTATTATGGTTAATATTGCTTGCCGCATGGAAAATTATTATTATTCGTTTATGTGATATGGACATAACAACTGTATTGGACAAACCAGATACATTGTTTTTCGTGTTATAGCAAAACTGCTAATTTTCAACACTTGTCCAGTCAATTGCACATGAACGCCACCTCATCTCGTATTTCGCACTCGGAAACTAAGAAATAATTTGCCCAAGATGAGATAACCTTTGACCTTTCAACGCAACAGAGAGCAGGATCATTCATTTTCACGACTATTATCAGATTTTTTACAAAGCCTACACTATGCAGCTATTTAGCTACTCAATTTAAATTTTATCTCTTTTTCCACTTATTGTCATGTAAAAAAAAGCGAAAAATTATCATTGCTGTTTCGTAACTAGCATTACTCCTTTTCAGGAATGTATACCATACATGATGTCTGTGTAAGCTCTCAGTCGTACAGTGGATCCTTTCCAGTTGTGAAGTAGAAATGACCTGTGCATTTTGTGTTCAAGTGCTTTTTACTCGCAACAACACACTGCAAACAAGTGAATTGACGTGAGAAAGTTCTTGGTAAACATATAATTGGTTTAGTTTATTTGTTTATTTGCGCAGCATGCATTCTGCTCAAAAGGAGGGGGCTAAAGCAACCCCCAAACTCAATGCGATAAAAAAAAAAAAAATAATAATTCACAATGGTACAAAAGGAAAAAACATGGATTATATGCACTATCTGACCATAACAGAATGACCAATTACAAGATGGCATTTACATTAAGTAACGTCACTGAAACTCATGTATGGTATATCTTCAATGAAGGTACTTGAGTCATCTTCTGTACTCAGTAGTTGAAGTCTCGAACGTTTCGCCTCTCATCCAAAAGGCTTCGTCAGCGGACTAAAGTCCCGCTCAGCTCGCAGCTTAGATAAAGACCACCAGGAGGAGTTAGGGGTGGCCCGGCTCCCCCCCTCTAATCACAGCTATTCTCACCTGTGGGTAAACACCTTTGAAGTAGAGCGTCTCTAACGACCCGCTCCCCCCAGTATCGGTCAGTCCTGTCCTATTCATAGATGATCAGATAGGACAGATAATCCATTGAGTTTGGGGGTTGGTGCTCATAAGCTTATTGCTTCAGCCCCCTCCTTTTGAGCAGAATGCATGCTGCGCAAATAAACAAATAAACTAAACCAACTATAGGTTTTACCAAGAACTTTCTCACGTCAATTCACTTGTTTCCAGTGTGTTGTTTTTTTATGTTTCACTTTGCTTCGACAGAAAAGCACTTGAACACAAAACGCACACGTAATTTCTACTTTACAACTGGAAAGGATCCACTTTACCAGAGCACATGAAGGCAGCACAAGGCAGTCTTGAAACTGTAGCTATTTCGTGATTTATCAAACTTTGTGATATTAATCTATATTGGTGTGTGGATTTCTGGTTTGTTATATAATTATTATTTCAGTGAATATCTCAGCGAATACATGCCACATGTTTTATAGTTTTTGACCACCGTACAAAAGACGGCAGATAGCAGCACACGTGATTTTGAAGTGAGGTAGAAACTGCAACTGTTTTTTTTCGTACTGGTTTATGAAATTACTGTATAACGTGAACTAATCATGTGTCATAATGTTTGTGTATTGCATCTCTTGAGAAGGTTTAATCTCACAACACAATGGAAAGTAACGCAGGCCAACACCAGAGAAAGACAAATAAAAAATCCGACAGAAGACACCATAACTCTAGAGAAGAAATGTTTATGCCCATCTAATTTCTCCGTCATGCAGAAAAAGGCTCATGCACAAAAAAAAATAACATTAGTCTTAAATTCTCAACAGACAGCATGCTGGATGACGATTCGTGCATGCCTGAAGCGATACAAAAATCTCACCTCAACTGGAAGTGGGAATCAAACCTGTGACCGTCTCCGTCGTCTAGTGAGGAATTTCTATGAGGATGGACAAAGTCGTTTGATTAGACAACAATCTCATAAATAAAAGTGGCGTATTTGTGCCGTTTCAAAGCATGCGGTTACAGATCGGGGACATGTGACTGAGGACGACACACGACGGGAAACAGACATGTGCCGCGTCAGGGATTCACGGAGCCGTCGACATCATTGGCAGAGTCAGAGTGCGTTAGCGCATTCGGGGCCACGGAGGCTAATCTGCCACTGACACAGCGCTAATTCAGACTGCGCGCTAAACATTCACTGAGCATTCAATGAGGAGTGTGCCAACTGGAGCGTGGCACGCGGTGTGCAGTGGGAGGAAAAAAAGGGAGTTTGGGCTAAATTCACGCTTTAACTCCGTAGCTGTTTGACGCTAAAGCCGTATAGTAGCTAAATATATTTTCTATCGGCGTAAGCTCAACACAGAGATGAAAAAGCTTTAGCGAAAAGAAATGTGGAAAAAAAGAGAAAACTATAATTTTTTTGTGAGATAAGTATTGGTTAATTAAAACGTATGTATCACAGCTGATCTCCATGGTAACGCAGGACAGTCAGCACCAGACGGCTTTCCATGAACTTGAAGTTGCCAGAAACGTATTAATATCTATTTCTAAAAGATTGAAATGACACAATTAAACAAACTTGCATTTCTGTCCAGCAGCGCTTCCATTCACACTGAACGTTTCAAACATCCACACGGCATCGTTCAGTCGCTAGAAGACTATTTATTGTGCATGCTTTAAGATGATGCTACATTTTTGCAGAAGCCCCTCCTGTTGCCTCTCTGTGACAGGAAAAAGTGAGAAAGGCAGGATAGATGAGCAGTTAGTGGCTTTGTGATTTCAATTCAGGTTCAGTTTGACATGATTTGCATTACAAACATTTTCCAAAATGGCGGCGTGTGGTGAGAGACAAGACACAACTACAAACCTATTCCATGTTCCTACTCTGAACATTCGTATGTCAGTTTATGTCAGTGCTAAATTACATTAATTGCTCATTAAAGTGACCAGTGCAGCCTCTGTATAAGCCTTGATGCTGACAATAGCAGGAAAGACATATTTCCTCTTTCCTACTTGCAAAATATATCTTCAGGTATGTACTTATTTCCATGTATTTGTTGTTTATTTGTGGTGGTATTGTTGTTAGGGAATTTTATTTGTTTACCAAAAACGGCTCTGATGACGCTCTGTTATTTCTGTCACAGAAATATTAAAACAGATTAAACACACGTTTCAGACAAGAGTTTATTCTCTGGCCAGGGGAAAGAGGACGTGGGTACTGCCAGACCCACGCTTGTCTAATGCCTCTTTCCTCGATTCTCAGTCTTCCCCTGGTTTATATTGAGCATTTCACACACGCCCACATGCCTTACACCATATGGCACAAATAGACTTAACAGGACAGAGGGGGGGGGGACAGAGGTCAGGAGATCACTTCTCCCTTCCTCCCAAGATAGGAGTTATTTGCTCTCACAACCCATCAGTTACTTATCCCTGTTATCGATTAACATACAGGTCATGTTGTCCCCCAAAGGTCACATCTGGACAAGAACATACTCTTAAGTTCAATAGTTCAGTCTTGCATTTCAACCAATACACAGAAGCATTCAAAAACAGTACAGGAAATGTATCACATACGATAACTAATTACAAAATGTTCTGACAATTGTATTGTTGTTTTTTCGATTGTAATAAGAGAGGCTATTATCAGAGGCGTGTCTAATGGGCTCCACCCTGTATAGCCCACTCTTCACACCTGTGTCTAGGTACCCTGAGGCTCGTATGAGCTAAAACGCGTTTTTATTCTAACAAGCCATGCAGTAATAAAGGCTTTTTAATGTATTACAATCATCGGAGTGCCCCGGAGTTTTTTCTTGTTTTTTAATCTGAAGCAGAAGCAATTCACCCATCTATTCTCCAGTACGCACCTGGCAGATTTGTTTCACCTGTGAGTCACACCAATAAGGATCCAAGAGGCGCGCACCATTTTCTCTTTAATATGTATCAGACAATTTAAAAAGTTAAAATTATGTATATCAGGATGCTCTGCAATTTAATAACTATAGGTACGCATATGAGAAGGGTGTAGCAGGGAGTGGCTGCGCATCAAACACATTACAGAGTTAAAGTTAGTTATTGCTTTTACATGATTATGCTGTTTTCGTAACTCATTTGAGTAATATTTGTACATGTGCTTGAATTTCAATTAAATGCACAGCCCTATATGGTAAAAATAGAGGCTTAAGTTTCCACAACCCTGACTATTTGACCTGCCCTTAGCACACAACAGTTCTGCCCCAATACTCCTCCTGTCAGAAAAAGGACTTCAATGCTGCTACGCTAACACCACTAAATAACACAAAAGGGCCATTTTGTGACAGTCATAGCATCTAAGGAGACAGATAGGAGCCACAAAGCCTTGAATAAAGAGCTCGGGCGATTTTATGCGAGCGTATCTTCTGTCACATCTCCGCTTCACCGAATATATTAGCCGTCCTTCTGGATACAGTCGGCCATTCATCATAAATCAGAAAAATATAGCCTCGATGTGATTGAAAAGGAGGGGCGCTGTCTCAAGGCACAATGGGGTGAGCGTTTTTCTCAAAGTCAGAAAATAATGAAAGCCCAATGAGAACCATTACACAACAAGTGGTTGCACTGATGAGAAATGTAGAAGACAGCTTCAAACCTAATCGCAAATGAATCAAGAGCGCAGTGTGAGCAGTCGCTAAATATGCAAATATTACAGCTGTACTCGATCCTTAGCCAAAAACACAATTATTATGTTTCATGGCGTCTTAATATGTTTTTAGCAGTTCACATTTCAGTCTTCCCTCTAGTGTAAACGTCCACTCCAAAGACTAAATGAGCTAAAACCATCGACTGTAGAATATCAATGGACTAACTGAGGGTGCTTCCCCCTTAGCGTTCAGCGTAGGCTAACTGAAGCTCGTTCTTGCTAGCAGCTTGGTTGTTCATTAGCATAGGGAAAAAATATGTATAAAAACAGCGAAAGGAAAAAAATAGGATGTTCAGACAAACATGTGGAGGTCAGAATGACAAGCTTGTGTTAAATAACAACTTCATGGAAAGTCCCTTAGAGCAAAGAAGCCTCTACATCCTCAGGTCTCAGCAGCTAATAGCCATGCTACGTCCATGTTTTTCACACTCAATATCTAAAACAAATACTTTCTCTGTGATTTTGTAGTGAGTTTGTATGGTCTGCAGAGCCTTCACAGTCAGTGTTTCACTTGTTCGGGGTGTTTGCTGTTGCTTGCAACTTTTAGCCTTCACACACACATTGAAAAGCCTCAGCTCGCATCTATGCTCCATCTTTAAAGGAATAGGTCACCGTTTTTGCATACTGAGATATGTTCTTACCAAAGCTGAGACGAGTTGATGTGTACGTGTCTGGTCTTTACGCGTGCACTCAGTCTAGGGTGACAGGGGGACATGGGACAGAGGACTCAAAACTGGGACTGTCCCGGGTAAACTGGGACATCTGGTCACCCTAACTCAGTCACGCAAAAACACCAAACATGTTGTTAGCATTTAGCCTCTACTGTCTCCAACATGTCCAAGGTCAACTCTTCTAAGCTAAGGTAAGAACATAACTCGGTATGCAAAAACGGTGGCCTATTCCTTTAAGCATTTTGTCCAAGACCAGATACTTGGAAATTGATGCAGCTCTTTACCTTTTCCCAGAAACTCAACAGTGATTATATTACAGTATAAGCCCCATCTTGGTTAAACAAATTATATTCATTGCGTCAGATTTACAGAGGCATTTTCTCATTATGCACCAAATGGTTGATCTGCAGACATTTATTGAGAAAACTATAAGCATTAGTTTAATTGTAGTTATAATAGCAATTATTTGGTCTGGCCTGTCCCGAATAGCTATTAGTCAGAACAGGAAAATAGCCAAACGCAGGCAGAAGGACCATTGTAGACGGTATTGCATGTTTAATGTCCAGCTTTGGAAATTATGGGGTTGGAGGAGAGGTCTGGACAGTTGGCTTGGTTTCTCCTGCTGAATCATTCATACGGCACCGAGCGGAGATGAGCCAGCCAGTCAGTCCACATCAGAACGAAACGCGCTGACCTTGGAGAGACCCGCAGGTGCCATTAAGATTCAGAGGAGGGACTGCACAGCTGGCCCGCGGCCACACACAGATAAATTACTCTGTTTATTCTCTGCACTGCACTTCCAAAAACAGCGTTGTGATATAAATTTACTGCAGTTGTAAATTCCGTAAATGTGTTCCCTGAAGTTTTGATAATCATAATCACTCATTCATACACAGTTGATGTAAAACCCTATATACTATTAACTATCAGTTCAACATAATAGACGTACAGTGAGTGGTTAGCAAGTGTCTTAAACAAGGAGACTATGGTAGTCTCCTTGTTTAAGAAAGTCCTTGTCTGCTTCTTAAATTGTCAAATGTACACAATTATTCTATACTGATAATATTCAAGTAAATAGGATAAGGGACATTTTTGCTCTAATCATTGCGTGTTAGCAAAAAATATTAAAATTAGGATCTCCAGGCAGCTATTATCTTCAAAATGGGCTCTTATTGAAACATTTATCGCCACACTTTACCCACAGCAGGACAAAAGAACTGTAGATCTTAGAGGAGCTTATGAATCTCTTCAATATTATTAGATCTTATTTAGATCTAATAATACCGTGGGGCGACGGTGGCGCAGATGGTAGAGCGGGTCGGCTCATGATCGGAAGGTCGGGGGTTCGAATCCCGCCTCCTGAATGTGCACATTGTCGTTGTGTCCTTGGGCAAGACACTTCACCCTCTTTGCCTCCAGTGTCTGCGTACACTGGTGTATGAATGAGAGTGTGAATGGGCCCCCTATGAGAGACCAACAGGCCCGTTTGGAACCATGAGGCCGTCCTCCCGTGGACCCACCACCTGCAGGAGGAGCCATAGGAGCCTGGTGCTATGTGACTTGGGCAGCTCCAACAGCTGCCCCCACGACCCGGCAACGGACAAGTGGGAGAAAATGGATGGATGGATGGATTTAGAAAGCTAGGCCTTAATTTTGTCAGCCCCACAAATATAAAAAGAGAAATATCAACTGCTTTCGGTACTGCATGGAGACAATTCAGCGATACTAATGAAGCCCAAGAGACTGTATAGATGGAGCATCGTGACAGAAGTAATTCGGGCTACTTGCTAACTAAACAGGAGGAGAAGTGCCACAGAGCACGGCTCTTTAGGACAGCATGGTAATCTCCGAGGCTATTAGGGACACACCTTGGGCAGGAGCAGATAGTAAACCTCTTAACTCCAAAGAGAATGGAGGACTAATCCTTCACTCAACAAAGCTGTAGCAGGGGTCCTTTGGTTATCCCCTAAAATGAGCTTTTGTTATCACCCGGGTGCAGTCGGACTCCATCCCAGTTTGTTTGTTTTCACATGCAACAATGGCCTAATCTATGACAGGCATTATGCATATGGGGATGTTCACGATTTCTAATATTTGTGGAGCTAACAGTGCTAAAGTACTTCTGTGAGTGAGTCATTCTGTAGAAACACGGTAAATACAGTGGCTCTCAGTGTTTGGTGATAAGGTAAAGTCCATTTGGTTCACTCACTCGCTAAGATAAAGATAATGATGGCACATTATGCCATGGATAGAAATTTCCAAGGCAACAAATGTGGCCAAAAAAAACCTTTAAAAACCTTTTTATAAAATAGCAATCTGAAACCTGACACAAACTGCACAGAAATAACGATGTAGAAAATGATGCGGTTTCTTACGGTTTCTTTCTGATGCTGCTACAGCTAGACATTGTTAGTCTTTCCATTTCTTCTTTTGTCAGAACGTGTCTTTTAACTTTTCACCCTAATCATGGTGCTATTGTGCTGGACTGAGTTGCCCGGGGCAACGTGAGCGGTAATGGCATTATTTTCAAGGTAACTGGCAAAGGGACAACATAACAAGAAAAAGAAAACATCACTTTTTCAAAAGCAACAATGCTAATGCTAGCTTATGTTGTGTCGGTGGGTGTGAGATTGAAAATAGGTGCAAAACAGGTATGTAAAAATGACAAAAGGACTAGCCAACAAAACAGAAAAACAAAGTTTGACAAAGGTCATAGAGAAAAGTGATGTTTCCAAACTACGACTGCACATATGGACCACAGGGGACACAGGAGGAGGGGGAGACACGTCTACCTGTGGTTCTAGAAGTCTGGTAAGAAGGGATGTAATTACCGTAAGAAGGAAAAACCATCCAACCTGTTTATATCCTCTTCCCCAAGTAAATGCTTAGGGAGGGGGGAATAACTCCCAGGGGAGATTGGGGGGAGACCGGACTTGTACTCCAGAGTGCCACTGTTGATGGGGGATGAGATATGATTTTCCATGGCTGGAGAGAACGCTGACAAGAGAGAAAGAGGAAGTCATCACATGCTTTACTCTAAGGTGTACTCCTCTAAGACAAATACTGACAGGAAAAAGCAGTGTACTTACAGTGCGTGATATCAGGAGGCCCATAGGGATCTGATAGGTAGACATTGGTGGGTTTCCCCACCTTTAAGTATACCACGTCCGACGTGTTTTTCAAAATGGCTACAGCCTCTTCATGAGAGACTTCCTCCAGAGTGTAGTTGTTGACCTGTGAGGATGACAGGTGCAGCTCTAGTTTAGACAGTTCTCCAGGTTTGTGCTTTCTTCAGTTGTGTTCACTCCACTGCACCTATTCTCTGTGGGAGACGGGATTATGACAGATGGTGTTCGGCTGACATCACAACAGAAGGTAATTTAATTAAGTGCTGGTCAGGTAGGGCGCCCTCTTTAGGAAAAGCAACACAGTAATAACATGTTTGACTATCACTAATACTATCTTTCACTGTCACAATCCCGACAGTGTAACAACCGCTGGTGTTCGAGGACTAATGTCTTGGAGTTACGCTCATTAACTTGCATCACTGAATTACTCTGAGGACACAGGAAGAACACTGTCGCGGTGAATAGACTTTTGAATCATCAACTGCACAGAGCCCGACCTGGCTCTGGCCTCACCATTAGTCTGCTATAACTGTATACAGCGAGGGAAAGTAACCAGGCTTGTTTTTATCCTGAGGTGCACTGGAGGAGCTGACAGTCGGCTCTGCTGATAGAAAGTGCTCTTGGAATAAATATGAATTTTAAAAATATCAAAAACAAGTTTCGTAAGTTTTTGCTGCTCTGTGAAACTGCAGTGGAAATCATTTCAATCACTCTAGGGTTTGGGGTAAGGGTTAAACATAGAAAGTACATTTATTTACTGATTCAAAGTATTTACCTAATATTACCAAATAGTTACCTAATGATCTTCAAACATTTATAAACGAGTCGATACTTACCATTAGTAACCGGTCTCCAACTTGTAGCCGCCCGTCTTTCTGCGCTGCTCCTCCGTCGATGATCTTTGTGACATAAATGCTGTTATCCCCAGGAATGTGCTGGTTCCCGACTCCGCCTGCGATACTAAACCCCAGCCCTGCGTGAGGAAAATCAAGATCGTTAGTTTGGTAACAATCCGAAAGTATGTCCTATAGAAACTGTACTTCAAAGAGTAGCTGTATCAAAGAAGCTCAGAATGTGTGGTGCGACTGAACGTAATCACCTTTTGGTCCTTTGATAAGTTTAATTTCTAGGATGGTCTCCAGCATAGGCCGCCGGCGCCGCACGTACAGTCGGACGATGGAGCCCGCGACCTTCAGGGCCTCGACTGCTTTGCTGTGGGAGACTTCAGACACGTCGGCGTCATTTACCCGCAGGATGCAATCATTGACTCTGGAGGAGGAAGACAGGAGATGAGCTGTGATGACAATAATTGCTAATAATTAAGTGCAGCGCTGCTCTCACACTGTTCCAACATCTCTAAACCTGCACACCGTTCTACGCCTTGAAGGTAGATATGTACTTGAAATACACATTAAATCAGACAGCAGGGGTAGGCAACTTTTGTTTTGTGGCGGACCGATATTCATCCTTCGCCTAAAAGACCATGGGCCGAACCTGTCCATCGTGGCATAAAGTAATGCCCCACTCTCTCCAAATCCCAGTGTTGCACATATGACCTCACAGGAAGTTTTGGAGGGCCGTCCCCTAGGAAATTTCAAGCGTATTTAGAGTATTTTCAGCATCTTAAGAGTTCTCAAACCCCCTAACCCCCGCCTTAACCGAGCACATTTTCTCCAGTGTTAAATCTAAAAGCTTCTTGACTGGAGCTTACACCGAATAACCCTCATTTGAAAGCTTCAAAATTGATCCAAACTGATCTTCTTCACTTTATTTTTTATTTTTTTTTACCATTTTCATCCTCACTCTTCTGTCACCTTTTAGTTGTGCTTTTGTCACATTTTTCATTTTTTGTTTTTTTGTCATGCTTTGTCACTTTTTTGTCCCTTTTTAATGGATTTTTTATGATGTTTTTGTCGCCTTTCTCAAGAAGATTCTAGATTTGGGTAATGCCAAACTGGGGAAAATGTGGTCGGTTAAAGGTATTTGATCACTATGTATGTAACAATTAGCGGTGGGACTTTTTAATCGATTTAATTATGACCTTTCTACTTAATTAATCGCAAATGCATTTAAGCATAATTTATTTAGGGGTTGTATCTATCTTTAGAGGTACAGTATATTTTAGATGCTTCTTTTCCTACATTTGAACTCATGTGAAGTGGAGATGTGAGGCCTGTGTGATCATTTCGAACACTTCAAAGACAACCGCAGTTTGCTTTATTTTGTCCTGCCCCAAGACATTAGAGAATAATGTTTTTTAAATAAGCTTATGTCGGCTTAACTGTGTGAACAAGTTCGTCTCTAAGCGACGTCTCGCAGGAAAAAAGAAGCAGAAAAGGTGTCCGTGCCGCTAAAGCAAAGTGCGATTAATTTCGATTCATATTTTCAATCGCATTAAACCTCATGTAATGAATTAATCGTAATTAATCGAAAAATGTCCCGGCCCTTATAATAATAATATGACTCAAAATGATCTTGGGGCCCAGAGGTTCAACGCTGGAGGGCCACATTTTGCTCCTGTGTCTGATGTTGCTGACCCCTGAGCTACAGCAATAAAATACATTTATATAGCCAGGTATAGACATAAAGAGAAGATTGAAAAATATTCTTAACCAATGTGAAAAGCATTTGACTTGATAAATATTGCTCTTTCAAAGACCACCAGTTGGTCATTTTGACATAACAGCCCCGTCAGCATTCACTTAGTGCATGTTTTATTATGTTCCAAACCATGGAGTCCGTGCAGTAGCAGCGTGTTGTACAGCCTTTTTCCTCCACATAATGTTATTTTTACACTCCCTGTGGACCTCTATGTACATATGCCAGAGTGCAATCATAGGTAAAGAAGGTCAACAAACCGTGGCTTCAGAAACCTTTAAAAAAATAAAAAATAAAAAAAGGTTTTATTCTGTATTGTTAAAAATGTTTTAGAAAAGAAAAACTGAAATTTGTAAGTTTTCAAACCCCGCAGAGTCAAGTAAAGTCCTTTAATTGCAATAAGCCTGAGAGCAGATTTGTTTAGGCGTAAAAATGACAAAGCGAAGACTTCAACGTAATTATATAGGAATAATTAGGGGGTTATGAATAGTTCTCCATCTGTGGGGTCATCATGTCTTTAGGCTGTGCAGGGGTGTGTGCATCGGCTCGGCTCAGTTTGAACACCCCGAGGAGAGGACCAAAGCATCTACGTCGCCCCGGCTCCCAAGGACACTGCTCTCCTGGGGGGCCGCGGGGACCAGCTGAGGCCCACACACCCATACAAGCTGCACTGTGTTTAGAGGGAAGCAGAGCGAGAAAATCTGCGGATGTCTAATCAGCAGCAGGCAGCCATTTACACGTTACAATTAAGCCAGGCCAGCGATGTCGAATAATGAGATGAATTATGCCAAAAAATGACAGTGGGCATGTTGTTCGTGATGCTGCAGACTTCTATCGTAAATTACCTTTTTTATTTGCCCAGCAGCTTCTTCTTCTGAACAACTGTGTGCTTTACAAAACACTTGATTCCCCTGAAAATAGTTCTTTAAGTAACTGCGCATGAGCGATTATGACTTTTGTTTTTATTCTAGCTGTTATGAGGTGTTATACAGTTAACATTTGATTGATTGGTTGACTATGACAGGGGTCCCACATTAGATGCATTTCATTTGTGTTCTGAACATGCCAACATTCGGCTAAAGAAAGTAAAAAAAGGGGTAGATAACATCAGGCCCAGGGATGCCCTCCAGTCTGGACATCAAATACCTGGAAAGTCTAAAAAAGCAGAAAGTAAGGTCATGTTTCTTTCAAATGTTCCTCCAAAAACCCCTTGTTCAGACATGGTTCTTTACTTTGGGCTACTTACAGTATACTACTTACCAAACCCTGTAGTATAAGTATATAGTCATTTTCTTGAATTGTAATGAAATGTAATTTTGGCTACTAACGTTCTGGAATGAACTCCACCTAAGTCGTAAGTTATTTTTGTTATATAATAGTAGCTCACGGGGTAAAACTGTATGGAGACCTCTGGAGAATCATATTCATGACAGTGTTTTAATCCATCGTCTGTTTATTTTTACTTGGACTAGAGCCACAGTATGTATTTGTACTTATTTATTTGAAAAAGATTACCCTCTTCATGAATATAATATTATTTAATTTTGACAATGGATATATGGTTATAAATGGACTATTTATGACCCCTGTTGTCTTGGGAGCATTCCTTGCGCATTCCAAGGCTTCAATTTTAATTTCTGAATATTTGGGAGCCGAGCCAGAACGGATTGAAGAGCTTCCATTACTTTCGTATCCGCCGCCATTGCCGAACTACAACCGGCAAATGCAAAAGTCACCCGAACAGAAAAGGAGGTTACAACACCCTGTTTTGTAAATTAAAACTATTGGGAGTAGGAATTTAAAAGAGGGTCACTTGGGAGGCTGTGGGTGAAACCACACGCCAACTGAGGACTTCTTTATAGGGAATATTTGTAACTATAGTAGATTTTGATCAAAACAACTGAATTAATGTAAATATGGCGCTGTCTTTGTGATCAAATGTGTGTTGGAGCTTGAGTATAGACACGACAGAGATGAACTATTACTAAATATAGTTGTTGAGTGTGTAATGATTGACTAGTCTAGACGAATTTACCCTAAATGTTTTACAGCTATTCATGTCAATGTATGTTATGACAATTACTGTATTAGATGGGATTTCATGGTTTTATTTTTCCCAGCCAACCCACAGCTATGGGGCAATCTCTTAAAGTGCTGCCAGCCATTACTTAAGTATGGCCGGTGCATTAGGTTTGCTCCGCGCCTCGCTACAGCGTCCCAACGCAGCGAGAGGAAGTGTGTCTGCTTTCCATAACGTCCGAGTGAGCTCCCTAGCACAGATTAGGCTTCCTCCATCCATAATGCATTAGCCCCGCTGCCCACCTTGGACCGGGCGACCATCAATTAAGCTAAGTGTGATTTGTGCCCGTTTCGCTCCTCCTGCAGTCTGAGATTGACGCCGTACATGCATTACGTCCCCCTCCGGGCATCCGCGCTCCCACAGTAACGCTCCGGAGCTGCAGCCCCGAAAGCAAAACAAGAGCTGGCCGGCAACCAAAACTAGCATTATCCATCACAGAGGCATAAAAGGGTTAGTGCGCCAAAGGCTAATTTAGACGATATGAAAAGGAAGTGCACCTGAAAAGCTTTGGCTTAACAAGGCAGCACGGCATTCAGCTTCCGATTTGAAGTCATAAGCCACCTCGCTGTCAGACACAAATGGACTGTCTAGAACAAAACCTGTCCACTTTGAAACAATGCATATGAAACTTGTTAGTCTCTCATTCATAATTCAGAATGTCCCTTTGAATTTCATTTGCTAAGTGTGGACTAAGTGTAAAATAGCTGATCATTGTATTATGAACAAAAAAAGTCTCAAAGGGTTAAAGGCCTGATCTTTTTGATTACAAACAATGACAAATTTTTAGTTTCAGTCCAAATTCATTCCGAACTTTCCTACCATACAGTATTTGTAGCATCCGGATTCTTCACAGCGACGAGTCTATCAGCACATTTCACAACTTCACACTTTTCAGGGTCATTGTCACAGAAGAAAACTAGTCTGCAAGTTCATAACATTGATCCAAATGCTTTTGTATTAGATGCACAGTGTTTTTTCCCACAAGTGCCTGAATTTACAGTATACCCTCTGGGGCCAGGACTCCCCTGTAAACGAGATTCTTAATATCAGTGGGAGTTTCCTGGTCAAATAAAGGTCAAATAACATAAAATAAAAGATCAGGTACATTATAATGCTTTTAAGGTATTGATAAATTAGCTGATAGATTATGATGGTTATGGTCAAGCCGGGAATCAACAGAGCTCTTTGAGGAAATGCTATTTTTAAATCTTCTAAAACTGGGCCAAACTGCAACATGCCTTGATGGTGCACAAAGTTTTATTGAACACCATCTTATGTAAAGGCATGTTGCAGTGTGGGCGGCACGGTAGCACAGTGGTTAGCGCTTCACAGCTAGAAGGTCCCGGGTTCCAATCCCACCCAGACTGGGGGGCCTACCACAAAAAAAAATACATGTACAATAGGTTCCCCTCTGAGACCAGGACTCCCTTGTATTTTATTGTCCAGTTGGTCAGGTCTAGGTTCAGCAACACTATGAGACCAAAGAATGAGATCCGCTGACAACCTGGACATCATGAATGACCAGGTTACTCCATTAAGGGATTTCTTCTTCCCTGATGACATGGGGATATTCCAAGATGACAATGCCAGGATTAATCGGGCTCACATTGTGAAAGAGTGATTCAGGGAACATGAGACATCATTCTCACACATGGATTGGCCTCCACAGGGTCCAGATCTTAACCCCATTGAGAATGTTGAGGATGTGCCGGAGAAGGCTTTGCACAGTGGTCACATTCTCCCATCGTCAATACAAGATCTTGTTGAGAAATGAATGCAACACTAGAATTGAAGTTAAAGGCGATCCAACGAAAGATTGGAGCATGTGACCTTTTTTGTGGTGACTTTTTTTTTAGTAAGGCAGTGTATTTGTAATCTCCTGCATTTGATCCTTAAATGCTGTGTGGTGCCGGGCGACCCACCGCCAGATCGTAAAATAGATTTGGTCTGAACTACTTAAGCTGCAATAGGTGACACTTCAGAACCCACTTTCAAATCATCAGGACAAACAAGGATCCAAATCAAATATGAATTTCAACTTAGGATGCACCGTTTTAGAATATTTAGTATGGAAATACAGTCGATGATTTCCTCGCAGAATTGGATCAGGCATTGACCATAAACAATACAGACTGCCCTTTTAGGCAACGTCCCGCGACCCACTGGATTAGCCTCATGATGGAGTGACAGAGTGACCCCACTGGGAATCAAACTTGGGGACTTCCTGAATGCGAGGCTGATATCTCCAGCAACACAGCCACCATATAAACGCGTTGAGAACTGTTTGGTGTCAATAAATACCAAGGCTTTCCGCCAGCGTACGATATGTAATCCTGGACTCGTTTCCCTTGAGAAAGCCCTCGACTCCAGCTGAATGATAAATGAGCCCAGGTTCTGTCCTTGTTCCTTTGATAAAGTGCGAGAGAGGAAGATGTGACGGCTGTTTCCACACGTCTCTGTTCCTTTAATAAGGCTGTTACGGGGCTCGCATTACGCCGAGAGGGAGCGGCTATCAGGGCATCAGCGCACAATAAGCCCCAGCTCTGCAGAGGGCATCCGCGCCGGCTCATTCAGGGGGATTTTAATTAAGGCCGTGAATAATCAAAGACTTGCCAGATGTGCAAATGCCATGTTATATTATTATAGAACATTTTCTGGTCAAACGCTCGGCCTTCAATGGACGCCACGCCAATACATGCCGATGCACTGGTAATTCAACCCAGCTTTATAACTAAACTTTAAGAAAAAAAAAAATAATAATTAGAAATGCAACTGGTCAGGTAAAGTTGAGCTGCGCTGATTCCACTGATAGCCATCACCACATACAGTATAATAAACATCACACTGAGCAGAAGAAATGAGTCGAGAGTTGTAAAAATAAAACCTTTCTTGTCTTGCGTACCCCTCGGGCATTTCATTTGTATTTTGCCCGTACCGCGAGGGTGTTGTTCTTAATTTAGAAAGGTATCAACTAAAACCATAGTTTATCAGAAAAAATATAATGTGTTGTGCTCAAAATAAAGCAAAAACTATGGTCATGATTATTTTGATCTCAATTTTCCATGTTTTTTTCTTTTCTTCATAATAATAAAAAAAAATACATGATTCACGAACTTAGATATGCCTTTGATACAAACCTCAGCTCAAACAAAAGCTAATTTGCCTCCAGTAGCATTTAACGCACAAAAATCTTCCATTGTCTCATCCAAATTCCAAATGTAGGTGCCGTTTCTGCCAAAGAAATGGCTGTAAACCTGGTGATTAAAAAGTCCAATGGCGATTATTGAGATTGACCTAAGTAGAGATTGAGATTTTTATGAAATTTTGATTATTTGCCCAGCCCCTGCTAAGAGTTAGTAAAGTTAGATATTGTCTATCGTGTCTTTGACCATAATTTTTCGTAACAATATTCAAATCCAGGTCAAAGAGCTCCTTGTTAGCCTTTAGCGTTCCCCAGGTTTCCATGCCTGTTTGGAAAACGCTGCTCTATATTTATTTAATTCAAAGAACATATGTAATAACTTTTCCATAAAACATACTCGTGTACTCTCTAACTCAGCGCCCAGTAAAAAGTGCGAAGGAAAAGTGGAATAAACAGTTATGGATCCGTGTGAAAACTATCCCACTTGACCAGTGTGGGCACAGTGACCGACCTGAGCCGTCCGTCCTCAGCTGCCGCTCCTCCGGGGATGATCTTTGTGATGAAGATGCCAGGGTCGTCGCCGATGTGCGGGTTATCTGTCCCTCCGGCGATGCTGAAGCCGAGCCCTGAGTTACCCTGCGGCAGAAGAGTTTGTCAGTCAGGGAGGAATGGCGCGACGGCAGGGAACACTTAAAATGTTTGTAGCGAGTCAAATGACGTCAACAATACAAGGCGACCAGTAACAGCCGTCACTATGGTGAACTACTGTCATTTATGGTGAACATCTCTGCAATTTCTGGCATTGAGCGCACTGTCAAAAAAATGTGAAAATGATTCGAAATATATTATTTACATTTTCATATTTTGAATAAAACCAAAAAAGTCTTCCATTGTTTTGTGGACCCAATCCCCCCCAAACGATAATTTCCAGTGTCACGTCGCCTTGTGTTTGGTTATGTCTTTCAAACACAGTGAATCGCCCACCGTGGAGGAGGGATAGGGAGCGCGTTATGGATCCTCAGGTTAAAAAGTATAACAAGTCAAGTGCTCATTGTATAAGTGGGTGACTCTGAAGTTGAAACAAGAGAACACATAGCCAGATGGTGATGAAGCCTAGGTCCCAGCCAATCATTGCCCTCGGCCTCCAGCATTCACGGCTCGTTCGCTTCCCAGCTGTGCTGCGACCCACCTCCATCCCTTCACCGCCTCTTCTATCCACGGATTCACCCTGCTACATCCTTCAACGTTCGCCCATACCACCACCAGTGTCCAGGCTCCGAGGGAAGATATCCAAAACGCCAACTTCCTCATCAATGTCTACTGCCGGGGTCTGATTGCCAAAATATATATGCCAATAAATCTTTGTAATCGCTGCTGTTTGAGTCTATCCAGGTTAAATTATATACAGTAGGTCAATTTGTTTTGACAACTGTGTTACAAGTACAATACCAGATTTCCTCTTGTGTCCATGTGTGTATTTGTTTTGTTTATCTTGTTCTATTATTAATGATAACATTGACCATTTAATTGTTTGCCTTTTCTTGTTATGTGCTGCAGCTATGGCCACTCTCTGTATAATGAGTGAGACATCTGTGCCTCTGTATGGCCCCTGAGGAAGGCTCTCCTTGGGCAGAAATGTGTTTTTATTTCATTGTATTCTATAGAAAACGGCTTGTACAAAGATCTTTTAATCTAACCTTCAGGAGTGCCTTGGAGTTTGTTGGTCAGTTTTTCCCATCTGGCCGGCCTTGTCACTTGTTAAAACTATACAGTGAATCGCTCATCCTGCAACCTTTATAAAAAGCAACACAAATTTTCCGTTTGCCATTAGCAAATTGCGCCGCAAAGCCTCGTCTAATCTCGTGTTTGCAGATTTGTGTTTCATGGAGACAAAACTTTTTCAGGTCACGGTCAGAAAGAGCCATTGCAAAAAAAAAAAAAAAGAATCCCCTCAGTGCCCTTTCTCGAATGGAAGCTGGGCTCTGATTAAGCTGTTAGCTGATGGGAACCGCTAGACTCTCCTGATTAGAGTCTAGCGAGCTTCACCCACGGCTGTTCGCTGCCCGGAACGGCGGATTGAAAATTGCACTTCTCCTCTCAGGGGGAAGCGAAGGGACGACGCAGGGCTGTCTGTACTGCGAGGCTTCACAAAATGGTTGTGGTCATCTTTTTAAGGGTGTGAAGAATTCAGAGCTGCAGGAGAATGGCTGCAGCATGACTAGTGCCTGTGTTAAATGTTAGCTCCGTAAAACACAACAGCACACAATGTTCTGGCGTTTCCCCACATAACAATCATTATTGCCTCTGGTGCCGCTGACTTCTGCTTCGATCACTATGTTTCTGTCCCGATTGTATTGAGCGGTCCAAGCAGCTTGTTAGTCTGTGCGGTACTTGATATTTCCATGTCACTTGCTTTGAGGCAGGGATGTGGGTGAGTAGATAATAAAGGCCAACCCTGGAATCTGATTACCCACAGTATGTGCAAGCCCTCTCAGAACAGTCAGTAACACATTTAATTCAATTTATCTTATACTCTATGATCAAATAATAAACGCAGCAACCTTAAATCATAATCAACTGCATCTAAGTTAACCAGAAAACAGAAATTTAATATATACGTATATTTAATTTTACATGTAGAGTTGCAAAATTCCAGGAATTTTCAGCGTTGGAAATTGTCCATGGGAATTAATGGGAATACATAGGAATTTATGGGAATTAATTTTCTTATACGGGCGACGGTGGCGCAGATGGTAGAGCGGGTCGTCTCATGATCGGAAGGTCGGGGGTTCGAATCCCGCCTCCTGCTGTCGTTGTGTCCTTGGGCAAGACACTTTACCCTCCTTGCCTCCAGTGTCTGCGTACACTGGTGTATGAATGAGAGAGTGAATGGGCCCCCTATGAGAGACTAACAGGTCCGTTTGGAACCATGAGGCCATCCTTCTGTGGACCCACCACCTGCAGGAGGAGCCATAGGGGACTGGTGCTATGTGATTTGGGCAGCTCCAACAGATGACCCGGCAACGGACAAGTTGAAGAAAATGGATGAATGGATAATTTCTTATAGCTTAATAATTATTATATTTATTTCCCATGTTTCTATATAAAACTATGAATTAAATTGTATTTTAAAGCTTCAGGTCGGTGGGGTGTCCTTGCCCCAAGTGGAGGAGTTCAAGTATCTCAGGGTCGTGTTCACGAGTGAGGGACGGATGGAACGTGAGATCGATAGACGGATCGGTGCGGCGTCAGCAGTGATGCGGTCGCTGTATCGGACTGTTGTGGTGAAGAGGGAGCTGAGTCTGAGGCAAAGCTCTTGATTTACCGATCGATCTACGTTCCCACCCTCAGCTATGGTCATGAGATTTGGGTAATGACCGAAAGGACAAGATCGCGAATACAAATGAGTTTCCTTCGCAGGGTGGCTGGGCGCACCCTCCGAGATCGGGTGAGGAGCTCAGTTACTCGGGAGGAGCTCAGAGTAGAGTCGCTGCTCCTTCACGTCGAAAGGAGCCAGCTGAGGTGAATAGGGCATCTGTTCCGGATGCCTCCTGGTCGCCTCCCTCAGGAGGTGTTCCAGGCATGTCCTATTGGGAGGAGGCCTCGCGGAAGGCCCAGGACACGCTGGTGGGACTATGTCTCTGAGCTGTCCTGGTGTCGCCTCGGGGTCCCCCCAGAACAGCTGGAGGAGGTGTGCGTGGATCGGGAAGTCTGGGCATCTCTGCTGAGACTGCTGCCCCCGCGACCCGGCCCCGGATAAAGCGGAAGAAAATGGATGGATGGATGGATGGATGGATATTTTAAAGAGTGGATATTGTTTTGTCTTTTGAGGGTGACCTCAAAAGACAAATTACAAAGGTTTAACATATATTTTAGTATAATAGGGCTATATAGGGCTATACTTTATTTCACTTTGCTTTTACATATTTTATTTTTGTGAAGGTGTATCTAAATAAATCCAATTCCTCAGGAAAGCCGTCAAGCTGTCAAATACTTTTTGAATTTTGTTCCTATCTGCTACAGGGCTAAGAAATCAATCATTTAGTAGGCTTTGACACAATTGCTGAATACTTCAGGAACTTCAGGTTTTCTGGAACTTAAGGTTTTCGGGGTCTTTTCTGAAATCGCCCATAGGTTTTCACAGGCATTTCAGGCCTAAATACACGCTGAGCACACACTCCCTTTAATCCTCTCTTGGGACAGCGGGATACTTACCCGTCCCACTATTGCAGCTTTGCTTTGTGTTTTAGGGCTCTCGGTAGAGGGTGGACCTGGTGTGCAAGCTCTCCTCTCATTCGCTCATAATGAAAAAGTAAAAACAGACACTCACCCTCTCGAGAGTGATTTCCTCAAATTCATATTCAATTTCCGTCCCGTTGACCTGAAGAAACACAAAACACAACAGTATGTCAGCATGTCGCAAATACCACTCAGCATAAAGCTAATCTTAAGTGGCTTGGAGAGGTACTACTAGCGCCTCTCCCTAAGTAGGGCTCAGAGGGAAAATATCGTGAGTAAAACTGGTTGCCCATAAAGTTCGACGGCAGGCATGCAGCGGGCACTTCCTCGTATCTGACTGAGAAGATTAATTATCAGCGCTTCCTTCATTATGTATTCGTACAGAAGTAGCACGACGCGGCTCATCAAACTCCCAGGTGGGCTCGGCTGTGAGTGGCACCAGCTATTATGACCAAAACATCAGATCGCAGATTAACCGTAATGAAAGACGGCGCTGGCCTTGGAGTCCTGCATAATATTACTTTCCTTTCATTTGAAGAAACAATTTAGGCATCTAATTCACGAAGCCGAATCATAACACAGTAACAAGTATGCACGCGACATCGCAAACCTTTCGCTGCAAGCATCGCTGAACTGGGTCTAGAAAGGGAAAAATCGGACTAGACTGGAGTAAAAAAATCAGCTAACGTAACTTTTACCTTTATCTTTATTGTTTTAAGGATGACCTAAGTACTTTTTATATTCCTCTTGTTGTGTACATTGTTCCTCGTTTGTGCAGCACTTTGGAAACTGAAATGTTGGATTAGATATACCACAGTTTGAGAGCCTGCATTGTTTTTCGTTGATTTGCTTCTGTTTTATGACCTATTCTAATTACTTGTACTTTATTAGGCGCGGTTAGAACCATGAGGCCGTCCTTCTGTGGACCCACCACCTGCAGGAGGAGCCATAGGGGCTGGTGCAGCTCCAACAGCTGCCCCCACGACCCGGCAACAGAAAAGTGGAAGAAAATGGATAGACAAGCCTCTTTGATGCATAAGTAGCTCTCAGTCGCTTTTGTTACATAAACGTGGCTCATCATGTGAAAAGGTTGGAGACCCATGACCTACAAAAGGTAATTAATACAAGTGCTTTGTCTTTCAGGTCATGTGGAGGCTCAGATACAGGAGTTTGTTTGGTCAAATTAGTCTTGTTAATTCTGGCCTTTGCCTTTATTTTGGGGTTGTATTTAAGGAAACTAAAAAAGGTGTCTGTGCCACGAAAGTAAAGTGAGATTAATTTCGATTCATGTTTTTAATCGCACAAAATCTTTTGTAAATAATTAATTTGAATTAATTTTAAAGAGTCCCGATGTAGCGCGGCCACTGAGATCAGGCCCAAACGTACATGTGGGGAAATGATAATTGACTGGAGTTTACGGATGGCTAAGTCAAAACATTAATTCATGATTAATGCACTAATAATTAGTGAGTTAAAGCTTTGACTTCGACAGCCCTATTTTATACCTGCTCTGTCTAAACAGCACAACTGCGCTCCTCAGCTGACGCTCTTCAACTGTCCTCATTTTCCCCACGTATCAGAGCGAGCGCCTGCGTCCTGTTAACAGTACCGCCGACTGTGCGACATTTCTCAGGGAGAAACGCAGCACCTCTCCGAGCCCCACTCCCGATCGCGCAGTGGCCTCTTATTTATTCACATCTCTCCCTGCTCTGCGCCGCGGCCCCGCGTGTTTGTTATGACGAGAAATGCCGCAAAATACCGCTTGCAAGTTGCGACAAAGGACTTTCGAAACACTTGCTGTTCTTTATTCATGACAGACATCAATAATTCAACACCGCGACCTCATTTGTTTCGGCGAGATAAGTCGCGCCCAGAAGCACGCTACTTCTCTTCAGGTATTGCCGTGTAGATCGGACCGATTACTCTCTTTATAGGATCGCCCCTCAGCTGGGATTCGAGGCGCTGGAGGCATCGATCTGCTGCAGGGAAGTACTACGTAAAAGAAGATGCAGGACTTACATAAGGTACTGACTCCAATGTGTCTGTGTTGACGATTATGGGCGCGGGACTGGCCTGTAAAACACAAACAAAAGAGGGGTTAGCTTAAACTTTCACGTCGGGCCTGTCCTACTTTCTATAAAAGGATCCGGGGGACAAGCTTGTGGATTTCTGCATCATCAACAATTCATCAGTCGTCCATTTGCTGGATGGGACTATAAAGTACTCTGTCTTCCACCACGGCACTCTAATACTGCTATTATAGGCGTACGGCTTTAAATTGGAGGAGGAATGAGGAGTGGGGTATAAATGAGTGAAGGGAATAGATTTGTTGCATGCATATGTGCACTCCAGACACAAAGTGGATTCATTTAGGGAGAAAAGGTCAAACAAATGTACCACAAGAAGATCAGGAAAACCTTATGGACTGATAGTATTTATCTCTACCAAGTTTTATGCTTCATGTTGCAGGTTCGCACCGAAGAAAATTCCCAGTTTGTGAACCTGTTCCCTTACAATGGCAATGAAACCTATTCTGATTCTGTCAAGGAGAGATTCTGGGAAATTATGAACGAAGGACAATGTTGTTAGAATGAAAAAGTAAAAAGGTTTGCAATTTAAAACATAATTAATAAGCACAAAAGCTCCAAGGCTCACTACCTATTAAACTAAATGTTTTCCATTAAGACTAAATATAACAACACATGAATTAAAATAAAAGCTCTCAGATACCAATGGCTGCAGTACCATTACATTCTTTTTCAATACCGGTACTTCTTAACCCCCACCTGAACCAAGCACATTTTCTCCAGTGTCCTGAATCTAAAAGCTTCTTGAACAAAGAGGGCAACAAGGATGAAAATACCACACAAAAAAAGCAACAAAAGAGCGACAAAAAGAAAGACAAAAGAAAAGACAAAACACGCATCAAAAAAGTCACCATCAGTTTTGTAGGTCTTAGCTTTCAAATGAGGAGTTACTCTGGCCTATAAGCTTTAAGATTTGGGTATAGCGGAACTGGAAAGAATGTGCTCGGTAAGGTAAGGAGTTAATGATACCTATACTCATCTAGAACAATGGATCTCAACCTGGGGGTCGGGAGAAAAATTCAGGGGGTTGCCAGATTATGTAGATAAAAAGTTTATGTGTTTATTGTTATTATTTTATTGTAGAATGTATGTGCTATTTTACCAGTGTGTCATTATTTGTTCTTAATCTGATTTATTTTATTTAGCCTTTTTTTTTTTTTTTTTTTAAGAATTATGTATAGGCTAATGTCCCAGTTTTCCATGGTGTGACCCAACAGTGGGATTAAACGGGCGGGGGTCCCGAGCCCCATTAATTGTTAAAATAGGGGTCGCAGCTCCAGTAGGTTGAGAACCACCGGTCTAGAACCAGAAAACAGAACAATAACGTGAATTTATTTATTTTAAATTTGTATAATTTATTTGAGCTGAAACAACCAACAGGCATTAAAACCTTGGTCACAAAATATCATTTTTTTTTCCAATACTATTAGTACCTAAAAATTTTTTTTCTATACTATACTCGTATCGTTTAACAGTACCCAGCCCTCATCAAGAGTTTACGGTGCTATGCAACATCTGCTGCAACATCATCGGAGCGTAAGAAACCCATTTCCAGAGCTCAGTTGTTAGAAAATGTGGCACAATTACAAACGGCAGCTCGCCTCGATAATTCACGTCCCGACTAACGACTTCCCAAATGTAACTCCTCCATTATACTGACATTAAAAAGTCTAAAATCCCCCAAAATAGCAATAAACCAGGCATTTTCACAGGTTCAATCTCAGCCCAGATTTTCAACAGTACGAAATGTTTAAAGACAACGCGGAGATGAACTTCATTCGCTCCTCTGCATCCATTACGGCCCAGGTCGTTACTCCAGAATGTCCGGTGAATTGCGATTCTCACCTTCAGACAGGGCACAACGCGGCGCTCATAAAGTGTGATATGAAATGAAAGCTGTGACACACATCGGGCCGTAATAGGCAGATGGTTAAAAAAAAAAAGCACTCTGGAGCGAAGAGGTGTGCGATTTGGCCCGTGCGGTTTACGCCGTGAAAACAAACCTTGCCTCGAGTAGCGCATCAAAAGGCGACGCACAAGGACGCGCTTGGAGATTCGGAGATTGCCCTTTGATTTTACCCGGAGAACATGAGTCATAAACAACGGCTAATCACGTAAGTGTAAATAATTAGGATAAAACAAAGAGAAAGCGTCATTAGTTTCGCATCAGACCTTGAGAAAAAGCTGTTGCCTAATCCACTTATGTTCAACTTCCCACTTCACCGTGCAAATTCCAAACAGAGTTTTGCTTTGAGCTGCTGTAAGTAAAGTCTAAATACTACCATCACATTTATGGGGTCTAATATGGGGTTGTCATATTTTAAAAAACAATTAAGGCGGGTAGGAATAAAATACTCACAGGAACTCATTCTTCCGGTGACACGCTTAGATGTTAAAATTGCTATGTACATTTTTTCTTCTCTCCTGGTTGAGATATTGTTTTCCCCTTGAAAATTAATACAGTATTTCTGATTATGATACTACTCACACAGTGGCATTTTTCACTCATACACATTTCAATAAAAAATTAAATAAAAATGAAATTAAAAATAAACATTGGTCCCAAAGCATAGAAATCACAGAAATGCCGGCACGTATCTGAGCCTGTTGGTACAAATGTGCGCAACTGTTTGCCAACGGCTTCCCGGACCTGTTTGTATTGAGCGCTCTATCCCCATTCAAATGAATGGAGAAGCACGGCCCTATATTAAAGTGTGGCTGTAAGTATGTGAGCTATAAGATGGTGTTTAGTGGCAGAAACAAAATCAGATTTAGCATTTAGCTCAAAGGCCACTTTTAAGAGTAAAACAATATTATTATTAGATTTGTACATTTAATTGCTAACTAGGCTTTGAAATCACCAAAGTGCGGTCGATGAGTTGACAACAGCTGAAAACATCTGGCTTGTTCATAATTTGTGATGTTTGATGGCTAAATGCTAACGGCTACAGGAAAAAACACATTAAGCAGGCAAACAAACGCTGGAAAGTTTCCCAGCTCGCTAACTGTCCACATACATTAGGATCGAACGGCACTTATGTCCCAGAGGAGCGATTCAAAAACAAATAAATAGCGCATTTTGGTTGTTGATCAAAAGGAGATTTGCAGATGTTTCCATGAAGCGGATCAGGCGGCGCTGATCTCCATATGGTAAGGGGGAAAGTATCTTTGCTGACACGGTGCAGAGAGGAGCCGAGAGGAGGCGCTGGGTCATCAGTCCAGTGACAGCACATCATCAGAGTGAGACTCAGCCTGTCCCCCACAGTCTCCATCACATCAACACAGGCCAGACCATAGTGCTCCAACTGCGCAGGTAACACACCGCCACCGCAGAACAGGCTCGCACACTTTCACTGCTCATTTGTGCTGGATGACAACACAAGTTTACACAGCGCTGTCACACGGCACCACGGGCTGCATTACGAGCGGTCTCCTGTAACAGAAAGCAGTTTCTGCGGTGAGCCCGGTTGCTCAGGCCAAGGCCAATTTGTGAGTCTGTTTTTATCACACCCAAAAAAATGACATGTGACCCCGACGAAGAAAAACAACCGTTTGTGAGTCTTTTATGACCCAATTACTTAGAAGGAAGGAGAGTCAATTTCTTTTGCTACACTAAGCCTGTGCTGTAAAAGCAACAATTTCAGAAAAAAACTGTGAATCAACCTTCATCTAAATGATGACATGGGGATTAAGGCAGGGCGATATGGCCTAAAATCTATCACGATATAAAAAAGAAATATCACGATAACGATATATTTCACTATATAATTGACAATGGACAAATTACTTCAAAATCCCAGCCTTACGCCTATTGGGAAGATTATCCATCCATCCATTTTCTTCCACTTGTCCGTTGCCGGGTCGTGGGGACAGCTGTTGGATCTGCCCAAATCACATTGCACCAGCCCCTATGGCTCCTCCTGCAGCTGGTG
Organism: Proterorhinus semilunaris; assembly: GCA_021464625.1. Taxonomy (NCBI): domain Eukaryota; kingdom Metazoa; phylum Chordata; class Actinopteri; order Gobiiformes; family Gobiidae; genus Proterorhinus; species Proterorhinus semilunaris. The sequence goes on along the minus strand of CM038355.1, from coordinate 14,918,795 downwards.
GGTCCACAGAAGGACGGCCTCATGGTTCTAACCTGGCCTGATGGTCTCTCATAAGGGGCTTCTGAACCGCTCTTTGTCTGACCCGTCACCTAGGACCTGTTTGCCATGGGAGACCCTACCAGGGGCATGAAGTCCCCGACAACAGAGCTCCCAGGATCATTCGGGCGCTCAAACCCCTCCACCACGTTAAGGTGAAGGTTCAAGGAGGGGATTGGGAAGATTAATTCAGTGATATTTCATTCATTTTTTTAATTATTTTTTTATTATGGCCCATCCCTAACAGGACGCGCCCCAGAAAATCACTCAACAACTCGGGAGCCCATTCTGTAAAATGTAATTAGCCTTTATGATAATTTAAAATGAAACATTTAACCTTTTAATGTTTAATTTAAAGGGTAAACACATCCGAACACATTTTCTCCAGTTTGGCTTTGCCCGAATTTAAAAATCTTCTTGAAAAAAATTATCGTCAAAGTAGCGACAAAAGCAAGGAGGAAAACACTAACAAAAAAGTGACAACAAAAGCAACAATAAAGGAAGAAAAAAAGTGTAAAAAAAAGGGACAAAAACTTGACGAAAACACAACGAAAAATCGTGGAAGAAAGCAACAGAAAACGACAAGAAAAGAAAGGAAAACAAGTAGGGCCGGGACTCGATAAAAAAAATGTATCTAATTAATTAGAGGCTTTGTAATTAATTAATCGAAATTAATCGCATATAAATATTTGAGTGAGAAGTAAGTTTTTTCATAAGGATTTTTAGTATACCATTGAATAATGACTGAATACATGAGCTTAAGCAACAAAATATTGTTTATTTTTGTTCAACCAAGTCCAACAGACCAGTGCAATATTGCCATTAATTGTGCGTCTGCAGGAAAAAAGGAAACTGAAGTGTGATTAATTTCCAATAATATTTTTAATCGCACTAAACCCCATGTAATTAATTAATCGCAATTAATCGAAAAAAAGTTCCGGCCCTAAAAACAAGACAAATAAGCTTCACAAATCTGTCAAAAACGCGGTTGGTGTTGTAGGTCTTAGCTTTCAAATGAGGTGTTACTCTGGCCTAGAGACTGTGAGCTCCAGTCGAAAAGCTTTTGGATTTGGGTAAAACTGAACTGGAGAAAATGTGCCCGGTTCAGGTGGGGGTTAAGAGGTTAACATCTGGTTTAATTAGTTTGCAAAAATACATCAAATTCAATTGCGAGTTCAATCTGTGTGTGATTCATTTTGTTTCGACAGTGCAAAAGTGATTGGCTTCATTGTTATCCTTCATGTTTTTAATTTATTCCATACATTGAGAAGTTGGCCCACAGTGTGAGATGACGGCTGGTATACTGGTACTTACAACATGTTTGAAAACGACCACACACAAAAAAAAACAAAAAAAACGAATGAATACGAATTTGCCGTGATTGAGTGGCAGTCATTTAAGACCTGCGTGTCCCGGCACTCTTCAATCAATAAAAGAGCAATTGAAGAAACTTTGCACGGCATGAAAGGTCAGGCACGGGGAACAAAGTCGGCTTCATCAGCGCTTCGTCCCGAATGAGCAAAATGTCACAGTGATTTACATTTCATGGGACATTATTTAGTAAGAATTACCCATGCGCGGCGAAAGGTTAATTACCAAAAAAGCATCCCCTTCGTCTTTTCGAGTCAATGCATAATGCAGTATGTCAATCAGCGACATTATTCAATCAAAATGTCATGAGTTATTCGAGTGCGCTCAAATCGATGTAAAAGGATTAGTGTTACGGTTATAAAAGCTTTTAACCCTTTGATAACAATAATAATACGAACGGGTAAAGCACATCCCATATCGAATTTTCTACTGCTGCCTATATAATGTTTTTTGTTGTTTTGTAATGATGACCCAGCGGGGGGCAGGACCCAGTTCTTCCTATTAACATTACACTTTCACAAGTCGTAGCTCAAAAGAAAGAGTATGAATTACAAAAATGATAATTAATATCACCTTAACGTGGTGGAGGGGTTTGAGCGCCCGAATGATCCTGTTCGTGGCCCCTGGTAGGGTCTCCCAGGGCAAACGGGTCCTAGGTGACGGGTCAGACAAAGAGCGGTTCAGAAGCCCCTTATGAGAGACCAACAGGCCCGGTTAGAACCATGAGGCCGTCCTTCTGTGGACCCACCACCTGCAGGGGGAGCCATAGGGGACTGGTGCAATGTGAGTTGGGCAGTAACAACAGCTGCCCCCACGACCCGGCAACGGACAAGTGGAAGAAGATGGATGGATGGATCATTAATATCAGTCACTGGGTCCACGATCTCTCTGTACACGACCAAAAATGTCCTCAAAAACAAAATATTTTTTCCTCCATATAATAGTATTGGCCTTTGGAATGCTGTGATGTCGCCTGCAAGCCCAGCATCAGCCTCAAAACAAACCAGGAAAAGATAAATACTCAGTACTCCCAGCAGGTCATTTAAGACTCTCTATTTTGCCATCAACTCAACGCCATCAATTTGCTCAAACGCCTCACTCTCTCTCCCTCTCACGACGAAATGTTTTAGTCCAAGGCGGTGCGTCACACGGGACAGTGACAAAGTGAGTTTAACAAGAGCCTGAGCGATGACCGTCCCCCACTCGCGGCGAAGTGGGACAAAACACGCTGTGATTGTACGAGAAAGTCTGCGACGAATACTGAGTGAGATTAACACTCCGCGGACTGGCAGGAAATAATTTGCTCTCAGTGTGCGTATTAAACATTGAACTCTATTTGCTCAACCGCACGCTAAAGAGAAACGAAAGCTTTCCACATTTCTGTTTCTAGAGCAGACAGGGGAACAGTTGCAGCCCTTCAATCTGGCCCCCGAAAAAACACCTAAAATCGAGTTTAATTGTAGTAACTTTTTAATTGTAGTAACTTTGGTTACTGTCAAAATGCTGAATTTCCACGTGGTTTATGCTTAACCTCTTAAGCCCCGTCTTACAGTTTCGTACACAGGGCCATCGGGAAGCTGAACTCCCTGCCCTCCCTCCCACCCCTCTTCCCCCACCTCCCGCTCCACAATCAAGGATGAGAGAAATATAATTTCAAATCAGTCACATGGTTTGACAAATAAAACAATCTTGAATCTTGAATTAACTGAGCTAATTTTCTCCAGTTTGGCATTTCCTGAATCTTAAAATCTTAATGACTGGAGAAGTTATAACCTCATTTGAAAGCTAAGGCCTGCAAAACTGATCGTAACTTTTTTGTCTTGGTTTTTTTCTTGCTTTCTTGTCACATTTTTGTCGCATTTAAAAAAAAAAGATTTATTTTCAATTGTTTTTTCCTTCATAACAGTAAACAGAGAAACAAGTGGCTTTTTTAATGTGTTACTGTTGCTTTTCCAGCACATTTTTGTTGCTCTTTTGCTTTTTCATCCATGTTTTCGTCTCTATTTTGACCGGTTTTTTTTTCAAGGAGCTTTTATATTTGAGTGATGCCAAACTGGAGAAAATGTACTCGGTGCATGTGGGGGTTAAGAGGTTAATATCTCCGTAATACCTGGACATATTCGCGTGAAACAAAAATGTCAAATGACCGTCTCACAAAGGTGTCCAAAAGTGGAGGCAACATTGAAAATGACGTGCCTAATGTTGGTCAGATAAAAGGGCGTTCAGCCATACGATGAATGTGGCATTTGCAGTTTTCTGTTTAAAGAGTTAATTCCAAAACTGTTTCTCTCCCACTGAGTAAAGGCCCGCTGCTCAAACGGAAATTATGACATGACAATCTAGAAAGTCGTGAACGCCACCTATTGAACTGACAAGCCAACAGTACAAAGCCACAGCCTTCTGCAATAGAGCAAAATCTCCCGCCTCCGTGTTTATAACAAGGGAGAGCCGTAAAAGATATTAAAAAGCTGTTTGTGTATACCCAGAGAGGAAGCGGTGCCGACAAATCCAATCACAGGCCAGAAAGATCTGTCATTCAATGCTTTCCGCTGCATCTGCTTGTCTGTTTGCCGACGGTCCATACAGACTGTTCAAACTAAGCCTGTGCATATAAAAATTAAAATGGAGTCTTCACACAAAGTTGAGCACAGTCCGGAGCTGATTAAACTTGTACTGTATGCACGAGTTTGCCTGGCAGTCTCTCTCTCCACATCCACTGCCACATGTGTGCACACAAACCCCCGAGATGTACGGGCCACTCAACTGAGCACATAAACGGGATGCTTAGCTACACTTAGGCTCATTGCTCTTCTTACTCATGGCCACGTGACGTGCCTCCGACTGCACATTAAAGCAGTGGTCCAGCAGCAAAGCTCTGTTCACTCGCTACAACGCTCCGGGCTGCTCGAAACTATACGAGCGATAATATCACCACATCAAGTGCCGCATTATACGGGGAGTGTTTCAGCACGGAACAAATGAGCGCAGGACTCACACAGGCGATTGGAGAGTTGACAACACAAAAACATGTAGTTAACAAAATACTGTAATATTGATGAAGTTACTTCATCAAATCCTCTTGAACATAAAAAAAGCGTGTTGTGTTTTGAATGATCTGATCGTGATTTTAAATTCATGATCAGTAACTAATGTTGCAGCTCTCAAATGGAGCATAAATAAGGTGTAGTAACGCCCCCTAGTGGTCCGCAAACCCCTCCACAGCGCACATTGCACAACTCCCTGGCCAACTCTTATCACTTGATTAAACTTTAAGAGTAACCAGCATAGTGTGACCAGAGCGTCTTTCCTTTCTGAGGGACAGAGCAGGAAGTGTTATGAATGCACATGGATGAGCCTGGCTGGCACTTCTCAGAACCGAATCAGAACCGTGCGTAATCTTTCCTCGTCCTGTCTGTCAATATGTAGCTATAGTAAAACGCGTAGGACTTCACACATGGCTGGGGCATTAGCGCAAGGGATGCGCGGGTTGCGGGTCCCCCCCCCCCGGTCTCCGCAGCCATGCCCGCAGATCGGGTCATAAAATTCTCTTTTGATCGCGGGTCCTGGTTTCGGCAGGTCGAACAATCCCGGCCGCCGTACGCGCCTCCACTGTATCCAGCCAAGACTCATTCTATCATCTTCACAGCAGGGGTTTGACGTAAAATAAGCAGCGTTTTGTTGCTTGTGATCCAGAGAACTCTTTTGTGGAGCCAAATGTCTCTTATTTTCCACATTATGTGCGTCTGTGCACGGGTTTGCGTTACCGAACATCCAAAGCTTGCAGAGTCTGCCCTGAAAGTGCCCCTCCCAATACTGTAGAACTGTGAAGGTGAAATTCTCCTCTTTAGAGCCTGACATTCAGAAACCGATGTGTGATGAGCAGCACCGCTTAATTTGTTCATATTAAGCTGTAGCTCTTTTCACATTTACTTTTTCAAATGAAATGAAATTCATATAAGAATTTCTGATCATATAATTGCATTTGTGTTTGAATAATTTGTTTTTGACTTGAAACCGTTGCATTTTAAACACAAATTTAGCTTATCCTTCCTATTTTGCTTTTTTGGGGGTCAGTGTTAATTTCGTCGACTAAAATATTTAGTCTTAATTTTAGGCAAGTGATATTTCTGACGACTAAAATTGGACTAAAGCTAAATTAAAAGTTTTTCATGCGACTAAAACTATGACTAAAATGTCCAGATATTTTAGTCGACTAAAATGAGACTAAATAAAAATGAAAAGGAGAGACTAAAATTATCCAAACGTCTATTGACCGTCTGAAAGAGCCTCAAATCATGTAAATTCACTGCCAAAGGAACAGCTCTGAGCTTTGTTCATGAGGGAGCAGCTCCAAGAAGCAGAGGAGGACCTGATTAAATATGATTATAATGAATATTATTAATACAAAGTCGACTAAATTTGTCTTAAATTTAGTCGACTAAATTGACTTGCAATTTTAGTCGACTAAAACCCGACTAAAATTGAGGATATTTTTTGGACTAAATCTCGACTAAAATTGAATTACATTTTCGTCAAAAGACTAAGACTAAAACTAAATTAAAATATCTTGTCAAAATTAACACTGGTTGGAGTGGGATTCTGTTAGGTGGTCCTCAGAAAAAAATTGGAAGATAAAGTGGTCCTTGAGCTGAAAAGGTTTGAGATCCATGAACAGCTCATAGTGAGTTACGGTTAGTTTTAAATAATAATAATAGAAAAATTATGTCTTGCATCTATTGCGGACCTTTATAGTATTATTTAAAATAATCCCTAAAACAATTTTTGTGATTATTTTCATTGTAAATAACAGAATGACAGTCTAATCAGTGGAATGTGTGGGTTTGTTTTTACACCCTGAGGTCGCACACAGCTCACACATTTTATTAAAGAGTGATGCATATTTTTCAGTCATGCGTGATCTATGAGCATCACAGCAGTTCATGCGTTGGAGTGCCCTACTTCAGCAGAAACATCAACGACTTCATCCTGTGATGAAACGGTCCTCACCCTCAGTTTCTCGACTAAAAAACACAACTGAGGACTTGACCGAGCTGCACGTATTTCCTGAGAGGATTCTCAGACTTTTCCTGTGTTTTTCCTCAATAATTTAAGGGCCACTATGTATAATGGCTCAAGAAAACGGGGAAACCTATGAATAATTCACGGAATCCTTGTGTAAAAATAGTCAACAGCACAGAACGGAATGTGAAGGTCTGAGGAAAAGCCAAGATGAATGAGAAAGTGAAGATAAAGTGATGACTGAAACAGCTCTTTTCACACCACTAACAACAGCAGTGACAGATTCAACATAATTCAACATGAGCATAGTATTGTAGTTGAATTAAACCTTCCCTGTCTCTAAACCCTCAAAAAATCAAACACGTTTCTCTTTGGGTTAGTCAATTGTACAACCGTATGCCATTGGTAGATTAAGTGTTTCTTTTCTCTGTAACCTCCACAAAGATCGCGCTGACAGAGGCGCAAAAGGTTCTCACAGTGAAATCAACGTACATCTTGTCCCATCTTCATTAGCCCCCTGCTGCGACTCTACAGTAATGCTCCACATTATAAAAGGCGCCTCTTATCTCCAGCGCAGGTTAATACAGACGGCACTATCTCCCCGCGTGGCTGTGGCACACGCCGCATGATGGATGGCCTCCTATTACTTCCCACCGGCCTTGCCTCTGGTAATTCGGCTCGTGTTATAATTGCACAAATAACGCGCATCCCTGTAGGTAAACAATAATTAGACTTGGCTGGTGTATTACATAATGTTGCAAATGCCATAATTCGGCCCCGTTGTCCTCAAGGTTCAATGCAGAGCTTTTAGTTTACGCATAGTTTTATAATAGTGGGTATTACGCTTTCCCCAGGTATATGGTAATAATATCAAACACATCTTTAGCACTGGCTTACAGTAGTTTCACTTCCTGGTTTTCTCGCAATCTCCCATAAGCCCTTCCCCTCCTTATGGCGAGTGCTTTTACTTTGCGATGAGAGGATTAAGCTTAGCTAAAGTTCGAGATGTGAGGAAGGCATTTCCTAGATATGTAGGACCTCAGGAGGAGCTTTTTCAGGGCTGACCCTGCGCTGCTACGAATAGTCACTGGGAAAGATTCATAGATTACCCTCCCCTGAAAAGATATTATTACACAAGTTGGCATGTAGAACTGCACAGTTTTCCACGCATCCCTTTTTAACCTCCTAACCCCCACCCGAACTGACCCCATTTTCTCCAGTTTGGCATTGCCCAAATCTAAACACGTCTTGAGTCAAAACAGCGATAAAAACAAGACAAAAAAGTGATGATGAAAAAGTCAAAAAAGTGACATCAAAAGCGCACAGAAGCTGGTCCAGATAAATTATGTAGCTGTAAAACACGTTATGTTGCAAACTTTTAGATTTTAGATTTGGGTAAACCTGAACTGGAGAAAATGTGCTCGGTTAAGGCAAGGCAGGGGCAAATTAGCTTCAGCTATAAGCACAGTCACGCACACATCAGACTTCTTTTACAGTTTGTATATATTTTTGTATCAGTATCTATCAAATAAATCAAATACACTAATACAATACATTAATTTCAACTGAATAAAAATGAGAAACATCACAAACGGCAAATCGCGAAGGCTTCGATCGTTTAAAATGTGCAATGTGATTTACAAACAGCTTGTCAGTAACGCTGTGAACGTTAATTCTCCTGGAAAATACACGTTTAAATGTTCACACACTCTAGATTTCAAAACATTTTCAAATCTTACTGAAATCGCAACACTTAAAAATACAGTATGGAAAATTATGGAGAACATGGACTGCCTGCCTATCTTTGAACATGTGACTCAGGATCAGGATTTTAAAGGTTATATGTAATACCCAACTATGAACGATCGCTCGAGATGGCCCGTTTGAAGCTTCTGGATTCTAAAGCAGCCATATTTTCCCCAGCACTACAGGATATCGCTGTCTTCTCAAGAAATGCCTTCTGAAGTGAAAATTCAGTCAGTTCATTCATCCTTGAAATCAATTTCATCAGAGTCCGCTTTTGCCAGTAATCCCATGTTTTTTTTGTACTCCGGAGCACAATGTGACTATGATGTGTGAAGCATTTGAAAACAACACATACAACTACGGCTTCTTGCTCATGTCGTCTATGTCCCAGGCTTTACAGCACAGTCCCTCCCCCACCTCTATGAAAGCCGACATTTTGGATCTGATTGGAATTGGTTGCGTTCATGTCATTCAAGAATGCTACCACTTTGAACCCCACAGTAAAAAAAAAAAAATCTTATTTATGACATTTTGCTTCATGTGGACGATATGGGACCAGACATTTTGGAGACACCGTATTAGCCGTAAACGTCGAAGCATCTGCATTTTGACATTTGAAAGCCAACTTCTCCCACAGAAATCTGGCCTAAACTATAGACTCTTAAGGGGAGACACTGCAGGCAAAACTCATTTTTTTAATTCTCAGGTTTTGGGCCAATTTGTTCTATTAACATATAAACTTTCACCCGGAAACAAACAAAATACCTGATCTTCACAATAATATGTTTAATTATTGCACTGATTGAATGTTTCTCCATAGGTTTATATGGAACATTGTAATTTCAAGAGCAATTTATTTCAAAATGCATTTTCTCACATTGTGGCGACAGTATCTCCCCATCAGTAGCACCTACAGACTTCAAACTTAACAATAATATCCATGGCGGCGCGAATACAACCAGCAGCGGCTTCTCTCTCTCTTCCTTTTGAAGGTTTTTTTAGAGGGATTTTTTTATATCTACAGATTTTTCCACTAAAAAAACATCTTACTTTAAAATCAAACAAGATATCCAAAATCCCCTCTGAGAAAGTCTTTGTAACAAATATGTCAATAAAATAAATCCATAAATTTAACCCACGCTCCATCCATTAGGCAGCTTCCACATATTCAGAAAATATGTGGAATTTGGGGCATTTCTAAGCATAAAAGGCCTTATTTTTATATGAAAACATAAAATGACCAAAAACTTGCAATACATTTTTTTCCTCACATTTATGTCAGTAATCTACAGCAAAAGTCTCAAATTGATCGCTCTAAATAAAATAAAAACTCTCCATTCACCTGCAGTGTTTTAGGATTAAGAACTCTAAGTCAGTGTTTGGAAGTATTTCAGATTTTAAAAAAGAGCACTATTTCAATAACACTTTCAAAGGAACATACATTTTTTATTGCATCATTTTACACACAACACTACAAACGGAATAATCTGAGTTGAGTTGAGCCCTTTGTGAGAAAAATATTGGCAAGACCCTTGAGGTAGGGGGTACTCGGGGTATAAATGAGCGACTCAAGGGGTATGTGAGAGAAAAAAGGTCGACTGATCGTGTGTCTCTACTTTACGGAAAAGTGGAGTCAAAGAAAATGTGACAAAGCCAAGCAGGATAAACATGGTTAAAAGCGGTGGGATTCATCACAGCGATAAGACGGCAAAAAGTAAAGTCTTGCACAAGTTCCGTGCGGAGGAAAACAAAATGCATAATTTGGCAGCCTCTGATGTCGGGCTCTAATCCTCACATAATCCTCCCAGTCCCAATTGTGGCAGACATCATAAACAGTGGCTGCCAACGGGCTCCAAGAACTTCAAATTGATTTTTTTGTATTTTTTTTGTATTTTTTGAGATAGGGGGAAACGCAGCCAAGCAAGATTACGCATCGTACGGAAGTTTGAAGTCATTGCCGTGAACTCAAACTAAGACATGCCGGGCTCCTGCTAGTTGGAAACCGTGACAGACAGACCTTTGTTTGTGCATCTGAAATGCTCAATCAGCTCATTGAAGATCATGTGCAGACTTTTAGCCTTATCGGAAAGAAAACGCTGGTCAAGAAAGTGCATCCTGAGTATTGTCTTCTACATCCATTTGACAGAAAACACGAATTCAGATTTAGGATGGCGCTTAAAGAGAGGCAACTTTCGCTTTAACTTGCTATGGCAACAGAGCATTGCATCCAGTGAGTTAACAATATGCGCCAGAACGAAAAATAACACGCTAAATGAGAAAAGTGATCTGGCAAACTTACTTGATATGTGTTCTTAATAGATTTACAAATAAACGTGTTGGCAAATATCTGATCCGAAACCTACAGCGCGTGACAACTGCAGGCCTCATCACAACGACAACCAACAATTTCTAGTTTCTACTACAACGGCCTCCCGTTACCGGAGCCAAATGCAAATCCAAATCATGCTGACAGGACCAGGCTTTTACCTGATACGGCTCGTGCCAGTTGTGATGGCAGCCACACTCTGAAGGCCACAGGTCGCAGCTCCCCCCCTTGGCCCTGACTGATCCAAAGTGACTGGGGCTCCGATGGGACAGGCTGTCCCAGTGGTGCCAGGCGCCCGGGCGACCCCCCCGCCTGGGAAGGGTGGCACCTCCGGGCACTGACGCGTAATGGTAGCGCTGGCTGGGCTGTTGGTGATGATGATGCTGCTGCTGCTGCTGGTGATGGGGATGAAGATTGCCCGGCTGCTGTGAGTGCCAGCTGTAGGAGCAGGGCATCTCTCTGTCCCCCCTGGCGTCCAGCTCTGAGAAGCAACTGTGCTGTTTGCTCAGGTACGCCGTCATGCTGCCGCCGCGCAGAAAAACGCTGACCTCCGCCTGCCACACCACTTGGCTCCTTCCTCTGGTCTCCTCGTCCCCCTTCCTCGCCGGTTCAGTTATCGGACAAAACGCACTCCCCCTGGCCGACGTACGAGCTGCTCGCGGGATGAATGATGAATGAAGCGGCTGGCTGCCTGGCTGCTGGAGCAGTGCGGGATAGTGAGGGGGGAGTGCGCGAGTGCATGAACGAGGACGAGAGGGAGAGGGAGGAGAGGGGCACGGAGTGAGAGTGAGTAAGAGGCGGTGGGAGGAGAGAAGTGACGGCGAGAGGGAAAAGATGAACACGGGGCAATGGCGGGACGGAGGGAGGCGGATGAGAACGGCAGCAGACGCAGGGAGCGGGAGAGCTGTTTGGAGTGTTGGCGTCCAGCCCCGTGTCAATAAATGAGTCGACTGACGGCATCCGCACCTCCAGGCAGGCGATTGATGGTCTCCGCTGCAGGGAAGACCGCGGCTTGAACTGCAAATCCCAGGCTTTTCCTGCAGGAGAGGCAGTTATGCTCCAAAGGTCAAAGGATGGCGGCGGCGAGGACAGTGCAGACGCCAATGAATAATATGTGAAGATTCATTTTTATGTTGATTTGATCTGTTTTCTTGTAATTTTATGCAACTGTGAAAGCACTTTGAATTGCCTTGTGTATGAATTGTGCTCTACAAATAAACTCGCCTTGCCTAAAGTCGGAGAACGTGCAGGATATTGAAGTCTGGTCTCTTTTCTTAATTCAGGGCCAAAAGTTACAGCTGCGCTCAGAATCCATGAACAGAATACCTTTAAACTACAACTGCAATTACCATATTGTTTTTCTGTAAACTTTGTTGCGTTGTTTTCGGGGATTTAACGTCAAATAACCATCGTAGCAAGGCATTTTTCTCCTTTTTGTGGCACTGGTTGTATACGTTTATGAATGATTTTGTACTGTACGTATGAAATAGGCATGACAAGCCAACAAATCTTGATTCATTGGATTGTAATAATATATTGTGATGTTTTATCTGTATTGTTTTTAAAAAAGAGGAAGAAAAAAATACTTAATACAGATGTACAGGAATAAGTACAAATTAATTTAAAGTCTAAAAACTAAGGTATTGATGATACTGGATTGTGCAGCTCTCTTCAGGGTCTTAAGGCAAAGGGAAATCAATATATTCCTATTTATGCAAAAGCCTCCTAAAGACCAAAGTGGATGTACTTCACGGTGTAATCTCTATCTTTTTCTATTGTTTTTTTTTAATGTCCTCTTTTCAAATATGAGCCCCGAGATTCAGATCAGAACAGGGAGCTGCTGATTTCAAGCTAAAAGGTGCGATACACTTCATAAACTGCATATCTTTTTAACACCAGTGAAGTATCTTCCTTCAATCCCGCAATTAAATAATTCAAAATCAAAATAAACTATAAAAAAAAATAAACACCATCACAACTAATCTCACAAGCCACTGATCCTGAGATTGAAAATTCCCAAACCTTCAAAAGCCAATCTCACAGCTGATGAGCAGCAGCACACAAATGAAGGCTCTTGTTGTGGGGCCGTCAGAAAGTGCCTTTCTCGGCCCCACCTCCCCCTCCTCCGCCTCAGTCACATGTAATCAGGGTCATGTGGCTTTAAGTTGCGAGCAAATGATGCCAGAACATCCGGCTGCTTCAGCATCAACATGTGCTGAGACACAAGCTGCACGCCTCACGGCACTGCAAACAAAAACGCAAACCCAGGTAAAGTGCGGACGGAAGTGAAGGCAAGGCAAGTTTATTTGTAGAGCACAATTCATACACAAGGCAATTCAAAGTGCTTCACAGTTAAGTTATTTTAAGAGATTTTGTTTAAAAAGGTGTGATTAGCTCTTGTGGTAAATGAAACAATATTGAAGATCCATCGATTTAGAACCATTTCTCTTTGGTCTGTACTTTTTCATGTACCAACAATAAATGGTCTATATTATTTATAACCCTAAGACATTTTTGGGATGCTTTTTTTTTGGCTTGATAAGACAAGGGCAGACAAGGGTTAAATGGGACATTCAGCAACATGCTGGGACTCCTCATGGGTTCATTGAGGAATTTCATTGGAATTTTGTAGTAATTTACTTGTAAATTGTGTAGAAAAGCCCAAGGTTGGGACAGGAGTGCGTTGTAACTATGTTGAACGCATCGTCCCAGACAAATATATAAATGACGCTGTGCAGCCCTTATCACTCGGCTGCACCAGGATGCACCTTTTCACGTTTTTCTCTGACTGTTTCTCCAACAGTTGGTTAACCGTTAAATCCTTGCACAATCCAGCAGCTCTTTTAAGTCTTGCTTGTTGTTCTCGCGCAGACTCTCCACATTTTGCTCCCGGAGAGCAGCAGCAGCAGCAGCGGCGGTGAGCCCCGTTCAGCTGCTTGTCCAAAGACAATGGCGGTCCGTCGAGTCCAGCTGATGACGAGTGCGCCCTGCATCTCTCCAGGCGAGTCGCGTGGACTGCACTCCAGTTCACAGCATGACTTCACAAACACACGGGAGCTCCAAGGATCACAACCGTCTGTTCTTTATTGGAGTAAGGATGCATCTTATTTTACGGAATTACTGTGTGAGTAAAATAAAGCAACTCCAGGTATGTTTTTGATGAGGGGAAACATCATTACAACCTCCAAAGGCTTAAAATGCCAGACTGCTCACTCACTCACACCCACTTCAGACACCACATCACCCCCATCCTCCAACATCACCACTCACACCGCCTCCACTCTGCCAACGCCAACCTTCTCACACCCATCACCCAAGCATTGGACCCTTAGGAGACCGAGCCTTCGCTGCTGCTACTCCTGCCCTCTGGATTTCTCTCCCAGGACTTAAAAGCACTCCTCAAAACTGTTTAAACAGGCATTTACTTCATGTTGTCTCGTCTTTGTTTCACTATGAGAATCGGCTTTGCGTGTCCACAAAAGAACTCTACAAGTTTAATTTGTACTTAACTTCTGTGAACCTCAAAATCATATGTGCATTGTTGACTATGACCCTTTTCCATCTTCACCACATTTCATGTCATAACAGCACACAATGAAAAGCCGCCCCGTTTTCCAGCGCGCACATACGCAATCACATGGCGTGTTGCACGACGCTCTCGTCTAGTGTTTGCGTGGGAGTTATCATCAACTATAGAGATGACCACAAAAGCAGGCAGCGATGGAGAATAATGGCTCATCAGAAAAACAGCGCCGGCCGCGCGGGAGAGAGGGCTGTGTGGGCGGAGGGGAGCACGCCTGGCTGGCCGGACGCTCGCTTTAAAAGATTGCACAAACAGAGACCTTTTGGGCCCGCTGCCATTTCTGACATCCGCCTCTCGCTGCTCTATTTACAGACGTGACGGGGTTACCGCGGGGCTGAGAGCACAGCATGGGCGTCCCATCCAACAAAACATGGTCAAAAAAGTTATGACAAGTTGGTACAATTTGCCGTGACCGTTCAAATGCAGCGCGAATCATCTGACAGAAAAGGCCACACGTTTAGTTTAAGATTTCTTCATGACCCTTGATCTGACGCTGAATTGGCATTTCCATACGATGAATTGGCAGTGTGTGGAGTCATTGTAGCTACTGTGCAACAAGAGACACCAGACTCGGATTGCAGGGTGCTCACCAAAACCACGTAACCGCGACGTCTCAGAGACAACGTGACAGCTAACCCGCAGTGACATCTTCTCAGTTGTGGAGACGTCTCCGTGGGCGGCACGATAGCGCTCTCGCTTCACAGCAGGAAGGTCCCGGATTCCAACAGGTCTTGGAGACATTACAGGGACGTATTAGAAATGTCTTACAGGTTGCAGACAACAAATAGTATCCGCGACGTTGCCACAACTGCAGAGTCTCTGAAATCAAACCTGTTTGTGTTCACCAAGAGTCCCTGGAGTCTCGCCTTATCTCCAAGGAACGTCGTGAAGACATCTCTGTCACCAGCGGCGACTCAAGTTGCCAACTAGTCTCCAACTTGTCTACAAATAGTCCCCAGGCCAGTGAGATAGGCCCTTTAGGGACAAAAACACAATCTGTCATTCAAATTATGTCAACTGCGAGAGCATGTTTTCATGAAGCACTGACCCCTTTATGGGGTTTCACTACTATTAACAACACTCACAATGCAAGTGTTCAACTCCCACAGAGAATTCATAAATACACACATCTCCACTCACTTGCCTTGATTATACCCAACAGTACATATGGGAGTGACTCACGCACAAATCTGTTCGCCGTGTATACAAGTCCAACGCACTCCTCATGCATCAATGTAATGGCAGTAATTATCTAATTATAAATATATCGTTAACGTGTTGGCCCTTTTTGTTTGTGCTGCATGCATTATTATGTTATTTACCTGTAAAAATAATAAACATCAGGGGTTATTCTGCAAAAACATGCACTAACAACCCCAGGCCAAATGCAAAACGGTGTCAAAAAGGCATTTTTCCAAGTTCTGATAATTATTAGCATAGCAGTGAAAAAACCTAAAAAATAAACACTTAAATAGAAGAGTGGTGTAAACTTAAACCCGTCTCAAACTTTGTCCAAGCCGAATCCCAACAATCCTAATGCATTTCTAACATCCTGACTCTTCACAGGGATGAGTTTATAAGCACGTTTCACTGCCTTCAGGATCACTTTTCAACAAAAACTCGTCTGCAAGCTCTCGATCGATAAGAAATGCTTCTGAAGTACATGGCCAGTATTTTTCCACAGAAGGAGGAGAAACAAATGTCATTTCACCACTGTTCAAAAAATATATAGGCCCATTCGAGGCCAATGCTTGAGCAACACACTACTGTGATTTCATATCTTTGGAGGATATTACTGTATGCTGCAGTGCAATAAAGGCCTCTACATTTGCCAACTGCTTTTGATTATCGCTGCAGTTCATCGGCTCCAAGTAACGGCTTTCCAGCTCATTTTCATTAATTATACTGTCAGACATTTCGCGCGACGTGAACCTCTAGGTATAAGCAGCCTGACAAAGTAACTGAAAATCTTTACTGAATGATTGCTTCTGCTGACTCATGGTTTTGCTTTCACTACTTACATAATGCACGGCCGAGCCCATATGTCACTTTGGTAATAAGGCAATGCTTTTACACAAGGTGATCGGGGACATTGAGGTGACAGCGATGAGTACCAGTACGTGGACAGCATGAGACTAGAGCTGCCGTCGTTTCACACTGAAGGTAATCCTATGCACCGAGCCTGGAGGCAGCTCGGCGTTATCTATAACGGCTCCGAGTGCCGCACTGTGCCACTTTCAGGAATTTATGGAACAGCCGCTGAAAACACTGACAGTTTTGGAAGAAGCAAACTATACACTGAGCTTGGATACAATAATCTTGCTATAGTTTGGCTTATGGATCCATATTTTATTATCGCTTCAAATTAAATGGCCACAATTAGCAAAGCGCAAAGACTAGAGTCGATATCCCTCGACAAACATGTTGGAAAATGATGTCTTTCTTTTTCAGTGTTCTCTCACACGTCAACGCAGCTGCACAACACGGATATCAATACTGCGAGAAGACACAGGAAAATCTTTAACATGTTTTTTTACAACTACAGCCTAAAACTGTAGAAGTGGGCAAGACGGTAGCACAGTGGTTAGCGCTCGTGCTTCACAGCTAGAAGGTCCCGGGTTCGATTTCCACCTGAACGGGGCCTTTCTGTGTGGAGTTTGCATGTTCTCCCTGTGTCTGTGTAGGTTTCCTCCGGGTACTTCGGTTTCCCCTACCATTAAAAACATGTACAATAGGCCAGTCTGATGATGTGTGTGTGTGTGTGTGAATGAATGATGGTGGTCAGAGGGGCCGTTGGTGCAGATGTGTGCAGTCGCGACAGCGCTTCTGTCAGTCTCCCCCAGGGGAAACTTAAGCTACAAAGGGAGTTTACCACCACCGAGTGTGGAGTGAATGTACAATTGTCTCATGTAAAGCGCTTTGTGACCATGTCTGTGAACGTTATATAAATAAAGCTCTTCTTCTTCTAAAACATGAGCATGGTAAACTTAAAAATGTGCAAAAGTTTGATTAGTTATTAGCATAACTTTAGCCTTGTTTTTACAAATAATTATAAAAAGTTTGTTTAAACTCACCAAAAGATTTAGTGAATATAATGTTATTGCAATATTGAAGATATTTGTTGAATATTACTGGACATATTTGAAAAATACACTGTGGACTAAGCGAGTACAGTTACGTTGTTTTTTATACCAGTGCTTTTATGATACTTGATGTTCAATCCTTTTTCGATACCTATACTAAAAATGTGTCATCGGAAACAAGAAAACTAAAAAAATATGATAATTTATTCCATAAAGGACTATTTCTTTTACATTTTTATCATTTATTTGAGCCATGCAAGTTTGTTTAATGCTGCCCCTGGACCCAACAGCATCAAAACTTGGTCTCTAAAGATAAACATTTTCCTGCTTTCAATCCCAGTAGCACCTAAACCTTTTTTTCTCAAGCCGTACTGGGAACTGAATTTAGATTTTTAAACACCTCAAAAACCACTATTACTAATTTGTTACTTCTCCAATATTGTGCAGCCTTTTTCTTCATTTCAGTCTGTTATTATTACGATTGCATTACTTTACAATTGCATCTGAGCCTGGCATTCAACTTTCGATACTAATCCAGTTGATTTATAATAGGCATTACACAGGGACCATCTGCGTGTGTTGTTAACAGCGCTTGTAAATTGTGTCTTTAACGGTTACGAGGCTGCCGGTCCAGTTTTATTACTGAAGCATGTACGTTGGTGTCTGCTTATGCCATTGTCAGTCGGCTCAGGTACCATTTGACCCCTGACTCGATCTGTGGATGAGCCAATCAAACAGTGACAGGTCATTTAGAGCGTCGGAGCCACTCGATTGAGCAGCTCGTCCGCACCCGCCTTTGTCGCTCTGTGGAAGGCAGTCTCTCCTTGAACGGAGAGAGAGAGAGAGAGAGAGAAAGGTGGATCCGGGTGAATGGACAATTAACGGTGACTTTGGGCTTGATGACATTGAGGCTGCACGACGCATTCCTTAAGATGATCAGATAGAGGACCGGCATAAAGCGTCGCTATTTACACAAACGCTTCAGATCAGTCACGGCGAAAGTGTTGAATACCAATGGAGATGTCTATGGGGTCGCCTTTCGCGGAGGAAAAATATCTAACGTTGACAGAAAAGTCTCCAAAATCCTTCCTGCCCTCGGACCCACGGGGACACATGACAGACTGTTTTTTTTTTTTTAACACTATTACAACAAGTACAAACTTTGCCACATGATTTAGCACAGATACTTTCTAAAGTGTCGCCACACACTGAGAAAAAAAAGGTTGGGAAACACTGCGTTACACGATCAGTAAATAATGAACTGTAGACGTTGCACTGTGTTTCATGTAATGTCTCTAATTTGCCACATGGGGGCACTTACTGTTCAGGTTCAATCTGCACAGCTCACTAACTACAGCTAACAAGAGCGGTCTGGAGGAAGAGCCTCTGTCTGCCTTTTAGAACTACATTTTAAGACCTGAATAAGTAATGGTAGTTCAGCATTTGGGATTATATAAAGCGCGGACAAATGATTGCTTAACCTCTTAACCCCCACCTGAACCGAGCACATTTTCTACAGTTTGGCATCATCAAATATAAAACATTCTTTAAAAAAAAGCATTAAAATAGCGAAAAAAACAAGAAGAAAATGAGAATGAAAACGTAACAAACAAAAAGTGACACAAGTCCAGCACAAAAGTAACAAACACTCAACAAAAAGGTGGAAGAATCGTGACGAAAACGCCATAAAAAGCAACAAAAGAGCAACAAGACACAGATCAGTTTTGTAGGTCTTAGCTTTCAAATGAGGCACTGGCCCACAGGCTGTAAGCTCCAGTCAAAAGCTACAAGCCATTTCTATAAGCATAAGCATTTCATTAGAACAAATTTAGCTTTGATTACAGCCCACTCGCTGAGGCATTGTTTCAATAAGCTTCTGCAATGTCAAAAGATCCAGTGTTGCCTACATTTTTCACCAAGATCTTGTATTGATGATGGGAGAGTGCGACCACTGCGCAAAGCCTTCCCCCAGCACATCCCAAAGATTCTCAATGGGGTTAAGATCTGGTCTAATCCATGTGTGAAAATAATGCCTCACCACTATTTTACTTTGTGAGCCACATGAATTCTTGCATTTTCATCTTGGAATATACCCGTGCCATCAGGGAAGAGGAAACCCATCGATGGAATAACCTGGTCATTCAGCCGATCTCATTCTTTGGACCGATAATATTGCCGAACCTGGATCTAACCAACTGCAGCAACGCCTAATCATAAAAGTGAGTTAAATCGAGGTGGCGACTTTATTTTATTCTGTTTAAAAGCAGCCTTCGGTCCCGGCACATTCGGGTTCGATCGAGTGGCAAGTTTGCGCCGCTTTGGGAAAGAATTGATTTGCACATCGCACAAACTCTCTGCACCGGACACACCGTGGCAAAGTCAAACGTTAACTCGGGAATGGACGGGCCATCTGGAGCGGCGGACATTTTTCCCCCGACGGCGCGGTCAACCGGTGTCAGGCAGAAAGACAAAGAAACTGCCCTGGCGCTGTTTGATCTCGCATTAGCCCAAATACAAACATGCAGGTACTATGTGTGTGTGTGTGTGTGTGTGTGTGTGTGTGTGTGTGTGTGTGTGTGTGTGTGCGAGTTATAATTGTGTATCGCAGAGACCGGCTTGACTTTGGAAGATTGTGTCGCTTTGATTTGGCCGGCTCCAGACGACAGACTGACAGTGTTGGACACGAACACCGGATGAGCCAAGTCAATAATCTAACTAACACCGCGATACTGGGGGAAAGCGCGGGCGAGCAGGTGCATAAACAATAACATGAAAGAGCAAATATGGCTCAGACGTGTTAGCGCCAAGCTGAGAAAACAATGCTATTACAGCGCATTATCCGTGAGAGGTACTATTTGCACCTTGTTAATAAAAAGGGACACGTAACTGGGGAGTTTTTAATGAGCTATTACAAGGCTAGCAACAATGCGTGAAGAGCTAAAAATCACCACGTCGAACAAACACTGGGATAACTCCTCGCTGTCACAATAATAACTAAGTTCCTCCAGTTCACGGGTAAATGCTCTCTCCACTGAGCCACGGAGTTGATGTATTATCATAACACAATGGCAAAGAACAAGATCAAACTAAACATTTTGAAGAGTGCTGAAAATGCAAGATCTAGAGCGGTCGTTCTCAAGTGGTATGGCATCAGGAAACACCGATATTTTTCCATTGCATTTTGTCGATTTTAAGCTCTGAATAAACCTATTAACTTGAAATCATTGTCAAAAGAACTCTGCACACGTCATCCTAACAGCCTCTGTTTTTTTTTTCAGTGGGTAAATACTGAAATAGATGGTCCCTGGCAAAGAACCACTGATCTAGAGCAGAGGTTCACAAACACCAAGCACCTCATAAAATATTTACCCTTCCAATAAGCCTAGATAAACATCAAATCTGGACTAAACCGGGTCAGAAAGGGTCTTAAATAGACCTAAACTGGACAAGAGAATGTCTAAACTGGATGTAAACCATGTCTAAACCAAGAAACGTACAAGCAGTAAAGCATAAAGCCTCGCGACCTCAGGTTCAGCTGCAACAGATAAAAGGTCTGGGTTTCCCTAAAGCAGATTCTAAAGTGTTTAGACGCTATGTGATTCCATCCCTGACTTATTTTAGTCACGTGGCGGTCCCCCGGGGGTACTATGAATGTCAGGGAAGTGTGGAAGCCAAACTCATCCAGAAGAGGGCGATGTCCACATCAAACCAAATATTTCAGAAAGCAGATTTTTGTGTATAGCTTTAATGTGGGGCAATTTGAGCGTGAATATGTTGTTTGACTGTCTAAAAGTAAAGTAACATGACTCATCATCACTCATCATTCCAGCAGTTTATGCATTTAAATGTATCAAATATAAAGATCGCAAATCAAAATCGCAATATTTGTCAGAAAATCACAATTAGGTTTTTTTGTTAAAATCGTGCAGCCCTAGATTCAAGTGTGTTCTGAAAAATGCCTCTGTTTCACCACTTCCAACACAGTCACAAAGGTCACCAACTCTCTCTGCCGTTTGGTCCATTTAACTGCACTATTAAAAGCCCCTGCGCATGGAAGCAAACCACGGATTTTCTCCTTAAAAATCACCAGTAAAATCATCATCGCTGTAACCAAACTTAGTGCACTGCTTAATTTCCCCTTTCATCACATCCACTGCATAGTTTTGCATAGTCACAATAGAGCCACTCCTTTTTGGACAGGATAAATGTTCGGTTATTCCAAAAAGCTATTTTGCAAATGCATCTGTTGGCACTTACAGGACTTGCCAAAAAAGGTTCAAGGACCTACACACGACTGCGTTTGATTTGCTACTTATTTTGGACAAAGGTTAATATTAGCTGCTTTATAAATCACACTAGAGTGAAACTTCAGAATCGCATTGATCTTCATGCTATTAAAGCCACACTTGAAGTAACTTTATGAACTATATTTAACTAACGCTCTCTTTCCACTAGTTCCTTCAATAACCTGAACATTAATAATGGCTTACATTCGTACTTCGCTTTACTAGCTTGAGTTGTTTCACAAAGTGCTTCACTGTAGTCATCATTCATTCATTCAGAGGTGGTAACTGCTCGACCAAAAAAACAAGTGAACTCATGAAGATCTGGGGTCGCTGCAGCTGCTCAGGTCTAGGTTTAGCGAAAAGAATGAGATCAGCTGATTTCCTGAACATCCTGAATGACCAGGTTATTCCATCAAGGGATGTCCTCTTCCCTCTGATGGCGTGGGCCTTTTTCAAGATGACAGTGCCAGGATTCATGGGGCTCACGTTGTGAAAGAGTGGTTCAGGAAGCACGAGGCATCCTTTTCACACACGGATCGGCCGCCACAGAGTCCAGATCGTAACCCCATTGAGAATCTTTGAGATCTTGGTGAAAAATGAATGCAACACCGGATCCTTTTGACATTGGAGAAGCTTGGGCGGCACGGTAGCACAGCGGTTAGCGCTCGTGCTTCACAGCTAGAAGGTCCGGGTTCGATTCCCACCTGGACGGGGGCTTTCTGTGTGGAGTTTGCATGTTCTCCCCGTGTCTGCGTAGGTTTCCTCTGGGTACTCCGGTTTCCCCTACCACTAAAAAACATGTACAATAGGCCCAGGGACTGCAGGTGGAAATTAGCACAAGTGCTATAACCTGGTACAATGCATCTCTCCTTTCTGAGGCTAATGTATATTGTACACTGTCCCTGTTCAAATAAATAAATACTGAAACAATGCCACAAAGAATGAGTGCTGTAATCAACGCTAAAGGTAAAGTCCAACAAAAATTAAAGCGTGTGACCGTTTTTGTGGCGACCATAACCAGAATCAGAATCAGTTTTATTGGAACTAGGAATTTTTCTCGGTGCAAACGTGCGACATAAAACATATAACACAGAGTTAAGATAAAAATAAGCTAAAAAACTTTAAACTATAAGGCTATAGGGGCATGCATGAAAAATATTAAATACATAAGAAAATAAAAGTGACATATGGTAAGACAATTTGACATTGAACAACAGTGGGATTGTATTTACAGATGTTTAGGCATATAAAGTGATATTAAGTGATATCAAGTGATTAAGTGATAAGTGATAGCAGCGGGTCTAAGTGTGGACATTATTACAGGTGGGTGTAAGTGTCTGACACAAAGACACGAGTTCAAGCTGGGATTCAAACCGGTGACTGAGTTTGGACGAACACTGTGACCAACTGTACTTTCTCCCAAAATTAGACACATTTTCTTTTTCACTGTAGTATTACTTGTTCTAGCTTTCACATACGTCTAGTGAGTTAGAAATAAAACTGTGCATTTTGTTCGTAAGACATCGGATCTTGCTTTATACAAACACCGCAGTGGATGCTGGTGAACTAATTCTAATTTTAAACGTGCTTTACAAGTTGTTAACAAACCCCCTAAACTTCTGAAGTATCACACAATAACGCCAACACCTTGAACTCTTGAAGAGAGTCTAATTGTCAGGTTTGACTTTGGGAAACAAGTGTTCTTAAGGCAGACACTGGCGGCACTCGCGGTGTCAAAGGCTGATTAGGAGGATCGTCATTAAACCCAGAGAACGGCGATTAATAGCATGATTGGAAAATGTCACCGTAGATAAAAAATTCATATGGCAATCTGCCTTATCCGGTGAATTATTGATCTGAAGCCTTTCTGAAAACATGTACGCCTCAGTCATGTGACGTGGAGATATATCAAAATGTATTTTTCAAGCATAATATTCATTCTTTTGTCCGAAATAAATAAATACAATTACTAGTAGCAGATTTAATAGATATTAAGACAAGCGATCTCTTATGTCATCTCTGTAAAACCTTTTATTTTGAGACCATCAAAAGTGGGAAAGCACATTCACTTTTAAAAAGCGCCATTATGATTTAATAAACCCCCTAAATTAGCGAAATAACACAACACGACGAAGCCCGAAAAGCTAACAGCAGTTGACGTGACCAATAACGGCCCTGCTTTTTCCATTAGCCGAAGCGAGGAGAAGTTGTAACAAGAATTATCCTCTGCTAATGAACTGAATAAATCTGAGTAACCTGCCATGGATGGAGAGCTGTGTTTGTAATTAAGCTCGCGGACGAGAAATGAACAGGACGTAAACACCAAAGGCCGGAGAACACGCCCTGAAACACACACAAAAAAGCGGTCTATGTTTGGTCCTCAATTTAGGCACAACATCCTGCAGCCATTCACGCTTTGTATTACTTTAGTGCTGGATCGTTATCAATAAAGAAAAAAAAACGTTTCCACCTGGTAACTAATGTCAAACGAGCTGGGAGTAGGTTCGCCTTTCCTCAACTCTTCAGAGCCCTAATTTGACTGACAAGTTTGACTTTTTCTATAGCCGCTCTTGTGCCATAGCGACATATACCCGGGAATGTTCCGCAGTGTGGCTTTAAGTAATCCCCGGCTAATGCCTAATTTGCAAGCTTCAAGAAGTTATACTTGTTTTAGCATTTTACAGATGACTAACTGGGAACATAATCCTAAAATTAATCCCGGCCAATAGATGGATTACGGGATAGTCACGGCAAATAGAGCGGTTTCATGCGCCGCTTGCTCTGTGCACTATATTGATTGTGAATTGGTCGGGGGGTCACGTGAAATGGCATTTACAGAAACACCGACTGAGTCTGTTCAAACATGCACTTTCACATAGATTCCAGGCTGCGGAGGACTTCATGCGCACACATTTCCTGCCTCTAAAATTTGAGTGTAACTTGGTGAGGTACTGACATGTCTCTCTTTTGTCTGTTTGATAAAGGTTAAGATTGGGGAAATATAGTGATAATGTCAACGTTTACTGTCACAACACTTGTTTTTGGCATTCATGTGCATCACAAAGAAAAATAGCTATCAACACCGGGGTTACCAGGTCAATTGGATGTTTTTTATTTATTTGTTTTATTTATTTGACCTTCATTTAACGCTAGAACACTATTGCCGGGTGATTTTCACCCGAGCAAAAAATATTATGTGATTTCTCTCTCCTGCAGCTATTTGTGTGTCAAGGACACTGAGCCTTCACCTGGGAAGTCTCAAATATCTTAGGAACGGGTGGAACATAAACCAAGTTTCCATGTTCTTTTGTAGGAATTTTTTGTTCCCAAATTCCTGATTTTCCACTCGTTTTGAGCATTTTTTATGTGGACCCCTCATGATGCTTTTCTTTGATTTTGTCGGACATATGACAGTTTAAAATAAAAGAACACTACTCAAATTTGTTATGTATTGATATATTTTGATGACAAGTACTTTTTATTGGGTGTATTATCTCGGGTAAAAATCACCCGGCGTTAGTGATGGTGTTTGGATTTTGAGCGATAGTGTTCTAGGGTTAACGTGGAAAGTCCCACTGAGATTAAGAATCTCTTCAGAGGGGAACCTATTGTATATATTTTTGGTGGCAGGGGAAACCGGAGTACCCGGAGGAAACCTACGCAGACACGGGGAGAACATGCAAACTCCACACGGGAAGGCCCCATTCAGGTGAGAATCGAACCCGGGACCTTCTAGCTTGTGAGGCACGAGCGCTAACAGCTGTACCACCGTGCCGCCCCAAAGAAACGTTTAAAGATATACAAAAAAATTTATGCAACAAAGCCAATATTTAGCTTATTCCTTAATAAAAATCACTACTTTAAAAGGCAAAATCTCAATTCAAAGGCAATCCAAGCTGCTCTTTCCGTGAGAGAGAGAAACGGGTGTGGCTGCATCATAAATGGAGCTCTGTGGCTCTATGACCTGGTACAATACATTGAACATTCCAGTCACGCCGTATGTCCGCTAGTTTTGGTTGGTTTTCCAGCTACTTGGACCGCTGATTACCTGGCAACCCTGATCTACAGCACACAGAGATTAGCTGTGTGCACCGCTTGCAATCATTTCTCCACAATGTGATGCCATCTACTGCTTTCACCTGAGAAACATCCTCTGAGCTCAGCCTCCACTTCAGCTTCTCTGCCAGCGTCTTCTTCCACTTGTACACAGTGACCACAGATGGCCACTTCTCTGGTCTCTTCAAGCTGCTCAGGTCCGGGGCCCAGCTCCTTAGCAGCTCCATGGACAGACGTTTCTTCAGTTTCCCCAGGCGCGGAGACCGGGGAGGGGCCAGCAGGTTTGGGGCACTGCCTCCATGAAGTGGAGGGCTGAGGGAAGAGACGCTGGTCAGACTCTCACAGCTCCGCATCAGAGCAAACGTCATGGTTTGGCTTTAATCGTTTCAAACGCTCAGCCAAGATGAGACGAATTCAGCAAACTTCAGCATTTTCCATAATTGAGTGAAACTTAATCACGGTAAAAAGAAGTTCCACAAAGTATTTTGGGGTAAAATAATCCATGGATAAAAATGAGTCTGGTATCTGCTCCAACTGTAATCCACATCCACCTTTATTCCAAGAGAAAAAAGTTGTGTTGTTGTTTGTGCTTGTTCCACTCCACAGTGCTGACTTTACAGAGGGGGACTTCAGAACACGGCTGTGGAGGGCAGATGGGTGATTTAGCTCTAGGGGGTGTAAGCCAGGGGAAACACTTGCATCACATACTCAATATATTTGATTGGGTGAGAGCAACAGCGCCGGGCCACAGACATGAATACGATTGGATTAGGCAAGAGGACAGTGCTGTGCACTGGAACCCACTGATACAAATCACATGGAGGCATAATTAATGCCTTAGGGAAGTGAGCTCTGTCAGGAAGCCAAAACTAGATTAGAGCCGGATCAATGGAGCACGTCAGGAGAGGGGCGGAGCCACGGCCCATCCAAACATTCAACACTAACACGCCAGAGTGAGTGAAAAGCACATGGTTATAGGCACAGTCAGAGCAGTGGACACAATGGATGAAATTGGATTGAAGACAAATGAGATTTCTTTCAGCAAAACCACTTCAGCCTTTTATCCCAGTCTTTTGTGGCTGTGGCATCAGGGCGAGGAGGTGCACGCACGGTGATACAAGCACTTTGATCTGCAATCTGAGCTTCCAGTTGTCCGTCTCCTTCATTTGCTCATTTTGTTTCCTGACCCTGGTGTCATTCTCACAGCCCTAAGTATCTCCCCCACACAGCAGCCACTGCTACTGGAGAGCCACACTGAAGCTGCCCTAGGCCCACACTGAGTTTCAGGTGAGGGCAGGATAAGACTCGTCTGGTGTTGCACTGATAACAACTCTCTGGTACATAGACAACAAGGTAGTCAAAATAACTGAAATATCTCCACAGGAGAAATCTGGAATCTGTAGCAAATCATAAAGTAAAACCAGAGTTTTAACACTGGCTATGGAAATGTCTCTTTGCTATCATGCAATTGGAGTGCAAATCCATTATGAAGAGAAGCCGGTTCCCACTCAGCAAATGGCTGCATTATGGATACAGAGATGTTCCCATAGAAGAGAAAGGTGAGGGAGTGAAACATAACCCCACCAAAATATTATAAAATAACACATCGATGTTTATGCACTTTTACCATTGGTGGAAGATATAACAAAATGTGTTAATGCAAAAATGTAGAACTCAAAAGGTAGCATGCCAGTAAGATGAATAATCAATGATAGTGAGTAACACATATTGAGTATGGATTGAGTTCAGTACAGGGCAACAACCGGTTTGATCCACAGCTGAAGTGGACACAGAACTAACAACCGGAGCCTCATTCATTCACAAATCACAGCTCTGCTCCATATCAAGATGACTGTACACAACACTTATGAAACACTTATACAATTCACAGATTGAATTTGCCAACGCTTTCTCACCTATTTGTTAACATAAAAGAGCCCATCTCAGCACACAGAAAAGCAAAGCTGCTGTCTAACACTTTAATGATGCAGCATATGCTTTGCTGAAAGATTGTCATATGTAGGATTTTATTACAGCAAGCTTTTTTTGATTGCTGGGGTTTTTATGTGTGACTGGACGAACCCTGTGATTACTCCAATATTTATTTCATTACGGGCGACATTGCTGGCGCCATATATCCGGGTGAACAGTGATTCAGCAGCACTATGGTCCCTGTGATCCTCGTTACGGTCTTTAAATGAGCCGGAGTTTGCTGTGGCCAGCTGTACAGACAGATTCATTTGTGCTCTTTGGAGATTGGGCGGCTGTTTGAAGTGGAGAGACAGGTAGTTCTGAAAACCTCTCTCTCTAATCAGGCACTATCTGCTGTGTGAACAGAGGACTGATGCCACCCACTCAGACCGTGTTGACTATCAAAAACTCAAATAGAGCATACGTTTTATAAATCTGTGCTTTAGATAAAAAAAGAAAAGACACAATTTTGATTTCTGAAAATAATTCATAACTGCAGTGTTTTTCTCCACGATGGGTTACATTGGATTGGGGAGTATATATTTGTGTCAAAGGCTGCGTCCGAATGTCCACCCCCTCCCCATAACTGCCTCAATCACGGCATAATGTTGCACTGATACAGTAAACTATAGTGAAGTCATTCAGCGCAAACACACAGGCAGCTCACTCGCTCCATGCCGATATTTGGGTAAAAACAAAGTTCACGATACTAAAATAGTTTTCTGTTATGAAGAGTGAACAAATTCAAGTGGGATGTTCAGTATTTCTGGAAACATGTTTTATTTCAACATGGATCTTACGTTAATTAAGAAAGCAGAATGGATTATTCGGGGTTTCTGCAGGTGGCGTGGCAGCAGGTCCAATTTTATGTTTTTTAATGCCACGAATGCACAAAATCTTGGCCCATTTCATTGTGTAAGATTTGTAAACATTCACTCAAACAGGGGAATGAGGGGAAAATGTTATTATGTTCAAAACTAAATTGGAGAACTTTTGAGCAAAAGATTGTTTAAAATTTCAGTGAGAACGGCTGTTGGATTAGTATAAGACCAAAGTTTTTGTGTTTTTGACAAATGCAGTATCGTATTTTCTGGAGTTTAAGTCACTCTGGTGTACAAGTCGCACCAGCCTTGGCAACTACTTGGGCTCTGGAGGCGTAACCGCACCATTTACAAGCCTCTCCCGGCAGCACGTTGTTCAAGCTCTCATTTGTGAACTTGTTCCTCTAGCTGTGGCCATCTAGCTTTTAGCTCTGGATTAGCTTTTTTTAGTTTTCTTCATTGCAGTAAGAGTAACCTCTACTTTTTGCCAGTCCCTCACAAGTTTCTCGCTCACTCCAAACTACAGTTTTTATTTTGATATATAAGTCGCACCTGACTATAGGTCGCACCCACTGCCAAACAAAAAACAAAGTACAACTTATAGTCCGGAAATATGGTAATAATAGTTGAGCAATGTCATTGAGAGGGTTCTGTGTCTAAGGAGAAAAATGTTTTCAATTAAATTTAGATTTAATGCCAGTTTGAATCCAATTGGCATAATTAATTGAATGACTTTTAATGCTTTTTAACCATTCATTGTAACGACTGATTTTGTTTCATCATCACAACACAGCAGGTGATTAAAGCAGTGTTTCAGACTGCTTTCATTCATTGCTAGTTGAAAGATTCAAAGCCCTATAGCTGTTGTATTCTCTCTGGTCATTCGGACGCCACCGCACAGTGCACTATACTATGGTATATAATCCCATAACAGTGGGCTTTGGTTTTCTTCTTCTTCTCAAGTGTGAATCTTTCAGAACTTGCATCTGTCTAATGACTGCCACCAGAATACAAACAGCCCAATCACAGAGTCCTGCATCTTTGGCCTCATGTCGGCAGCTGACTCATTCTGCTGTTCCGAACAAAGAGCTGCTCATTTGTCTAACCATGATACAACTCCAAGCTCCGTGTTTTCATTGTGCCGGAGCTTCCCGAAGAAAATAAAAAAATCACATTATTTCTCCATTTTACAACACCAGAGTGACAACAAGCAGAGGAGCATTTATATTCGTGCACTTTACAAAAATCTTTAAAGTGGAGGACTTCAAAGACTTGAAGGACATCCAACAGCACTATATATTCAATACATCTGTGAAAAACTTGCATTAAAGACGTCAAAGGAAATATGAAGGCCTTACAGGGCCATAAATGGTGAAATTATTATTTATGAAGAGATGACGGAGAGGGGAAATGTAGGCTGTGCAGAGGATGAGTTTGTTTTAATTGACAAAAGATAAAAAGTCAGTGAAAGAAAATCCCTTTCACCAGTTGATGTTGACTGAGAATGATGCAAAGAAAAATGTCAAGCAGCAGCGATACTAAAAATGATGTAATGTTCCCCTGGATCGATCATATATGCGCATAAAAGAAGAAGAAGGAACAAACCATCTCTCTTACAATGCAAAGAAAGTCTGCCGCTCGTCAATTAACGTGTGTTATTTGAAAATATCATTAGTGCTCCAATTAGTTGCACCCAAGCTGTGCACAAGAAAGCCAGTGTTCCTTATGAGCCAGTGACGTAACTAATGGTCTGTTGTTGTTGTTGGCTCTTTTCTAAACATTTTGGACAAATAAATGCAACTGTAGAAACATCCTGTCTATGGCGAAACAGCAGCCTTGCTCAAGCAGCAGGAGCAAAAGAAGTCTGAAATATTCCAATGCAAGACGTTGAAATATGATAAACACATCTTGACACATCACTATGTTATTTTATTTTATTTTTATAATAACTAAAAAGTGTTTTCCAGATATATTTACGGTGAAATAAAGCACTCTTCTTTGTCTAAAACCTGCTTTGGCCTGATAATGTCAAGTGCCAGCAACAACAGGATCCAACCCTCCAAGAGAAAATATGTGACCAGCCACATATTTTCATCAATTTTCTTCAAAGTGTTTAGTATAATATACTATAAAAAGAAAATTGATGATGAAGGCAGTCTTAAAGTGTATAAACATTAATGTTTCGTCTGACATCACCTCCACACACATCGCAATTCTACTGTGACCTTCGCCGTGGCCTTTAGGTGCCCTGTTTCTCTATTCAATTCATCTTCAGCCTATGTCTTCACTCACAGACGCAAGTGTTTGTTGCTATAGCAGCCTGCTGCTTTCTGTTCAAGTGAGCATGGCCTTGGCATATACACTACGGGGGTCCGCAGATTACGTACATAGCAGGAGTATAATCAGAAGGATTGATGCTGCTATTAAGGCAGTGCCTGTCCACGCTGGGGGTTATGCACAGCCAAAGTGAGATCACCAAGAGCCGGGCATGTGGAGGGACCTCGAATTAAACAGAGTGAAAAACGCTATATGGCTCCTGGTCCACCATAGTTACATAGTAATAATAATAGTCAGTCTAAAAGACCATTGATTTGTAATATAATTGTTTCCTCAAATTATCTCCTTAAATCAAAATAATTATAATTAATAATAATGAAAACAAAATGTTGGCCAAAATCATTAATAGTTACTGGAAAAACTCTCCCACAACGTTGTTTAATTTGATCGAGGTTTGGCCAGCCCAGGTGTGACTAAATAACAAGTTCCTCTTTCCAACAAGCATCTCCCTGCCCTCCCTAAAAGAAGCTCCCGCTGTATCAGATGACTCCTGGGGGAGGATTTTCCTGTGGCAGAACTTGACCGCACCGATAGCAGATGACTTCGAAGATGCTGGCGAGGGAAACCGCTGCTGAGGGACTGTGTAACGGAGACAGGCAAACGCGAGCACTGGGAGCCTTAATGAGAGTAGAGAAAGAGTGAACTGCCCTGTCCCCCTGTGCGGAGGCAGGGTCAAAACACAAGATTTGGCTTTCCAGACAGTGGCTTTTGTGTCCCTCAGTGCTCATTCTCACCATCTCAAATGAGGCAGAAAGGACGCAATTGAGCAAAGTCAACTAAATTAGCACTAAAACAACTCTAAAGCGCTGCTAGATTTTGTTACAATGTCGAGGAGCATAACATTTGAGAAAAGATAGGAATACCAACTGCTAAAGTAATCCAGGAATCACATGTTTGTAGAGATCTAAACTACGAGGTCAGCAGGTTTTATACATAGTAGGCATGTTGTTGTTTACATTATCAAAATAATAGCAATTTCGTTTTGATGGCAAATAATCGTGCAGCCACGTACTGTACAAGCAACACAATTGTCAACAATGCTATTAATCAACAGGTGAATAGAACTAAACTACTCAAAGCCTGGCCATTTCATTAAGCCATTTGAAACTCCACTTTCAATCAAAACGTGACACAGCATTTGACATCAGCCGTCTTCATTTCAATCACACTTTCCCACAAACAATTTTCAAAGCAGATCTTGTTCACTCCTACCTTGTCCTCTTTGAGCATTTTGGCTTTCCGGCTGTTCTGCACGAGTCGTCTCCCTAGCTTCTTGGCGTACCAAATAGAGGCAAACATAGCGGCAGGTAAAATGATAGTGTCTCCGTGCGGCCCCGTTGACAGCGCAAATGGCTCTAGCGTCTGCCCATCTGGACCCGACTGCTCCTTATCAGCCGACTGTAGCGCACAGGCGAGAGAGGAGAGGAGGCAAGGCAAGGGAGGGTGAGCTGGGGAGACTTGTGCAAGTGATGGGGACAGAGGAGAGAGAGGTTAGCGTAGACCAGGGGAAGAGGAGGAGGAGGGGCCCGGCCGATTCCACGTGGAAACAGCATCTTCAGCACCAATTGCAACCTGCTATAAGAGCTGGCTGGCACATCCTAAAGGTGGGGGCGGAAGGGAGTGGGCGGGAGGCGCTGTCTCCTACCTACGCCAGAAGCCACTCATCATCCTATAAAGGCACGGCATAGAATGACACTACAATACGCCATTGGATAGGACTTCATTTGTAAAGAGTGATTCAACTTGCTGACGTAGCATTTTGTATTAGATTTCGCTTTTCGTCCCCCCACCCCCCCCACAAAGCCCTGAAGACAAGGAAGCTAATTTAAATAGTCCAGTTTTTACTACCATATAACTTCTTTGTCAGCTGCGATAAGACAGGGTTTTTTCGAATTAGCTATTAAAACTGTCCCCATATGGCAGCGCGCGGTGCCCTCGGGAAAATGAGCAATCCTCACTTGTTTCAGTGTTTAGTCGCGGTTCTGTTCAGGAATCACATTATTGTCAAGAGACACGTATTATAAAGACATTAATCAGCGTTTATTGTGCACAAACGCAATACCATGATCACTCAGGAGCGTTCCATTTGCCTCGAGTGATGCCTAACCAATCATGAAGACATAACACTTCTAAACCCACTGCACTGCGGTCATAACATTCTGGAAATGCCATAATTTCAGATGGAGAGCAAGAGCCTGTATACAGTGGCTTAATGGGAGTTTTACTGTTTTTGAGACAAGCAAACAAACAAACAAATTCACAAGTTGTTATTTTCTTGTGCCTAAACATCGCAATATTAATCCTGTTGCTTGAAAACCTCGAGAAAACCATTGAAATAGTTTCACGTGAATGCCCAGTCAAAGATGTCACCATAAACCAGATCAAAACATCTGCATTTATTCAATAATTAAAGTATAGGCTATATAGGAGTGTTGAGTTATGACATTGCCATGTACAATCACTCTAGGCGACTTCTATAGCTATAGCTACAGCTACCTCATGGAAAGTAGACTCAACGTGAAATTATGTCTGGCTAAAGGATAACACTTCAGAGTTGTAGATCACCGCAATACGTCACCCATTCTTGTTGCTTCGTCCTTTATATAAGAGGGGGTATTGTGCTTTTTGCAGGTATTTGGTAATAATCTCAAACACATCTTACCTATCTTACACTTTGTTTAGAAAAAGCAAGATTAATGGAACAGCTGAAACAAAAATATCCATTAAGCTTAGCAAGAGATCGAGAGGTGAGAAAAGCACTTACTGGATGGGTAGGACCTCAGGAGGAGCTGGAAAAGATCACTCAAAGATTACTCAAAGAGGAGCGAGTGGGTCAAAACACAGCTAGAGGTATGTTTTTGAAGAGAGAACAACATTGTGACGCGGTAAAAAGCTTTGAAAAGTCAACTCCCCCTTTAAGAAGCTAAATCAGCATTATCAGTACGGATGCGTGGTATTCCAGTCAGAGTTCACAACTACCCACAGTGTCAACAAAGCAAGCTCATCCAATTTCCTACTGAAAGAGAAAGAATGGAATAAATGTGTAAGTTTGACATATAGCTAACTAGTAATGCTATTTGTAACCAATATGTTTATTATACAACAACTGTGTTTTTATTTATTGGTTTGTTAATATTCCTTAATGTATTTATGCCATAGTTGCATGTAAGTAAAATAACGTTAGACCTCGTTATGTACATAGCCTGTACTATAGACTAGATTTTAGACGCTGTTTACATGTCATCTTGACGGACAAATTAAGTCACCCTATTTGTAGTCGTTAGCAAGTCTTGTCAGCAAGTTTTAATATCTTCTCTCAGCTCTGAGGGATTCTACAAAAAACTATGAAGCTTTTTGAAATGACAATGCCAAAGCAAGGGCCACGAGTTCTTTCTTTCTCTTCGCAGTAACACTGTGTCCCCGTTTCTTAGAAAATTCTTTTTAAACATCGACTTTCAACGCTCCAAATATTCAATATCTGTGTCACACTCGGTCATGTTTACAGTTTGGGATGGGATCTAGTCCTGACCTTTGACCCGGACCAGCATTCTTTACGCTCGGCGAAATGACGAATCCGCTTATTCATTGTAATGTGAGCAATATAACAGATTGATGTAAGTAAACATCAAAGCATTTCCAGTCTATAGAAACACAGGCCAACGAGGGTGAAAGCTGAAGACTGGCTCCTATGAAGGCCAGGTGGAAGGAACATTACACTTGCTGTCAGCTAGTGAGAATGAGGAGTTATTGGCGTGTTTCATTAGTGCGGCAGGTACTGACTTCATGAGCCATATTAACACCGCTGTCCTATGCAACACCTCCCTCTCCTGTCGATCAAATTTGCTCCACTGTCAGGCATTATACATTTTAGGGCTTAAATTCAATCTTCTCAAATCAATCGGTCGCCTTTCTGCGCATCAAAATAACTGTGAGTAAGCCCGCGGTTGACAGTGGGACTCCGGACCGTCCCCCTAATAACATGTTGTCCGTCTGTCGCTATAGTGTCGCGGGCTGTAATGGCCCATAAAGACACCACGCTGCTCCACAATGATAGACTATAGGGTACTGGAGCATGACGTGGCACTGAGTATGAGCTTGGATCAGCTGGCGCTGGGCTGTGCGACGCCAAGAATTACCACAGATGGTCATTTGTGATCATCAACGGTGTTAGAGTGTGCAACGCCGACACAAATGCTACACAAAGATGGTTCTTATGGGCGGTAAGTTCAATAATGAAGCCTGTAATGGTGATACAGTCACTTGCTGCTGAACAGTTTAGTTGGTCTATACTTATGGCAGGATACTGCAATTGTTGATATCAGTACTTAAAGGGCCCATCTCACCGGCCTGGAGACTAGTTGAAGACGCGAGTTCCCGCATGTTCACGACGATATCTCTGAGATGTCTCTCGGTAGTGGGTGGCACCGTAGTGCAGCGGTTCGCGCCTCCGCTTCACAGCTAGAAGGTCCTGGGTTCGATTCCCACCAGGACGGGTCTTTCTGTGTGGAGTTTGCATGTTCTCCCCATAGGTTTCCTCCGGGTACTCCGGTTTCCCCTATCACTAAAAACATGTGCAATAGGTGAATCCTCCAGCCAGGTGATTCTGACCATCAGCCTGGCTCCACATCATGGAGGTGGGTCCCGGGGCGCGGTACCGCCGTCGACCACTGCTCCTTACGGGTTGCCTCAGTGGCATCGAAGGATGGGTCAAATGCAGAGGATAAATCTCCCTACGGGGACAATAAAGTATACAAATCTCGTTGAGATCCCCTTGGTATCCGACAGGTCTCAGAGATGCCACAGAAACGTCTCACAGCTTGAGGACAACAAATACAAAGTGTTTGTTAAGGCCACAACTGCTTGAGACCACCTAGATCATGCTGAGACTCATCTGAAATCCAACCTGTTCGTAATTTTTTTCCACATATCTATTTTTTTTTTCTTCTTTGAATTATTTACTACGCCTTGAATGGAAGTCCGGCCTAGCTATGGTACTACGCTCTTGAGTGTGTGAGTGGGGGGCTGCTGGCTAGCGTTGGTGGTTGTGGGTTATGCTCTGCATCAGGAGGATGGGAGGACTGGTGTGGTAGTGGTGCTAGAAAACGTGAAAGGTCTGTGTCCGAATTCTCCAGTGCTGTTGGCGTTCAAGGGTAGTCTTCCAACAAGGGTGTTTATCGGCTGTATGTCGTACCAGGTGGGGGCGTATGTAAGACCCCCAATGAGATGTTTTAAATGCCAAAGGTTTGGTCACATGGCGGCTGCTTGTAGAGGGGCCCGGAGGTGTTTAAAGTGTGGGGAGGATCATGACATCTCCAATTGTGGAATTCCTGCCCCTAAATGTTGTAATTGTGGGGGAAGTTATGCAGCATCATCTAAGGAGTGTGGCCAAGCAAGTACAAGGGGTCAAAGAGCAGTATAGTATTTCATATGCGGACGCTCTGAAGCGAGTGGAAGGGAGGAAGCCGGTGGTGGCCCCAGACAATATAGCAGGGTAAGGGTTGGCGCTCCCAGACGTTGCAGAAGATCCTCCAAAGGGTATTATTGTTCACACAGTCTCTTCTGGCGTTTATGGTGGAGGTATTGGGTGTTGTGTGTGAAAAGGTGCCTAGGGTTAGTCTTGTTAAATCGGTGGCTCCAGCTGCAAATCGATTTTTGGGGCTTAAAGATCTTACTCCCCAGTCACTGTGTGATTACATCCAGGCACAGGAGAGTCTGCCTGAGGGAGAATCTGAGGAGGAGCAGGGTCCACGTATTTCAGCGTATGAAGATATTAGTGATGCTTAGTCTCTAAGGCCATGGTCTGTATTTTGCAATGGAATGCAAGAAGTCTTATTGCAAATGGCCAGGGTTTTAAAAGGTTAGGGATTCTGCTCCAAGTCCAGATTTTATTTGTGTTCAGGAAACATGGTTGAAGCCTAATCTTGATATTGTTATTCCAGGGTATGAGAGCATCTGTAAGGATAGGCTGGATAGGATGGGTGGAGGGTGTGCTACGTTCGTAAGGTCAGGAATACAGTACAGGTTGGGTGTGTGGGAGGGGTCGCTTGAGTGTATTATTACTGAGGTGTGGGGGGATGAGGGAAAGTTTCATTTAATAAATTGTTATAACCCACGTAAACCTCTGCTGTTGGGTGAGTTTGAGGATATTTTAGGTAAAATTGGAGGATCCACTATTTGGGTTGGGGATTTTAATGCGCATAATCCATTGTGGGGAAGTGGGGAAAAAGATGCTAATTGTGGTTTTATTGAAGATGTGTTGGATCGTGCAAAGCTTGTAGTTCTTAATTCTAACGTGGCAACATGGATTGACCCAAATACTTGTAGGGAGTCTTGTTTGGATCTGGCCTGGAGTATTGTGCCGTGGTGGAATAAGGAGTGTGCGTTAGTGGTGAAAAAGAGGAAGCAAGCGTTTAGGAAAATGCGTGAGTTCCCTACGCAGGAAAATGTAGTTGAGTACAAGCGGTGTAGGGCGGTAGCAAGAAAGGTAATACAAGCGGAGAAAAAAAATGTTGGAGGCAGTTTTTTAGTACTTTGGGGTCGGACACGCCGGCTGTCCAGTTATGGAGGAGAATACGTCGTATGGCCGGAAAAGGTATGAGTTCTGCAATGCCCGTAGTGTCTATGGGTCAGAGGGAAGCAGTTAACAGTAAGGAAAAAGCAGATATGTGCGTCAGAGTGTTCCAGGATGTTCATAATTCAAGGAACCTGGGGGATGAGATCCTTAGGTTGTGAAGGGTTGGGGTAAGGGAGAACAGAGATGTGTTAGAGGGAGTGGCTGAGAAAGGTGGTAACTGCCAGAACCCGTATAATTTGTTCTTCTCGATGAAGGAGCTTGAGAATGCTGTTCTACTCCAGGGCAAGATGGAGTGAGCTTTAAGTTGCTGCAGCATGTGGATGAGGGAACTCTCTTTGAGATCCTGGATTTGTTTAATTCTGTGTGGGAGTCTGGCCGTCTGCCAGAGTCATGGAAAAAGGCAATTGTGGTTCCAATTCTTAAGCCTGGTAAGGAGCCGTGTTCGCCTTCATCGTATAGGCCAATCGCTTTAACATCTCCATTGTGTAAGGTTATGGAGAGAATGGTTACCAATAGGTTGGTCTACTTTTTGGAGACTAAGGATTTTTCAGTATCAGAATGGATTCCGTAAAGGGAGGAGCGCTATGGATTCTGCTGCCATGTTGGATAAAGTTGTTAGAAGAGCTATTATTAAGAAAGAAGCTGTGGTAGCAGTGTTTGTAGATATTGAGAGGGCTTATGATAGTCTGGCGGGAGGGCCTGCTTATCAAGCTGCATAAGGCAGGGGTACATGGAGGGATGTTCCTTTGGATAAAGAGTTTTTTGAGTGATAGAAAGATTCAGGTTAGAGTGGGAAATGTCTTCTCTGAGGTTGCTGAAGTAGAGAACGGGACCCCCCAGGGGGCAATGATTAGCCCTGTTTTATTTAATATAATTATGCGGAATGTTCAGTGTTTGTTCTCTGAGATGAAGAAAGCTCTCCAGCAAGTGGTTCAGTGGGCGAATAAATGGGGATTTAAAATATCAATTGAGAAGAGCAAATATGTTATTTTTGGATCAAAGAGGAAAATCCCAGCTGACGGTCTTAGTATATATAATGTGCCAATTGAACAGGTAAATGTTTTTTTAATTTTTAGGTCTTTGGTTTTATGAAAGATTGACATGGAAGGTGCATATAGATAAGGTTATAAGTAAATGTGAGAAAGTGATTAACATTATGAGGAGTCTTTCAGCAAGTGACTGGGGACTGGGGAGATGAGAGGTATAAATAGAATTTAAAACAGCTCTGCTTGTGTACAAGTCGTTTCATGGTTTAGCACCAAAGTACATCTCTGACATGTTAGAGCCGTATGAACCATCTCGGGCCCTGAGAACTTCAGGGAGGGGTCTCCTGGTGGTTCCCAGAGTCAATAATAAACACGGTGAAGCTGTGTTTCAGTTTCATGCAGCTAAAATCTGGAACAGTCTTCATGAGGATGTGAGACGGGCCTCAACTCTGACAATGTTCAAATCTAGGCTGAAAAGAGCTCTTTTTCCCCGAGCATATGAAAACTGAAAGTATTCTATCTGCACTCTTGCCTTTTACTGTAATTGATTAATTTTTATGTTGATGTTTTATTGATTTGATCTGTTTTCTTGTAACTTTATGCAACTGTGAAAGCACTTTGAATTGCCTTGTGTATGAATTGTGCTCTACAAATAAACTTGCCTTGCCTATACGTTGCAGCTCATTTATAGAGCCATAGTTCGGTCCACTTTGGACTATGGGTGTGTTGTTTTTGACTCGACTGTTTGCAAGCAAAGCCCAAACGGTCTGTTACAGTGCTTTTAAGTCAACTCCGGTCCCTGCATTACTGGTTGAAGTGGCGGAGTTTCCCTTATGCATGAGGCGGCATAAGTTGGGGGTTCACTATTGGGCCAGGATGGAAGGCCCTTGGCGGCAAAGTGTCTGTTAGAGGAGAGCTGAGAATTTGTTTAAAGGCCAGAGAAGGAGTGTTTTATCTCTCAGGTTGTGAAGTTTGCTCAGACGTTGGGCTTACAAAGAGATGCTGTAGTGGGGTTGGTGTGGCCGACTGTGCCT
This sequence comes from Proterorhinus semilunaris, assembly GCA_021464625.1. Taxonomy (NCBI): domain Eukaryota; kingdom Metazoa; phylum Chordata; class Actinopteri; order Gobiiformes; family Gobiidae; genus Proterorhinus; species Proterorhinus semilunaris. The sequence continues at coordinate 14,879,566 of CM038355.1, read as the reverse complement.
GTGTGGCAGTTGCCCGAGCCGGAGGTTAATACTGATTTGTCGGGTATGGACCACAGTTTGGCGTGTCGTCACCTACAGAGATATTTGAATGAGCAGACAGATGCTGTTCATATTTTCACTGATGGATCTATGGATCCAAGGAGGGGCATAAATCAGGTCTCGGGCGGTGTGTCACGGATCCCCAGGTCAGACGGAGTGCCCGTGCTACAGATAATTTGTCAGTGTTTTCAGTGGAATTGCACACGCTATTTGGTGTGCAATGAGATGGATTGAGCTGAATAAGCCTGTTCTTGCTGTCATCTGTTCTGACTCTGCTGCGGCATTGTTAGCCCTCAGTCACAGGACTTCTGAGGCACGTGCTGACTTAGTTTTTTATATTTTGTCGTGCCTTAGTAGAGTTGAAAGTGTGTGGCAAGTGTAGTGTTTGAGTGGGTGCCGGGGCACGCAGGAATTGAGGGCAATGAAGTGGCGGATAGGCTGGCTAAGGAGTCATTGGGGAGGGCCTCAGTAGACTTTGCTGTGCTGCTGGGGAAGCAGGAGTGTTACACTATCCGTAATATGTACCTTAGTGACCAGTGGCAAAAAGAGTGGGCCTCAGAGGTGCGAGGGAGGCATTATTTTTCCTGTCAGCCGTCCGTTTCAAGTCCGGGTCGATTAACCACCTCTTGCAGGAGAGAGGAAGTTGTGCTAACAAGAGTGAGGCTTGGGCACTGTGCTCTTGCAGCGTGCTTTTTAAGGGTGGGAAAGCATCCATCAGGATTGTGTGAGTGTGGAAGCATGGAAAGCGTTGGTCATGTAATGTTGTCTTGCAGGAAATATACTGAGGAGAGGCGGCAGCTGTATAGTAGACTTTCTGATCTGGGGTTTTCAGTTTTTTCGTTTAAGACAATATTTTCAGTAAGAGAGAAGCAGGTGGAAGAAGCCATTCTTCTATTCCTTCGCCGTACTGGCCTTTTGATGAGAATTTAGGTTTTTGAAGTTTTGATTTTTGACGGTGGGGGGCAGCATTGCGCATTTCCGCGTGTAGCCTGCCGGAAACAAGAAGAAGAAAAAGAAGAAGAAGCGCACTTGAATGCATGCAGCAGTGTAGACGGGCTGCACTGACCTGACTGGGGCAACAGTTTATTACAATTATCTGAAATAAACAGTGGCCCCTAAAAATAAAGAAACTCCAACATAAATTCACTCATCTCCAAAAGAAAGTATGTTTTTACTAAGTTTAAACAAAGTGGACCGGACACTTGGACACCACAGAGATACAGAGCCACAAGTTGCTGCTGTAACAAACTGGACTAAACTGCCTCCATGGACGTTATTTTGAGTCAGGATTAACTTTAATCTTTTTCTGATGGATTGTCGCTACATCTGATTAGTGAGTGTTGCAAAAGTTTCTCCGTCCTGACGCCAGATTTATAACTTTCAATTTGTTAGTGTAGCATAGCTTCTAACAGGCTAAAGGCTACAACACTTAACATTGGCTTTCTGTCATCATATATGTTTACTACAGTGATGATAATAGCTGTATTCACGTTTACTGTGCCCACGTTTGTCATGTTAATGAGCTGTGAAAACGAGGCGTTATGTCCGCATTTTCGTACATATATATAATTAGATGCATTTGTGATCGTTCGAGCATTTTTCATTGAGAACAATGCAGTTCAAAGCTCATGCTAATTTTGTAAATCTACTGTTTGCCTTTTGCCTGCTCTAAACCAACTCATAAGCTTCACATTCTGGCCTCATAAGTTCAGTATAAGATGCTGTTAAAGTGACATGATGCTATTTTTTCATACAGAGCTGTCCTCAGAGAAGTACATCAGATTTGTTTAAAGTTAAAACATGTAATTTAAACAACATGGTAGGCTACATGTTTCAATAAAAAATACAACAAGTAGTAGCCTAGCATATTCCCAGTGTCACTGTTTCCCATTAATAGAGGAGATGGGTGAAAGTATAATAATAAGTAGGTCTGAGTAAATATTTAGCCAAAAACAAAATGACATTTCACTCCAACATTACATTTGATCTTTTTAATATTTTTCTAATAAAAAGGATTATTTGTCCCAACATAGTGTGGGACAAATAAGTTTATTTTCCAATAGTGGAACGATAATTTGCACTTTACAACATTTGAGTGAGCCTTTCTATTGAGTTTTAACGTCAAAATAAATATCGGCAAATATCGGATATCGGCCACAGCAGCGAGGCAAATATCGGATATCGATATCGGCAGAAAATGTTCATATCGGACCATCCCTATCTATTAGGGGAGAGGTTTTGGTATTGATATTGATTGAATCTAAAAGTGTACTCAGCTTTCTAGCATCTACACTGCATTGGTTAGATTTCGCCTTTTGCTCCACGTACCTCGTAAAAATGTGTGTCCCTGTCATCATGCAAATAGCGCAACTACATGACGTCAATGTTGGTTTTTTTTCTCCTTTTTTCAATCAAAATGTTCCCTGTGGCTGGTAGAGAGAGAAAACATTAGCTCTTCAGATTTTCGCTGATTAATGTTACTTTTTTAATGTTCTCTCTATATGTCGCCTCATTGAATGGTATTGCTAATCAGAGCGTTAAAATTAAAACGGCACCTGACCTTTGCCTGACAAAACGTTGATTATGTCACCACTTGGTTATTCAAAAAGAGCGACTTCCAACTCTTTTAGTGTTCACCAAAATCGTGACAAAATCCCATGTCATTTTATTAAGAACTCCTCCTTTCATTCATTCAGATCAGCAGCAAGTAACGCTGTCAGGTGAAGTGAGAAATGCGATTATGTGGTTGCCATGGCACCGGTCCGTGGGTGGGACGCACAGGTCCAGGCAGCAACTGGACACTTTGGCCGTGTGGTCGCTGTGTTTCACCCAGGCATAATTGAAATATTCAGAATGGGGTTTTTGAAATGGGGAAAATGTATCATATTTAATGTAGTGATGTTAGTTGTTTGGAGCTGAAAACCAAGTTCAAAAAGATGGTTGTGACAGAAATATGATTTAATTCAATTAGGTTATTTTGAAACGGCGTTAGAAAGGATTACCCTTTATCTTTGTTATCATTCTAGCATATCAATGAGCTCTTTTATTTTTGATGTAAAAATTAAAAACTTTATGTTGGGTTCCACACACATTATTAGCAAAACAGTTTTATCCGAAGCTTGTTTTATGTTGCACTTATTATTTGCTGCACAAAATCTGTCTGGCGCTCAACTTTATTATTGTGTGGTTGCTTACTTTAATTCTCACTATGAATGAGCAGCTGCTACTTTCCCGCAGTGAGTCCAGACTGATAATAGAATAAGCTGTACACAACATGCAAGAATAGACTCTATATTATGCTTGTCGAATATCGTTGATAGTAAACGTGATACCACATCTGCTTCTAATGCTCATCTCAACACTGACAATGTTGGTTTTGCATCTGGTTTTCAACATAACATGTAAAAAGAGCCAATGTAGTTAAACCCTGTTAGTGCAACAACATCTCCATGAAGACAAGCTGGTGACGTCCCACTCCAATCACAGTTATGAGTCAAGTCTTAAGGATAGGCAAGCTATTGAGGTATTTTTTCCAGTAAAAAAAAACATAATGTTTGCATTTTATTCTAATTATTGGGTGAAATGTTACACAGTGTGGTTTTAAGTGCTTCATAATCCTACATAACGCTTGAGTAGCTTCGCAGGAGCTAATAACACCTCTGTAATCACCTATAAAGCCAATTAACAGCACAATACAATACTAACACTTTTAACTCACTGCAGGTTTCAGCCAGCTCCTGATGTCAGTGACTCTTGATATTATACTGCATTAGCGCAGTATAAAGCCTTGGCTTACTGGGATACGCTCCTAGGCGCGTGGCGTGTCAAGGTTGGTTAGTCCTAAGCGGCCCTGCTTCTCACTAACTGTGGCCGGGTGTGATGGGCTGTCAGACAGTGCTGGAAGAGGCCTTGGCCATCTGGAGAGAGGGACCCGGGTGTCCCCCAGGGTCAGTTCCTGTCTGTCCTGCATGCGCCAACGTGTGAGTAAAAGTGTGGAGGTTTGGACGGCAGGGAGGAGCACTCAGCGGGAATTAGCCTGATCTCGTCAAGCCACCCTTGGCCTTGTAAAGGAGGTCAGTCGTCTTCATTTGCATTCACACACATACAAAAGGGGGTAAGGCTCGCAGGAGGTCGGAATACCACAGGCCATGCTTGGGGAATAGAGAGGATGCAGTGTGTGTGTGTGTGTGTGTGTGTGTGGAGCAAAAACGAAACATTGTGTTGTTTTTTTGTAGCCAGAAGAAAATGGCAGGCTATTTAAAATGATTGCCGAGTCATAAAAGTGCACCTGATCATCTGGAAAACACTCAAGTAGAAGGTATTGCTTTATTTTTGACAAAGCAACCGGTTCTGAAGTCAACAACATGCAGCATGCACTGGAACTCAGATTGATTTCATATTAATCTGAACTCAGGCGGCTTCCACAACCAATTTAAGAGCACCAAACCGAAATGGAAAGGTCAGATATCATTGATTTGAGTTAAAGACTGACACGTTCGGAAAATCATCCTTGTTCTTGCGAACAAAGGGCCCTTTCTAAGCGAAAGAAATAATATGGGCAAAGACTTCTGAAATTCTGTTTAGAAGCTTTTCCAATTTGAAATGGATACTCTTGATGTTGGGCTTGGTCTTGGGCAAGACACTGGAGGCTGAAGCTGCAAAAGTAGTTTACCATCACCGGATGTGGAGAATGAATGAGCAATGCAACTGTGAAGCACTTTGAATTGCCTTGTATATGAATTGTGCTTTCAGAAGCCCCTTATGAGAGACCAACAGGCCCGGTTAGAACCATGAGGCCGTCCTTCTGTGGACCCACCACTTGGAGGAGGAGCCATAGGGGCTGGTGCAATGTGATTTGGGCAGCTCCAACAGCTGCCCCCACGACCCGGCAACGGACAAGTGGAAGAAAATGGATGGAGGGATGAATTGTGCTCTACAAATAAACTTGCCTTGCAAAATTCGATATATAAGTTGGATTCTTTACTGGTTTCGAAAATGCATCCAAGTAAGTTTTCTAGACTAAAATATCTGGTGTAGCGCCCAACCGATATATAACTTTGGGGTCCGATACCGATATGATGAGAGTTGGCATGGCAGTTGTGTACGATGCTTTTAAACATGTCAGTGTTGAACACTGTTGAGTCCAAAAAAGTCTTTATCTTTATTATATGGTCCTGAAATTATACGCAAAAGTCTACAACATAGAATCCATAAATAGGTGTACCAACTTGTGCTTTTTCCAGCACAAAAAACTAAGTGTTCATCACATCCGCTTCCGGAGATATCTGCCTTTTTATCAGCCGATATTGGCCGATATATTGGCCGGGCCCTACTCTTACTGTTGTATCCTTGGTGGAAGACACTGGGGGCTGAAGCTGCAAAAGTACTCACCGGATGTGGAGAATGAATGAGCAATACAAAATTCGCTATATTAGTTTGATTCTTTACTGTTATCTAAGATGAATGCATACAAGTAAGATTTATAGACTGACATATCTGGTGTATTTTTGTCACATCGTAATTCCCATTAGAAAATAGCACTGGAAAAACACCCATTATCGTTTTAAGGCTCAGAGGCAACAAATCCAGGCATGATTTAAAAGCTGCCCTAATGTGACAGCAGCTGTGATAACAATCAACTGGCTGAGGACGAACAGACATTTTTATCCAATCTTTGATGAGTGGAAGCCTGGACCGTTCCTCCGACCCAATTAAAATGGGTGAAAAGTGCTGGTTTATCAACTGTGTAATGAATATTCATGCTTCCTCTACGAGGGTGGGATTTTTTTCTGCGTAACCTTTAGACAATAATTTAGCCTGAGTGAAGCTCTTCATCCAAATCCTTCCCATCTCAGCCACGCGCGCCTTTTCATCGACTTAATGGAAGACGCCTCTTAATATTGCAGCACACTAAATGAAGCTGGAGCGTTTCATATTATAGTGAGGATGAGTGATGAAACTGCACCTTCACCCTAGTCTATTGCGGCCAAGACGTCAACAGGTAGCAAAAACACGGAATTTTTTTTTTTTCTCACCTTCTTAAATCATCACAAAACACAATTACTTTTTAAAAATTGGAAAGTTTTTTTTTTTTTTAGCTTTGGGATTAACTGCTGGGTCGGGACACAAACGAGTGGGTCGCACTTACTTGATTCATTTGTTGTAATGTGTTCAACAGAACAGAAAATTGTTCAGGAACAGTGAGCAAATAAGAGCATTTCCAGTATTAGCTTAGGTACAATAAAGCTGACATTCTCTTTTATGTTTTTATAACAAATTGAGAAGTCTTTAATGAATAGCTCCAGACATACACTTGTATTCCCACAATATTATTACACAATATTACTATGGCGTCAAAATTAATCAGAAGGTAGTGGTTGAGTTTCTTAATGGCACGTTCCAAACAGTGAAAGATTTTAAAGTTATTAATTGAAAGGTTTTGTTCCTGATTGAAGACGATACAAATATTATGTGCAAAATGCTTCCACAATTTGGCTACCAGAAACCCCACGCAAAACAAAACACATACAGTCTCAGAGATCAGCGAATGTGACATTTCCCTCCATAGTCCTGAAACAATGGGAAACATCAGGCTGCGGCACAACATGCTCCTTCAGTTTGGTCACAGCGAGGATGATTTCCACTGCGCTTCAAGCAAATATTTTAACTAAAGCTGAAGGAATAGTGTAACATGGAAATTATAGAAGCGGTCTTACCTGTGCCTGTTGCTACAAATGCGCATTATTTGCATCATCACAGTCCTATCCGGATTCTCTTCACATACAAGCGCATCGTGAAGCCACTCTCGGTTTAAAAGTATGGCATGTTGATTTCTTGACATTCATATAATGTATGTGATGTTTCCGAGAGCCATGAGCTTCGTGTCTCATCACACAAAAAGCAAATAACTTGTTTGAAGTAGGGCTGCACAATATATCGCAAAAAAATATTGTATTGCGATATTAGGTGATGCAATATCTGTATCATGAGGACGCAATATATCGCAACATCAAGAAAGTCTTCGTCTGACTGAGACGGACACATTTCTTTTTGGCAAACTCGGCCCAAAAATGCACTGAATTTATAAATGTGTAAAAGTTCTAGTTAGTTTTTAGTAAACATTTCCAAATTTAGTTCAGTTTCGGTTGTGGTGCTGATATAGGTTTGTAGATGAAGTCTTGTTTGGACACAATTTGCTGAAAAACGAGTTACTTACAATTTGTGTTTGTCGAAATGCTTTAGTGAAGTGATAATATCATTATCGCAATATTGCACAGCAGTATCGCATATCGCAAGTTACTTCAGTATCGCGCAGCCCTGTTGCAGCCAGAGTAGCCCTGTTACTGACTGCATAAGTGGAATTAAAGCAGAACTAAGAAACTTGTTTACCTTAATAAATCCTTTTCGTAGTCCCTTCTGGGGGTAATACAAGTGTTAATGGGATGATTGGGGGATCTTTCATCTCCCCCTGGTGTCTCTGGCCAGATAACCACACATGCAGCTTTAACTGCTCCGACCCGGAGCACCAATACACACGAAGAAGAAGCTAACAGGCTAACAGGCAAAGCTAACTGCAGGCTAGCGCCACTTTAGCCGTATTTACAGCCAAGGTTTGAGTGAAAATGATCTCCACTGTGTAATTGGATGTACAATATCCCTCTCTCCCTTTGTCAGCGTAGTATTTACCCTCATGGACAATAAAAAAAACGCAACATGCTACGACACCTGCAGTGTCACTTATGGCCTCTAGGGGCATGAGTTACTTAGTTCTGCTTTAAATGCCAGTATATATACAAGTATTTTTCTATACCTATGTGTTCACAGTGTCACAACATGTTTACCTGCAAGTGTTGTCCATGAAGATGTACCTACAGACCTTGTGCTATTGTCAGAACCTGAACTCAAACTATTCAGTGCTAGCAAAGCGGCACATGACGTCCAAAGGAAGATAAAGTACAATTTTTGTTTTTCATGAAATGGTTGAGTTGAACACATTTCTCAAAGTAAAAGAACATGAAATTGACTGAACAGGCCTTCCTTGTGGAGGAACATATTTACAGTGATGGAACCGTGCAGCCACATAGCCACGACACTTTGTCCTTTAAATAATGAGCACATTTCAAGGACAGCAAGTGCTTGTCAATTTGTATCGCCTGGGCCCGAAATAAACCTTCACCACCGTGATGGCTGTTTCTCCTCGCCAAAGCGATCTACAAACAGGGCTGCATTACCATTATAATAAAAGGTTTGGACACACAAGTTTAATTAAAAGTGCCAGCCATGTGCAGAGTAGTCGTGCATGGACTTTATATTGCTAAAAAGAGGAAGGACTTCTAATGCGATGTAATGCTTTTATTACTAATTATATTATATAAAATGAATAATTTTATACATCATGTCTGAGGGAAACTATAATGAGAAACTGAATCATGAACCATTTGAAATTTTCCACAAAGCAATCAGAGTCCCCAGCAGCGAGGATAAGGAGAAAAGCAGAAATTATGCCAACAGGACATGGATCGAGAAACTGATCTTTTCGCAGCTGGAGCAAACTTCGCCGCGAGCCGCAACCGTCTCCCGCAGCTTTCCACTAACAGCCCACACTCTCCTATGGCCTGTAATCTCCTATTTATCACTCATAAATGTCAAACCGGTCTGATTGACAAGGAAGCATCGGCTGTGCCCAAAATGCATGTGTTTTGAGAAGCCCAAATTACCATGGAAAGAGGCTGGCGATCGATCAAAAAAACACGCAGCGGTCAGAATCAATAATGTCTTCCGTGAGTCAGACTCTCCAATCTGCAAAGGCGTGATTTGACTGGCGAGGGAGGGGTTACACTTCCTCCGGTCATAGACAAACCATAACTCTTGCCTCCCTCCTGCCTTTACAATTACACTGGCTGTATTAAAGCTATTTTTCATTCAAAAGTCCCAGCGCTGAAGGGGAACAAATAGGCTGCAAAGATCGGCTGTGGTAGTTACACACTTCTCCATCCACGCATTAAGGAGCAAGTTAGGCCGCCCTCCTACGAAACCGCCGGGGAGCCAGCCCACCAGGAAATTACACCCACGCTGCGTCAATAGTAATTTAATTAGATGTATAGGTGTGAGAAAGTCGGGGACGGACAGTATTAAAAGGGCAGCGTTCGTTCGTATTAGGAGCAAACCGTACAATACGCGGGCTCAATGGTGATGTATGGCAGCATTATGACGTACTCCATGCTCGGATTTTAAGAGGGGAAATTGCGGCAGTGCTCAACAAAAGACACAAAGGACAATCCCTTGCTCTTGCTGTGTAATGCTATGCCTGGCCCTGTCTCACCTTGCCAAAGCCTTTCCAGTCAGTAGTAAAACGGCGTCATAAATCTCCCTCTATCTCATCCCCTGTGCTTGAATAATAGTGTTACGGAGCGTTTGATTAACTATGCACGGGCTGGAGACGATGTAAAACAAAACAAAAAACAAACAAAAAAAATCCCCCCTACACTCATTAGAAAGATGGAAAAATTATCAATCATTTCACATGACGACGTTAAGCAAACCACGGATTGGCCTAGTTTTCTTTTTTGTGTGTGTGACGTGGTGAGAAACGGGGCGGAATACGGCTGTTTAATTACCAGAAAAGCTTTGTGTATGAGTAATGCATCATTTGGACGCCCAAACTAAATAAGCTGCTTATAATGGGGAAGGACAGACCATTCGGTTAGCCAATTAATCTTCATATTCCTGGGCGTAATGAATATACATACCATATTTTTCTGCTTACCATTACCCTGACGTGCCGCTCCTTCTTTAAATGCAGACGGTGCGCGGCGAGTCTTAAAACGCAACATTTGATGGGCCCTATTTCACTCCAGGAGCAGAAAACCTGTCAGCGAGTAACCGACCTTGAGATTCCTTGTCACAATGAAAGCAACATATCCATTATGAAAAGAGTGCTCTTTAAAATACAGAACTTTCCTCTTTCTCTTAAGTACAGTACTTTCTGAAGGTCTGTAACTCGGACCGATACGGTGTTTGTGGCATTTGTTTAAGAGAGAGGTTCAAGGCACAGCGGCACATGCTGCAACATTACTACGACACAAGCAGAATCGCTGTAAGGAATAGTTCAGTGTTTTGTAAGCATTCCTGTAATTCTATAGTCAGTACAAGGGACAAGCTAACAAGCAAGTAAGTAACTAGACAATCTAATATAACATATGAGTATAGGTGTCACAAAATAGGTACTGTACTAGATGAGGGATTCCCAAAGCTGGGGTCACGAGGTTGTTTCAAAATATGATAAAATACTCTGTCTGATTATTGTTTTAGTTTACAAATAATGAAAGTGTGCCATTTTGAAATAGTTAGGTCCAAATTCAAGACTTTTAGGCATGTTGTACACATTTCAGGGTGCAATAGTCATCGTAATCTAATCCTGAATCACTGGATTGGATTACTATGACTCTACCTGGGGCGCTTGGGATTGCAGGGTCAGAGCAGAGGACCAGGCCATAACAGATATCATAAATCATAAAATAAGTCAGAGAAAGGAGTAACTGGAGCAGAAAACACTCCAATTGTGGTTAATTTGTTTGACATAAATGTAAATCGGCCACACGTTTTTGGGGCGGAGGTTTTGTGGCACGGAAGAAACGCCATAGAGCCCTCAATGTAATAAGTCATATCTAAGTATATCAAATCAAAAACCAATGCAGCTAATATTATAATTAAACCAGGCTTCAGATATTTTGAACCTTGAAATAAGTTCAATCAGAAATGACATTTTCTCCTTTCTTGTTTGTATTGATCTTTTGGGGGTCGGGACCTGTGCAGTTTGCGATTCCCTGTACGAGATCATGACTAGATAAAGTCTACCCCTCCCTGCCAAACTTTGCTCATCTAATATTACAAACTAGAGGTTGGGGAGAACACTGTGCATACAATCGTAAACAAAGAAAGAGCCTACATTTCTAAAAAGCCAGTTTGCATGTTCTCCCCGTGTCTGCGTGGTTTAACTCCGGGTACCCCAGTTTCCCCTACCACTATAAACATGTACAATAGGTCACCCTCTGGGGCCAGGACTCGTCTGAAAATGAGATTCTGAAATCTCAGTGGGACTTTCCTGGCTAAATAACACACAATTGAATACATTTTTCAAAGGAGTTGAATGTCTTGGGGAGAAAAACGGTTATGGGGTGTGATTCATAATATAAAACTCCAACACAGGACAAAAACACTACAATCACAGGGGATTCTCCGGCAGGCACATGAGTCACAACACATATGGAGTTCATTTTAAGTAGTGGATGTGGCAAAAAAGGGCTCACAATCCCCCTCGAAAAACAAAAGTTCTGTCAGGCAATGGATGACAACAGAAAGTGCATGCAGCACCGGGGGAACATCACATCTTGGGTTACGGGAACCCAAAAAAATTAGGAGTAGAAAAAGGAGGGGGGAAAGTCACCCAGCGGTACAATCAAAACAAAATGAAAATTCAAATCAAACTTGCCATGTAGTTTGCTCCAGTCACACCCGGGTATGCAAGATCAAAACGGGTAACCAGTGCAGGCTGCGGGTAAGAGACGAGAGTCACAATCATCAGCCGATACACTTGGTCAAACAAAGAGAGAGGTACATGAAGAAAAGGGAAGGCAGTGGGAAGAAGGCGTTAGTGATGGTTAGGTTACCCAGTCAAAACCGGAGATGGAGGAGAAAATGTTTGAGGATGTGTGAGTGTAGGGCTGCACGATTAGAGGGGGGGGAAATACTGTATTACGATCAGATTTGCGTTTTATCTTTTCAAAATCAAGATACACATTTTAAAACGTGGCCAGAAGCATTAACAATTGAGAGAAAACTGCAATATGAACTTTATTACTCATGAAAGAAGCGCATTCATTACACCACACATTTGTATAAGGCTTATCTACAGTGTTAGCAAGTTTGAAACGCGGCGAAACAATAATATCTTGATAAATTAAAGGCACACTGCGTAACATTTTGGATTTTACTGTTCAGGGTTGACAATACAAAACATGCTCCTAATGATCAGCAAGACGGAGAAAATTCTACTTTTGCAGTTGGAAATCAGAGAATGGATTTGGATGAGGACCTAACCTATTTCTTTCACTTATTTGGCTGCCTTTAGTCAATATCTCCATGGAGACGAGCGGGAGACGTCTCTGTTCCCAGCAAAGTTACAGTCAGGTTTTAGGAGAGGCTCAGAGCAAACACACACACGTTTGTTTATTCATTTCTTTTAGAATTTTTTAATACAAATATCTATAATAAAATAAACGCTTGTATTTTATTCAATTTATTGGGTGAAATGTTACGCAGTGTGGCTTTAAAATTACTTAAATTGAGAATATTTGAGTCTTTTTACCTTTCCAAGTAAAAAAAAAACAACAACACTAGCTCTATTTCCAGATACTTACCTATTTATTTCTAATGAGACACAGTATGTTGTTGTTTGCAAAGAATAATTGCAATTTTTAGACGCAACCGTTCAAATTTCGATCTGCTTAATTGTGCAACCCCCCCGGTGAATGATCCGCTTTAAAGTCGCTGTGCAAAGAGACGGCCAGCCTTCATCACTGCAACACTTATCACACGCGACACGCCCGCGACCCGCTTTACGTGGGGTCGCGGCTCGTCAAATTTCCCGCCGCAAAAACATGTCAAAATCTCTCTGACGCTGTAGTCACTCACGCCGATGCAATAGAGTCCTTTTTTACGCAACTAAAAGGGAGAATTATTCGCTCAAAGCAGCTTTAAAGGGGGCGCATTGTGGCCATTACACTACTGAACGGCATTTACATAACCCACGTGCACACATTCACTTTGAGGCCCGGAGCAGATGTTTGGCCGCCCTCTGACGCTTTGTTAGCATCATTATACGAAAGATGACAGGGAGTCTGAGAGCGGGACGGCTAATCGAATTACCACTGGTTCACAAGGATAAACTGAGCTAATTATCAGGACATGGGGAAGTTACTAAACGAAATGCAACAGCAGAATGAAGCCGTTTTCAAAGACGTCTGATTTCGAAATATGTCATGGTCTGTTGCGTGGTGACTTGCAGTTCTTCTCGTGTCCGGGTGGTTGCTTCGGATTCCCATTCAACTCAAAACACGCACAATAGGCTAATCCTCCAGCTAGATGCACCAGACCTAGCCTAGTTCTTGATCTGGAGATGGTGTTCCTCAACGGGCAGTAATGAATACCATAACCTCTTAAGCCCCGCCTTAATCGAGCGCATTTTCTCCAGTTCAGCTTTACCCAAATCTAAAAGTTTACACCCTAAAGGCCAGTGTAACGCCTCATTTGACCTACAGAACTCATCTAAACTCCTCACGTTTTCATCACATTTTTGCAACATTATCAAGGTCACTTTTTTGTTGCATTTCCTTGCTTTTTTTTATCACTTTATCATCACCTTTTTTTGTCCCGTTTTTGTCGCTCTCTGTTCATCTCGTTTTTGATGCTGTTTTGACGCTTTGTTCAAGACGCTTTTAGATTTGGGTAAAACCAAACTGGAGATAATGTGCTCGATGCAGGCGCGGCTTAGAAGGAATTAGACCACACAAGAAAAAAAACGGTGTATTAGGTAAACGTAGAGCCACAAGATAATGATTTCTCAAAAAGAAAACTAAAACTACGCTTGGTAATAGAAAACTGCTGTTCCGGGCACATACACTAACCAGAAGTGGATTGACCGGCGGACAACTCTCCCCATTAACAACACTGCCCTCTGCTGGCTACACTACGGGAGCACAGCGGAGGGAAAATTCAGCTGAAAAGAATGGAAAATGGGAAAGTCGTGGGTAAGAGAAAGAATGTTTTAAAGGCAGCGCTTCAGTGATGTGCAAACAGTGGAGATGTGAAGAGAGCTCACATCCAGGGGGAGTTGCCTGTGGAGCAGTGCGACTGTGAGGGGGAAGCGGCGGGGGGGGGGTACAATGGGCAGTCGTTCATGGGGCTGATTTCAAATGAGGTGCAGCTACAGCAGAAGTCTTCCAACCTGTAGCCCCGGGGTTACCTATAGCTTTCTCCATTACATTTTTCTTACGTGCATTTAGGAGGCTGCTCTGCTACTTGGATGTAAGAAAGCTTGTGTAAAATTGTGTCCTTTTGATGCTCTTCGGTGTGAGCAGTTTCATCATCACGGAGGCACTCATAAAGATGACAAATCATGAAGAGCCACATTTATAAATGGCTAAATAGAATTATTATGTTTCCGGCATTTTTTTTTGTTATTCACATATTCTTGTTTTCCTTTCTTGGATCCGTTTTATAAACTATATCAACTTTTATGAGAATTTGGTGCGTTTTTGATGGTTTACGAGCGTGGTTCACAACCGGGATGACTCATGACCCACTAAAATCCAAGGGTGACAGCAATAAGAATTTAATTTCTCATATATCATAAAAAATACTGTATTCTCCCACAAATAAATGTTGAACTAACATTACAATAACATATAAAGCTGACATTTATACAAGTATTTTTTACAGATTGAGATGTTCATATATTAGAAGATTAATAATGAAAGAAATGGGTCCACGACTTTTGGATCCCGACCCACCATTTAAGAACCACTGTACTCAGGGACGATTTGTCAAATTTCCGATGCCTCAGTTCTTTTATTTTATGATATAAAATGTATTTCCTTTCTTGTGCTGAGGTATCAGCTTGGTAACTAAACACACTTGCAAGACGCCTAAGTGCCTAGGTGCGTGTACGGTCATTAGGGGTGGGCCATATCGTATCACATATCGTTATCGCGATATCATTTTTTGATATCGTTGTAATTTTTTAGATTGTTGTACGTTCAGCTTCATCAGAGCAGCATAAACACTGACTGTGGAACACGGGGACAGATGCTTAAAAAGTAAAATGAAATCAAAGATGTAAACTGCTTGAGTAGATCATATTTGTGAGGAAATTAGTATGCCGTTAAAAAAATAAATTAATAAAATATCACTGAATTAATCTTCCCAATAGGCGTAAGGCTGGGATTTTGAAGTAATTTGTCTATTGTCAATTATATCGTCAAATATATATTGTTATCGTGATATTTCCTTTTTATATCGTGATATAGATTATAGGCCATATCGCCCTGCCCTAATTGTCATAGTAGTTCTCTGCCGTTTTATCTGGTGACAGTAGCTCACGAAGGCAAAGGTTGGAGACTCCTGATCTACAGTCACAGCGGGAAAAACAGTGTCCTTACCTTGAGAGGAGAGATGTGTGAGTGGGACACATAGCCGTGCACATTCTCGATCTCGGACAGGTTCTTCTCGGACACGTGCACCAGTTCCGGCGCCCGCACCTCGTTGGTGAGCCGTGGGAAGCCCTGGTCAAGTGGCGGCGAGTCGTCCTCCTGATAATGGTACTGCTGCATGGGGGACAGAGCAGGAGCGAATATTAGATCCTCCATGGGGCAAAACACAACGGCAAAGGTTACAAATGTAGATGAAATATGGTTATCAGAGTAAAATAATAGGGATGCAAAAGTGATAAACTCAAATTTTTCAAGGGTACTACGTAAAGATACTGAAGCATTGAAAAACCCTACTTAATTATCTTAGAAATCATCTGTTGTTTATCCCCCACCCTTTATACAGTATTGTTGCCCCTTGTTCCAAAAAGAGATGAGTGTCATTTATTTAGCAACACTGGAATATTCAGGAGACCAAAATACAGTATCTATGTCACAACTTTTTTCCTCTTTTTGCTCCAATTATGTAAACATTAACCATCCCACAGCGAGTGATTTCTCGATTGGTGTTATGTGATTGACAGATGAGAATTCATGAAACAGAAATGCATGTGTTATTATGGGATGGCAGTGGGTTGAAAAACGTTGTGCCCTGCGTCCGTCCGTCTCTCACCCAGGGAGCGTTGGTCAAGGCGGGGGTCATGCAGGGTTGGGGTTGGCTGTTGTTGGGGGGCCCATGTATTGCTGGTGGCCTGTTCTGGAGAAGAGCAACACGAACCAAAGTTGACTCAGATTACAACTGATAATCACGTGTACAACTTTGCAAACTGAAGCACTCATCCACGTCATACGAGCCACACTGACATGAAGGCAGGAGGAGGAGGAGCGTGTTCACGCGGCGGCACACAGTGGCCCACTATCAACGGCAGCACGAAGATAATCAAGAGTCCCGCACGCACACGTTCTCTAGAAGCCTTTGACTGTTTGTAAGAAGAACATCTGCGTTCCAAAGGTCAGTAACAGATGGAACATAGGTCCTAATGGGATTAGCTCTAGCCACAAAACAGCCAGTAATATGAATAATCAAGATCCATCACAGAGCCTTGTTAGAAAACATCACTAAGTGCAGCAGCATGTAGTGGTTTTAAAGCTGACAACTCCTTTTTTATTTTCTCTATACATTTCTTAGCGTTCCTATTATGCTTGACAAATCACTGCAGGAATAAACTGGATCACAATAGACCAGATGTTATTTCTTCAATCAGCACAAATCCTACTTTAATCATCTTAATTAGATATAATGCTCTTCCACAGTCTAAAAATGAAACAACAACAAAATATATACAGTTTATTATGCAAAATTGACTTTTTTAGAGCCTTTTACCAAATAACAATGTTGTTCTCTCCTTAAAAACATTCTTGGGCCCATTCTTCGAGGAACTCGCGCATCTTTGAGTAATCGTTAAATCTTCCCCAAGGGAAGTAAAAGTTAGAGTGAAATCTCTTCCTAGTTTAATTCTTTAATTGCGGATAAAAAAAAAAAAATGCTATAGCTTCACTACAGCCACACAGGTTCCCGGTCTTCATTCTCTTTATTGAATAGAGGAGGGGGAGGTGGGAGGACCTTAGAGTTTGTTCACTTTAATAAACAGGAAGTGAAAATCTGCAGAGGACTTTTAATAAGTCTGGCTCCGGCCAGCACAGAGCGGGACAAGAAGAGACTGAACAAGCTGGTCCTCCGTCCTGGGCTGCCCCATGGACTCTGTGGAGGAGGTGAGGGGCAGGAGGGTATTAGCCAAGCTCAAATCAATCATGGACAACACCTTCCACTCACTGCACTGCACTGTAGAGGAGCTGAGCAGCTCCGTCAGTGCCAGACTGAGACACCCTCAGTGCAACAAGTAGAGCTACCGCATTATTCATTATAATACAGTAAGGTACCCCTTGTTTACTATCACTTGTTTGCACATAATCCTATTCTTCTTTGATTTCACATTTTCCTGACTATTTGCACCAACTGATTGTTTCTTGTGAGATCAATACATTTCTACCTTATCCTATCTTATGTGATTTTAGCTGAAACGGATGTAAAGAAAGAAAGTGTGTTTGAGATCATCACCAAATTCCCTGCAAACGGCATAAATCCCGCTCATTAAATTAGATTCCAAGTCAGCCGTTCCATGGTTCAAATAACAAAATGCACTGTACTTGGACTTTATGTAAAAGTAGTGAGAATATGTATAGTGCAGTGATGCTTAACCATTACAACGCCCCAGTGCTTAGTTATTTCTGATGACGCCTCAAGGCAAGAACATGAAATGCATTCTAATGTTAAAGCGGCACAGCTCCGGGCCGGTCGTATATCAGCGAGCAGGACTACTAAAAATAGTTTCATAGTGACATGCTTGAGTACTCCTCTGCATGTGCTTGTGAGAGTACGCAACAAGCGCATTAGTAAAACGGACAACTAATCTGGTAATGCATAAATTATTGCTAATATATTATCAAACATTGTGAAACCTCACGCAGAGCTGATAATCAAGCCGTTAATTTTTCATTTTGGGGCATTAGAGGGACAAGGTTAGAAGGACGAATGTCACGCAAAAATTAATTATGTTCAATCATGAAATATTAACATTTTCAAGTGAAAACCTTCCTTGTACGTTATAATTAATGCATGTTCGGACACTTTAATAGCACAAGTTGCACAAGTTTTGTCCACTTGTGCAAGTGGACAAAATTAAGAAAAGTTAAAGTGATAGTCTGAAAGATTGCAAAAGGAGCAGAGTGAGTGAAATGTTAAAAGTAAACAATTATTGAAATTTATTGCATTTTCAACTCCTTAAAAACCTCTTTTCATCCAAAGAAGAGACTGCCATAGGTGACAAAGCCAATGGTTTTGACCCTCTACTATTTATTTATCTTTATTTATTTATTGGTTCAAGCAAAAGAACAAGTTCTTCTTTGCGCTCTGTAATTGCTGCCATGGAGCAGGATTAATCAGCAGATGAAAGATTAAGAGGTACAATGAGTTTTTCGCTGACAATTTAGGGCTGTTGTGGCAGCAGTGGGACAGATGAGATCTCCCTTCTTCATCGATAAACCTGTGTCACCTTCACCTGTTACACAACTATTCACTTGCCAAACGACAAGGGTTTCTTCTTGTTTGTTGCACTAAGAAGTGACTTTTTGTTTCCACGGTTGAAGTCTACATGACAAAGTCTCAATTTCCTCATCCCTTTTGTCTAGAGCAGGGGTTCCCAAACCTTTTTGGCTGGGACCCTTAAAATGACTCGGGACCCTCATTACATAGTTATTCCCTCTTATGCTACTTTAGGGCAGAAAAAACATTTTAAAATCAAGTTAATATTATGTATTTAAACTGTTTATTTTTTATATTTGATTTCACTAATTATATGCTGTTTTACACTTAAAATATATATCAGGCCGTAAGGCATTACATTACAGATGTCGAGCACTTCTGTTCCGCTCTGACGACAAAACGGAACAAGTCAGTCGTTTACCAGGAGAGGGAGAGCAGGATTCAGGAGGATTTGCAGAGAACTGCGTGAATGAAGCCACTCTGGAGGTGTTTCTGATAATGAAATATCATAACAACATGGTTAAAAGCTCCAAAAAAGTCGATTTTGCAAGATGTAGGACCTTTAACTCAAAAAAATTGGTTTAGGCTTTCAAAAAATTGTGAAATTACTTTGAAAGCTGAAACTAGTTTTAGGCTTTCAAAGTAAGACAGATGGGTTACTTTTAGACCCATCTGTCGACTTTGGATGGAAGATACAAGAACTCTACACACATGTGACCGAGTCTGAAACACAGGGAGGGTTAACTGCAGCGCGCCTGAGTTTTGGCCTATATCGGCAGTTCCCAAACGCAGATGTCATTTCCACTGGGGTGCAGCTCTGGGCGAAGGAGGCAGGTGTCTGCAGATAGCACTTTTGGCTCAGTCTAGCAAAATTAATTTAAGAGGAAGTATCTCTAAAAATAGAAACAACAACCCCACACCGTCTGCATTTTGACTCGCAGCGTCTATATTGTTCAGATCAACCAGGCGTCAAACATGGCACCAAATGCGGAGGCCCATTGTTTTCATTCTATTTAATATTCCAGGAAATAGAAAAAGTCTCAGATGAATGACAGAGTAACAGTCCACCTCTTCCTGTTTGTATCCTAGCAGCCCGCGCTTTTTAGGTCTCCAAAAGAGACCACACTGTCCACTTGACGTGCATTAATTTGTTTTTGACACACATGAATAGACGTGGATCCAGATTGACCTCAAAAAAGCATTTGATTTGTGAGTAAGGGCCGCAGCTCGGATGGATTTTAGAAATAAAGGCAATACATCACAATAACAAAATGGGAATTCAGGTGGCGTTGGTGTGATTATCTATGAAATGTATTCATTTTACTGCCTTTCTGAAAATTTCAGAAAGGCAGTAAAATGAATACATTAGTGACGGTCATGAGAAAAAACCTCTTTTGTCATCATACCATTCACTCACCATGTATGTGATTCCACCGGACAATCACAGCGGCTGCTCTGCAATTTCTCTAATGAGGTGAGCGGTTTTCAAGTATGACGGAAAGCTCAGCTAAAGCGAAAAGCTACAGCGCAGCCAATCTGAAGCTATTTGTCCTCAAGCTGGAGTGAGAGAAGCCCAGTGACCTACAATATTATATGTGTAGAAAGCAGCAATATCACCCACAAGGCCATTACACATCCATGCAAGAATATTTATGTCTATAGGCGCTTATAAGAGGCTTTTGGCGAACTTCCAGTAGGCAAGTGTAGGCAACAACTATTTGCTTTCACATTTGAAGGGGAATTGAATTGTTGAGTTAGTTTTAACCTCCACTTATGATCGCCACACAAAATGCCACAATTAGAATCAGTATGCCAAAGCTAGCGGGAGTATGCTAATGCTAACGAAAACTAATCAAGGCTGGGTCAGAAATAGAAATGCCTAAAGTAGCCAAATAAAATAAAATCGGCCACTGCTGAAGCCAAGTGTTTAGTTTAAGAAATAACTGATCATATTTGTAATGACCAGATAATTTCATAAGTTGTTTATATTAATGTAGCCTAAAGCCTGTCATATAACCAAGGATAATTAGTGTCTCTTGGTATTGGTAAACATCGGATATTGGCAGATACTCAAACCCCAGTATCGGTAGCAAAAAAGCTAGATTGGTGCATCTCTAATCTAAAGGTCTTTTGAGACCTACAAATTCACAGATTTCTTCTTCTGAAACACTGAAGAGGCACCAAGAGTCCCCCACACCTGCAGCACAGTGGAGGCATCACAAGAGGCGCTACAGGAAACAGAGGAGGGGCAAACGAGGAAGTATCCGGGCAAGACTCGCAGCTAAGCCACACAAACGTTCTATCCCATCTACTATTGTTCTGGCTAATGTACGTTCACTGGAAAATAAGGTGGATTATATTAGTCTGTGGAAGACTTGTTATGTTTTCATATTCACTGAGTCCTGGCTCAACTGTATGACGGAGTTTCACAGGTGACCCTCAGGAGAAGAATGGCGTCAGAGCCAGGAGAGGGGGAGGAGGACTAAGATGAAGATAAGAAGAAGCGTGAGGAGGCGGCGCGAAGGGTCGTGTGATTTGTGTGTAAAAGTGTACTACAATCTGTGCAGGTTATATCAATCGACAGGTGAACAACAATGCTGGGACCTGCTATGCGAATTTGATGCTGGTCCATTTTAATGATGCGTCATCGATGACAAATGCATCTTTTTAAGCAGCCAAAATAAATACAGCATGGGAAAAGAAGCGTACGTTAGAATTGCAAAGAAGGTTTTGCACAGACATTGTCAAAGGACCCCATTTAGTGTGTTTTTGCTATTAGCATGTCAATAAAAACTGATACATGAGCGACTGATATCAGTGTTATCCTCCATTCCCATTACTCGGTCTGTGGTGGGGCTGTAAAACCCGGCGATGAGGCACAATGAGGCCCATGTGAGTCTAATGGGACACAGCTCGGAGAAGTGACGTATACTTTAACACCGAGTGACTAACGCTGCAGGGAGAGGGACAGAAACCAGATCAGTCACTGCAAAGAACCATCTGCATTCTGCACGTTGCTTCTCAAGACAGGACCATAGATTATTACAAGTTAATGAAACGCTTTATAATACCGCTCCATCTTTGGCTTTCCCGGCAAATCAACTACATCATAAGCTTATATTTTGTACAACAACCATTTAGGCGTCTTAAATATGAAGTGCTGAAATAACATGCATTTTAGAGCATGTTTGTGGAGGTTTAAAGTATCGATATGGGTTTGCAAATCAAGGTTGAGTAGCATGTCATAACTTAATGTCTTTAAACAAAAAATATTTTCAATGCCATAAACATCAAAAGTCTAGTCAAAAAATGTGGGTAAAACTGACCGAATGTTGCCATATCTTACCATTTTTGTTGCTAAGATATGGTAAAAAGTCAAGCAATGTCACTATTTGCAAAGATATTTAGATATATTGCCTGCTGGAATCAAATTTAAGAAGTTTTTATGATATTTTAGCTCAATTCATTCAATCATTGTTTTATTGCTCTGTGGAAACCCTGCAGCTTTTTTGACCATTTGCATTGCATTAGATCCATTTAAACCGTTGCTAAATTCACACAACAGCAGCTAACTCCCCGTCTGTGGCTGACCGCGATGAAGTAGGCAGGCCACTCTCAACGCAACGCGAGGATTGGTTGCCTCGGTTTAGGACTCACACGTGCACCTTGGCCACGCTCCACTGTGTGAGGATCCCTCTCTCTGCTGACGCTCTCCGCCGCGGCCCTGACCGGCATAATCCGAGCGAGATGGAAATGTGGGGTGGCATGGCCGTGGGCGCGTGCAGAGCCTGTGCAGATTCAGTGCGGAATCTCCCAGCGCTGACCTCTTTCTGTGGCTTTGTATACCTACGGTTCGACTCTCCTCGCGCCGTTCCCCTGCACGGTTCTAATTCCCGCGGACAGCGTGAGGGAGAGCTGAGCTACGGGCGGAGGTAAAAGAGCACCTGCCTCCTGCTTTCCCCGGCTTCGCGAATCGCACACAAACACGCACGCCCTGCCATAGATCCGCTCCGTTTATCACGCTCCTCTGTGTATTTTTTTGTTTTGTTTGAGATGTACTTTGCACCCACACACTGTCTATACGGATTTTCCATGTGCCGCCTCCACTGGATAATCCCATCATTTTGACTTTACACCCAGTGACGTGCGTGAGAGCCACTTTCCCCACTTTGAGCCTGCAGTTAAGAGGCTAAAGATTTCATGATAACAGGAGGCTATTACGAATCACGCACACACAAAAAAGTCGCCACCTGGATTTAACCGACTGTTCTGATCTGGCGCTGCTGCAGTTGGTCAGGCCGAGGTTCAGCAACAGCATGTGCCCAAAGAATAAGATCGACTGAACATCCTGGATGACCAGATTATTCCATCAATGGATTTCTTCTTCCTCGATGGCACATTCCAAGATGACAAAGCCAAGATTCTTCGGGCACACGTTGTGATAGAGGGGTTCACACATGGATTGGCCACCACAAAGTCCAGATCTTAACCCCCAATGAGAATCTTTGGGATGTGCCCGAGAAGGCTTTGCGCAGCGGTCACAGTCTCCCATCGTCAAGATCTTGGTGAAAACTGAATGCAACACTGGATCTTTTGTCATTGCAGAAGCTTACTGAACCAATGCCACAGTGAAAGCGTGCTGTGATGAAGGCGAGACACGCAGGGTGAAAGTATTGATTTTTTACGCAGTGGTCAAAGTGGAGATTTTAGCTAGTTTCCTCCCTTAACATCTTCGTTTTTATGTCTGAGTATAAAAATTACGAAACCTACCCCGTACAATGCTTGACGTTTTGTTATAATCCGGAAGTAGCAACTACCACCTTTCCCTCGCACATTGATTCACAAATATTGACAGATTTTACATCCACTTGTTACAAAACTTTAAGGCTGGGTTTTCTCTAAATAAGGTTTTTGCTCCACTCATGCAATGGGTTAGGGTTAGGGTAAGGCCACTAGACAACTAAACAAGATCCAAAATCCCCTCTGAAAAAATATTTGTTACTAATATGTCAATAAAATAAAACCATACATTTAAATCTGGGTCTATCCATTATTTAGATTTTGTCCCTATCCACCTGCAGTGTCTCGCCGGGCGCTAAAGGTGGTCTAAAAAAATATTAGAGTGTGTGACCTTTTTTTTTTTGGTCAGGCAGTCTACATTTGTCCAGCTAACTTAAATCCACAACTTAATTGGACTCCTTTATGTGCTTTATCACGGCTTTCACATGCTACCAGCTCGCCATTGGTCGGCTTGTGTAGAAAATACAACGCTTCTAAAGGTGCTACTCACACAGGAAAAGCTGGCGCCAACTGAGTCCAACAGGTAGTTTTGAGAGAAATGAATCCAAACATAAATGAATAATAAAAAGGTCCATCTTATAAAATGACTCAATGTAAAAGACACGGGATTTGTTGATTTCTAAAGGCCAAACATCAGTATGCATTGCCTGCGAGGAGGACACATTTCAAAAATGTCCCCTCTCCAAGTGAGACAGAGCAACAATTAAAAACAAGTGGAAATGAAGCCACGGGTAATAACACTTTGAGTAATGGCGCACAAATCATCTTATTCTTCTGACTAATTCAGCTCAAATGACAAATGAGAAGAGATTAACACTAAAGTCTCGATGACTATAAATGAGCAGAATGTATTCATCTGGAAAAGCTGACTACATTTATAACAAAGTACAATGGACAACACATTTTTAGCCTACCACACATGCTAATTGATAACTATACAATGTTAGATATTAGTGGATATTAGATATTATTCCATCATACGAGGAAGAAAATGAATCAGATTTACAAATTAAGCACTGTATTTGAATCTGTTTACACTAGACACACAATATATGAAAAGAATAACAATGCCTTGCTCTGGCCAGTCTAACGCTGCGCTAACACAACAGGGCAAAAAAGAATAGAAGCAGTTTGACAGTGACAAAAATGGGCTTCCTGGGGCAAAATGGTGTTAACGGATCACGTACCCGTAAGCAGCAGAGGGAAATGAGGAGCTGCAATTGACTTGCAATCTGCCTATTACAGTCATGGGGGTTAATCCTGGCCTGTCACTATGACGAATACAGGGTGACAGCGCAGGCATACAGAAATATTACCATGCTGTAAATATGCCCTCATT
Source organism: Proterorhinus semilunaris (assembly GCA_021464625.1). Taxonomy (NCBI): domain Eukaryota; kingdom Metazoa; phylum Chordata; class Actinopteri; order Gobiiformes; family Gobiidae; genus Proterorhinus; species Proterorhinus semilunaris. The sequence goes on along the minus strand of CM038355.1, from coordinate 14,855,079 downwards.
AAGCCCCAGTAAGCATTCGCATAGCTAGAAGGACTGCACGTCGGAGAGAAGGAAAGCGCTGCCATGAAGGCAAAATGCAAATTTTAAAAGCAGTGCATTTCTCTACAGACAATGTTATTCGCGAGGAAAAAGACGAAACTGTATTTACATCCGAAGCTTTGCTGTTTCTTAAAAGCGAACAACGCGGCCTGCCACTTACCTTGCATCCGAACATCAGCGACAAAGTGTTGTTGGTACAGGCAAGTTTGCAATGGCACTCCACTGGGCTGCACTCTGGCCTTTTCACTATTGGAGACATTCTCATTGAGTTAAAAAAAAATAATAATAAAAGGAAAAAAAGCAAAAGTTTGTCTAGTTGAAGCAGCAACAAAAGCAGCCAGACAGATCTGCTGTAGCACCGAGACCCAAGGAGCAGGAACCTGAGGGGATGTTCTCCAGCGGGATGAGAGAGAAGGCTAGGAAGGGGATTTAGCGTACAGACTTATGCTCTCTCACACAATCACGCTCACACTGTCCCCCCTGTCTCTGTGAGCAATGCCCAGTGTCCCTCTCTCTCCCCTCGCCGTCCTACTCTGACTCCACCACCAACATCAGTCAGCTACCACAGAATTAGCCCGTCCTGTCATCATCATCATCATCATCTGTTCTCCCCTGTTGAATGTACGGTCGCTGCAATATCACTTAAATGCACTGCACGTCTGCATAGATATAACCAAATGTAATAGTTATTAGCTCTGATACACTACACATTTATTATTCGGAGCAGCAGGATCAGAGTCATTTATGTGTCTTGATGTTAAAGTGTGCCCCCAGCTGGACAGAGTCACTCCTTACAACACGTCTGCTGCAACAAGAAAAAAGGTGCTGTAAATGGAGCAGCAGAACAAACCCACTTTGGCCAGTTATCGTTCTCCAGACATAAAAATATATATTAAAAGACTGGATATAAATCACGATTTGACTCTAATAACCTCCTACATAGTTATTAAAGCAACGGGATTAATGATCACAATTGAATTAAATTGAATGTGCAATTTCAAAAGTTGTCATATGTAAACCAGAAATGCTGCAATTATCCAGGAAATCAGCAAATAACAACATGCTGTGTGTATAAAACCGATAGATTAGATTTCTATAACATGCTTTGAAATGTATGTCATTCTAATTTGGCACTTCCTTGACACTTAACAATACTTGGTTTAAGATACCGATACCATTGTGCGATACCTATTCTGAAATATTTGTCATCTAGAACCAGAAAACAGAAAAATAATGTCAAAAATTAAGTCAGTGGATCAATCCAAGCTCACAAAAGGGATGTCGATGTGTCCTTGGGCAAGACAACTCTCCGTGTCTAGTGTCTGCATGTCCTGGTAGGTGAATGCATGTGAATACAAATACAAAAATATAGAATGCAATGTTATTGCTTGATAATTATGTTACAACCCAGTGACAATGGGTAATAAAAGAATACTCTGATTCTGATTGCAGCTTCTGGTATAAACTAAGTATCATTAAAGTTTTGGTCTTGGCAAGAATTCAGGACCACAACTGTATGCAGAGGCTGAAGTCGTCCTCATCCTGGCGTTGGGCCCAGGTAAAGGCGCGAGAGCCCCCACTGGAGTGCTGATGTGTGCAGCAGAGGTGTAAATGACAAAACCGCAGTGGCCTCTTACTTTCAAAGATAAAATCCAGCTGGGAGTGACAACAGACGCTGCTGACACTGTCTCACCGTCTAAAGACACCACAAAAGATCGAGCACAACACCAACATGTTACACTGACACGCGTGATACTCGCGTGAATTTACCAACTTCTGAACCCTGGATGTGTTATTAAATTTAAAAAAAAAAGTTTAGCTAATACAAATTAGCACAACATGATGATGAACAGGCAGATAATTGTGTGAACAGGTAAGCTACTTACTGGAGCCACAGCTGATGACTCACATATGTGGCCAACTGGCCATCAGATCTGCACCAATGGCCTCCACAACATTAACATTATCTTTATCCAATGCTGTTGAGAGTTTTTACAACCAGTAAAGGAGGGAAAGAAGTAAAAGTAATAATAGGTCAGAAACATAACAAATTTAAAATCTGATTAAAATCCCGAACGATAGATGGTTATACATAAACCACTAGATGGAACTATAAGACTGAGTGAGAATATTGTTTCAGCTTCACTGATGAAAGCAGTAATTAGTGACGGCTCTGAAGCTCAGGTCAAACGAGGATTAATTACCACTGATCCAATTCCATTCCACATTAATACACTTTTTAAAAGTCATGGCACACGTTTGCCCACATACAAAAACACACCCAATACTAACTAAAAAAGTCTTCATGTGGCAAATCACCAACTTCTTACATTGCATTTTAAATAAGATCTGCGGGGTTTTTCTCTTCATCAGTGGAGGTTGTTGAATTTTGTATGTAACAGATGTCTGGAGCCAATGTCTAACAAAGATCAGCACTTTTTACTCTATTTATCTAATCACACATTATGCAAATTGAAAGTGAAAATTAATGATAAAACCATATGATTATGTCACACTGACATAGAAGCCCGACTGACAGAACAGAAAAAGTCTTAAATAATTCTCTTGGACGTAAAAACCAAGATGAAACGCTGCCATCTCTGAGCCTGTGACTCAGTCAGAGAGACGTCTAAAACAGAACTGTGGTTGATAGACAGTGTTTACACACAGCACATCCCCCTCACTGGGCTAATGACTCTGTCACAAATATGTTCAGTTCGTAGAGCAATAAAAACAGTCGCACACAAAAAAACAGATTGGTGAGACTGCCAGAAGAAAAACGGTTCTAATAGAAAAATGACAAATGATCTGTGGAAGGATGCTGTAATGTCTACCTTTGAGACATTACATAAGAATTACACTTAATAAAGCAACATCAGCTCAGTGTAAAGCGCTCGTACCAGATTTTGTTTGCAAACAGCAAAAGGGGTCCTATATTCTAAGCCGTATGTAAAAACAGTGGCCTATTCCTTTAAACTGCTCAAAACTTTCACAGTGACAACATTTCGATCAGGGACGTGTTTATTTGGATATTCACAAATTTGCAGAGAGTCACTGTCCCGTAAACGCTAACAGCACATCAGCGATACCGCCAGGTTTGCAACTGATAAAAAGGATCAGATAATACAGATACTTTGGGATGTTTTATTTGCAAAAGTCTTTTCATGATCCAAAGAACTTAGCTGACTTAGGGTGTGATATAAGACTCCAACACCAATTAATTTTACATAATAGGTTTACTCTCATTCGGGTTTCAGCCAACGGTTCTCCATAGATTACCATGTGAAGAACGATTTCCCCCATGATTTGAATCTCGGCATTTATCTCACATTCCCTGTCTCTAAAGTTTCTACCTCTTTAAACCGTAACATGCAGCTCAGAAACGGGGGGTTTTCCCCTCGGAACAATACCTGCATTCTGACCAGAGAAAAGACTGGCCCACCACAGACAGGGAGCCAGCGAGGAAACTGAAGCTGAATGGAAGAGGCCACTTTGGAGCTCACAATGGGAGAATGTGGGACAAAAACAAGTGATAGTCGACCAGTAGCAGCAGCGAGCCAGATCAAGAACACTTCAACTATAGCGACGGAGACAACAAGTGGAGAGCCGCTAATTACAAGGCAAACCGCTGGAGACAGGACTACAAAACAGGACTGCAGAATCTACCACATATTTTGCTTCAACACAGCACTGACTTGACAAATTGTGTTTGCAAACAATTCCTGTCTAATGCATCCCAGACCAACTCTCGGATTTCAGCTTTGCTTCGGATTTGAGTCGAGGAATTACAATATAAGTTGCTGAAAATGAACAAGTGATGAATTATGTGTAGCCTCTACGTGGAGAGAAAAGTTAGCGGTGGAAAAATAGAAGAAAGATGACACGCACAAAAACAAACAGACCAGACAGACCTAAGCGAAAGTGTGTCTCTTCACGTTCGAAACCACATCTGATTTATTTTTCCACTTCACTTCATAATGTCAGCACATTCATACACGCCACTAGCTCTCTTGCGTGACCCTTGTGTGACTGCATCATGTTGTGGCTGAGAAGAAGAGGCTAGCTGGGTCTGAGATCAAGCACGACGATGATTCACTTTCGAGCTTGTGCAGCCACACGCCGCCGCGGCTCCAGAGATGGTCAGAAAGTGCGGAAAACTTACAGAGCACAGGACAGAAATGAATGGTAAGGGGGGGGGGAGTTTGCTGCAGAGTTCAGGCAGTAGCATGGGCAGCCGGTGGTGAACGTACACACTCATTCGCATCAGGCGTTTCTAATCTAAACTGCCTTACCTCGGCGCTTTTCTCCATCTCCTCCTGCATGCCTGTGTTGCAGAGTAAGTGAGATGTGTGTCTTTGCTGTGTATGTGCGCCGCTACCTCTCCCTCTCTCTCTCTCTAGCTGTGGAAAGGCTCTCTCCAAAAACTACTGCCCGCTCTCTGGCAGCACTTAAACCAGCCCCTCACTGAGCCGGGGTACGGGCTTGTTGCGTGTGTGTGTGTGTGTGTGTGTGTGTGTGTGTGTGTGTGGGACAGCAATGAATTTCTTCCCCATCGCTGCATCGGCAACTGCGGCAAACAAGTTCCCTCACCCCGCCCCAGAGCAGGGACAGCAGCCAAGCGGGAACCGTGGAGTGGACAGCTTTAGTGCCGCACGGACGAGAAACGAGGGGACACACGCAGCAGCAGCAGCAGAGTGAAGCTGTTTTGTTTCCATTTCTGGTTTGAAATGTACCTTTTTAACACAACAGCTGTCCATTTAAACAATTCTGAAATATGCAATGTCTCTTTTTTTATGTAAAAAGCCTTCAACAAGGAAACGGCTGTAATTAAAATGGTAAATAGTCACACAGTGCAGTCCTTTCCTACCTCCACTAGGTATTCAAAGCGTTTTACATCAGGATACCACTCACACCGTCGTTCACACTGTACAATAGATTCCCCGGGGACTGTGCAAGCTGGGGTTTGGTGTCTTGCTCAAGGGCAAGACCACAATAAGGACTGACCGGCGGTAGAAGATCCTTTTGGGGAGACACTCTACCAACTGAGCAAAGGCAGCCCGGACCAAACTACCCGACTGTGTTAGTGTTACGGTTATACATGTAATTATTGAGATGTTTTAAAACTGCATGAAGCACATTTTTTTCAGACTAAAGAAAGAAAGACGGTTTAAATGAGGCTAAAGGCAACAGCTGCTACTAGGGGTGGAACCTCTGGGTACCTCACGATTCGATACGATATGCGATACTTGGCTTACGATAATGATAAGCCATCAATACTGTGATAATCGATATATTGCACAAAAATAACCTAGGATACATCACTTTTTTCTTTATTTAACATACCACATATTATTCATCATTTACATTTCTTTTCATGTGCCTTGTACCCCTTTTTCTGTGCGTATAAATGATCCCTGAATAACGCACTGAAGTCGGGTCTATAGATCTGTCAGTGACTTCATTCACATTTATATAAACTAGAAACTACAGTCCTATTTCAAAAGGAATAAATCAACCCCAAATTAATCTTATTTATAATTATAAAAAACTATAATTAAAAGTAATATAATTGTGTGACAGTGTTTGGTCAAAGAGCTGCCCTCTGCTGACTGATCAGTATTGTCCTCTATTGACGGAGAAAACAGTGGAGCACCGCTGCCTCATTAACTCCTTAACTGGGTTAGGCTTAGTTAACCCTAATCAGGATGTAATTAGGCAAATGTAACGTAAGTTGTGTTTCACTCACACAGATCTCACACATACTTTTAGAAACTAGAAGGTCTTAGCTTTCAAATTAGGTATCACACTGGCATATAGACTGTAAGCTCTCCAGTCAATACGCTTTGAGACTTGGATGTAAATAATTGTTAACCCTAATCCTTAACCCTAGGGTGGCAGTTAAGTGGTTAATATGCATGATGTCGCTCAAAAATATGCATGACGTCATCAAAAGTATTGATATCGGAATAAAAATAATCGTATCGTCCCGCAAAATATCGTGATATATCGGAAAATCTATGTATCGTCTCCCAGCTGCTACTAACTTCCATGTTGGTTTGCAAATTTGAGATCATCGGAACAAATCTCCCAAAGACCCTTAGGTTTAGGGTTTAACGGTTAGACTTAGGGTCATTAAATACCTCTAAACTACAAATGCATATTATTCTATCGAGTACGTAACCCATAGGTACGAGTTATTACACATGGTTACACAGCGCATTACATTGCACTAAATTTGGTGAGTAGAACGTATCTTTGAAGGATCTTTAAATCTCCCGCAGAAGCTATTCTTTGCAGCACGGCAGCAGCTTCCAAAGAGCTCCTCGAGAGGTCCATATCTAATCTTTCATCTTTTTTCCTCTGTAATGAAACAGCCGCGCAGCGAAGGAGAGCAATCGGGAAATAAAACTACTGGATAGTTTTGTTTCCGCCGCTTTAGATCAACGTTGCATTTTCAAACCAACAAAGTGTAAGATAGTGATAAAGATGTGTTTAAGAGTATTACCAAATGCCTGCAAAACGAAACTCTTTAAACATGACGAGCGCATGACATAAAGCGGAAGTGTTTTCTTTCACCAAACAATACAGTGATATTCAAACATGTGTGAACTAAACTAAACAATTCAACGCATATTTCTGATGAGAGAACAGCATTACAACATAATTAAAAAGCTATATTTTACTAAAGTGCTTCTCGAGGAAATAACGACTGTAGCCAGAATCACAATGGAGATTTAGCGGTTTGGTATAGCATGTTCACAAGTATGGGGTGCTGGACCGAATCTGTTCCTTGCACTGTCTGTTGCGTGAGTTGAGGTCTAGTGCCAAGTCATTATAGCTCATCAACTTAGCAACCGTTGCTAAGCAGGGAACGCTTCAACTTTGTGCTTGTGTGGGAAGACAATTATCTAGACAATTATCAACAACTGAATTACAAGTACCTGGGCTTTTTAACAACTTTGTACTTTGCCTTGCATAATCTGTCCACAAATGGACAGAGGTAGCCTGAGCAATACGTGCGGGTTCTTATCGAAGTGGTTTATAAGAAGTCATCTGAGAGCAATCGCTTGAGAGAGGAATGAAAGAGGCAATTTAAGGTTCAGCCTTCTTCATTTACTGCAGTCTCCTTAAACCCACATTGCAACAAGAACCAAGCCAATTGGGCCACACTTATAAGGGTTAATTGTAAACAAAAGGATACAATTAAGTCTTTTGTGGAATACATGAACATTTTCTTTCTGTTTTATAGATAATTAATAATGTTGTAAGTACCGCCGGCATCATGAATGAAGTAAACTGTACCCAGCACCTAGTAACCCAGATGTCAGATGAATGTCAGTGTTTGCATTTTCAGAGACAGATTTGTAGTAATCCAGCTTGTAGAGATTAGTCAACCACACTGTCAACTAGGGCTGAACGATATGGACAAAATTTCATATCTCGATATTCATGCCAGATATCTCGATATCGATACGATATAACTATGGATTAGGTGAAAACTAAGCATTTTTCAGAAAAATAAAATCATAATACAAAAGAGTGCAATTTTATTGATGAAAATCTATATGGTTTATATCTTGCTTTTTCGATTTTAATATTTTGAATGTTCATATCTCGATATAAATACCATAACGATATATTTTTCTTTTGCGATATTGATATCTTGAATGTTCATATCTCGATATCGATACGATAATGATATATCTTTCAGCCCTACTGTCAACCTCGGAATTTCTTCAGGTACAAAATAACACACAGGTCTGGCTATAAGAACATATTAGTATCATTACAAGAAGATCTAATGAACCAAATTGCACTAATTAGGAACTCAAGAAGCTCTTGGCAGCAGATCACATAAAATCATGACGCACGTGTGTATTGTTTGTAGGAACTGTGGCATAAGGCGTTTTAAATCTTCATTTTATTTTGGGAGGAAAAACAGGTCATCATAAAGTTCTTTCTCAATGATGTTGTGCAATATGACGCTAAAATGTAAAGAATATGTACTGTGATGTAGCTGTATTTTAAATACTCCCAAATGAAAGAGTAACTGTACCGGAAAATGAGTCTTCTAAATACATGTATTTTGTCACTACTCAACACTGCTGGCTGAAGCAAAATAAAAGCAGAGCCATTACTGACATTTGATCTGGCAGGTTTCGATGCTGGTGGATTTTCGCTACATATCAGCAAAACAACCAGGTCGGCCACTGCTTACAAAGGGATATCAGATCTCTGTGGTACAACTGTGTCACAAAATATATTGTTTACATGGCTCGAGTGAGTAAGGGGAATAAAATCTCTTCACTCTGCAGACACGTTTCAAAGTCTGTAAAACCTCCAAGCAGTGATTAAGATATGTTCTGCGAGTGACGGATTACACATTTTTAACGCCGCTGAAACGGTATCGTAGTAAAAACATACAGTGTACTGTATCATGATTCTAAATACCTACTAAATAAATGATTGATCAGACCAAGCGCACATAGAGGAATGATTCTGAACAGTAGAGGGAGGCAGGGAATAGGGAACAATGCTGAGTCGAAACCTTCTGCGAGAGCCAGAGGCACAACAACAAAGGCAGAGCTTAAAGGCAATGATTCATCATCTTCTATTACAGCGTTACATCAAAGTCATATCACATTTAAAGACACTTTCAACACAAATGAGTTGTAGTTTAATTCAGAAACAGATAATTAACATTTAAGCATTTGTCTACAGGGAAGGACTGGATATACTTCTGTAATTCAACTTAAAATGTGAAACTAATACATGATATAGACTCATTACATGCAAAGTGGTAATGACCGAAAGGACAAGATCGCGAATACAAGCGGCCGAAATGAGTTTCCTTCGCAGGGTGGCTGGGCGCACCCTCCGAGATCGGGTGAGGAGCTCAGTTACCCGGGAGGAGCTCGGACTCGAGCCGCTACTCCTCCACGTCGAAAGGAGCCAGCTGAGGTGGCTAGGGCATCTGTATCGGATGCCTCCTGGTCGCCTCCCTCGGGAGGTGTTCCAGGCATGTCCTATTGGGAGGAGGCCTCGTGGAAGGCCCAGGACACGCTGGTGGGACTATGTCTCCGTGCTGGCCTGGTGTCGCCTCGGGGTCCCCCCAGAACAGCTGGAAGAGGTGTGCGTGGATCGGGAAGTCTGGGCATCTCTGCTGAGACTGCTACCCCCGCGACCCGGCCCCGGATAAAGCGGAAGAAAATGGATGGATGGATGGACATGCAAAGTGACATATGTCAAGCCTCTGTTTGTTATAATTTTAATGATTATGGCTTATATACTAATACTAATACTAATTGTATGAGATTTTTATTTGGGTGTTTTACAAGCTGAGCCATAATAATCAAAATTACAACAAATAAAGACTATACATATCTCACTTTGCATGTAATGAGTCGATCATATATTAGTTTCACAGTTTAAGTTGAATAACAGAAGTAAATACACGTTTTAATGATATTCTAATTATATGACGAGCACCTGTACAACCCTATAAGACACAACATGCACATCTTATATTTTATGACAAAATGAAGTTGTTACGTTTCATTGAGCGTAGGCCCGATATCTAAGAAACTTAAATTATTATAAAACAGCAAAAAGATTCCATTAGAGCAGAGAAAATGAACAAGTTGGTGCAGCATTTTATGAAGTCCAGTCTAACACAGTATTACTTTTGGCCAGATATTGATAAAAAGAAAGAAAGGGAAGACATTATTAAAATTGTTCAGACGCTCTTGCCCTTTGAATCTGCAAAAGCTATTGAGATTTTATTAGCGGGGCCTCACTTTACTCATTTTGACTTTACAATTCAATTATTCATCAAAATTATAATAAATAAAGGCTTGACATATGTCACTTTGCATGTAATGAGTCTATATCATATAGTTTTACATTTATGTTGAATTACAGAAATAAATTAACTTCTAATTTCCTGAGTTGTGCCTGTGCTGTATATCGGTATTTTTGTTTATATTACAAAACAAACAGTAGACAGTAGAATCATTCTTCTGTTTATTTGAAGAAATTGGACATGTTTATGTAATGCAAAGTATCGTCTGCTTTGAACATTTTAATTACTATGTGTATTCTATTAAAAAAGACTGTAGTTGTTTCAGAAAGTAATCCTGTTTAAAGGGCGTAATTTACAAAATCAACTTTTCAGAGCATGTTTCGACACACTCACCCATCTTTAAGTCATCTTTGAGTCACCTTTGAATCGTCTCCAATGGCTACGCTTAGCATCACGGCGACAGTTCCCAAAATGCTCCTCCTGTGATCCTACGTATCCAGGAAATGCTTAAGCTCTCAGCTACAGTAAGCGCACGGATTCACTACAGCCACACAGACTATTATAGCCCCTTACTTTTCTCTTTATTGAAACTGGACTTATGAGGCGTTTGTGTGAAAATCAGGAAGTGAAACTTGCCTGTTATCTTTGATTCGTGATATATTGGTATTGTTAATTTACGTTGATGTTTTAATGATTGATTTGATCAGTTTTCTTGTAATTTTATGCAACTGTGGAAGCACTTTGAATTGCCTTGTGTATGAATTGTGCTCTACAAATAAACTTGCCTTGCCTTCATAATGGTGATATGTAGTTTTTGCTATTACGTACATTGTGCAAAATATTAATTATTGCTATATTGTGATATTATAAACCCTGCAACGCATTTCTTCTCAAATCGAGAGATTTCCAGCCCTAGTTTCCTTGCCAGCACTTAGCTCATAGCCCACAAACTGGATGTCCGAGATGTGCATGCATCAAAAATAAAACAATGCTGTCCCCATTACTAGATACTAGAGATTCTAGATTCCAAACTCATCAAGTGGCATTGCTATGTAGTTCAATACTTGACCGGTTGATCCATTTAGGTCGAGGGCTGCACAATGAACACAATGAAATTGAAACTGCAATAAGAAAATGGGCACAAAATCCACACAGTGCAATAATGCTTTAAAAAATCTTTCTCCATGGCTTAAATCCTGTGATTCTTGACTGATTCATATTCAGTCTCCACTCAAATGCTTCCTGTCATGTTTAAAATGTCAAAAGGTCAAATCTCACCGCAATTGCAGATAGAAAGGAAAATCGCAACGAGTTATTTGTCGCAAAACTCTGCAGCCTGTGCGTTTTATGAAAAAAAATGAATCCGAGAGTTGACAGTGTACACGTCGGAGAGTCATAAATATTTCTAAAACTGATATAGTCAATTACATAACAGGCCAGTCACAAACACTGACATGAAAAATAGATGAAACACCAATCCCACATCTGTGCCCCAGCCACTAACTCAGCTCGCGCTTGTGACCGCATGCCCCCGCCGCACATCCACGCCATCACGCCAGACACCCCTTACCTGCATGTCTGATCTTAGGGAAAAGTAGCATGCAAAAAACATGGCAGAGTTGCGGTGGTAACATGTATGAAGCCGGAGAATAGGCTAAGTCAAGCTGGTTCCAGGATTACAAACAGTACGAAAAGAGAGAGGAGCCGCAGTATCGGAGCCAAGAGTTATCGTCCCTGAGTGTGAGTCCTCTGATGGTGGCACGCTAAGGCAACAGGACCGCTTTTTCATCCTGCAAGGGAATATCAAGACTGGGCTGGGGAACAAAAAAAAAAACACACACACACACAAGAAAAAAGGAAAGGAAAAAACCGGGTGATGCAAAGCTCCAAAGCGGCTCACAGGCAGGCAGGCGGGACTGAGCTGACGAGATGGTGGCGGGGGGGGGGAAGAGATGCCTCATACAGTGAAGAATAAGGCAAGCGGCGAGGAAAGTCTGTGGGTAAATGTGATCAGGGGATGCAAATAGAAATAGGACCGCGGGGTTGAGCACATGTGTACAACTGTAGGCGACACGGCTGTGCGGAGGAGCACCTATTTCCAGCTTGTTGCACATCATCTTGGATCAAGTATTCCTCGCTTTTTCGCCACGCGCGCCGTTACATAACTGTAGCGGTAGTCCACATTGTCACTCCCACAGAAGAAACTGGCAGAGGCTCAGGGCTCGGAATTGGCCCGCGAACAACAACAGGATAAAAAGGCGTCTCAATTGTCCCACATTGTCTTCGCTCTGCTAAATTACTGTTTAAAAAGGAACGGGTATAGGGACGGCGAAAACTGATCGTCAGAACCACGGCGGCGTTTGCCCGAACAAATATTTTACGCTACGACTGTATATTCAAGGTCTGTGACTCACTAATGAGATTAATCAAATGGTTCGGGTCGTAGTTGCAGAAAAGCAGTAATCAAAAGGCCGGGTTTCAAAAAGGAAGGAAGAAAAAAAAACTGTTGAGCAGCAAAGCGCATTGTGGTAATTGGAGACCTGGGTGTCAAACAGTAGTTCGGTGTTTCCAAGCCAATTAGTTTAGGAGCCGGGCAGCGCTGAAAGGTCAACTGGGGAGAAAGCTGATGTGATATCGCCAAATAGTGGAGTAAAGTTTGGCAGCATACAGTAGTAGCAATGAAATGTCGATGCAAGAACTAAAGTGACATTCTAGATCATGCTATAATGTCGTTCCCTCGTGATAAACGTACCTCAAGTTTTTCTGCTCCTTTCGGTGATTCCGCAAATTTGTCTCCATCTCAAGAGTTCAAAGCGTTTATTCCCCACCTGCTGATGTCACGAGGCGGTGCCCATCTCCGCACTCAGATTGCCTCTTGTGTAATACGGAGCAAGGGGTTTTGAATACGCAGGTACATTTTCCAAACACACGGCCCGACCAAAAAATAAGAAGGTCGCCACACTAACATTTCGTTGCTTCGATCGCGGTAGCGTTCGCTGTGGCGTCGTTTCAATAAGCTTCTGCAATGTCAAAAGATCCAGTCTTGCATTAATTTATTTAAATTTCTCACCAAGACTAAAGATGGGCGAGTGTGAGCACTGCGCAAAGCCTTCTCCAGCACATCCCAAAGATTCTCAATGGGGTTAAAGCAGTACGTAAGTAACTCAAGCCCCTAGAGGCTATAAGCGCCACTGCAGGTGTCGTAGCATTTTGCGTGTTCTTTTTTACTCATTAATTGTCCGTGAGAGTAGAGACTACGCTGACAGAAAAGACAAAGGGAGAGTGGGATATTGTACATCCAATTACAGATTAAAACAATACATTTTTTTTTTTACTCAAACTTGTCTGTAAATCCTGCTAAAGTGGCACTAGCTCGCAGTTAGCTTTGCCCGTTAGCTTCTTCTTCTTGATTCCATTAGTGTGTATTGGTGACACCTACCCGGTGGCAGGCAAGTTGCAATTGTGGTTTTCTACCCCCAAGAGGGACTACGAAAAGGATTTATTATGGTAAACAAGTTACTTAGTACTGCTTTAAGATCTGGACTCTGTGGAGGCCGATCCATGTGGGAAAATGCTGTCTCTTGCTCCCTGAACTAGTCTTTCACAGTGTGAGCCTGAGAAACCCTGGCATTGTCATCTTGGAAAATGCCCGTGTCATCAGGGATTAAGAAATCCATTGGTGAAATAACCCGGTTCAGTAAAATACTCAGTTGCTGAACCTAGACCTGACCAACTGCAGCAACCCCAGATCATAACAGTTAGTTGGCAATTTTCTTCTTGGTGAGACGGTGCATGAGTGAAGTGTAACAGGAGGCCTTAAAGTTCTTAACCAATAGACAGTGAGAGGGAAAAGTTGACATCATGCAACCAGCTTAAGGGAGACACATAGATGCATATGTGGGAGGATGCACCACTTAGTAAACTCAATGTAGCGGGGGGGTATTAAAGATGTTGTATAGAATGTATTTTTGGTGCCAGCCTTCTTGTTACCGTGGTAACTGTCCATCGATTCTCCGGCATTACTTAACCGAGAAATGAACGGATACCCCCCCCCCCACCCCTTACGTTTTGGATTTATCCTTTCTACTGAGCGCTGAGTTGTGCCGGGGAGGATGAGGAGTGGGATGATGAGGGGAGAAGGTAGGAGGAAATCTGGGGGCGGACGAGTAGGAGGCAAGATCAGACCGCTCCGGACTGACTGGAGTTGACATGCGGTGCTGTCTACTAGCAGGACTACACAATTCTTAAACGATCTCTAAGCTACTTATGTAACTATGGCTATCTGATCTCAGCACATCTACTGTAGTGACGCTGTGTGGAGAGGGTGCTAGTTTTGATGCTTGAACACTTCTCATTGTACAGTGATTGTTAAAGGATTAATGACGTCATCTAAAGTGATCATAGAGAAATATCTTCAAGTATTCCAAAACAATGTTTAACAAATTAAAATTCAGGCTCTAAGCACATTTTAAACATGTCCAGAAGCATTAACATTTGACAGAAGACTGGAATACAATTTGCTAAACTATTATAAGAATCACAGACATTTCAGAACATGAAACTCTGTAGTTTGTAAACTACAGGGTTAGAAGGTTTTATACAGAATATGACCCCATGGTGACCGAAGAATGGAAATTGCCATTCAAATTGATTACGATTAATTATGTACACCACTGTATTCCTCCTAAAATGAAAGCAAGTGTAGGGTTGGGCGGTTTGCCAAAAAATACATACATAAAGATTTTCTTACAGCTTCAGTCAGGGTTTCCCAATAGAGATGCACCGATAAAGCTTTACTTCCTACACCTATACTTGGGTTTGCGTATCCAACGATACATGATACCAACCGATACCACAAGATTTCTTTATATAAAAGTGGCTTGTATATTATTTGTAAGCGACAGGTTTGCAGTGAGTTAAAAAATTTATGTTTTTTTTTTTCCTAATTAATGTTACATTTCAAGGGATTTCATTAAACAAGGATGAGACTTAACTGAGCTAAACATTGAGAAATTCACTGCAAATGCATCCCCTGACCATTTAAACGAGATGGTTTGGATTTCATCCAGGATGATATGGAGTTGACACCTGCAGGAAAATGCCACTTAGACAAGTTTCACCCAAGAGAGTAAAGTTGATACCTGCCAATCATCGATCATCTGATCGTCATCATCAGTTGGAAATTAAAGACTCGGCTGATGAGGAGTTGAATTCCAATCTTGCAGAAACGTTTTGATCAAATTTAAAACTTTGTCCAGTTGATAATTTACAATTGTTTTTTAACAATCAACATTGCAACACGGTATGAAGCGTCTGCCAAACAAACTGCACCAACAGGGAGAATGAGAGCTTATCCTTTCATGTTAGTTGTTGGTAAGAGTACAGCATCTTAATATAACCTGTTCTCCCTGCTCCCATCTGGGAGGCGATAACGCCTTCTCAGGACTACAACTGAAAGGATGAGGAGGAGCTTCTGTCCTGAGGCTGTTAGACTGCTTAATAAACCTGACTCCCAGCTCCCACTGCCTCCTGTAGTAGTCATAGACTGTAAAACTAACATTGGACTTATTGTGGCCTACTTCTTCCTGTAACCATAAGGAAATGGTGGCAGGCTCCGGAAGTTCTCGGCTCCTAAGTACTTTTCATTAAACTTTTTTGCCCCTCTTGGTCATTTTTGACCACATGGTTGACATCCATCCCTCCGCGTGTCTGTCTTAACCTGCTCAACATCATCCTAATTTTATCCTTGCACTGTTTTAATTTTCGTCCTAGTCAAATTGCTAGCATGAATGAGCTTCAGCTAGTCCGCGCTGAACGCTATGGGGGAAGCCATGCACCCTCAGTCCATTCTACGGTAGTAGTATATTGTCTTTGTCTTATATGTCATCGTTTTGCTGGTACAAAAGGAAAATGTCACTGCATGTTATACCGTATGTGTGTAACAACTAAACTAAACTAATATAAATACGCCTCTTTGGTCCCCGTAAATAAAGATAACTTGTCAGGATCAGTGGGTGAAACCTAGACTTTGGGACTGGGTGCGAGTGGTCATGGGTGTTAGGTGTGCCCTTCAGTCATGCTGCAGAGCCCTGATAAATATCTTCACTGTTAATGGTTATTTATTGTCATATCAGCTTTTAGTGAGTTGCCATAAACCATGGAACTGATAGTAGTAGTTGTGCCAAGCATTGCTCTTTCCCTAGTGACCTTGTCTACAACCGTGATGTGAATTAATCCCTGGGTTGTGACTCTTGGTGCTGCAGTAATGTAAGAGCATTAGAAGAGCAAAAGTCACGCGCCCGGCGAGGACTTAGTGATGTGCAAAGCTGAATTAGAGACAAATCACTGCTATGGACGCACGTTCATTGTAATAGTAAGTGACAACAGTCGCTCAAGGAAAAAGTCATCGAGCCCCGCGGTAAAACATGCCAATATCTTTTATGGCAAAACTGTCAATGAAGGATTAATGTTCCTGTTACCAAGTCAAAGTTTTTGTGTATGTTTCATTTGGCAAAAGTTTCAAGCAGTTCAGGCTTTTTCAATGAACGCAATCTACAAAAAACAAAACAGGAATCGTCACAAATCCAGGTAGATAATAGTTGCTTCAGGAACAAAACAGCCATTGAGACTTTTTACCATTTGTAGGCAAGCTTTTATGACTTTTATTCATTATTTATCCTTGAAAAGAACCTGATTGTTAAGAAACCGCAGAGTCAGGAAGATCGAGCCGCTTTTACTTTGTAAATATTTTATGAACAAAATACCGACTAGAATGTTAGAATGTCACTGCAATACAAGGAAGACGTACATACAGAGTAATTGCCAGTAAACTACAAAGAATTACAATGAATAAACTATGGAATCAATATTTTTCACTATTATTTGGTACCTGATAGGTTAAATTTGATCATTTAGTAGCACAGCAGTCTTTAGATAGACGCCAAGGATAAATTATCGATGTATTGTATTACTTTGCAGAACAATAAACCACCAGACATACATCCATGGAATGTTCCCGCTTCCAATAGACGGAAAAATGTACAAAGCAAAAAAAAAAACGCTGCATCTGTAACTATTTTCATGTTCGGCTGGGTCTCACACTGACACCATTCACACGTCGTAATGGGTGGAAAGATTGATTGTTTTGCTTTTTCAGTCTGTCTTGGCTTGGGGTGCACGTCTATACGCCATCTGCCAACCTGCTAATGCTACTGTTAGTTCAGTTCCTGCAGGCTGGGATTCACTGGAGTAACACAGATCCACTGAACGCAAATGAAAACGCCCTCTGGATATTTTTGGGTCGGCTGTTACACTGTCCGGATGATGCATTGGAAATTCCTTTTAAGCGCATTTCATTTATTGTATTGAAAACGTTACAGTACGGTGCAGCGGACGCGTCTCAACCTTGACAGTGACTTTGGCCGGTCTCTTTTCAACTCAATGAGCGGAATGAGCGGCGTATCATTAGACGTGCGACTATTTGCCCTTCTCCAAAAGTCTGTCCTCCTCACCCCTATAGAGAAACAGCGCCGTTTCCAGGCAACACAGGCCATCGCAAATCTACCCAGCAGGTCGTGCTGCGGTGGGAGGAACTTTTATCAGTGAAGCAGGAGACAATATTCAGAGCATGACCAGACTTTAACAAAACCTAATAGTCTAATCCAGTTACACGGCGCACACAAAAACGAAAAGAGGTGTAGAATCTAAGTACATCAAGCGGCCTAACGACACTGTAGAGGAATCAAGCAGTCGTATTGATTATCATGTTGTTCCAAAAAAACAGTGTGCAGTTGGTTGCAAAGTATCAAGACGCTACTTCTCTCTGAAAAGATAAATTAGGGTGTAATTAGCGGGATGTGTTTGGCAATCATCTTACAGCGTCTATATCTCTATCTTGTCTTAGAGATAAACAATCTTTGAAATGGTGCCAGTTACACACTGCCTGTAGATTAAAACCACCCGCAATCGCCTTCCCAGTGGCTGGTTACAGTGGTACACACAAATAAGGCAGCTGTCGAACCGCAGGAACTTTTTTTGCCAGTCTCGTTAAAGTTCCAGCACGAGCCCCCTACCATGTGCTCTTGGAGGGCCCGTTTCATCTCCTGCTCTGAGGCCAGGATCAATGTGCATCAGTGAATTTGGCAAGTATCTTTAAATATTTGTTTCTATTGCACAATTAAAAGGAAGAGGAAGAGGAAACAACTACATTAAAATGTTAGTTGTGGTCTAAACTCGAACATATTTCACCACTCGCAGGGTCACTTTTGAGAGTCACTCCCAGAAATGGTAGAAAACTAGCCTGCAAGTTTATGAGATTGATACAAATACTAAAGAGGGACAAAACTAATTTTGGTTCCATTACCAAAAAAGAATCTAACATAGTGAAGCCTCAAAGTTTTGTAACAACATTTTGAGTCACTGTCCTTTATTCATGCTGGTTTTCAGTGCCAACACAAGCACCTTCCCGGGACTACAGAGAGAAGACACTGGCTATAAACGGTCTCAGTGAAAACGCCTACAGGAACCATTGGTCAGTAGATGTTCTGAGCTACTGCCAAAACAGCGGAACATAAGACCTACATACAACAATGTACTTAAGGCAGGTTCAGGGGAAAAGCAGTATCTCTGAGTATCACACCATTCAGCTGTGTTTGATTGTTACATGTACCTAAGGTATCAGCACCTGCAGGACCATTGATTTAGGGTCAAATTTGTGTATCTTGGGATCTTACTGTGGAGTAGTGTGTGTATGGGTAGGTTTCCTCCAGGTTCTCCAGTTTCTCAAGTCAACCCTAGAACATGAATGATAGCTTATTCTCTTGTAGGTAGACCTGACCAGTAGTTGCTCAGGATCTGGAGATGGGTTTCTGCATGCTGCACTGGTTGCTCACTGTTGGGTCAAATGCAGAAGACATTTCTTTATAGGGACATGAAAGTATACCCAGACCTTAAACCTTTGGAGTCTGAAGGGATTTGGAGGACAAACGACAGAGGTCAAGTGACAAAAAAAAATAGAAAAGCTATTAAAAGAAGATGATTATTTCAGCCAATTTGCTATGAGCCAGAAAACCTTTGGACAAAACCCAAAGGCTGGTATTTTTAACAAGAGAGACGCAGGAGAAAGTGAGAGCGTGCTGGGTGTCAAAGGAATGTGTGATTCACGCCTGGAGGGGCAACTGTAAGTGCCTAAACAACAATGAAGAGATAAATAGAAAAGGTTAAAAGGAAGACCGTGAACAGACAGAAAGATGCCCAGCACAGCTACAGCTACTACTCCTGCACCTTGAAGTCCTCCGCTCAGCTTTGTGACAAAAATAACTCTCTAAGACAACGCCATTTTTAGATCTCATTTGGCGAGTGCTTTCTGCGTTTCAATAGTCGAAACATTAAAATTTACCCTGCATTCTCCTAATCCCAATTATTTATGCCAGAAGCGTTTAAGGCAAACAAAGACTTCTTGTTCCACTCTGTTTCCTGCCTTGTAATTGGTGAATCAATGTTATTGACTGGCCATAGAGTCCACTCATCAGGTTTCTAGGGGAAGCTGTTTCTTAATTAACAAGATGAAGACTCATGGTGGCTCACTGCAGTGAGGTCAAGGGCGTGGTGTGGCCACTATAGTATTATGAGCCAATATTTGGGGTTGTAACGAAATCTGAACAGACTGACTCATGCTTTGCTCACACGCTACAGAACAAGACGACCATGTCAGTGAGATTAGCTGATAGACAACGGTCAACACCATAATCATTCTGAACATAATGTGAAGTACAGATACAGTACAAACACATAGACACAAACAACTGATTCACTGATAGGCTGTCACTCTCTCTGCGTAGAGAAGTGCAAGACTAGGATGAAAGAGAACGGACTTCACTTCTCTCTCTCTCTCTGTCACCAGCTGGTTATACTGCATTGTAACTTTGTAACTAGGAACAATGGCAATAAACGCCTTTTCTTTGAGACAACTTCTATCTCCAGTGTTTCCTTTGGCCATATCCAAATATCTCTTCTCGCGTGATACAAAAGAACCAAGTCCTTACAGGGTGTTGGCACATCTTTTATTAAGCCGTGTTAAATGACAAGACTCATTCAAATGTTAGCATATGTGACCCGCCGTGATTTCCAGGAACACAAGTCGGCAAACTCACTTTCTTGCAAATGGCGAAAAACAAGCGAATGTTTTGAAAATTTGTGATTTTCGCTTTTTTTGCAGAATCGTTCAGTTGAAGCCACGAAGAAGCCTGTACATGTTTAAGCTAGCAGTTATGGAATATTTAAGAACGTAAACTTCTAGGTTCAAACCAGCTTGATTAGAGAGATTTCGGAGCGTGCAGTAGGGGCGTGACTTTGTCTGTGTGTATTTACATACTGGGTAAACACCGCGGAGGAGGAGGCACCGCTGCTTTGGTTTGCGTTGTTGACACATGCTTTAGTAAACAAATGCCACGCAAAAAAGGCAGTTTTATACTTACGCCTATTGTGGTTCAGATTTTCAGGTTGAAAAAGTCTTGTTTTGTCGGAGAAATAGCGCACGCCGTGTGTGGCTTCATGACTATGCAACGCTTCCCCGCGTGTTGCTGTTGGAGGCCGCTGCTGCTAACGCTGGAATGCTACTGCAGAGGTTCGTTTTTCTGCGTGAAACCAGTGAACTTTTCCAGGTTGACTTTTCCGTGCTACTGATGATGCCCTGGCTGTAAGCACGTACAGCGCCCCCTGCTGACCATTACGTTTCCTGAGCCAACTCCTTGCCTTCAGAGTGTGATTTTAGACAGAAGGATGTAGCGCGGATTTGCCAAACTCTACATTGAAAAGAACTGAGCGACGAAAATGGATTTACCATGAGTTTGCTGAGCAGACGGCACGCAGAGGTTACTTCAGACGGGGGAGTGAAAGTTTGTTTATTTTTGACAGTCATGTAGTCCACGAGGAATGAACCAGCTATTTACACAAAATCAAGATCTCTACAGACTTAAACTAAACCATAAATGTAGTCAGCGCATCCCTAGCTTTCAGCCACTTCTTATTTAAGAGAGATCCGCTTCATTTTCGGTTTCATGGTCAGATAAAGTTACGCTGGGTTTGTGGAGTGAAACGTAAACAATGCGATCACGCGCGGCGATACGTCGCAATGTCGGCCTTTTCCTCTCATGTGTACGAGAATGTATGTGCATTACTAAAGTAGTAGAGGAGTCTTTTCTACAGTACTAACTTCAGTTATGTTTGGAGTCTGTAACTCTCTCTCAGCCTGAGGCTGGAGCTGACACAGGGAGGGACTGGGTACAAGCTATGGGAGAAGCATGCAGGATTTTGACTGTAAATAAAAGAGTAGATTATTTGGTTTATTTGGGGTTCAAGGTTGTTATTAGTAACAACGATGTTCCCAAAGAGAGTGGGCAGAAGATAACTTATAAATGCCTACCCCCTGATACATTATCAAACATAGCTGTTGACAGTCATTTCATTTCACTGATACAAGTCCTTAGTTGATAATGACTACAATAAAGACCATATGCATACGATCAAATTGCTAGGACCCAATTCTCTGCAAGATTGGGTCCTATATTTACAAAGTACTTATTAAATTGCTCCACAACTTCACTCATATCTTCTATTTTTTCATCATCATTATGGATAATATTATCTATAGGGCAGTTTATGGTTAGTCTATTTTTAATTTCTGTAATCTTGCTTTTTATGCTTTCAAGCAGATTTGTATAATAATATGTCTTGCTAGCTCTTAATATAGTTACCAATTTGTTTTTGTATCTCTTATATTTCATTTCCTTTTTAGATGATTTATTTCTTAAGAATTGTCTATACAGTTGATTACTATATCTTTTTGTTTATTTGTTTATTTGTTTATTTGAGCAGTACACATAGTGCTCAAAAGGAGTGGGCTGAAGCAAAAGCTTATGATTGCCCACCCCCAAGTGCAATAAAATAAATAAAAAAAGAACATTTCAAGCAGCTACATTCATACAGACCAACTTACAAACTTACCAAAAAAAATAATAATATATGAACTGTTTATACAATTAATTGAAGCAACGCACAGCTACAACAACAATCCCGTTTCATGTACGATGTCTAGAACAAAGCAGTCAAAAAAAAAAAAAAAAAATGTGATCCTTAATATATTTCTTCCAGATTTTTACCCTTGATAACCGAGAGTTACTTTTATGTTATGAAGGTACATTAATAGATATTATAATCTGAGATCTTGATACTTTCCAGTTGTCATTACCATTCTCAGTATAATTTTAATTTGGGTGTAATTTCCATAATCATTATTATTATATATTTATTTAATTGAGTTATATGTGAAGTATGCTGCAAGCCCTGCATAGTGTGGTGCATTAAAAAGCCAAAGTGTAGAGCGGGCCAGATGAAGAGGGCAGTAACTCCCAATCAACAAACCCCCACATGGCTGCCCTAACAGCTGATTTTGTAGAATATGTTCCTATGCTGAGTGGTGCATTAAAAGACAAGGTTTAGAGCCCGTTGGGAGGATTCCTCTCAACAGATCCATAACCTGCCAACCCTAATTCTCCGTTTGTGAATTTGAGCAATAGAATGACAACCGTTCCAAGCAGCAACACTCTTCCAGATTATAGAGGAACAATACACATAATCCATCCTACTGCTCCCCCTAGTGGCAACACATTTCTTCTTGTCTGTATATTTCAAAAGTCTTTTGTTTGTATTTAAATTTGAACAGGTTGATGTTTGGACATCGTTTCAAATCCATCTCCAGTTTATTCCACAATTGAACACCATTAACTGTTGGACTAAAACTTTTCAAAGTTGTGCTATGTTTCTGAATCCTAAAGTTTAATTCATCACGTAATTCATAACGACCAGTACGTTCTTGGAACCTTCTTTGTAATTGGTTTGGTAACAATTTATACCTTGCTTTGAATAACATTTGAACAGTTTGGAACTCAACAATGTCACAAAACTTCATGATCTTTGATTTTAAAAATAATGAGTTTGTGTGGTCCAAAAACCCAACTTTATGAATTACTCGGATAGCTCTTTTTTGCAACAATATTATTGGTTTAACTGTGTTTTTGTAAGTACTACCCCAAACCACAGTACAATAATATAAGTAGGGCAAAATCAGAGAACAGTATAAGGTATGTAGAGCTTTGATGTTTAAAATGTGCTTTGCTTTTGCAATTACTGAAATGCTTCTAGAAATTTTCGTAGATATATATTTAATATGAGATTTCCAAGTAATTCTGTCATCAATAATCACACCAAGGAATTTGATTTCATGCACTCGCTCGATAACAACACCTTCTATCTGAATTGCTTCCTGAGCATTGGAGTTACAGTTGCCAAATATCATCATTTTGCTTTTACTCAGATTTAAAGATAATTTATTTTGTTTGAACCACTTGTTGACACTTTTGAGTTCCAAGTTAACAATCCGACACAGCTGCTGTAAGTCGTCTCCTGATGCAAAAATATTTGTATCGTCAGCAAACAAGATAAATGTAAGTATTTCAGACGTTTTACAAATGTCGTTAATATACATATTAAACAATTTTGGGCCCAGAATAGAACCTTGAGGTAAACCACAGACAATTTGTCGACAACTCGACTGATAGTCACCGATTTTCACACACTGTTTTCTATTTTTTAAGTAACTGGTAACCCACTGTAGAGCTACCCCCCTAATTCCATAATGTTCTAGTTTATTAATTAATATATCATAGTTTATTGTATCAAACGCTTTACTCAGGTCAATAAATAACCCTATTGCACATTTCTTGTTATCTACAGCATTAGTTATTTCTTCAGTTATATCAAAGAGCGCGTGTGAGGTTGAGTGATTGTTCCTAAACCCAAACTGATTGTCCGAGAGTAAATTACACTTTTCAATAAAGCTGTCGAGTCTAGAGTTAAAAACCTTTTCTAAGATTTTAGAGAATTGCGGTAAAAGGGAAACAGGCCTATAGTTTGTAAAGAGATGTTTATCTCCTGCTTTGAACAGAGGAATCACTTTTGCTACTTTCATACTATCAGGAAATTGTCCAGTTTGCAACGATAAGTTACAGATGTAAGTTAACGGCTTAGAGATACTTTCAATAACAGTTTTTAAAGTTTTCATGTCCATGTCATGGTAATCGGTCGAAGTTTTATTTTTACACCCTTTAACAATGTCCAGTATCTCCTTTTCCTCCACAGGTTTGAGGAACAGGGACATAGGATTTGCTTCTATCAGATCACAATTATAGTTCTCAACGTTTACAATTTTTGCAGCAAGGTTCGGTCCAACATCTACAAAGAATTTATTAAATGTATCGACTACTTCATTCATATTATTTAAAGTGTTATCCTCATCTTTGAAATATTTTGGATAATTAATCGTTCTTGGTTTATTTCTAATTATACTATTTAAGATGTTCCATAAACCTTTAATATTATTCTTATTAGTATCCAACAACTTATTATAATAATCCTGTTTACATTTTCTAATGATACCTGTCAGTTTATTTTTATATTTCTTATATTTATCCTCAGCTTCTTTTGTTCGGTTACTTATAAAGTTTTTGTAAAGATTTTTTTTTTTCTTGCAAGCATTTAGTAAACCTTTAGACATCCATGGTGTTTCTTTACACTTTCTGTTTTTACTGTATTTCTTCATTGGGCAGTTTTTGTCGTATACCTTTTGAAATACTCGCGTAAACTCATCATACGCCATATTCGTGTCATTCTCTCTGTACACAATACTCCAGTCTTGAGCTAAAAGCTCCTTTTTAAATGCATCAATAGTTTTCTCTGTTTTTACCCTTCTAAACCAATACTTGTTTTCCTCTTCATCTTTTACATATCCATTTTTATACATAACGAAAACTGGAAGGTGATCACTAATATCATTTATAATTAACCCGCTGACTGTATCACTTTCAATTTCATTTGAGAAAATGTTATCAATCAAGGTTGCACTATGGGTTGTTATTCTACTTGGTTTAGTGATTAGAGGAAACAGACCTATACTGAATAAAGTATTTATAAATTCGTCCGTCTTTTTATGTTTATATGGGTTTAACAGATCGATGTTGAGGTCTC
Source organism: Proterorhinus semilunaris (assembly GCA_021464625.1). Lineage (NCBI taxonomy): Eukaryota > Metazoa > Chordata > Actinopteri > Gobiiformes > Gobiidae > Proterorhinus > Proterorhinus semilunaris. Next base: position 14,830,157 of record CM038355.1, on the reverse strand, counting down.
CCCCCACAAACATGACTTTATGATTTAATCCTGAAAAGTGCTCCTCCATCCAGTTAGAAAAAACATCTACATCAGAGCCAGGTGTTCTATAAATACAACTCACAATAATATTTTTCTTTTTTTGCCTTGTAATTTCAACAGTAAGGCATTCAAGTGTATCATCCACCACCATTGTCTTATTTTCCATTACTTTGTAACTATAGTTGGAGTCTATAAACATAGCTACGCCCCCTCCATGCTTGTTCTTTCTGTTCATACTTATAAATTCATAACCATCAATAGAAAACTCAAATTCTCTGTCATTATTAATCCATGTTTCTGTGATTAGAATGACACTGAATGGTGTGGAAAACTGTTTTAAGAAGCTTTTGATGTGGTCAAAGTTTGCATAGAGGCTTCGACTATTGAAGTGGATTACAGTGAATGCCTTAATGTTCTTAATTTTACTATTGTACAGATCCTCTGTGTAGTATTGACAGTCATTGGTAGCTCTAGTAAAAAAGTTATTTTCCGGGTCGATGTCGATCTCAGTGTTCTGTAGGTCGTATTGAGAGAATGTAAAATCCTGGGAGTTTGCTTCAGCAATTCTCCTTATTGAAAAGTCCAAGTCGGTGCTTCCTATAGAACTATATGTATTACTGGACATGTGAGATTATGTGCTTTTACATACCAAAATCCATACGCTTTTCCCGGTGTTTATACTGGATGTGGTGTACTGCTGCGTGGACGTATAATGAGTTTGTCATATCTCAAGAAGGCGATCTCCCCCCTTTCTCGTGCAGCTCTCAGCTCCGGCATCAGTTCTTTGCGTTTTCTTTTTATTGATTCGGTGTAGTCCTCGTTTATGAAGATTTTTGTTCCTTTAAGTCGTTTGGCGCGCTGCAAGATTTCCTCGCGATCCTTCCACCTCAGTAGTCTGGCGATGATGGGTCTCGGCCAGTCTCTCCCGCCGTCGTGTTTCCCTACGCGGTGAGCCCTCTCCACCTCCACCGCGTGATTTAGCTGTAGCTTCTCCTTCAGTATCTCCTTAACTTTTACCTCGGCGTCGGCCCAGGTCTCCCCAGGCGACTCCAACACTCCCTCAAATACCAGGTTGTTTCTGCGGCTCTGTCCCTCCAAATACTCCAATTTGTCCGTGATGATGTGTAAATTGTCACATACTTTGTAAAAGTCCGTTTGTAAAGTGTTTGTGCGCTCCGTGAGTTTCAGATTATGTTCTTTTAAAGTGTCCACCTCACCTTGCGTGAACTGCAGGCTTGTTTTTAGTTCTTGAATGTCCTTAGTCTGTAAATCCATGCGGGTGTTTGTTGATTCCATTATGAGTTTAATAAATCCTTTGAAGTTCTCCTGTTGTTGTTGAATTAATTCCCTGAACATGACCCTCTGCTGCTCCATGAGCTCCGTGACTCGACTGAGGCTTACGTATTCCTCTTCCACCGCCGAATCTGCCTGTTGCTTCGCCTCTATTTTCGGCGGTTTAGGCATTTTGCTCCCTCTCAGCAGGCCTGAATGTTCTTAATATTCTTAACGAATATTTTGATATTCTTAAAAACTTTTTTTTTTTCCGCGTTGGTCTAGCTTTGTCCGTCCCTGAAATCGGTCCGACCGGAAACCCATTATCTACATCACTATGGCCCAACATACACGCATAGCAACAACATACACATGACATGACATGACAGTGGGGAGCTTTACGGGGCGTATGGCTTATCTAAATGAGATGTAAATGAGCCCTATTGTTATTCTCCACAGCAGAAAAAGGTGAGAACTGCACAAATCTTTGCAGAGCTTGTTTTGCCCTTTGGCCTTTTTGGCATTGTTAACTTCAAATCACCGCTACGTCTCCAAATATTATCAGATTTCCAAGTGTTACACATTGTTGGAAAGCTTGAAGACTACACTTTAACAATCTGTGAAAATCTCAAAATGCCCCAGAACCGACTTGTGTCCCTGGTTCTAGTGACTGGTCACATATTCACTGTGTTTTTTTTTTAAATAACACAACAGGTGCAAAGTAAAGGATTGTGAGTTTGATGGACTGACGACAGACAGAAAGTGCAGCTGTGGATTTGTGCCTTAGACTGAACACCTTGATCACAGAGGGAAGCAGGCTGTTATATTTAACAGGTATTTTAATAACGTTAACATATTAGCTGAAAAAAGCTTTTATTTTCACTAAGGCTGGGTACTGTCAAATGATACCAGTATGGTATCCACTAAAAGGTTTAGGTACTATCAGAAAAATAAAAGTATCAATAGCCATAGGTACCAAAAAAAAACCTGCTCGGTTTATACAAATATTTTTGTATAAAGTATCATTCAGGTATCGGTATTGTGAACCAAGTTTTGTTAAAGTGCAGGTATTAAAAGAAAATGGAACGTTACCCAGCCCCAACTTTCAGCAACCGTTGACCGTTAATTATCTTCAATGTAATATATGACCGTATATCATATATTTCATCAAAGCCCAATCCTTTGAAACAAATTACTGAAAAACAGTTAATCATGTAGAGGTGCTATTTAAATGAATACTAACATGTAACTTTAAGTCAGGTTATACATGGGCTGCATTATAACTTTGTGTAGCGGTTTAGAGGCGATATTGTTCAATGATTTCCAAAACTATATCACTCACTGAGGAGTGGCTCTTCCACTAACTTCTGTTCTCTCTTCACTTTTCTCCTCTCATACTGAACTACAGCACAGTACTCATCATGCCCCCGAAGTATTACATAATATGGCTATGGAAAGAAAACTGCATATCATTATGCAGTTGTGCACATTCATTATGGAAAACAGAATACTTAAGTCGGTAGAGCTGAATAGAAAATTCACCAGTGTCACAGAAAATCGCTTATGTAGTGTATGACAGACAGAGCCCCGAATGACTGCACTTAAATGTTCCTTAAACAGAGAAGAAAAGAGTCACATTTCTAAATTCGTAAATATCAAAAGGCAAAGGAGGTGACAGCAAAAAGCACAGTCAATGTTTCAAAACTAGAAGGAAATCTATTCTTGTATCTGTGTAGTGTGTGGGCTGTGTGTGAGGTAAAAACTTACATAAAGCATGTCAACATGATGTCATACAAGCCTACACGCCCATCCCACAAAGCACCATGCAGCAACTGCGACCAAGGATATACACCAGAGTATAATTAGTTTGCTTCCAATTCAGCAATAAAAAACTCAATAAAGGACAGCAGTGGGTAGACAGCCATATCTCACCAACAAAAACTGTAAAATTCAATTTGGGGGACATTTTATTACACAGCACATCCAAATAGTGCTTCAGTGTCATGAGCCCCATTATAACTATGTGGTCTGGCTGATGTGTCTTGGTATTAAGTAAATGCAGGTGCTCCGGGGAGCTGGTTTAAGGGTCCAGGTGCTAACTAGCCCATAGTTTACTGTCCAATGGATGAAACTTGCTTTAGAACCACAGAAATACCACGGACAAGTGACCGTTAAAACATTGACGAAGCTTGTAATTTGTATTATCTTTCTACTGTATACCTACAATCAATGACTGAGAGCCTACACAAACATACACACAGTTGTTACGAGGCACAAATACTCATATATAAAACCACATCTGCTTACAAAACAATCATCCAAAAGTGTACTTGGCTTGTACTAGATCTTCCCTCTCAGCATGAAGCAGATGCTGAAGCTCATGTGGTAACAGTGCTCAGGCAAAAGAACACCTAAATATTTAACTATGGCTTTCAGAAACATGGGTCACGGTCTATGTGGCTGTTGCATGAGTAATTCAACATGTGAGTAGAAAAACACAAGTGCATTTAGACACTTCACCTGGACCTGCCGCCCCATAAGCAACTCAAACTCCACATCAACCATTTGAGACTTTCCACCGTTCCACTGTTTGTTTTGGTGCACATATGGTGTGACCGTAAAGTGATGTATAACTATGAAACACATGATGGGAGAAACTTTACAAATCAATTAGCAATAACAAAAAGAACAGTCTGGATCTATTGTCATTATTCAGTTTACTGCACATTTGTAAATTCCATATACAGTGATGTACAGTACAGCACAGTTCCTTGTGAGGAGGCTGGAGCGTCCACAGTCCTCACAGTGAGAGCAAGAGCTGCAGCAGAGCAGAGCCGGCTGACAGAAGTTCAATCCAACTTCTGCTGCCGTCTCTCTGCAAAGAGCCACCAGTCTCTACTCTGGGTCAAGCATGAATCACAGTCTATATATCCGGAGCAAACATGACTAGTCATTCACCCAAATATACATCTACCTTGTGCCGCATGAATGAAAATAGTGAAAATGATTGCGTTCAGATCTAAAGCTGAAGGCAAAAGAATACAGCCAAACCGAGCTTCTCTCCTCCTGCTTCAAGTCTTCCACACTGGTCATTCCCCCACACTCCTCTCACCCGTGTCCAAGCTCTTACCTTAGTTGTCACAATGCAAAGGCAGTCCATGTTGGCAAGATAAAAGAGTTTGTCCTCAACCTACGTTACAAAACATATCTCACCTCTGGAGCAAACAAGTAGAAAAGATACCAGTACAAAGATGCAAAGCACGAGGGGGGAAAAAAGGTAAGCTTTGCAGAAAAAGCAGCAGCAGCGGAGGAGGAGGAGGAGGAGGAGAGCACACACTCACTCACACACACTGAGGGAGAGGAGCCACAGCGGACACGTTACTGCATGTGGGCCCCTCGTGAGCCTTGGGAAGCCTCCTCCACAGCGCTAAGGGCGAGCAGAATTCCTAACGCCATCTCCGGAGTGGAGCGCACGTCAGCAGCAGCAGCCGCTACACACATGCGAGTGCACTCTTAAATACTGAGCCCCAAAAAAATAAAAACACACGGCTCAGCTTCTCCCCCTCACATCCATCCTCTGCCTCCTCGAGTCTCAGCTCCTCTCCTCCTCACTCTCCACTGAGTCTCCGAGCTGAGCGGCGGAGCAGCGCTGTGGGATGAGCGAGAGCGAGCGGAGGAAGAGAGTGAAGGACAACAGCGTCAGCTCAGCGGAATGAATTGGATTCCCATGCAGAAACCTCTTACTGGCTATTAGCCGCTGTGGCAGACTGAGGGAGCGTAATAACAACAAGAGCAATGGTTTTCATTTCAACTGCAGAGCCGTGTTTACAGACAATCAGCCTTAAGACCAGGCGCTGTGTGAGTGGGACAGAGGCGTACCCGATCTCCAGTGGTCAGGATTCGAAAAACAACAACAGGCTGAATTATGACTAGTCTTAAAAAACATTTAGACAACTCCTTATCTTTATTGATAAGTAGGGATGGGAAATTAATTCAGGCTCCCCACAAAACATAAAGACTCTGATCAACAAAAGCTCCAAAGTAATTGGGCAACAAACAGATAACATCATCCGTGTCTGACACATTGAAAAGAATTTGGCCCAAAAGACTGTCCCACGGCAGCCCTTTATGCTCCTCTCATCGGGGGGAAAAGTATATGATGCCAAAAATGGGGATGAAACAAGGCATCCAGATTCTTACCCTGGATTAATGATGTCTGGTTTGCTGTATAGCGCTGGCATGCTTGTTGCTTGTATTTCCTGCTCTCGGTGCAAAACCAACTCCCCTCCGGGACAATTAGGGTTTTCATTCATTCATTCATTCATAATTTTCTGAAAATATATATAGACAGCTAAAAAACACCATTGTTAAGTTCCAAGATGTGTAAAAATGTATACACACTGCTTGTTATAGCTGATATAAAGCAGGAGTTACATTTCTCCTTAATAATTTACAGTGTATTATGAGCAACATACAGCTTTGAAACCAGCTGCTAGATTCGTCTGAAATCTCCACTCGGCAACAACTAAGTAATAACAGGTGCACCAAAATGACTCTGAGACAGTTGAGCAACAACAATAGTATGCGGTTCAGTCCAACACTCGAAAGTTTAAAAACACAAAATGAATATTCTTCGTACATTCAAGTAAGGCTGCGCAATATATCGCAAAAAATATCACGTCGCGATATTAAGTGATCCGTATCGCAAGAAGCCACAATGCAGTATATCGCACCATCACTAAAGTCTTCATCTGACTGAGATCGAACTAGGCTTAAAACAAGCAATGAGCAGAACTTAAAAATGTGTAAAAGTTTAGTTTTAGTCCAACATATCTTACTTTAGTTAAATTGTACCCTTGTTTTGATCCTGATTTTGTGTTTTTGATGACCTCTGCGAACAGAAAACTTGCGACTTACTTCAACTTACTTCAATATCCCTGTAGCCCTGCATTAAAACATAAAAAGTACAAACCCCTCATAAAAATAAATAAAAAAAAAACAGGTCTGATAAACAAAATGTACAAAATGTACAATTTTAAAGTCTTAATATCCAGCTCAAGCTCTATCTGGATATTTACTCATCTAGATTTATTGATCAGAAAATGTATCTGGTCATCTTTAAATGTGGAAATCTAGTTCTATAAATAGCCATCTGGCCGCCTTGGAATCAAATCGAAACCAAATTGTTGCATTTACACAAAAGGCTATTATTTACAACACATTGCTCACAACAGAGAACAAAACTCTCCCCGAAGCTTAGACCTTTACAGATGTTTTTTTTCCACTTTTCAGGGGAAGGGTTGCAAACTAAAACAACGCCTTAAGATCTGTGGGAAAATGATACGAACACAATATTTTGTTTTTTATCAAAGCAACGGCAGCACAGCTCAACTGCCTGAACCCTCTGGAGGGATTTCACCGCACAAAATCACAATGAATTTTACAGCAGATGTCACGGAAATGACGAGGAATTATTTAGCAGCTCGTTTACGGGCTAAACCACGACAGAGGGAAGTAGGTAAGAAAGCACGGGGACCTCAAAGCTGTCCAGAGGCAAAACACATCTAACCTGCATGGGCTCTTGGAGTATATGTTAATACTCCTTAACTCAACGTTTAGACATTGAACAATGGCGACAACTCAAATCAATGCACACAGCGAGGTTATTATCTTCGTTTTGTGGCAGACTCACTTTCAAATGGTAAAAACTTTATTGTAAAAATATATGGTATATTCGATTAACCTCTTACCCCCTACCAGAACCGAGCACATTGGCCACATCCAGTTTGGCTTTACCCAAATTCTTCTTCTTGAAAAAAAAAGCGTCAAATCGTGCCAGAAAAGCAACAATATCACAGCAACAAAAAAAAAAAAGCGACAAAAACACAACAAAAAAGCTACAAAATCACAGCAAAAAAGAGACAAAAACAAGGCAAAAACACTTCCAAAAAGTGATAAAAACGTGGCGGCAACGCGGAAAAAAAAAAGGTGCGGTAAGTTTTGCAGGTCTTAGCTTTCAAATGAGTTTCAAGCTTTCCAGTCGAGAAGTTTTTAGACTGGAGAAAAACGCACAGGGTTAAAGTGTTTTTTAACTGCCCATGAAAAAGAATGATACAACCTCCTATAAAAAACCTTGTGTTTTAAGACTTGCTGAACAAACATTTCTCAGAAGCGCCGCCTATAACCGGAGAAGCCTGGGTCCCATGTTTTTTTTTTTGCCCTCCCAGAGCCTAAACGTTCAATCAACTTGTCTCGTTAGACGTTACCTGTTTGCGGGAGTCATCCTCAGGTCTGTCGGCGAATTTGACCCTGAGTGCGGCTTTCATTTGTGGACAAAGCAGCGTCCATACACTCCCGACCTCGCGTGGCTGCCACTGAAGACCAGGTACCTCGCAGAGACCGTCGCTACGTGGCTAATCTTTTCAGGTGGTGCGGCTCAGGCTGCCCGGGCTTATTGCATTAGCGAGGAGGAGTGCTTTAACCCTCCTCTGCTCAGCCCCTCTCGGTACATGAGGGAGGTGCCGCGTGTTACATATTTGGCCTCGTGCGTCCGCGTTTGTGAATTGGCGCTGCTGCTGGCGGTGCTAGCAGCCTGTGGGAAGGATTTGCTCCACAGGTTATGCGGCGTGAGCTGTGCACTCCGTTGCTGACCGTGCTCTGACCCCGACTTCTGAGCGTGATCGTCTCTGAAGAAGCAATGACATAACGCAGCTGCAAATACATACACGAGCCGCACAACCTAAAGCGGACGTATTTTTAAGACATTATTTTGGACACTCCAGACTTTTTTTTTTTTTTTTTTTTACATTTTATGATAATTACTTACAAGGCCGTGGGAACCCAGGGTGCTGAGGGCGCTGCATCACCCCCTTAGTGGATAATTTGTGAACTGCAGGCAATATTAATAAATAGGAAATATGCACAGAAAAGGCGTTTTTGGGGTACATTTTTTCCCTCAGCACCCCCTAACTAAAACGTCTTCCCACGGCTCTGATTACTTATTGTTTATGTAAGTCTATGACAGTGGCTTTGAAGCACAGAGGCCAGGGCTGGTCGGGAGGTTCCTCTGCACACAATGAACACACACAGTGCTCCGGTCCCTGCACTGGCTTCCTGTCACTCAGAGCATAGAATTTAAAACAGCTCTGCTTGTGTACAAGTCTTTTCATGGTTTAGCACCAAAGTCCATCTCTGACATGTTAGAGCCGTATGAACCATCTCGGGCCCTGAGAACTTCAGGGAGGGGTCTCCTGGTGGTTCCCAGAGTCAGGACTAAACACGCTGAGGCTAAAGCTAAAATCTGGAACAGTCTTCATGAGGATGTGAGACAGGCCTCAACTCTGACAATGTTCAAATCCAGGCTGAAAACAGCTCTTTTTACCCGAGCATATGAAAACTGAAAGTATTTTATCTGCACTCTTGCCTTTTACTGTAATTGATACATTTTAATAGTTTTATTGATTGATTTGATCTGTTTTCTTGTAATTTTATGCAACTGTGAAGCACTTTGAATTACCTTGTGTTTGAATTGTGCTCTACAAATAAACTTGCCTTGCCTTGCCTTTGAGCGCAAGACTGCTCAGAAAGACTGTGATGTTGGATTATTTTTATGGGTTATGGGGTTTTAAAAATGTGTAGGGCAATTTGCATCGTTTACCCATGATGCAACGCAATATGACCAAGGAAGTACAGATCGGAGCGCTTCAGCAGGACAAGAAGAAATGACTATACACATTTAAGTACGAGTTCAGATCCAGAAATGTTTTTTTGACAAAGGAGCATCGTTACAACTAAGGCTGCACAATATATCGCAAAAAATATCGTGTCGTGATATTAGGTGATACAATATATCGCAAGAAGCCACAATATATCGCACCATCAGTAAAGTCTTCATCTGACTTAGATCGACACATTTTTTGCAAACTCAGTCAAAAACAAACAATGAACAGAACTTTAAAATGTGTAAAAATTCAGTTTTAGTTAAACATTTTCTAATATAAGTCAATTTTACCCTTGTTTTGATCCTGATTTTGTGTTTTTGATTACTTCTGCTAACTGTGTTTAAATAGAATCCAACATATCGTGTTGAAATGGTTAGGTGAAATATTGCATATCGCAAGTTACTTCAATAGCCCTAGTTATAACATGGTTGAGACCTCGGAAAAGTCGATTTTGCCTGATACATTTCTTGTAACTCAATGTGAACTGTGTTCCTGTAGCAAGCGCCAAACAGAAGGATTTATCACATGACTCAAATCAAGGACGACTGGATACAAGAGCAGTTTCAACGCGTAATGTTGTGTACAAAGAGATATGTCAAAAAAGCAACATCAAGGCAAGGAGCAATGAAAAATCTATTTGTACTTTACTTTACAGCAAAATAACAACTTGGTAATAGGATGCAAGAAGCACGGAAACATCAGGTTGATCATGGAGATGGAAAAATGCACTTTCTAACCCTGTTTCAATATCATTAACAAGAAAATACAAAACACGTTACCTGGTAATTCTTCTAACTCAACGCAATTTCCCTCCTATTACTGCGCTGTAAAGTGAAGTGCACATACAATTCTTGAAACCGGCTAACTTACAGATATATATGAGTGAAAGCAGCTGTGACGTGATCTAAATGAGAGCAAAAAAAACTTATATGAGCAGCTGAGCGGCATAGTGACACGTTTTGCATATAATTCAATCCTGAGCAGCTTTGGGTTTCGGCATCATTCTACGACGGTGAATCAGCTGACCTCGCTCGCACGCAAATTCATTTGTATGTTAAATCAAATGCATGGCGTGCCTAATCGCATTCATTTCTCCACCGCCTCGGAGAAAATAGGAACGACGCATTAGCAGCCGGAGAGACCAGAACCAGAAAGAAACAGCTTATGCATCACAGTCATGACCCCGGGGGCTGTAACACTGCTGGAGATTCACTATTTATTACAGTCCCGAGCTCCCGTAGCACGTATAGCGCTCCTGCTAGTTGACTATAATCGAATTTTCTTTAGTGAGCTCTTTGTTGGAGCAGTGGGTGTCTCCTCGTCTACACTACAACGTACAAAAGCGTGTTACATATGGCGTGAGTAATGACGAGATGATGCCAGTGAAAAAGGGATGAGGGACGGCACAAATGGACTGGACGGATCTGAATTGAGTGGATTATGTTCAGAGACGTGCTCGCTCTCGGGGGACTCACCTCGCAGGTCTTGGCACCGCTCTCCGGCCGGTCCGTCCCACTGGGCTCTGAGCCACTCTGCTCCCGTTGCTGGGAACAACAAACATGCAGATCGAAGTTTACCTCATTGAGAAGGAACAAGACACGGACACATTAATGAAGATAAAAATCATAGAAATGCCTTTAGCTGTACCTGACACTCTGACACAAATGCGTACTTTTTTTGCCATCCACATTGAAATGAAAGAGACTAAGATTGCTCTAAGATACTACTACTACTACTACTAAAGGTGAAGCCAGGTCCTTTATTAAAGTATGGCAAGGTGTGACATGTCCATTTCATGGCATTTATATAATTTCTATGGTTTCTCCATAACAAGATGATGGGTATTGAATGTGTATCCGACCCCAGCAAAAGCAGAAACGTAACCCAATATGCTTTAGCATTTAGCTCAGAGGACACTTTATCCACTAATTCTTATCTAAAATCAAATATCAAAGGGTCTGTACATTAATTAATGGTTTCTAATCAGGCTTTGATATCACCTAAATGTGGTTGATGGGTTTACAACAGCTGAAAACATCTGGATTGTTCATAATTTGGATGTTTGATGGCTAATGCTAACGGCTATAGGAAAAATACATTGAACAGGTTAATGGACTAGCTGTCTAAACGGTCTGAAAACGTAAACAAGAGTAAACAATGGTAAACATTCTTCCTGGGGTCCAACAGGTAAAACTAGAATATTGTTTCACTCACTCACCACCAGCTGTGGCAACCGGTTCCCTCATGGGCTCTCATCCAAACCACTAACCAGGCCCAAAGATGCTTTCATTGTATCGTAATGCCCAGGTTTCTGTATATTCCTACAGTTTCCACACAACCTATTTTAGGATCTTGTCTATAAATAAACATTTTCTAGCAGCAGAAAGTCCACCCTGTAAACCGTGTTTTCTATTGAAACGTTTGCTTTTGTTTGTCTTCTAATTCTGTAAAAGTCCAATCTTACAGAATTAGACAAGAAACTTCCCTACGGGGACAGTACACTATCCTTTTACCTTAACCTTAACAGTGAACAAGTAACCTTTCACTGTTACGTGTGATGTTGGCCATGCCGTTACCTGAGCTAACACTGACCGTGGAAGTGTCATGCTTAGTTTGTCAGTCTGTCTGTTACTTTGTAAAGTCTGGAATTAGCAGCTTGGATGGCGTAAGCCTAAGCACCAGAAATAAACCATTGGCAAACTACCGTGCGCCCATAATAGTATGACAAAAGCTTGTGTTTGGTAATGTATATTGACAATGTACTATGAAAGGTTGTGTTCTTCGCCCAATGTTGCGTTAACTGTGGCAACTTAAATGATTTATTGTCTGGATAAAGGTAAACATCATGTTTAAAAATGACATTGTTTAAAATACAACAAGCTTATTTACTGAAGAAGGGGGTGTCTGCCATGTGATGATGAAATAGGATATTTGCTCAATCTTCTGAAAGCCAATGGAGTTACTGTACATGAAATGTAAGTGTAGCGCTGGTGACCTCGCGTTGGAGTCGTTTCCCATAAGGGCACTTCTAATCCCCTCACTTAAATCTATCACTTATCCCTATCCTTGTTTAGTCGGCTAAGTAGAGGACCCTCCTGCTTCAGAAGTGTGAAACCCGCACCTCGCTCCATTGACTGCTTGGCTGCAGTAACACAGACAGGAATGTTTGAAAACATCGTGGCTGCATTAACTAATAGGATTGCTCAAGTACGCTGGGCTCATTCCAAGAAAAACCTTAATAGTAACAGTCGTACGGAAAGATTCTGGAGATCACAACAACCACTTTTGGATCATCGCTGCACATGGGCTTTTTTTTGTTTCGAGCATATTATGAGCAAGTCTCCCAGGTGCCAAAGGTATTGACCTACATATCAGTGTTTATGTAACAGTGCCTCTTTTCATCTGCCAGTCTAACATGTCAGATCTGGGTCATAAGGAACACAATGTGTGTCCAGAGTCCATCAAAAGAGCAGGCCGTATATTCCAGTGAAACAGCAGTGCACCAATATTAGGCACCGAGAGCATGAATGGCATCAGTACTATCAGATTTGAGAGTCACTTAAATAAAATACAATGTTAACTGAATGAGTTAGCTGAATTAAAAAATGAATTGTCCACATTTGAAGCATTTGAATTATGTTGGAAAAAAGGCTTTTAAGACAAAACAGAAACACATAAAGCACATTTTGCCTGTGTTATCGCTCAACAGTGCATGAAGCAATTTGTGATAAGAGTTTAAATCAAAGGAGCAGAAAGCAGAGGCAACTATTTTATCTTTGCACTTCCTAAAAGCGTAGCTACATTTTTAACAGTCGTGCTTTTTTCGGCCTTTCATGCCCCTCAACCATTCAGCCCCCTCCATTCATTCCTCTTAATTAGAACGTCACAGTGTGAGTATGTGCTGTGCACACTTAGACAACTTCAGAAAGGACAAAGACCACCTTTGTCCTGAATGTAGATATGCTGTACCAGGGGACTGGAGCAGCACCAACTATTAAATACAGTAAAGTGGCCTGGACAAAAGTTGATGGCTGCGTTTCCACATAACTAACAAACACCTGCTCGATGAGGCCGACAGGAGTTTAATGTACATTTCTCAGAAAATCGTGTCAGAACCCCATGGTTTTACTATAAATCTGAAAAAAAAGAGAGAGACCGGTTTGTTTACAACGGCTAGTCCTGAGAGGCTCCAATTACCGCATCACATCTCGACCGAATCCTTTGAAACAGATCCTTCTAAGCAAAGACTACATGACTCTGCCACAAACTGCCAAAAATTTTTATTTCAATCAAAAGCCTCTGAAGTTGTTTTGAAATAATAAATCTAAGAAACGTAATGATGAAGGTGAGAAGATGTGAAGGAGGAGAAGTTACGTCATCCTCACACAGGTAGAGGCTTAATGGGTGGCTAGGGATTTTCTATTGTCTACCTTTCAGGCCTTGGTCCCCGCTGCGTTCCTCATGAACTTTAAATACTCCCAGTCAGCCTCTAGTCTTGTGTTTAGTCTTGTGAGCATCAAACAAAGACTTAATGAGTGACAATAACGAGAGAACCCACAGCTCACGAGTCTGACAAACCTCAGTTCATTTGAACAGACATTTTCTTTTAATATTCAAAAGAGTTTAGTCCATTCTGAGCTAGTTCGGGATACAACACGTACCCTGGTAAAAAAAAATATTGTGTTCCTTAAATGCACAGTCAATCCTCAGGGAGTTGTGTGAAAGTTGCTGAATCCAGTCATGGCTGGAGTTCTGTGAGGTCCAGTGAACTCACCTCCAGTGGACAGGCAGAGGGAACTGGCTCAGAGTCCTCCACGGAGACGCTCTTCTCCCACTTGTCTGCCATGTGGTTGACCTCCTCCAGCTTCTGCTCACGACTCTTCTGTGTGTTCACCAGCGTCACCTCATAGAACTCCTGGATATCTGCACACAAGAAATAGGCACACAAAACGAACTCAATCTCTGATATTTCTGTCATATCCCATCATAAAACAAAATAAACATACATTATCATTTTAAAAGGCAAGACAACAAGTTTATTTGTAGAGCACAGTTCATACACAAGGCAATTCAAATTGCTTTCACAGTTGCAAAAAAATTACAAGAAAACAGATCAAATCAATCATTAAAACATCAACATAAAAATTCATCAATTACAGTAAAAGGCAAGAGTGCAGATAAAATACTTTCAGTTTTCATATGCTCGGGTAAAAAGAGCTGTTTTCAGCCTGGATTTGAACATTGTCAAAGTTGAGGCCTGTCTCACATCCTCATGAAGACTGTTCCAGATTTTAGTTGCATGAAACTGAAACGCAGCCTCACCGTGTTTATTATTGACTCTGGGAACCACCAGTGCTTTAATGTGGCTGTTTAAGTTCAGGTCTGAGTCCATGATTACTCCCCTTTGTGTCTGTGGGCCAAAAACAATTATCTCAGTTTTGTCTGAGTTTAGTTGGAGAAAGTTAACAATTCAAACTAGGCTTGCTTTCCAGGCATCATGTAAACCTGATCAAAGTTTATTACCCATTTTTGTGGACAAATCGACCAATAGTAGGTTTGCAAAAAGAGTGTCGTGGAATACAGCTACATTAATCGTGACCTAAAATATTAAAGTTGCTCACTACCACCAGATGACGCAGGAGCAGTGGTGCCACAAAGGGCCATCGACAACAGAAAGCTGGACTTGTAATTTCCAGCAAACTTTAAAGCTTGACATAATAAAGACATAGCAAACTGTGATTGAAAATTCTTAATACGTAAACTGGTTTTGCAATGACGTCAGAGAAACGAGTTACTGACAGTGACACTCGGAGCATTGTTATTGCAGAGTTCAGCGTGAGTCACAGCCACATAACCGACCCAGCATCTGCTTCGGCATCATTACAGCATCTTCCTCCACGACTGTGCGCTGGAGAGATCTCAAGAGGGGCTTCTTTGTGGTTCATTCAACACAAGGGCTATTGTTTTTCCAAGAAACCTAGACACGTTTTGTCGGTCGGTGCCCATGTTTTTCAGCCAAGATAACCTGAGCCCGTAACAGACAGTCTGCCGCACTGGTCCAACACTGCAGCCCCGGGCACATAAAATACACATTTACATTTAAATGGACGCTAATAACAACAAGCTATTAGCATTCTGCACCAGACACGAGGTCATGTTATTGTCCCCCATGCGACACAAATGATTCCACTGTAAGAGACTGTAAGATTGTGCTGTACCCATTGTTTTTGACACATTGTTTTCACATTGGTCTGATATAGAAGCAAGACTCATAATTGGTTGCTGAATATGGTCCTTTTATGCTTCAACAACTGCCTTCGTCCAGACTTGGATCACCATAGCACACTTCTTTTCTTGTGGCCAGGGCGATTTCATTAAATGACACCTAACATGCATTGCAAAGAGTTGAATGTTGTACAGCGTCAGAGCCTTTTCTTTTCATTCAAAAAAATGGATTAACTCAAGACTTTTCTTTCAGAGCTCATAGTTTAATATTGAGGCGGAGAAACAGGAATTCTTTGGTATAATTGACATCTAAACTGTGACATTGCAAATGTTTTGACCTCCTTTATGGTTAATATCTCTGTAATAACAGGGCCTATCCAAATTAAACAACACTGGCATGCAGATCAACGTCTACTGTGTTTGCAAAAATGAAAGCTTTTCTTCTCACATAGTATTGAAATATAGTATTGAAAAGTGGCGGCATTATTCAATTACAAAGGAGAGATTGTTGCCAGAAGTTTAATATTAATGTGTACGTGGACTCAAGAAAATCTGGTTCAAATTTGGATTTCCGATTCAAAGATTTTGTTCAAAACCAGCCAACCGCCCTTATAAACTATCGCTAATGCCCGCCACCTAAAATGATGACATCTAATTCTAATGGACACAACCTCGAAAACCTAAAGACAGTAACAGAAAACGACAGAACATCAGCTCTGTACCTGTGGCTGCGTGTGAGCAGTAACTTACAGCGCTGCCGTAGGACCTCCCCGCTCTCTCCGGTCATGCTGCAGCGCCGCTATCCTCCCAACAATGTGCTACCAGAGAACCAGATGCCCGATGCTGAGCGAACAGCAAAGCTAATCCCCCGACATAGACGCCGCCTGTTTCCTTCAACGCAGACAATGACCTTCCACCCCACATGGCTGATTTCTAATTCAAACCAGCTCCCTCGGGTATTGTGCTTAACACTGTCAAAAGTCCTCTGCAACTCCCAGATGAAAAGCTTTGAAAACTCATCAGCGGCATCCCACTAGTGTTTGTCATCACGTCGGGCATTAAGAACATGTCACGAAGATCGCAGAGGACACTCCCGCTCATTCAAGCTTTCTACCACAAAGCAGCTTTAGGAGTGCAGCTGGCCACGGTACTTAAGGCACGGGGCTCGCGTGTCAAAGGTATTGTGGCACTGAGGCGAAATGATGAGGGTCTAATGCTGGAAGTACATTGTGTTAATAACAATATTATTGTTATTAACACAATGATGCTACTAGAGAGCATATTATGCTCTCTAGTAGCATGATCGCGGGCAACTGAGGGCAAAGATAGGATGAACGCAACAATAACTTGACTCAAAACCGAAATTATGTTTTAGGCCACGTGACAAAAGCTCCACCCACCGCCATCTCGGATAATGTTTATTATCATGTCAAACGGAACATGAACTGAAAACACAAAGCTGCAAACTGCTCATCTGTCCTGCCTTTTTGTTTTACTGTCATAGAGAGGCAACAGGGATACAAGCATGGGGTACGGCACAAAATGCAGCCCAAAAATAGAATTATTAGGAAGTATTTTGCCTATCAGTGCGATTTAAAAGTTTTAGTTTAGTTTATTTGTTTATTTGAGCAGCAAACACTCTGCTCAAAAGGAGTGGGCCGAAGCAAGAGCTTACAAGCGCCCACCCCCAAAATCAATACAATTAAAATCATCATTTCACAAAAACATAGTGGAACAACAAAGGAAAAAAATCTAATCTAGTCGGCCTAGTTTCAAGTACAAAGTATAGTACAAAGCAAGTAACAATCATTACATTTCAAAAGTCACTAGTTTTTTTTTGAAAAGGCAGATTAATATACATATTATACTCCGTGAATATTTATTATGTGCAGGACACGCTGGTGGGACTATGTCTCCGAGCTGGCCTGGTGTCGTCTCGGGGTCCCCCCAGAACAGCTGGAGGAGGTGTGCGTGGATCGGGAAGTCTGGGCATCTCTGCTGAGACTGCTGCCCCCGCGACCCGGCCCCGGATAAAGCGGAAGAAAATGGATGGATGGATGGATGGATGGCATTTATTATATAAGCCCTACACAGTGTAGTGCGTTAAAAAGCCAGGAGTAGAGTGGGCCAGTTGTAGAGGGTAGTAGCTCCTCATCAACAAACCCCTACGCAGCTGCCCTAACTAGCTGATTTTGTAGATAATGTTCCTATGCTGTGTGGTGCATTAAAAGACGAGGATTACAAGCCCGTTGGGAGGATCCCTCTCAACAGATCCATAGCTCGTCTACCCTAATTCTTTCTTTGTAATTTTGAGCAATAGTATGACAACCGTTGAGAGCAAGATTCTTCCTTAGTTAATAAAAAGCA
This sequence comes from Proterorhinus semilunaris, assembly GCA_021464625.1. Lineage (NCBI taxonomy): Eukaryota > Metazoa > Chordata > Actinopteri > Gobiiformes > Gobiidae > Proterorhinus > Proterorhinus semilunaris. The sequence goes on along the minus strand of CM038355.1, from coordinate 14,812,551 downwards.
TTTAGTCCTATTGCGCCCCCTAGTGGCAACTCATTTTTTCTTCTCTATACTTTGCTAAAATCTTTTGCTTGAATTTATATTTGAACAGGTTGATGTTTGATTCCATCTCCAATTTATTCCACAATTGTACCCGACTAACTGTCGGACTAAAACTTTTCAGAGTTGTGCTATGTTTCTGAATCCTAAAGTTTAATGCTTCACGTAATTCATAACGACCAGTACGTTCTTGGAACCTTCTTTGCATTTGGCTTGGTAACAATTTGTATCTTGCTTTGTGTAACAACTGTACTGTTTGGAACTCAACAATGTCACAAAACTTCATGATCTTTGATTTTTAAAATAATTAGTTAGTGTGGTCCAAAAACCCAGCTTTATGAATTACTCGGATGGCTCTTCTTTGCAGCAATACTATTGGATTTAATGTGTTTTTGTAAGTAATACCCCAAACCACAGTACAATAATGTAAAAAAGTCTCCTGGAGAATGAAAGATGGCGCGTAAATGATTGAAACGTTCAGTGTGAATGGAAGTGTTGCTTGCCAAAAAGATGCTTTGATTAAGTTGTGTAATTTCAAACCTCTAGAGTTGGATATTTGCTCAGTTCCTGCCTACTTTAAGTACATGGAAAGCAGTCTGTTACCCCCCAGTATGGCGCTGACTGTCCTGGAGATGAGCTGTGTTAGGTCAGTTTTAATGAATCCACTTTTTATTAGACTAAATATCTTAAAATTGCATGATCTTGTTGATGTTTACACAGCAGTTGTGATGTACAAGGCTCACAATCTCATGCTTCCTCACTGTTTACAAGAGATGTTTCAAACTAGAGAATCTAGAGGAACTGATGGCGAAGAGTAATTCTAATAGGAGGTGTTTATCAGTCAAAGTTGATCTATGGAACCTATTCAACTTAAGGGCTCCAAAACTAGAAATGTACAAGTTAAACTTTATGGAGAAGTATTGAACACTTGAACAAAGATCACTAGAAAATAAGTTGATCGAGGATGCATAATATAATTTTGATTGTTGAAGTTTAAGTTTTGTGCTTACATGTTTCCATCGTTGGTATAAAAGAAACTGTATAATGTGTCATCTTTGGACATAGTGTCTCAGTTGTAAAAGGGGTTAGGCAGAATTAGTCTTGACTTCAGCCTAAATCACTTTCGGTCAGGTATCGTTTAGCTCTCAAATACATAAAGTATACGTTTTTCTTATTGTATAATGTATAAGAGCTTTGAAAAACATGTGACCTAACATCTAAATGTTCATAATGACCGAAGAAAATATCATCACAAAAGCTGCAAATTAGGCAGTATGAAATCTTTTAAAAAACGATAAATCATCCATCACAGTACGATCGAAAGCCTCTACAGACATATTCTATTGAAATGCATGTGATGACTTTTTCGCAGTTCATATTTTCACTATCCTCTCTGTCCTTTCATAATGTGATGTTTTCCCCTTTGTGCAAATCAAAACCGCACGGTGACAGTTCGTACTTCGACACACTGTACTTTTTAACTTCTGCCAGATCCAAACATCCGAGAGCACGCTTTGTTAGTGACACTGTGAAACCTTTGCTATCCATCTTGGTCTAAATCTTCCCTAATGCCGCCCAAAACATTAATCCCTTTGTGAGCAGCAGGGCGACCTCTTGGTCTAAAACCAGGCTAAACCGTCGCTCTGCCTCCGCGTCCCATAGATGGACATCAGGCCGGATGTCCAGCGAGTTATCTAACAGGATCAACCGCGCTCGCTAAAAATGTTTAATCATGTAATTATACTTCAATGGTGGAAGTATAGGATAAGCTCCTGGCATCAACCACTAATCCAGGGGCATTATCAAAAACAAAACAATAACAAAATCCCAATCTGGTGTTTAGTTGTGTTACACGTATTGCTAAGGCCCGACTTGAACTTCTTTATATGTCCAATCATTAATTCACTTAGAGTAGCACTTTGCGGCATCATGACTGAAGCGAAAGTTGAGCATCTGTGTCCATCTGTGCTTGTACTAATATAATGAGGTAACATCCGTTGCTCTGTGTACCCACTTGATTTCCAATATTGGCGCAGCTCAGTCCGAGAGTGCACATTTTCTTATTTGTCTTCACCAAACTTGGACGAAATTGTACAAACAAGACAAGAAAGCCCATTATTACAGAGCAGTTTACTTTGTATTCACCTCGTATCAAGCAATAAGAGGCCACGCATAGCTCGCTGTGTTCCATCTCTCACCATTGACCATAAGAATGTGAAAAGCCTGCTATTATGAGTCTAAACTATTTATTTGGCCACATCACTTCTGCTTTTAAGCGAATGGCAGTAATGCTTTGCCCCTTTCGGGTTTCCTTGGCAACATGGGCATCACTGAAAAAGGATTTTTCTTTTGCCAGACAAGGTTTACTTGATCAGAATATACCAATCCTTCCTGTCATTGGGGCAACCTGTCAGGACTATACCTAGCTAGAGGATTTAGCCTATTGAGCCTGTTTTGGTAATATATGTTTGCCACTTTTCAGAATATTTCCTTTTAATGACCAGACAGACAGACCCCATTCGCACACAGCCCTTGAGCAGTGTCAGAGCGGCCTCGCAGTGTTGCCACGTGCGCGAGTGGTGGGTGGAGTGGGCCGGGGTTTTGCAGTGATGGCTCCTGTGGCTGCGTTTCATTGGGGAGCCATTATTCCAGCTGCATCCTCTTCTTAAAGTCGGCCCTCCCCCACAGTGACTAAGGTGCCAGCTAATCCTTCTCTTTTCCAACACATACACGCGCTACCAATTATCGGTAATACATCACCGCTCTTACCTCTGGCTCAGACTCCCTCAAGGAAAACACGGCACACAATAAACAGCGCAGTTACAATGACGAGCTTCAATACGGCATTTCTGAGGAATAATACCAGCACATTAGCTAAAACGCCATTAAGCATTATGACAATGGAAAACCAAGATAAGGCGTCAGACACCTCACATTCGCTGTGGTATTGTTTCAATAAGCTTCTACAATGTCAAAAGATCCAGTGTGTTGCATTCATTTTGCACCAAGATCTAGTATTGACGATGGGAGAGTGTGACCACAGCGCAAAGCCTTCTCCAGCACATCCCAGTGATTCTTAATAGGGTTAAGATCTGGACTTTGTGGCGGCCCATGCTCCCTGAACTACTCCTTCTCTCTTGTGAGCCTGATGAATCCTGGCATTGGCATCTTGGAATATGCCCGTGCCATCAGGGAAGAAGAAATCCATTGATGATAGAATAACCTGGTCATTCAGGATGTTCAGCTGATCTCATTGATACCAGGGCAAATATCGACAACAGTAAAAGTTCTGGTTAAATAGTTCATGTTGGGGACAAAAAAGACTGGGCAGCCTCTAGCCGCTATAGCATAGATTTATTACCTATAGGCACAGCAAGCTAGTGTTCATATAAAAAACTTGCTCAGCGAAAATGATTACTGAATGGCCGTTTAAGTGACTATACCTAAACAATCACCGAAACATCGTCAGAGATTCAGCAGTTTAAAGAGGGCGACATTTGCAGGGCCAGTGCTACAACCTGCTCTGTGCTTTGTGTTCGATTTCACCTCCCACTGCCCTCTGCGGCCTTTATGTCACGCATCAGCGATTTAAAAGTTCAAGTCCTTTTTGCCTTGCTTTGCTGAACTGCATCGTCGACCGTGTAGACAGAAATAACAATGTCGGATGGATGCGCGTCTCTGAATGTAGACGACGTTGGCTCGTGGGTGGACAGCTGAACATTTAACACTCAGTGAGAATATGAATTAACATTTGTCACTGTGGGGCTAAAGTTCTAATTCAGATGTACTTGTAAAACAGTACGAGAAGTTTGGGGTATTTTTGATTGATTTGGCAGACTTAAACAAATAGACAAGTGGAAAGGTCGTTTCTATCTCCATACCTCCAACAACTCGGCTCATGGCGTCGCCATAGAAACCATACCACAGTGCAAAACAGCGTTTTCCTCCGAAACTCCAGAGATGACACTGCAAGGCTCAGCAAATCTATTCACTGCAGGAGTGAGATCACAATCCTTTGTATAAACCGCTCAACAAAAACACGAGCTATAGAATATTTCATTATCATAATGCCAGGTGGGCTACAGTGATAACACAGAGATTACAGCCGAGGTCACCTCAAAGTTATGGTGGATTTAGCAAAACAACATTCACTTTATTTATACTTATTACGGTTTACAACCAGAGAGTAGTGCACAGTTACATTAGTTACATTAGCTCCTGAAGTATCCATACATCCTGGATTAGTTTTTACTTTTTACTTCTATTTGAGTGATATTATTTTGAAGTAACACTAATAGTTGAAAAACATTGTTTTTTTTTGTTTTAGTGTAAAACCATCATGTTGAATGAATTAAAAAAATTAGATTTTTCTTGCATTTTATCATAACAATGATTTTCTAGTAGGGCTGGGCGCTATATCAATATTTAAGATATATTGATATATTTTTAAATGAGATATGGAATTAGACCATATCGCATATCGATATAGTCAAGTTTATCTTAAACTGAGAACTTTATTTTTTTATCTCTTTATATATAATATATATTATTTATTATTTATATATGCTGCCCTCAGAAAAAGATTGACCTATTTTATTTTATAGGCGATTTTCATTTAAGATATGTTTTTATTTAAATGTGCACCTTACGGAGCTTAATTATACAGTGTTTATGTTTACATTTTATAGTGAGTTTACAATAAAACTACTCGCATTTGGCTTCGACTTTAATTTAACATTGTATTTCACAGCTCTCACTTTGCGGAAAACATATCGGGATATATATTGTCTATCGATATTCAATCTACATTGGACTTTCGGTCCATATCGCCCAGCCCTATTTTCTAATATCACATTTTTTAGGTAAATTCTTTGTAAATATATCATTATTATTATTATTATTGTTTAATTGTTGGGTGTCCTAATAGACAAAACATAAATCAGAGACGTTCAAAAAGTTTCTACATTTTTCCTTAAGTACTTTTTAACTTTCACACACGTAATTCAAATGACTACTTTTTTCCTTCTACTTAAGTGTTTTTTTGTTTTATAGGTTTATTTTTTATTTTTTATTACTTTACTCTTGCAGGACTACCCTGTTTGACCTACCTCGTTTTTTAACAAACATGTTTCTAATTATGGGCGGTGACATCAGACTCCAATTGTTTAAAATCCCGTTAAGTTACGCCACCACAAACAAATGCAGGTGATCTGGCTCAGGTGATTTCCATTTTATTCCTAAAAGTCCGAGCTCCACTCCAAATAATGAGCTATAATGGAACTGGATCTAAACCTGGTTAATAGTCCCCATGCTAAAATGTAACAGCCATACTATTTAACCACGATACAAAGTTTGAACATGCGATTAATTGCACAGCCCAATGTCCGTTTTAACGACCCGCTGTGGCTCCAGGTGTCTGTGGCCTTCTCTCTCTCTCTGCAGCACGATGTTAATACAAGAATAAAGGAGGGGAGACAAGTCCCACAGACTCCCGCGAGTGACAGTCGCCCTGACAGCATATGATGTGATGGGACTCGCCAGGCAACAGTCACTGATTGTGTCAAACTAATGGGATCATTGTCTGACTTGTACCAGCACACTGTTATTAGCGCCGCAGTGGCACGGCAGATGAATAATGCCATGTTATTATGAATATCATTTTCTAAAAGTTGTATTCATCCTATTATTTTTGTTTCCATAACACTTCAATTCCAATTTATTGCACCAAAAAAATCCATACATAAAATACACTGCCCGACCCCCAAAAAAAATCTCCACCTACAGTTAACTAACTGTGATGATCAGGTCCAGGTTCAGCAACACTGTGTCCCAAAAGAATGAGATCAGCTGAACCAGGTTATTCCCCGCACAGGGATATTCCAATGCCAGGATGCATCCGGCTCACATCATGAAAGAGTGGTACATCAATTCCACACATGGATTGGCCACCACAGAGTCCAGATCTTAACTCAATTTAGCTCTATTTCAGACCTGGTTTAGTCCTGATTCTCGACTGAGGTCTTTAGCTTTGATTACAGCACATATTCGCTGTGGCATTGTTGCAAAAAGCTTCTGCAATGTCCAAAGAGCCAGTGTTGCATTAATTTTTCACCAAGATCTTGTATTGATGATGGGAGAGTGTGACCATGGCGCAAAGCCCTCTCCAGCACATTAAAAATATTCTTAATTTGGATTCTATAATATGAAAATCACCCTAACGTGGTGGAGGGGTTTGAGCACCAGAATGATCCTGGGGGCTCTGTTGTCGGGGGCTTCGTGCCCCTGGTAGGGTCTCCCATGGCAAACAGGTCCTAGGTGACCGGTCAGACAAAGAGTGGTTCAGAAGCCCCTTATGAGAGACCAACAGGCCCGGTTAATCATGAGGCCGTCTTTCCGTGGACCCACCACCTGCAGGAGGTCAATGTCCGGCAACAGAAAAGTGGGAGAAAATGGATGGATGGATCAACCTCACATTGTCTGGTTTATTGTTCTATGATGTTCGTGTATTGTACTTTTAATATGTTTCCTCGATGTAAGGCGACCTTGAGTGCCTACAAAGGCGCCATACAAATAAAATTTATAATTATTATAATTATTAATTGCAAAGGTAACCATGTAATACAGTTGTTCTCAAGCTTTTCACACTAAATATGACATTTATGCAGTAGCGCAACAATAACAACAATAATAAAAAAATACAATTACTGCTGCTACTACTGTTTATTCATAATAATAAACACAAAATAGTAATAAATTATAATAGTTTTAAATGGAACAAAAGTATGGAGAACAATCGTAATGTATAATAATTGTGACGCAATAATAAAAAACAACTCCAGTATGAAACGTTTTAAGACCTTCAGCATGACTGGGGAGGAGAGCGTCGTTTGGGAAAGTATTTGATGAACGCTCTACATCAGGGTTCATTCCGTGCCTACACTTTGCCTGAAGCGTAACGGAGCCCGCGATGTTATCCTATAATGGCAGCGCGGTGGTGATGCTCAGAAAGTTAAGTCAGGCTCCGGGACTGAAGCGATGCACAGTCCACTGCACCAGGGTCAGAGAGACGTGTGGGTGTCCTAATGACCTCACAAGTGTAGGAGGAATAACTTAACCAGGCATTGTGCTCTTATAAAATACAGCGCTCCGCATCACTCAGCGCTGTGACGATCATGTAGGAATCCACCAGTCTCTTACATAACTAACTTCAGACGCTGCAGCACATTAAACAGGTACTTTTGTCCGACAGCATGCAGCCATTTGAGCATACAAGCACACGAGGGTTAATGAAAATGACACCACTTAGAGACAAATCAAACCATTATGCACACTGTAAATGATCTACAGCTTGTAAAGTGCTGTATAATTCAGCTCAGAGGAAATCAAGTGGCATCCACTTTTTATTTCAACTGCTGTCATCAGCTGTTCCACATGTAAGCAATGTTCAACTCTATAGTCACAGCTCCCTCTACTGGACACATCCAAATGGAAAGGTAAGAAAAAAGTCTAGTTAAAGCATACTATATTTAGATGTTTAAATGAACCTCTGCCTTTTAAAACATACAATAATAATAATATAGGCTACCATAATTAAATGAACAAGTACTCACATGTTTAATAAGATAAGTAAATAATATCAGATGATAACATTTACAACTTATAAAAAATATAACAAAATGAAAACTGCATTTTGCCCAAATACATCTTTCACCGACATCACACTCATTTTATTTTATTTACAAGTGGCGTTTTGGAAGGATCTCACTGGTGAATTGAAGCACTCTGTCCACAAGGTGGCAGGCTTTTCTTCATCAACTCTAACTCTAAATATTCTCACACCTTATTATCAGTGTCAACCACAGTTTACTGACTTTTGTTCTGAGCTGAAACACAGCAGACTAAGGCGCCAAAACGGAGATATCACATCCCAGTGAGCAACGTTTATGACGACTCAGCTATACAAGCACAGGATTATTTTTCTCATCCAGGCTTTTCTGCAGCCTAGATTTCCTCCACACGTCCACTCACATGTTGTGCGTGACACAATTAAATATGAAGCGCAGAATTATAGAAAGAATAGAAATAAATATTTGAATGTGTCTATCTGCTCCAACCGATGATCTATTTGATCTGAGATTTACACAGCTCTATAATCACTTAAGTACACATGAGACCATTAAAACCTACCAGTGATACTTCTGACCTGCCATGACCTCCAACACTCACAATACAGCGACACAAGAACAGCTTTATTACAGCACTGGATCTGTAAACAAAGATCTAAAACACAGAGTTTAACAAGGCTGCGTTCTGTATGGAGCAGTATCAAAAACTATCTTTACTTTGTTCTATTCAAGAGAGAAGTCAGTGTTGAGTGAGAGTCATTTTACTGGGCCAATAAAAGGTCCCTCTGGTGTTATCAGTGGGACTAGGACAGCTTCAATTAACGCTGAGAACAGATTAGAGTCTCCCAGGAGAGGGCCTCTGACAGCAGCTGAGAGACACCGTTTGTGTAAGTATGCAGCATTTCAATCACATCATGAAAAGTTTAATACAATGAGAATCTATATATTAATATATTCATTTTCATACAGTTGTGAAAATGTCACAATGGACTTGTTTAGGTTGGGAAGATGAGTCCTATTTGTATAGCGCTTTTCACGTGACACAAGTCGTTACACACACGGGCGGTCAACCAAAACACTTCAACACTGACTGAGGGAACTAACACTGGTATTATTTGTAGGATTAATAAATGAGTACAATTTTTACTCGACTCACTCTATACATTTATCTGTGAAATAAACCAATCGTACATAGAGCTGCATTATTAGCTAAATACATTCGAAGGGTAAAGCTGGGTTTGCTGAGCGACTGGTCAGTAAGATACGAGACAGATGTGAGGCTGAGCTGCAGCAGTTTGTCCACCATTTTCCCTGGGAATCAGCGGCGTACTGTAAATAAGTGGAAGCTGATCACTGAGTCCTTCAACTGAGCTGTTGACTGGAGGACTAGTGGGATGATGAATGGGTTAATCCACACATGGATCCACTCTGCAGTGATGGGGTTTAGCATGGGCGCCCACACCACTGGCCCGATTAGACAGCACCTAATGCTTTGTAAGATGATTACATCTATTTCAGGAGGCATTCGTTCCATCACTGAGTTACAACAGGCTTTGATTACAGTGCATTGTTCTTCATCTTGGACAAAGAGCTGGTCAGATGTGAAGAGTCTATCTTGTGTGGTGAGGCGAGTACGTACTGCACCCTAATAATCGATAAAAGCTCCTCAACTCTGATCAAAGCTGTATTATTTACTCGGCATTTTAATGGGACATTTCAAAAAAATGATATTGTATTTGTTGATACATATTTTGCCAGTGTTGTGGGAGAAAGATCCTGAATAAGCGTGCTTCGTGTGCTTCCTGCAACATCTGTTGCAGGATATTATGTAAGCGTTTATAGTGGACATAATCCAGACAATAAATTTGAAAAAGACTTAATGGAGTTCATCCACTGTCACAAGAAGAAAACATTCTTTTATATCGTTTGTTGTTTACAAACAAACAGCTTTCAAACGTCTGGAGGCTGGGGCACTTTCAAAAGGCAAACATTTGAAATTCTGTTTAACTTGAGTTGGGGGAAGCTAAAAACATTTATTCAAAAATAATGCCTAAAAATACATTTAACTATTTAATTTAAGTCTGAAATAACAATATAGGACGCAAAGAATCGAAAAGTTGTTGTATTTCCACCAAAAGGGGAAAACAAAAAACAAAAAAATGTGTCTCCAACTAAGCAAATTAATGAGCAAAGACAGCAGCTCTGGTGAAGGCGTGAAGATCACCCCTGAGAAAGCCGCAGGTGAAGATTCACTTATTGTTGGAAAGATGAAAAATAAAATTGCACACTTGTATTAGTACACCGTTATCGTCATAAGTCAATATTACCAAAGACAGTTTCAGAGTGATGACAAAATGTCACCCAACAATTTGTTTCATCTGATTTTCAACACAAGAACTGTTTGTCACGAAGTAAAAAGGTGTTTAAAGTCTGTGTTCATTCAGTGTTGAGCTTCATGTCCCCAAAGCTGTGTGTTCCCTGCAGCATGTGCTGCAGTCAGTGCAGAGAAGTGAGTGGTCAGTGTCCAGCTGAGGGAAAGACTGCTCCTCAGTGATAGAGTCGAGCAGCCGCTTTCTCACTAATGTAATGTACTTCTGTCGATACAAGAGCAGTGTAGCAGCCAGAGGCAGAACATGTGCATTACTCTAACATCATTTCCCACTACAGAGTGATGTAAGGAAATATAATTTCAAAAGTGTAACACGATACTGCTTCTTTTCCCAAGTAACACTGTGCTCTAATAGAGCAGATTTGTTTTGAATTGTTCAGTGAAGACATTCTCAAGGATACATTTGAAATACGCCCAGTAGAACAGAAAACTCTCATTGAAAGGTTTAGATGAGAGACAAAACATTTCTTTAGAACTAGATGTAGTATTTAGAACAAATGTTATACACCATTGTTAACGAACAATTAAATATAAAGTGTACATAAAAAGTGTGCAGTAGCAATTGCACAAGTGTGCTGCAAGTTGAATTATGGAGGAGTTTGTCCACAAGCCGGAGTGAAACCAAGCTCAGAGACTGTCTTTAGAGATGCTGATGGACTTGTTGTGATCTTGTGGCTAGTTGGGGTTTGGTAGATGACAAATGCAAAGCCTCAAAGAGGAAGGTGGGCAGATGCATCTGACTAAACAACTTTTATATTACTCTAAAGCCGCTCCTGCAGCCTGACCACAGTCTGTGGCACTTTACACACTTTATAATGGCTGAGAATAGAGCTGCATTAAACAGCAAAACACTGATATTATGATCTCTCCAACTTTGGAGGGTCAGGTCAGTTCATAAAATCATCCTGATGTTAAACTGGATCTAATTACATAGTGCACAGAGTCATAACTACAACATTAGCATTAGTCGTAAAAGAGCGTTACACTAAAAACATGTACAACAGGCCAGGAGGGATGAGAGTGTGTTTGAGAGTGCGATTGGGGGACAACGGATGCAAATTAGCCCATGGCGTGTTTACATGCATGAGACCCATGTGTGTTCATTAACATGCACTGTCCCGATCAAATAAATAAATGATTTAACGTGTGTTCTCTTATATCTCTGAGTAGCTACAGTAGCTGCTAGTTCACAATCAACACAAATGCTTTCCAATTAGATCTAAGGCGCACAAAGGTCTATATTTTTACTTATTTTTTCGAAGATGCTGAAGGACACAACACATTTCCTTCCACTACTAGACAAAAGCACAGGTGCAGGTCCTTTAGCACAATGAACTCTTGACACAAACCTCTGCCTCTGCTGTGCAAGGCTCAATTTCATTAGGGTTGCAGTAATATAATAAGAATATCAATAGAGCCGAGCATTCCTCTGCCCTCAGTGTAACTACTGATCATGAACATGGACAGTGACGGACTTACCAAGAAGGGCTTCAAACAGGTTACTCTTGAAAATGCCCATCACTCTCTGAATGGCAGTTTTCAGCTGCTCTTCCTCTGGTTTCATCAGTTTAGTGCAGTATTCTTCCAGGAGCCCCAAGGCCCGCAGAGTATCTGTGAATGACAATTACACAATTACGACCGTTTACGCCGTCTGATTTGTTTGTTTTTTTAAAGACAGAAAGAATATCAGAAGAAATCTCTGTCTCCAGCCCGGACATAACTATATTAGCAAAATAAAAAGCCATTCAGTAAATTGAATTATGTGCTGGGTCCAAGAGTGAACAAATGTAAAAAGTACAAAATGCTGTGTCTTTTAATTCATTCTAATTGCTGTGTACTTCAACAGCGATCAGAGCTTTTACTTTCTACATAATGTGACGTTCCAGTCCTGTATCTGACGTAGGGCATTTGACCCAAGATGTCGCTTTATTATCTGTGCTTGTTCATCGAGGATGCAGTGTTAAAAAAGCCAAGGTCATATTTTCTATCTTAATCTGTTCCTTGCATGTCGCTAAAAGAATGAATCCGTTTTGTTTTGTCATAGAATAGTAGTAAATACAAATATGTTTAATGCGTAATGTGGTCCTTTTAATGTTTGTAATTGAACTGAACATTGAACTAGTTTAGATCTGGACAGTTCCGGTTTACGTCAAAGTTAATACACTTAGGAAATCTGAAACCCGCGACGCGCAGTTCAATAGCACTTTTTCCTAGTATTTTGTAGAGCGACTGCCGGTCATTATCAGGTACACGCGAGATCCCAATGAATGCCCAAAGGCTTAAGAAACTGTCGACCAATTTATGAGATTGGAGTGACATTAATCTTGTGTGTGTGGCGCCTACATCCACTTGCTCTGAAAAGGCATTTTATTATATTTTTGAGCCAAGAGGACACAGGGATTTGCTTCAACACATAAACATGCAATAGCTTGGCCCGTTGCTGAGGAGAGGCGGGAGGGCAAAATAAACATATGGCACTCTTCTTTATCTGAAAACATTATAATCATGACATATTCAATGAATTGACTTACCTTTTTTCCTAACAGGCATGGCTGGCTCTGTGTAAACTTGACTCTCAGTAAGGCGTGCAGTTAAGAGTCTTCTTTTGGACCTTCTCCTCAGTGCATGTTTTTTAAAGTCCTCTTTTTAAGTGCAAGAAAGGTTGTATTTTTATAAACTGTATTTACATGAGGATGACAGTCATGAGAAAAGTTTAAAATGGCTCCCAAAGTGCAGTTATCCCTAACTAAAAGAAACAGTTTAATAAACCAGAGCTTGGCACAAGATTACCGCTTCTGCTCATGACAACACCCGATGTGAACTTTGTGTTTAAAGATCTCTCGGGGCACTGTCCCTTTGAATATCAGTTGTGCAATTGAGATGCCTCGATTGTGGGAGGAAAAAAAAAAAAGCTCAGTTTCGACCTACAGATGTGAAAAGGGTCCTCTTTGGAAAAGCATCCTTCGGCTGACAAGTTGGCAGGGAGCAGAAGTGCCTTGTCATGACCACTCCAGAAAATCAGACACGAGGAAGCTGGAGTCGCACCACTAGACACCGAGGCAATAGGTCTTCATGGCATGATGTAGAAGCAGTAGAGCTGGGTTAATGTCCTATAGTGGTCAGAAAGAGAGATGCTTCGCTGATTTTCAAACCGTCTTGGCCCAGAGAAACAAACAGCCAGTCTCCGGACAGTGCCCTGTCTGAAGAACAGCCCCACATCATTTGAATCAGGACAGTCCATAAAGTTCCATTACCCTTACATAGCAGGTCTAAATAATGCACACACACGTAGCAATTGAATAATAAAAATCGTATTCCTTTTGGAGAAAGAATGGTACTGACACACAATCACTTTTTGTTCTGTCTGGAGGCTTGGACTTGAGCAGGTCCATCAATTTGAACCCCATGAGGCGGGTTTAGGCATGTTATAAAAAACGAAAAGCATCACCCAAACTGTAGCTGGCAGTTATTCCCATGCACACCAACAAAAATACATGTTTGCAACTAGAAGGCTAGCATTCGAGCTAAATCAGCAGCCATCGGCGGCGCCAAATAAAATGATGCTTTTTCCAGTGCGACGCCTGGCTGTAGGAAAATACCTGCCTGCCAACTGTGGGAGAAAATGCATGGCTCTCAAATGTCCCCATTTACTTCATATTCCGCAGAATGCCGCGCCTTCACCGGGGAAAAAATACTGAGGTTAAGCAACCATGTTGGATAAAATGTTCGCGTTGCCACATCGCTTTTCTCCTGGACCAGGTACAGTAGCGTTAGCCTCGTGAACTGACAGCATCAGCATCAGTTTGTAGAGCCAGGACAAGGCACCGGCAAACAGGACACGCACTTCCGGGTTTTCCTTTCACAATAAGACTTGTGTTAATTTCGTCGACTAAAATATGTAGTCTTAATTTTAGTCAAAGTGATTTTTTTTTACGACTAAAATTGGACTAAAGCTAAATTAAACGTTTTGAATGCGACTAAAACTATGACTAAAATGTCCAGATATTTTAGTCGACTAAAATAAGACGAAATAAAAAATGGAAAGGAGAGACTAATATCATCCAAACTTCTATTGACAGTCTGAAAGAGCCTCATATCATGTAAATTCACTGCCAAAGGAACAGCTCTGAGCTTTGTTCATGTGGGAGCAGCTCCATGAAGCAGAGGACCTCGATTAATATGATTATAATGAATATTATAAATACAAAGTCGACTAAATGTGTCTTAATTTTAGTCGACTAAATCTCAACTAAAATTGAATTACATTTTCGTCAAAAGACTAAGACTAAAACTAAATTAAAATATGTTGTCAAAATTAACACTGTAACATACACAGCCATCAGGGGAAACATCTGAGATTCGTAGCACATTAAGCCAAATGTAAAACACTCGTTATCGTTCCCGTGAAATCCATGAGTGGAGACAGTACAGTGTGATAGATGCATTAGTAAATCTAAAGTTACATAAAAAGCAACATGACTGTCAACTAAATACTGGGTTAAAATAGTACTTTTAAGCAAAGACATTTCATTTTTGCCCATATACTTTTATCAATGTACTTTTTTTTGTAGATGAGCTTTGGGGCCCCCCTATAGTGCCTCTAAGGCCCCGGACCCCACTTTGGGAACCACTGCATTAGTGTAGCAACTCGGCTGTAGTGCTGACAGAGTTGTACCGCGGCTCGTTTGTCAACTTTTTAAAACCTCTTAACCCCCGTCTCAACCATGCACACTTTCTTCCGATCGGCTTTACCCAAATCTAAACGTTTGTCGACTGGAGAGCAACTGTGTAACGACTCATTTGAAAGCTAAGGCCTACAAAACTGATCGTAAAGTTTTAGTTGCATTGTCGCCGTGTTCGTGTCACATTTTTTAAGCGTTTTTGTTGTGTTTTTCTAGTACTTTTGTAGTGTTGTTGTTGCTTTTTCATATTTTTTTTTACTGTAGCTCTTGTCCTGGTTTCGCCACATTTTCGTTGACTTTTTGTCACTCTTTAGTCCCTTTTTTGTTGTAGTACATCTGTCGCTTTTTGTGTGCTTTTTTTTTTGTTACTTATTTGTCACATTTTTGTCGCGTTTTCCATCCTCGTTTTCGTTGCCATTTTGATGATGAAGCTTTTAGATTTGGGTAAAGCCAAACTGGAGGAAATGTGGGGATTAAGAAGTTAGCAAATGCCCCTTAACACACAGACATAATAATAAAAAAAAATATATTAAATAAACAGCGGGTTTCCATGGTGCGGGTTTCCATGGTGATTCCACCCCAGACCTCCGTGCGTGCCGTTTACGCGCTTAAACTGACACGTTGAAGTTCGCGTAATCTAAATTATATTATGCATTAAACCTGTTACATAAAAGGCTCATGTACATTGGCCGAGAGGAAATAGTATGCTGAAAGGACTGCAGACGCCACCGCACGGTGGACTGTCGCAGCTGGTTCACTTGCTCAGCGGCTGCTGTTCTGGGCGCTCCTGCCCGACATGAGCCCGCAGCCAATCACGTGCAGCTCTTTCCTTTCGCATCCGTGTGGGTTTTGACAGGGATGCTGAAATTATACATATAAAATACACACAAATATATCCGCCTGTCTTGTGTAATTGAAAATGCATTGCAGGTGATAAATTCAGGCATGCCAATAAACAAGATATCGAGTGGCAGTAAAACGGACAGCAGTGTTGTGCATAATGACAGTGAACAGGATTTTGGCTAAACCATGGGTTAAACTGAGATTACATGTGGCCCAATACCGCCCTCCTACGTTTGTATTCAGCCAGTACACTCACTTGATCTTAAAAACGAAATATTTCTATTTCACTTTTCAATATGGAATTTCCCCAAAAATAAATAAAGTAGTAATTTTGACAACATATTTTGATTTAGTTTCAGTCTTTTGACAAAAATGTAATTTAATTTTAGAAGAGGTTTAGTCGAATACTTATCTTCAATTTTAGTCTACTCTAGCTTTAGTCAACTAAAAGTGCATGCAAATTTAGTCAGCTGTATTCAAGACGAATTTAGTCTTTTTCAGCCAGTACACTCACTTGTAATATTTCTATTTCATTTTAATATATTGGAATTTCCCCCATGTTGAAATTAAAAACTATTTTGTAGCAGTCATTGTGTTTTGACTTTAAGTATACAGGCAGTGTTAATTTTGACATATTTTGATTTAGTTTCCGTCTTTTGAGGTTTAGTCAAATAATGATCTTCAATTTTAGTCTACTCTAGCTTTAGTCAACTAAAATTGCATGCACATTTAGTCAACTCAATTCAAGAAGAAATTAGTCAACTTTGCATTTAGAATATTTATTATGATCATATTTAATCAAGGTCCTCTGCTTTATGGAGCTACTCCCAAATTAACAAAGCACAGAGCTGTACCTTCGGACGTGAATTTTAATGATATGAGGCAAACTCATTGGAAGTTTGATGATTTTAGTCTCTTCTTTTCATTTTTAATTAGTCATACTTTAGTCGACGAAAAAAGTCATAGAGGTCTCATAAAAAACCTTTCATTTAGTTTTAGTCCAAAAACAAAAACTTACTTTGACTAAATACTGTTGTCGACGAAATGAACACTGCATGCAGGTGTGTATAGGAAAAAGACAGCTTAAAAATATATGCAACTACTTAATAAAACATACTATTTTGTGTGTATTCACTTTATTAGATAGACTCGCTCTCAAGTAATTAACAGATGTGTATAACAGCTGAATCTTTTACAATTTGCACAAATAAATATCTAATCTCGATAATATGAACATGGAGATAATATATTGTCTATATCGTTTCGTGCGTTAATGATTTGTCATCAAATAAAAATATACATCTTTGATTAAAGGCACAGGGTGTGAATGTTGTAAAGTCGAAGGAGTTTTCCATCGTCGACGAGGGTTCAAGTCGTCGTCTGTTCTGGTTGTTTATTGGACGCTTCCGCCTTTGACGACGAAGCCCCTACTCTAAAAAAATAATACCCCTTCTCTAAACAGGATGTAACATTTCCATTCATCAAGTTTGGCACTATTTTACACTAGAAATCACTTTGACGTGGGTTTTGCCATCAGCAGCCTCCTCAGAGGTAAGACATCCTCCACCCAGTCCCCATCAGACTGCAGCATCCTCTGCCACAAGTTCGCTTCACTCGTCGTTGAATCCATCCAGCTCACAGCCACTCCATAACTCTTCCCTGAACACAGCCCCAAAGAACGAGAGGTTGTTTCATCCCTAATGCCAAGGCCTTGGTAGAAGCAGTGTTAATTTTGACAACATATTTTAATTTAGTTTTAGTCTTAGTCTTTTGACAAAAATGTAATTCAATTTTAGTCGAGTTTTAGTCCAAAAAATATCTTCAATTTTAGTCGAGATTTAGTCGACTAAAATTAAGACACATTTAGTCGACTTTGTAGTTATAATATTCATTATAATCATATTAATCGAGGTCCTCTGCTTCATGGAGCTGCTCCCTCATGAACAAAGCTCAGAGCTGTTCCTTTGGCAGTGAATTTACATGATATGAGGCTCTTTCAGACGATCAATAGAAGTTTGGATGATATTAATCTCTCCTTTTCATTTTTATTTAGTCTCATTTTAGTCGACTAAAATATCTGGACATTTTAGTCATAGTTTTAGTCGCATGAAAAACTTTTAATTTAGTTTTAGTCCAATTTTAGTCGTCAGAAATATCACTTTGACTAAAATTAAGACTAAATATTTTAGTCGACGAAATTAACACTGGGTAGAAGGTCGTATCTACAGATAGTGGCTCACCTGTCCCCAAACCCAGCCTCAGTCCTCCGATGTAGTGGTTGTTGAGCCGGTCGTGGTCCCACACTGTGATCTCCACGCAGGCCTCTTTCAGGTCCTCCGATCTGAAGCCGTCATAGACCATGGTGTGGTTGAACATGGGGTTGGCTGTCCTCTTCACCACGCGGGTCTTCTGCCTGCTCTTACTGCTCGTATCCGGAAGAACAGTGCTGAAAAGACGACAGAGAGCCTTGATGTTTTTGCCTCACACGCACCAGAATACAGCAGATGTTTTACCATTTCACAAAGGGGTCGATGATGACGCCCCTGACTGGTGGAAGATTCTTACAGTCCTTCACCCAAATCTGCACCTCCCCAGTTTCCATCCTGGATGTTCTTTTACCTGCGTATGAAACCATTTAGTACAATGGATTTGAATTGCACAATTTTTAAACAATTATAAAAAAATTTTTTTTTTTTTTTTTTACATAATAAAATAAGACAAACTTTAAACCCCCCACCCAACCCCAGCCACTCCTCCTTGCACTCATACCACAATCACAACCACAATCATCCACACATTCATAATCATGTAAAAAAAAAAGAAAAATAAGATGAAATCACTAATACCCATCAAAAACAAAATGCCATATAATTAGCAAAACGTTTATAACATAACAAATGGCATAGCAAGTACAACCAATATACTTGCAACAATTATAAAGTTTTACTCTCAAGAGTTTTCCACTGCAGTCAAGGCAAAAAAAAAAGTCATTTATTTATTATTCAAATGTTATTGTTTAGACCCCTCCCGAGTTGTTTGCGTGTACATTTTTTGGGGTCCCAGCCAAAAAGGTTTGGGAACCCCTGGTTTAGATGTATGATACAGAAATCGTACTAGACGCCAGCACTTTACTCTCCATCTAGTGAGGGAAACGTTGCCGTCTTTCAAAATATGTTCCTCCCAGTTGTTTTTTGTTAATTTCCCAAGATAAAATTAACCACTTGGATTCTGACAATTGTCGTTGTTTTAGCCACTTAACTGCCACCCGAGTGTTAGGGTAAGGGTTAACAATTGTTTACATCCAAGTCTCAAAGTGTATTGACTGAAGAGTCTATATGCCAGTGTGATACCTAATTTGAAAGCCAAGACCTTCTAGTGTCTAAAAATATGTGTGACATCTGTGTGAGTGAAACACAACTTGCGTTACATTTGCCGTTCTTAACCATAATTATATGCTGATTAGGGTTAACTAACCCTAACCCCCTGATCAGGGGAGACAGCAGTTAAAGGGTTAAACGAAAGTAATAATTTTGGGCATTTTCTGTTTCAGGCGACAACAATACATTGGAATAAGTAGAAGCACAAATACTTTCTAAATCGACTAAAGCAAACCAAATACAGTTGTGTGCTCACTATGGGACGTCTGGAGAAGGAACCGCAGAGCGACTCTCATCTGTCCGCTCGTGTCCACTGCGCGAGTCGGAGACGGCGCTGATGGGACAAGAGCAGGGGAGGTCGTCTATGGACGGAATACGGCACATTATAAGCAAACACATCATTCAAATGTGGGTAAACACTACAAATGGCTTCGTTACCCTGGCTTTCAATGCGTATTCATTGATTGTCGCGTTACTGAAGTCCCATTCTGACAAATCCAAATCCACCTGCCCGAGGAAACTGTTGCGTCCAAACGTGTCGTTGTGCCAAACGGAGACGTTCAAGTGTTGCGATTTCAATACTTCAAGCAAAATTTTAAACTTGAGGAAAGAAAAGCAACATTAGCGAACAAATGCGACAAACATGACACTTCATAATAACTGCACACGGTCGTAGTGGAGATATAAATATCATCGAGCGGCTGATTTGCTTCTGTGTTCAGAATCTACTGCTCGCTCTGGTCAAATAGAAATATGGGGAAACAATTGGAAGAGTTCATTTGCAAAAACAGCGATGCTTGTAAATACAGAACATCCAGAACGCTGCTGCTTGAGTCCTGACAAGAACCAGGAAATACGACCATATTAGTCCAGTGCTCCGGTCTCTGCACTGGCTTCCTGTCACTCAGAGAATAGAATTTAAAACAGCTCTGCTTGTGTACAAGTCTTTTCATGGATTGGCACCAAAGTCCATCTCTGACATGTTAGAGCCGTATGAACCATCTCGGGCCCTGAGAACTTCAGGGAGGGGTCTCCTGGTGGTTCCCAGAGTCAGGACTAAACACGGTGAGGCTGCGTTTCAGTTTCATGCAGCTAAAATCTGGAACAGTCTTCATGAGGATTTGAGACAGGCCTCAACTCTGACAATGTTCAAATCCAGGCTGAAAACAGCTCTTTTTACCCGAGCAGATGAAAACTGAAAGTATTTTATCTGCACTCTTGCCTTTTACTGTAATATATTAATTTTACGTTGATATTTTATTGATTGATTTGATCTGTTTACTTGTAATTTTATGCAACTGTGAAGCACTTTGAATTGCCTTGTGTATGAATTGTGCTCTACAAATAAACTTGCCTTGCCTAAATGTTTTCTTTTTGTTTTATGACCAGAGCATTTTAAGTGCCATAAAAATATCAAGTCACTTATTCTTAATCAAATCCTCATAGCTTTAGTTTCACAAGTTGCAATTGTAGAGTATACTAAAAAAAAAACACGTTGAGCTCTTCAATTACAAATCCAGTCGTCATTCTATTTTCCTACTTAAGAAAAAAAGGCGATAGGATTTACTGATAAAGCAGACTATTATGTACCAACAAATCCTATTTTTGTAGAGCTAAACATAGTACATGATCATGTTAACCTCAATACTGTGATAGTGGTGTACAAAGCAGATAATAAGCTTCGTCCTTACACCCAGGAGATGTTCGAAAATAGAAAAACTCAGTACAGCCTCACAGGAACTGGCGTATGATGTATAACTTTACTATTATTTAGAAATGCATAGAGCTCAGGATGATTAAAGCAAGCAATCACTCAAGACCGAGATAGATGGATTACTACTACTACTACTACTACTACTACTACTACTACTACTACTACTACTACTACTACTACTACTACTACTACTACTACTACTACTACTAAATGTAGGACAGGTTGACTACGAGAGCCAGAAGAGACAGCTGAAGATAGAAGTGAAAGGTCCTCTAATCAAACACTAAAGCATTTGTAAAGCATAGACAAATACTTAACTCACCATGTAAAAAACACTGACATAGTATTTCTCATCATTTGTTAATACATATGAACATAACTCTGTGTGTTGCCGTAGTAACAGTGCGCACCTTCCTTGTGTCTGAGGTTCATGTTCGGAAAAGGGTTTGGGCGAGTTGTGTCTTGCAGGGTTTATATCCGTGTTCCGAGCAAGGACATTCATCTTTCTTTCTTTTTTTTTTTGCGCTTATAAATTATTCACAAATGACGAGGATAAATGTTTTTTACCCGCAGGATTTCATTGTACGTAGGGTGCACCGTCTTCTTCTTGATCGTGGTTTTCCTCTTACCCAGTTTGGTCTTATCAGGTAGAAGGTAACATTTAACATATCTTTAACGGATACGGAAAAAAAAGGATAGCATTAGCATGTGTTATCTTTATTTTACAGGACATAAAGTGCCCTCAGTCAACATGGGTGCGACCGGTAAACATGAGAAAAAAATGTCTTCACTGTTTACCCATTTAAATTTTAAGACTTTGCATTGGACAAAAACACAAAGAACAACAAATAAGTTACTCAATTATTCACGCATTTTCAGTAGGATTCAGGTCAGGGGACAGGGATAGCCAGCCTAAAATCGTGTCAGCCAAAATCCCCATATTTTCTCATCTGCCCACGAAACACTGTCCCCTTTGAAGTGTAAGATCTTTGGAGTCAACTCGTGGCACTTGTGTTTGTGTTTGGGAGAGAGCAGGGGCTTTTTTTCTACCACGTTCCAAATAAATGAAGGCGATGACCCAAATAACTTGTGCAACTCTCAAGCAGTAACTCTTGGAGAGATGGGGACCTTCTTTTGAACAGTGTGTTGAGAAAAGTTATATTCATTATCTCATGAAACAAGAAGTGATGGACGACATTTTGTTTAAACTATTCCATGTTTCGCAGTGGGCCGAGCAATTTAGCAACTATTCTGAGTTGAGCCTCTTTTATTACATTATCTCTTCTTGTTTCAACAAAGTTTATAAGGTTCTTCTAGAAAGACACAAGGTATAACAAGATTGTTCAAATACCGGACATGTTTTGACGGTGTGGAAAATTACTTCCGTCTTGCTCAAAAGTGTCTTCAGAACAACGGCTGATAAGAGAAGCATCCACGCCGTCGAAACATGTCAGGTATTGAACTATTTTGTTATAGTGTCTGTCTAGAACAGGGGTCCCCAACTGGCTGACATGGGTCAAGATCCGGACCTCCAGAGGCTTTAGTCCAGAAACCAAATCCTTTTCATCATCTCAATATACTTGAAGATGCATTAAGCAGCGTTTTATTTGGAAAAATAAATAACGTTTGTAAGGTTCTTCTAGATCAGGGGTCCCCAACTAAATCTGTTCGAGGTCCACAAACTTTACCATCGTGACCTCCGGCCATGTGTCCAGAGTCCGGACTATTTACATAGTAGAGCTGCTCAAAGAATAATTCTGCCATTTTAATTCAATGTGTTATTTATTTTGTCCATTTCCTTGTTAATCCCGCCAGATATTAAAGGTGCATTATGCAACTTTTAATGTGAAAAAAAGTTGATATTAGTGCATATTTGACCTTGTAGTGACCAAGCGGCCGTATGAGTGGTCAGCATGACACCTTTACTTTCCATCACAGTGGTCTCTAGGACGCTCCAGGATCACTTGTTTTGTAGGTTCTCTGGAGAGAGGCTCCATCAGCAGTGAAAACCTTCCAAACAATTGATCCTGGAGCGTCCTAGAGACCACTGTTATGGAAAGTAAAGACGCCTTGATGACCACCCCTACAGCCGCTGGGTCACTACAAGGTAAAATAGGCACAATTATCAACATTTTTTCACATTAAAAGTTGCATAATGCGCCTTTAATATCTGGCGGGATTAACAAGGAAATTGACAAAATAAATAACACATTGAATTAAAATGGCAGAATTATTCTTTGAGCAGCTCTACTATGTAAATAGTCCGGACTCTGGACACATGGCCGGAGGTCACGATGGTAAAGTTTGTGGACCTCGAACACATTTAGTTGGGGACCCCTGATCTAGAAGAACCTTACAAACGTTGATTCTGAGTTGAGGTTTAAAGGGGTAGACAGTATAGACACTTTTCACATCATTGTTTTTTTCCATATTTACCAGGGGCTCCAATATTTCTTGAGGGCACTTTACATTTGATTACTCACGGGTCCGAGCGGCTCTTCTTAGAATCCCCCATGGCCAGGTCTCTGCAGTGCACCACAAAGATCTGAAACTCCCCGAGCTTTTGGATGTAGTTGACCGCAAACTGAATGGTGCCCTGTACGTCGACGTCGCCCAGGTCTCCGTGGTTAATACTGGTCATGCTGCCGCTTACCTGCACGTAAATAACATTGATTTTATGGCGATATTTGGCTGTACGCAAATCAACTTCCTCTTCGGGACCAGCGACGTACAGAGGACATTGAAGCCATGCCGGAGGAGATGCTTATGTTGGACATGGAGCTGCCAGTGTTTCTCCTCCAGCTCAGATTGTTCTCAAAGGGGCTGTCGCTGTCTGTCTAGTTATAAAAAAAAAACACGTTAAAAAAAAAATTATACATTTTATCTGTTGGCGCCTTTCTTAACGCCCAAGGTCAAAGAGGGTAAAAACGATAGCACATGAAAAGGTAATTCAAACTTAGTAGTAAGAGTGGGCAGCTCTGAACAGCTGTGTTTTAATGTGGGACTTCAATAGATCAATAGAGTCCAGTGAACGGATGTGCAGTGGGAGTGAGTTCAGACCCTGGGTGCTGAGCGGCTGAAGGCCCGAGTGCCCATGGTGGTCAATTTAAAGGAGGGAGTGGACAACAGGGCTGCGGGACAAGGAGCGGAGTGAGCGTGCCGGGGTGTATGGCTGAATCTCTGAGATGTTAAAGCCGTATGAACCATCTCGGGCCCTGAGAACTTCAGGGAGGGGTCTCCTGGTGGTTCCCAGAGTCAATAATAAACACGGTGAGGCTGCGTTTCAGTTTCATGCAGCTAAAATCTGGAACAGTCTTCATGAGGATGTGAGACAGGCCTCAACTCTGACAATGTTCAAATCCAGGCTGAAAACAGCTCTTTTTACCCGAGCATATGAAAACTGAAAGTATTCTATCTGCACTCTTGCCTTTTACTCTAATGTTTTAATGTTTTAATGATTGATTTGATCTGTTTTCTTGTAACTTTATGCAACTGTGAAAGCACTTTGAATTGCCTTGTGTATGAATTGTGCTCTACAAATAAACTTGCCTTGCCTTGAATTGGATCGGCGAAGTCTGCGGGAGCCAGGTTATGGAGAGTTTTGAATGTTAGCAAGAGGAGTTTGTTCTCTATTCGCTGCTTTACCTGTTGCACAACTGGTGTTATCATTAAAATAATATCATATAAAAATGTCATCTTCCGTTTCTTTGTGATTTTTGTTACAGATCAATGCAATGGGCCGAGGTAGAAAACTCCTTCTATTTATTCCAATGTTATTACGCTGATTTCTGATATTGAAGTTGTTTAAATCACCATGTATTTTCAAGTATTTGGTATAATTTATTTTAAGATATTATTTATCTTGTAAAATACCTGTGCTTGGATACAAACAAACAACCATAGTGTCAGTAGTCAACACAAAGCTCATTAGCCTCCGTCGTCCCTTTAAACTCTTGATATTTGAAGTCTATGTAGATTCTGAATGGGATTTTTACTTCCTGAACCAGCGCAGGAGTAGAGGAGGGTGGGCCTGTTGAGCTTATTTAGGTTAATCAGTGTAGGCATTTCATCAATAGAAATGTAACACGACTTATATGATTATAGTCTCAAACTGCAACATAATAAAATGACACTAATTCAACTTTCTCAGCCCACCTCGTCCAGCTGAAAAGCAGGCACAGACACACTAGATTTCTTTGACTTGGCAAAAGGAGTTGAGGTTGCTGAAGGTATTTCTGAAAGTACAAATACAATCAAAGTATTAGCAAGTCGTCTGTTCTGATATTGTAACATAAGTACGGTTTGTATTTACTGTATGTTGCAATTACCATCATCCACACGCTTGTCCTTTTGTTCCCCTGTGAGAAAACATGAAAACATATATTATTTCCTATGATTGTGCACTTCTACCCTGATACGAATCAAGAGAAAGCTCTGTTGTTACTTGTTGGTGACGTGAGGTTTTCCAGACTTTTGGAGGAGGACATCCTGGTAGACATGATCGGGCTGGATTTGTCCTCATAATCTGCCAGAGACAAAGGAAAAACTGCACTGCACATGTCTCTTAAATCCATGCATTTAGAGTCAGTCGTCAGATATTTAAAGACTAGCCTGACCAGCCAGATGTGAAGAAGGTGTGGATAATGTTCATTCGATCCAATCAGTCGCTCTTATTTCTTTACTTTAATGGGAGAGGAGTTTGATTAAATGTATATTTTTATATTATAATCACTAAACTCCAATTTATAGTAATGGCACTGTCCACTGAAATGTGACTGAAAGTCTGTCTGTACAATGTCATTATCATTCTATTGTGTATTGTTTTTAATGAACCTTTTACTTAAAATGTATTCTGTTGTGTGAAATGTGCTTTGTAAAGGTGTCATTTTGTTTGAGCTCTGTGGATAACCAACTCAAATTACCCAGAAGGGAGTCGAGTGGCCAAACCCGAAGTAAGAGCAACGTTCAAATACATTTTTCTCGAGGGGAAATAAAAAGTAGCCACTCAAATAATTACTCAAGTAAAAATAATTCAGTAATGAGTAAATGAGCGTAACATGTATACTTTAGTGTTGATTTAAAAGGACAGACTAAGCGTGACATGACCCATTTTTGTCTGTTATCTTATATGAGAAAAGTGTGGTTTTCAAACCAGCCCGTTTTGGCTGCTCACTTCCTGCAGTCTTCCTCTGACTGCAGGAACTCATTTTCACTTTGTCACATCAAGCCTTCATCACTTACAGATTTAGAGCCAAAAGTTTTAAACTACTCAGGTTAGATACTGTTACTTCACAATAGAGTAGAAGTAAAACGTACTGTGTAATAAAACTACTCCAAGTGCAATTACTTTGTAAAGTTATTACTATATATGTACGTACAACAACGAATAGAGCACCTTACCCACATTCACTTATTGACTTTTATAGAAACTATTGGCTAGTCAGGCTTTAACAAGAGACTTACACATAAAATAGTGTATAATTAGATTTAACATAATTAGAAAAATCTTCAGGCGTTGTGTGAGTAGTTGGACTGATACATTACAACTGTCTGTAACATCAGTTTTGCAATTTCATTTACTGTTACCCGTGCAGTGATTGACTTAAACCACCATTTCTCAATCAACAGAGAAAGGAGTGGAGACAGAAATGAAAAGCTCACTGTCTGAACTTGCCCGGGACAGAGACCACGCTCGTGTGGCCGTGTCGTCACTGGAGTCTTTAATTTGCTCAATCCAGGAGCAGACTCGAGGATCCTTGTTCCCGCTCTGATTTCCCACAGACTCTCGGAGGGGACTTTGTGGTCTGTGCAGAACGGCAGCAGCATCGCCCTCATCTTTTCGGTGAAATGGGGGAAGATGAGCTCTGTCCTGCGGCCCCAAATAGTGTTGATAATCTTGAGGGATTACTGATCTTGCAAGAGGAGTTTCGTGTATGTTTTCACTGTTCATTTTAACTTCCGGGGATGGACTTTTCTTCAGTCTCGGCACCAGAGTTGACTTATTCCCCAGATGCTCTCCGGGATCTATGACAATCGGAAAGGTTTTCAATGGCGATCCGGGTCTACTCCCTTCAGGACTGGCACATTCTCTTGGCAGCACCCTTGGGTGGCAGGTCTTGGACGGACTGCGCCTCACGTCATCGTGCAGGTCTTTAGATCTTTTACTTGGAGATTTGCTCGGGCTGTACGGTCTTTCCTGCAGATTTGAGCTGTCTTTAAAAAAAAAGCCTGTTCCACTTTTCGACGGTGATCTCTCCACACTCTGGCCCACAAATCCTTTATCGCTAACGATGACGGATTTCAGCGTCGTGATCTTGGAAGGAGACAATTCAGCAATGTCCTGCTTTTTCTGGCTGCCTGAGGTTTTCAGTGGAGATGCAGAGAAAGAAACTTTACTTGAGTGAACCGGGCTGCAGGGCGCACTTGTCCTACCGCCCGAGCACTCCTCCCAGAAGTTCTTGAGCTCGCCTACATTTGCCGGTTTATCGTCTGGGTGATTGTACACGAGCTGCCTGGGAAGTGGGGCCGGGCACAGGTTCAATTTGGTTTCACAGAGCTGCGTCTCCGGTACTGAGCATATGATGGAGTCTTCATTGACTTCGTAAATTAGAACAGGAAACGCTCGATAGGTGCCGTCTTCTTTGGAAATCTCCGGCAGCTGTCCACGTCGAGAATTCCCTTTATTCTCTGCGATTTCCACATTTTCTTGACTCCTATCTTCCTGAATAATGTGTGTAAAAGATTCAGTTTTAGCAACGTCTTCATGCCGTGCGATTTCTGTGGCACATGCGGTATTTGGCTTGGTGTTTTCCTCCTCCGGGGATGCTTTCAAATCGGAGGAGCTTTCTGTAGACTTTGCATCCCTGTCCTCTGTTGTGTGTGAAGGGGCATCTGCTGATTCACTAAAAGGAGTGTTTTGCACAGCGTTGAGTTGGAGAGTTCGCACTTGTGTCGTCTCAGCATCGGTCGTTTTTTCCTGTGAAAAGCCTTTCACTAAATCCTCGCTTTGTGCTTTTTTCTGCTTCACCTCCTCCGTCTGTGCGTCAGTGTTTTTCGCTTTGTCTCTTTTGAAAAATCCCAAAAGCTTCTGCTTAGCTGTCGGTGAGATTGCATGAGAGGGTTTCTCGGAGCTGTCATTGGTCGGGATGTGGTCGTCCTCAGGCGGTGTCTCCATTTGGACAGGCTTACCTGGCTCCTGAATGGCTGAAATGATACAGGACACTTGACTTGGGGTCTGGCACGGCTCCGACTGACCTGCAAAACAACATTGAAAAACATGGATTACTATTGTGAAAGCTTTTATCATCATTTTTCAGTTTCTGTGAATTTACTACAGATTATAGTGAATTAGGATTTAATCACTGGGGTTTGCCATTTGTTTTGATCATATGCAGTCTAAGCAAGGTTTTCAAAGAAGCAGTCATTAATCTAGTCAAACAATACCGCTATGCTGTTGAAAAAAAAGTGTAGGTGCAACTGATATTGGGAAAAAAAATGTATTTTTCTTTATAGGCCAAGTGTTGATGCCTGTTGAGTCCAGGGACAGCACTAAAGAAAGTTACCTGGTTGTCCCATCTTAAATAAATGACACAAATTTTAAATGTATGGAATAAATTTACATTATTGGTCTGTTCTAGACAAATATTGTAGTATAGGTATTGAAAAAAGTATCATTCAGGTATTGGTATCATAAACCAAGTATCGTAAAGTGCTCCTGGAGGAAGACACGTTTAAGTTATAGCCCTATGCACCCTAGTTTCAACTTGTTAACCTATAATTAGGTCAGGGTCACTAAGGCATGAGCCAAGTCGATCTGATATGAAATGTATATATATTCATGAAACTTTAACAGATCAGGATGGACAGACACACAGTTGTGCTCAAAAGTTTACATAACCTGACAGAATAATTAGTCAATTTTTTGGCAATTTTTATCATGGAATATAAAACACAAAACCTTTTTTTTTTCACTCATACTTTTGTTCACTCATAGTTAGTGGTTGTGTGAAGCCATTTATGGTGAAACAACTGAGTTTGCTATTTTTAAATCATAATGAAAAAAGTACAGTACCAAAATGACCCTGATCAAAAGTTTACATACCACAGTTTTTATTACCGTGCATTGCCCCCTTTAACATCAATGACAGCTTTTGTGGTAGTTGTGGATGAGTTTATTATTTTTTTACATGGAAAAGGGGCCCATTCTCATTGGCAAAAAGCCTCCAGTTCCAATAAGTTCCTGGGCTGTCTTGCATGAACTGCACGTTTGAGCTCTCCCCACAGTGGTTCAATGATATTGAGGTCAGGAGACTGAGATGGCCACTAACAGGACCTTCACTTTGCTCTGCTGGAGCCACTGGCATCAGCGAAACACCTCCATATTTCACAGTAGGTACGGTGCACTTTTTTGTTGTCAAGAAGGCCAATGAAAGGGTATGTAAACCTTTGAGCACGGCTGTATATAGTCTGTGTATAAAATTATCTATTATATTTCTGTGTAACAGTGGGCAAAAATGAGCCTGTGAACAAAAATGAGCCAGTTGAAAATAGTTCAGGTCATATTGTCACCTTTACGTAGTCAAAAAGAGTTAGTATCTACGTTTAAGCAAGTCACTTACCACTTTTAACTTGTCGGCCGCCATCTTGCAATGCCACCTCCGTCTCGGTTGATTTGCTCGCCGGCTGCTCCAGCACAGGCTCGGCTGCACTTTTATTTCCCGCTTCACTGCCGTTTTCCTCCTCAGTCGGAGCGAGTGCGTCCACATCCAACAGGCTGTGTTCTCCAAGGTCCTTCCCATCCCGCCTCTTCACCCCACTGCGACTGAACCTCACCTGCTTCCGGTCAGTCCAGGCGTCCGTGGGAGACTCTGTCCCGACTGCGCTCTGTGTGTCCAAGTCCAAGTGCCTCAGGATGCCCCTGGGAGCAGAGCCGTTAGCGCGACTGTCATTTCCTTCTATAGCTACGTCTTCATTTGTGACACTGGCTGGGTTTTCTTCAGGCACCGGCGTGAGAACTGACTTTTGTGAAAAGGAGGGAAATGTGCTGCTCGGGTCCACACTTTGGAGAAGACCGTAAGGATTGATCAGATCCGTTGGTAAGATATACTCTGAAGAAGGAAATGAGAAACAAACAACAAACTTTAATAATGTATGTTCGTCACAGTTATAGACACACATGGGTTTTCAATTAGCTTTAAGCCTCTCAACCCCCACCCAAACCGAGCACATTTTCCCCAGTTTGTTTTTACCCAAATCTAAAAGCTTCTTGAAAAGAGCTTCAAAGTAGTGACAGTGACAAAAACGCGACAAAAAAGCAGCAAAACCGTGCCGGGAAATCTACAATAACACAATAAAAAAAAACTCCAATAATAGAATAAAAAAGCCACGAAAAAGCAACAGAAAAAAAGCGATGAAGAAAGCATGATACATTGTACTTGCCAAATTTAGTACAATGTAATGGGCTTTGTCACAATGTGTAATAACTTGTACCTAAGGGTTAGATACATTAATCAATCTTTATTTCAGACTCACAAAGGTCCATAAAAACATGTAAAAAAGACAGACAGACAATCGTAACAGAGAATATCACTATTATATATATTATATTATATACACAATGGAATAATGTGTATTATTACTTTGCAGGTACATAATATAATAAGACTTCAGACACTAACTCTAACCTTAAGTCCTAACCAATGGACGACCACGATGCTAGGAGCCGACATTGCTGCAGTTCCTCCGTATAGGGGCGGCAGAACAAGCTAGACTTCCATAAGCAAGCGCTGCACTTTAGACACGTTAAAACAACTTTAAAGCCTGGTGCCTAATTTTCCTAAACTTTCTACAGCTAGATGTTCCTCCTGCTGGGTTAGGCACAATTACAGGGACCAGGCGGATTTTCGTAAGGAACATTTTAGAAATCTCGTATACTTATGAGGGCCGGACTTTGATTGACAGGCTGTTAGCATGAGTTAGTTCTTATGGCAAACGGGGAGGAGTGAGGAGATGGAGTCTATTAATATTATGTCTATGGTCCTAACCCTAAAGGTCATATGTCTTATTACATTATGTACCTGCAAAGTACTAATACACATTATTCCATTGTACATGTACTACATAGATACAAGTTATTACAGATTGTTACAAAGCGGATTACATTGTACAAAATTTTGTTACAAGTACAATGTATCAAGGTAGTGTAAAATAAAGTGTTACCAAAAAAACAACATCAAAAAAGTGTAAAAAAAGAGGCGAAAACACTTAAAAACGGTGGCGACAACGCAACAAAAAGAGTTAAGATCAGATTAGTAGGTCTTGGCTTTCAAATGAGGCGTTACACTAGCCTACTGGCTGTGAGCTCCAGTCGAGAAGCTTTTAGAATTGGTCCCTGTAATTGTAGCCCTAACCCTAGGCGGGGATTAAGAGGTTAAGAATGGTCCATAAAAGTCCTGTTTCTGCAGGCCGCAAGTCATGCAGTAAAGATTAAAGCATTGGAATGTGTTTCTGTGAAATCCCCGGCTCGTCGGGCAGCACTGTGTGTGTGTGTGCGTGTGTGTGTGGAGTGTGGACTTACTTCACTTTGAAAAGCTCAAAGTTTCCTACTCGTCGCACAGCAATCAAGCACAATGTTTATTTAGCGCGGCAACAATTGTAATTTAGGAGCAAAACCCATGTAATTGGTCATTATTAAAACGACGGTACTTATGGGGAATTTATGGAACATTTTATTTATTTATTAAATCCAATAACACCGAACACTAAATATGTTTCAGCCCCAGTGAAAGAGAGCTAACTATTTAGGGAAAGCCAGTTAATCATTCATCAGGTTGCTAATTTGAATAGCTAAAGATAATGTTTAACAACCACTATAAATGTCACACTATAATAATAAAGAGAACCCAATAGCGCTGCACAATATTGGAAAAATATCAAATAGCAATTGCGATTTATGTCTTAAAGTCCAGATTCAGTTCACTATACACTTTCAGCACGGTCCGGGAACGTCCACATTTAGGAGAAGGTTGAAAGAAGAACTGCTAAAAATACAGTACAAGACTCATCTCAGGCATTGCAGTGTGAGTGGAGACATTATTTAGTTTCCCAAGGACATATATGATCAAAATAACTGCAATTGAAAAAAAAAAAAGGCGTTTAATTGCACAGTTGTAGCAGACAATATAGAAAAACAAGTAATAAAAGTCACTTCCAAGAGTACACCCCACCTCACATGAAATTTGGAAATCCAGGACATGCCAAGCAAAACCCCTCAAGCCAGGAAGAACAGCAATGAAGAGCCGCCAAAGCCCATCATTGAAGCAAAATTAAACCAAAACTTACAGTGATTTACATCCTAACTGCTTCCGTGATTGCTCATCAATTGTCCTCAAACATAACAACTTTGCATTAGACGAGAGACAATAATAATGGCCATGTGCCGAGAAGTGTGTTCAGACCTACCATCGGTTTGTGAATGGGGTGCCTCCTCCTCTGGCCCACTGTTGAAGGGATTTCTTCTCTGCGTTTACGAAAGGATAACATTTTAACCAAGGAAACGCCCCAAACATTTTATTTTCTGTGTCATATAAAATGGTACCTTACTTTTGTGGGCGACAATGGTTTGGACGTCCCTTGTTCATACGGGTCCTGAGCCTGGTACCTGATAGAAATGACAGTTAATAACAATCTTTTTCCTCGCAAAATAGCTGGAGCTGAATCTCCCAATAGTGGTGCAAAGTCAGTCCCAACAAATCCCAGTGTTGTACAGTGTTGTATACTAAACCAAACAGAGCAGTCTTGGCTCGTCTCTCCCAAGAAATTTTAAAGGAATTGAACATCATCTGTATTCTTTTATACATTAACAGTTCCTTTAATCTCAGCTGTGCACAAACATATTTCTCAAAATCATCTTGGAAGCCAGTGGATCTGTGTTGGACTTCTCCTTCCCCTGCTCAGAGAAATAAATAAATGACCAAGTAACATGCCTATGAATATGACAACAGTGGGTAAGATGTAGCCAACATGTTTAACCTGCCGCCCACCCCCGATCAGGGGGTTAGGTTTAGGGTCAGGGGTTCAGGTTATGATAATAATAAATAATAATGGCTTACACTGATATTGTGCTTTTCAAGCCTTTGTTTGTAAGTTTCCCAAAGCGCCAAACTGTAGTCATTATTCATTCACTCCATACTCGGTGATAGGGCTGCACGATTTTGACAAAAACCTAATTGCGATTTTACGGACAAATATTACGGACAAATCGAATTACGATTCGATTTGCAGTTTCTATATTTGATCCATCTAAATGCATAAACTGTGGGGGTCATGTTAACTTTTAACCTGTCTAACAACATATTCTTGCTCAAACTGACCCACGTTAGAACAATACTAAATAACCCCCCCCCCCCCCCCAATATTTGGTTTTATGTGGACAACACCCTTTTCTGGAAGCGTTCAGCTTCCACCTTTCCCCAACATTCAGAGTACCTCTGGGGGACAGCCATGTGGCTAAAATTACTCTGGGTTGGGATCATAGCGTCTATCTAAACATTTTAGAATCTGCTTTATGGAAACTCAGACCTTTTATCTGTTGCTGCTGAACCTGAGATCACAAGGCTCCACAATTCTGGTTGATGAACATCGATCACTCAAATGCCAGAGACAAAAAAAATATATAACTCAGCCTCTTGAGGTTATTGCACAAGTCAAAATCTCGATTGCGATTGGATATATTGATAAACCTTGCAGCCCTACTTGATAGTAGTGAGCTACTGTTGTGGCCACGGCCCCCCCCTTCGACCACCAACACACTCACTCTCTGATTCATCCTGACCTATTGTACATGTTTTTAGTGGTAGGGGAAACCAGAGTAGCTGGAGGAACCCTACGCAGACACGGGGAGAACATGCAAACTCCAAACAGAAAATCCCCGTCCGCCCCAGGGATCGAACCCGTGACCTTCTTGCTGTGAAGTACAAGCAAGGGCTACCGTGTCGCTTGATGTAAGTCGTGTTTCACTCACACAGATCTTACACATATTTTTAGAATCGAGAAAGTCTTGGCTTTCAAATGAGGTTTCACACTGGCATACTAGGCTGTAAATCAATATGCTTTGAGATTTGGAGAAAATAACCCTAACCCTAAGATGGTAGACAGCAGGTTAAGCTATTACAGTGTTTCCTATTAATAAAGAAAACTATTATCTCTCCTACATCCTAAAAATAAACTTCAGAAAGCAAAATAAAACTCTTATCACTGACACTGACATTCCCTGATATTGTAATGACATAAATTACTAAAATATGTTTGCTAGTTCCCTATAGTCTTTGCAGATATATGTGCGCTGTATTACACAACAAACATTCAAAATGGCTCTAAGAAAATATCAATATTTTAAAGTGTGAGCCCGGCCTGATCAACATGAGCATGTGAGGCGTGACCTTTTTAAGAGGATTACTCATTATTTCAAGGCCAAATACCGAGAGTCCATTGGCTCCAAGTCTGAATTCTCTCACTTGTAATCACGAACGCACACGGCAAATCCACTGCCGGGCCGGCATGTGACAGGGCACGCAACGCCAACAATAAACTGCTTTTTGTTTATGCTTCGTAACCGTAATGTTTTGTCGTGCAGTTTACCTGTCGCCGCCGGGCGCTGTGAGCGGCTGCTGCAACAGTCCAGAGAGAACAGCCGGCACGAACACTTCCTGGTTCTCGCTGCCCACAAAACTGGGCCTCTCCGGCACTATCTGTGAGAGCTCCACTGCACACAAGTCAGGACAAAAGGTTACTTAACCAAACGGGAGAGGTGTCAATTCACCAGCATCTCCTTGAAAATAATTTATCTCTAAATTGAGGGAAGAAAGACTAAAAGACCCACCGATTTTACAAAGAAAGAAAGAGGGAGACGTACTGCAGGTATTTGATAATAATGTCTTTATCAATATCTTACGCTTTGTTGGTTAGGACATATTAATATAAAACAGCTAAAACTAAATATCCTGTAGTTTCACATCCTGGTTTTCATGTGATTTCCCCACCCCCCTCCTCTCGCTCCCCTTTCCTGCACAGCTGTTTCAAATTTTTTTTAAAGAACAAACTATAGCGGCCCGTGTGGCTGCAGTGAAGCTATGGCAGGTGTTTTTACTATGCGATAAGAGATGAAGGTTCTTGAGTCATCGTCTGTACTCTGTAGGACGTTACGCCTATCATCCAAAAGGCTTCGTCAGCGACACTAAGGTTTCTAGCTGTCACGCAGACTAGATAAAGACCACTTGGGAGGGGTTAGCTTGGTTAAGTCCCTCCCCTTTTCAACTACAGAGTACAGACGATGACTCAAGCACTTTCATCTAAGAAGGACAACTCCTGTACAACTATAAGCCTGCACAGACATTTTGCGATGAGGGGATTAATCTCAGCAAGAGATCAAAAGATGAGGAACGCATTTCCTGGATACATAGGACCTCAGGAGGAGCTTTTTTGGGGGGGGAGCTGGCGCCTTGGTGCTAAGTACAGCCTCTGGGGTAGATTAAAAGATTACTCAAGGATGCGCTAGTGGGTCGAAACACAGCTCCAGGTCTGTTTTTGATGATACAGCAACTTTGTAAAATGGCTCTAAAAGCTCTAAAAAGTCGATTTTGCATAACAACTCCCCTTTATATTGTTGGTTGGGGTCCAAACTCATTCTTAACTTTAATACTGCATTTCCACCATCTCAATTCTTGGCTGGTATGAGTTTCTAAGCAGGTATCACAACCTTCAAGGAGCTTACTGTCGCGATAATGTAAACAACAACGTTCACAATCAGCAAAAAGGCTTTGAAATTAGATGCACAAGTGACAATATCTACAGTATAATAACCTCTTTGTTATGACGCTGAAAACTTACAGATGGTTATGGGTTTGTGCGTGTGTTTCATAGAGGCCCATATTATATCAGAGCCGTGGATTCGCTCCTGGTGCCGAAGCTGTTTGGTCTCGTAGAACCATTCTCCCGTCAGGTACTTCAGCCGTCCTCTGTCCACACTCTTCTGCTGCAGCTTCCTGTGACAGGACAAACCATTCTGATGCTTTACTCTCATTTACGCAGAATAAACACTGCTTTTTAGAGATCAACAGCTGTGTTTTATGTTCGCCAATACTGATTTTTCAACTCTAGCTCTGCCAACATTTTAGGTAGGGGTATTCGAATCATTTTAGGCCTGTTAATGTATAACATTAATGAATGTCAATATAGTAAACTGCTCGGCATCAGAAAAGCAGAGCAGTTTTCAGTCACTTGGGATATTGTTCAGTCGAATCCTGAAAGAAAGACCTTAAACTAACTCCAGATACCTCAGAATCAGTCAGCTAGACTTGCTTTAGGTTGCCTTTTTGAGCAAATATTAATCCAATGCAGCAAAGACGGCCATGAAGGAAAGTCAAGGACAGATTGGCCTGTAGTTCTGTGTTATCGTTGGATCTTTGGATGCTCCTTTTACTTTGCCTCTGCCAAGAACAAATGCACCAAAGAAAAACATTTATATACCGCGCCATCTCACACTGGAATACGCTGCCTCATGAAATTAGGGGAATAAGTAATCATGTTTCTTCCAAAACAAATCTTAAGAAATATGTACTGAATTGGCTATGGTAATTAGATTTGTTTCTTTCTTGTGTTATCTCGATTATAGAATTTGTATCTACTTTGGTAAAGACTAATGGGGATCGTTCAAAAAATAAGAAGAGAACATAATACAGGTAGCAAGGATAATAAGGCATATATTGTGGACCTACAACAAGCAAATCACTAGGCCTGAAAAAGGTATTGGCCTATGCTGGAGCGTCAAGGCAAATATTACCCTGTATATCACTGATACACCGGCCGATTCCTGAAGCCCCAAACACACCATGTTTTTGCCTGCTTCGAGCACCAAGTTACAGCTTTTATCAAAGTGGGGCGAGCAGAACATCTGACACACATGGATTTCGTAAAGCAGAATCAACACCTTCTAAACACATCGTGCACAGGCGTGAGGGGTCACAATTAGGGTCGATTCTATTTTTATAGCGCCCGATGTGCCATTCACGTGTGCCTGACGTGCTTCTCTCTCGCCTCAACCCACTTCAATGAAAGCTAAATCAAAACGCATCAGAAACGTGTGCACCATGTTCGAGACCCTATGTTTTCTCCACATGAGACTCACTGCACGCGCTGCTCCTCAGCCTTCTTCAGCTCGGCGTCTCTTTTCAGAACAGCCAAGATGACCTCCTGCTCCTCTTCCGTCAGGTAGCTCAGGTCGATCATGGTCAAGGCTTTGAGACCCAGTTCACTGTGACGCTGCAAAAAGACACCCCGAGTTTGGCTCCATTGGCCCAGTCGTGTGTTATGACCTGTTCTTAATCCCTGGAAGTAAAGTCAGCCTGCATGCCTGCTCCTCTCAGCCATTTGTCTGCACCATCTTCGAATCTGAAAAACACAGAACACAAGTGACGCTGACGGGCTTACTCATAAATAGGGCTGCCACCATAATTACTATATCGACTTATCGTTCAATAAATAACAGATAAACGATATACTTTTGGCCTCGATATTTATCGTCTGCACATTTATTAGCATCACTAATACTCCCCTATTTTTTCTTTTGTGAAACTTTGGTTTTTAACTGAAGCAAATTGAGTCGCATTATATTTCATGTTTATTGCAGCTTGTGTGGTATTTCAGGAGATGACAATTCACTTTTAGAACAAAGGTTTACGGTCATATGTCTGAGAGTTGACTAGTATCGTTAGAGTCAGTAATATCGTTTATCGCGATACTTTCCTGCCTCAATATATCGAACATCAGATGTATTATCGTGACCGGCCTACTCATGAGGAGTGAAAAGTAGAGGGGTATAACGAAAGGGGAGCAGTTTAGGAGATGCTCTAACCCAGTTGACAGTTAAACATCTCTTGCGTCTGAATGTAGTATACTGAGATGAAGGAGGAAGCGAGTAAACTATATTGTGTCCAAACCTGGTCCAAACCCATTCCCAACTTTCCGAACACAGTCCTAACTTTCCAATTCTTGACAGGGACAAGTTTATAAACACTTTTCATAACTTGCAGGGTCACCTTTCAGAGTCACTGTCACAGAAATGCTATTAAAAAAAACTATAGCCTGCAAGTTTATGAAATTGATACAAATGCTTCATAATTAGATGCGCAGGGCCTTTAACATTATGTAGCAGCTTTCAAAATACCACACTTTTAATACTTGCAGATCTGCCCTCACAAGCCTCCAACGACCACACAACGATCATGTTAAATCATTCCTCAGCCACACACGTCTTTAACAAATTAACTTTAATCTTTAGGCCTTATAGATTTCTAACAACACATGATGTTGCACCAGGCCAGGGGTAGGCAAGTTTGCTCGGTGGAGGGCCGATTTTCTTCATCG
Source organism: Proterorhinus semilunaris (assembly GCA_021464625.1). Lineage (NCBI taxonomy): Eukaryota > Metazoa > Chordata > Actinopteri > Gobiiformes > Gobiidae > Proterorhinus > Proterorhinus semilunaris. The sequence continues at coordinate 14,774,464 of CM038355.1, read as the reverse complement.
TCAAAAGACCAAGGGCCAGACCTTCCAATTGTCCGAAGTAAAGCATCATAGCATCATATTTGGCCTAAATGGGTGTTCTGCTAATACATTTTAAAGGAATTGACAGCATTATTAAAATTTCTAGAGTACTTTAACGAGCATTTGATCTCTGATGTGTGTAATTATGTTCCTCAAAATCATCTCGAGGGCCAGAGTTTCTATAATGGAGGGCCGGTTTTGGCCCCCGGGCCTGACGTTGCCTACCCCTGCACTAGGCCTATTACCAGAGGTGAACCTTAAAACAAGCGCCAACAAATCCAAAAAAGACCCAACAAAAGCTCCATGTTTTCTTGCCTGAACACGTACGACTGACTGTTCACTCACTCGCTCCTTCCTTCCATAAAAAAGATCACAAAATCTCTGATCATACTTTAGTGTGAATTCTTACTCTCGAAATGAGTCTTATGCAATGTTGCTCCACCACAATTACCACAAGTAATCCATATTGAGCAAGTAGTAATCGCCTCTGCACTGCATGACAAGGCTTTGGGTAACAATATTTTTCTCACCAAGGGTCACTGGAGTTATATGTTGTACCAAAACCAAGAATGCTGCGGGTCTTGTTTGCAAAGGGAAATGTTTACAAAGATAACAAATGATGGGCTTCCTCGTAGTGACTGTTTATTTGAATATTTCCTCATAACGTGCTGTTTCTAAGTGTGATGATGAGCATTATTTTGCACGAGGTTCATGCACAGTATTACAGTCTACCTATGGTATTACACTTTTCAGATACAAAAAAACTAAAATCCCCATATATTTTCATGTTCAAACAGGAAATAAGTGATACATGACTTTAATTAAATTCCCCCAAAATGTTGGTTTCAATGACGAACACGCAAGTTTCTGCACAAACAAGATGAGAAGAAGGAGGAAAGAAGAAGAAGAAGAAAACACTATTATGATTAATTTCTCTAATCGTTACACCGGTAAAAAGTCAAGCCAAAAGTTAGATAGACCCCACACAGTATGTAATAAACTCGTCCTTACCTTAGACACGTTCAGTGATAGTGGGCCTCCTCTTACTCCCTGCTCAGAGTTAAGTGTGAGGTCCAGATCCAGTGCCTTCAGCAGGTGGAGGGAGGGGCCACGTGGCGTGAGACACGAGGAAAGACTTTTTAGGGTAGTGCCGTTTTGGCCATACGCAACGTTTTTGCTGCGGGAAACATAAAAAAAAATATATATATATATATTTTTAGAGATGAATCAAGGGTTTTTACGCTCAAGTATTAGGAGTACAAGGGGTAATGGTAGGATTAGCCTACCGGTATCGACCTAATCATACCACCCAAATGTGTCAATATTTTAACAGCGAATAGAAAATTGCTGTCCTCAGTCGGCAGGTCAAGCATAATTTGACCCCGACGTGATTTGAACACGCAACCTTCTGATCTGGAGTCAGACGCGCTACCGTTGCACACTCCCACTACGCGTCAGGCCACATTAACTCCAGCTCTACTGGTCTGTGACTACTGTTCGAGACCACCAGGGGGCACACGTGCTTTATATTTTAAAGCCAAGCGCTCTTTGACATGGCCAGAGTCTGAATTGAATCTAAATTCTTTCCTTCTCCGCCGCCAATGACCCGAGCGGCGCAAATCTGTCTCCCTGGTATTTCTCCTTGTCAATGTAGCAGATACTTGAGTGCCTTCAAACACATCAGGACAGCGGTGCTGTATGTTTGATGTCTCATTTTGTCTCCGTCCAGGATCTTATTTAACGACTCCCCTCTGAGTTCATTTTCTCTCATTACCCGCGTGGCTGGAGGCCGGTCCGGGATGGATGCGGTGATGACCGCGGACCATCTGGATCCAGACACTTCTCCACACCGCGGTGCCTCACAGCTCCGCCAGGGGGAGTGTCTGACCTCAAGTGAACCACTCTCAGACAAAGAACAACGTAGTGAGGGTAATCTTTCAAACACATGTGTAAACAAATTATTACGTGTGGACATGTTTGTGTTATGATACTAATATGTTCTTATAGCACAGCAACACCACGTGACAACCTCTGAGGAAGGTACGAAATAATAATAATATGCAGTTCTGGCTATGAGAACATAATCAGTATGTTTGTGTTATGGTCTATGACAAACACTACAAGTCTAAAAATAACATGTCAGTGTTGCCAAACGTGCTCCTAATATTCAGCTGGACATTGACATGATCAAACAATGCACTTAAAGCGCACATGACAGGTTTTTATTTTTCGAATTCTGGCTAATAGGATCATGGATCATATTAGATCATCACAGCGGTGGAGTTTAGGTTTTGTAATGCTCTTACCTTTAACAATAGTTCGCAGACTCCTCATAACATTTGACTTCACAAGCACCACTTCCCTTTACATCCACCAGGCCTGGATCAAGATCAAATCATGACATCGGTCTAAAAAACATTTGAATTGGACTAAATTATGTCTAAACTGGATTGTTGTGAACCAGGGGTTGCCAACCTTTTTTGGGCGGGACCCCAAAAATGTACACATAAACAACTCGGGAACCCCCATTGTATAAAATGACTACGCGTTATGCTTCCTCAGGGCAGAACAACATTTAAAAGTCAAGTTGATATGTATTTAAATTTGTTTTAAGGATTTAAACTGTTGTTTTTCACTAAAAAACAGTGTTATTTTTCTTTTCATTTAATCTTTAAATCATCTGGGGACCCACACTCAAGGCCTTGCGACCCCCAAGGTGTCCTGATCCCGACTTTGGGAACCACTGTTGTAAACCATGTCCAAGCTTCCAAATGGAAATGCCTTTCTAAAACAGAAATTAAATTATTGAGTTAGGTGCAGTAACTGTTGTTTTTAGAGGCGTCATTAAAAGCAAGGCTAAAGTAATAAATGCTTGTACTACACTTATACTTCATATTCCTGTTGATTGAACTTGAGAGGGTAGAATTTGAAGGCTATGGGTAGTTGAGAAAAGACTGAGATTGAAAGAGAGTGTGCTGTGCTTTTGATTAAAACGATCTTCAAATGAACTTTACTTTACAGACCTGTCGTAAAACCTCTTTTGAAACAAATCAAAGCAACTTCTAAAAGCCACATCTACAGGCCTCATAATAGGACATCTCTCCTTTCATCCTCTTTCATTTCTTGGTGAGAATACTATGAAGTGCGCGTCCTCAATAATAATAATTAAAAACAAAAAAAGGTCACAGTGGAACACCGAGGCTTTTTTATTAAGTCAGCAATTCATCCCGTCATGAAAGTCAGCAGCATCTCCCACAAAAAGGGGCTCCCACTTCTCCTCCTGAACGGCATCCGAGCGAACAGGAAGTGGCACCACAACAAAGAGTCTTCTCAGCAGAGGAGGAGGAGGAGGACGCGTTGCCAAGCAGGATGTAGCTTCCCCATCAAGGTTTCTTTATGCGCGTGTGTGGTGAGGTCGCGGAGGGGGACGCTGCACCTGGTACCACCATCAGAGGCCTTTAGTCAGCTCGAGGGGGGGGGGGGGGGGGGGACACCGAGGGGGATCAGACAGTACGGGCCTAGTTCAGGGGAAAAAACTACTTCTGTGTGTGGGGTGAGTGTGCGAGTCGTTTAGACTAGTTTACTTCCTTTATCTCAATTACCAGCAGCGTTTGTGTCCCAGTGACCGAATTGAGTCCCTTAAACCCCCCACCTGAACCGAGCACAGTTTCTCCAGTTCGACTTTACCCAAATCTACAAAAACGTGGATAAAAATGCGACAAAAGAGTGACAAAAGCACGCCTCAAAAGTGATGAAAAAGTAACAAAAAAAATGACAGAAACGTGATGGAAAAGCCACAACACCACACAAAAAAAAAACCCAGACAAGAACGTGACAAACAAAAAAAACTACAATGTGACACACACACACAAAATGTTCCAATCAGTTTTGTAGGTCTAAGCTTTCAAATGAGGCGTAACCCTGTGGGCTGTCAGCTCCAGTCCAGCAGCTTTTAGATTTGGGTGAAGCCGAACCGATGAAAATGCGCTCCGGTAAGGCTCTGTGAGGAGTTGCATTCACATTCTAGAAATTGACATCATCTCACAGGCCAATACGACTATTGCCGAGTTGCAGGTTCCAGAATGTGATGAAGTCACCGGACCCAGCGCGGGGCAGGACCCAGTTTTTCCTATTAACATTGCACTTTCACAAGTTGTAGCTCAAAAGAAAGAGTATGAATTACAAAAATGATCATTAATATCAGTCATTGGGTCCATGATCAAAAATGTCCTCAAAAACAAAATACTTTTTCCTCCATATAATAGTATTGGCCTTTGGAACGCTGTGATGTGACCTGCAACCCAGCAATACAGTAGAGGAGAGAAACAGCTTTTGGGAGAATACACAAAATACACAGGACAAACCTGATCTGGATCCCCAGACCTGTCATATTGATATTTTGGGCCAGAATCGAGCACGTTTTTGAATATTGTCCCCACCTTTGACTTCTATTAAAATAAAATAATTGGACCTTAAATCATTTGTGCTGACAGAGAGGACTTCAAACTTTGTGCCACTTTGTTTCATGTGGAATTATGGAAACTTCAGCCATTTTTATCACGTTTTTGTCACCTGTTTTTTGCAACTTTTCTCCGTAACCGTTTTGTTGCCTTGGCATCACTTTTCATCACCTCACATTGTGGTCGCTCTTTGATGCTTTTTTTGCTGCCTTTTTTTTTCCCCCCAAGAAAAAGTTAGGCTTGGGTAGAGTCAAACTGAGGAAAATGTGCTCGTTTAAAAGGTCGGGGTTAAGAGGTTAATATCCTATTGCAGGACAAATTGATGGAACTCATCCCAACAAAATAAGACACAATAAAACATACATATTCTACTGAGGACCAGTGTTAATTTTGACAACCTACTTTAATTTGGTCAAGTTTTAATCAAAGAAAACGCCATGTAAATTTGGTCAACTTTACATTTATATTATTTTATGCAAATATTTAATCAAATTGGCACCGAGAGTCTCCCGCATGGACAAAGCGTAGAGTTGTTCCCTTGACATTTCATTTAAATAAGTCATCTTTGGAAACATTCATTTTTAGACATTAAAAGGTGCATCATGGAACCTGTATTTAAAAAAAATACTTGACCTTTTTGTGACCCAATGGCTGAGTGGTTAGCGCGGCGTCTTTACTTTCGATCAGCGCGGCGTCTTTACTTTCGATCACAGTGGCCTCTACAACACTCCAGGATCAATCATTTGTAGGGTTTCTGGTAGGTTTTCACTGCTGATGGATCCATCTCCATGAAGATTCCATCCAGAAAACCTGAAATGAAATTGGTTGTAGAGCTTCCCACACAGCCACTGGGCCATTGAAAGGTCAAAATACGGACCAACTTAATTTTTTTCCTCCTTTGCATTTTTTTCTCCTGCTGCTCGAGTCCTGACAAGAACCAGGAAATACAACCATATTAGTCCAGCGCTTCGGTCTCTGCACTGGCTTCCTGTCACTCAGAGAATAGAATTTAAAACAGCTCTGCTTGTGTACAAGTCTTTTCATGGTTTAGCACCAGAGTAAATCTCTGACATGTTAGAGCCGTATGAACCATCTCGGGCCCTGAGAACTTCAGGGAGGGGTCGCCTGGTGGTTCCCAGAGTCAATAACTGTGAAGCACTTTGAATTGCCTTGTGTATGAATTGTGCTCTACAAATAAACTTGCCTTGCATTAAAAAGTTCCATAATGCACCTTTAACCCTTGTGTGGTACTTGGGTCATTTTGACCCGAAAGCCACTGAAGGATTTTTGTAAAGTGAAGCAGGAAAAAAATTGGTAATTTTCCAGGCTCTTTTTTGAAGTGTACATTTTTTTTACATTAGTCTTTAAAGGGTGAGATCTGGGTAATGACCGAAAGGACAAGATCGCAAATACAAGCAGCCGAAATGAGTTTCCTTCGCAGGGTGGCTGGGCGCACCCTCCGAGATCGGGTGAGGAGCTCAGTTACCCGGGAGGAGCTCGGACTCGAGCCGCTACTCCTCCACGTCGAAAGGAGCCAGCTGAGGTGGCTAGGGCATCTGTTCCGGATGCCTCCTGGTCGCCTCCCTCGGGAGGAGGCCTCGTAGAAGGCCAAGGACACGCTGGTGGGACTATGTCTCTGAGCTGGCCTGTTTGTGTCTCTGGGTCCCCCCAGAACAGCTGGAGGAGGTGTGCGTGGATCGGGAAGTCTGGGCATCTCTGCTGAGACTGCTGCCCCCGCGACCCGGCCCCGGATAAAGCGGAAGAAGATGGCTGGATGGAGTCTTTAAAGGGTGCAAAAAAAATTGAAGGACGCCACGAGGTAGACAAAAATATCTGAAGAATGTAGAGAGTCTTTACTACATATAGTCACTAATCATTTTAGTTAACGAAATTAACACTGATAACCCCCTCCCAAAAAAAACAGTTAGTCTTTAAAGTCACAAGTAATATTCAGTGTATATATATTATATACATATATGACACACGTGACCATCATGTCTTGGGTTTATTGACAAATCTTTAACAGTCGTCGATATATTTCACTTTTGGTCAACGGGAGAGGCTTTCATGTTAAGTCAATATGAGCCACATGTCAAAGTTAGTTTCCTTAACAAACGTATTCAAAGACTTATCCAAATACAGTGAGACAGATCTGTGGAAGCTTGCACTTTATTGGAAAAAACAAAAAACATAATTTGCATGGACATTAGCAGCAAGTATGCCGTGTAAATGGATGGGGCCCCTTCATGCTCCGACCAGGTCACACGTGCGCCCCCCCCCCCCTTTTACGCGGTGACTGGCGGGGTACGTTTCACACGCACAAAGCGCCGATCAACAGCGCTCCCTTCCTTGTGCACAACCAGACCCTTTGGCCTCTCGTTCACCCCCTTTTTAACCCCACCGACACCAGTCCCCCCAACGCCCCCGTGCCGCCCACCTATGGAAACATGATCCGAGCATGAGGGGGGGGCCGTACACATTCATGTTGGCGGAGGTGCAGCCAGTAGCTTTGTTAAATGTGAGAATAAATGGCATGCTAAAGCGGAGCGAAAGCACTTACGCAGATTTCCTTCCCGATGCAACGCTGCCTCACACCAAATGTAGTGCTGATGTGGAAAAAAAAATAATTATTCCCCCTTGCCTCATTGGTACAAATCGAGCCCAAGTGTTTATTATGATTTTGTCTTTTTTTTTTAAATCCATACACATCTGACTGCGGCGTGACCACGGGGGCCGCGCTGCAGGCAACTGTACAAGGCATCATGCGAGTACAGAGTAATATTTGGGTGCCCCGAGAGCAAAAAACACATCTTTTATATTAACTTTTTAAAAATCAACTCAATCACTCAAAACCCAATTCTACAGCCAGTCATACCTATGTATATAAACCTGAAGGCCCGCCATGAGCTGGAGGCCAATGACTAGTTACATTTCCTTTTTTTTTATTTATTTTTTTACATCATCCTCTTTGCAGGTAATTATAAATAAATACAAACAAAAAAACAGACAAAACAAAAAAAAACGGAATGTCTACTGCAAACAATACATACAAAATTAAAGTGTGTGGTATAAACAGGAGTATGAAATCTCTTAATCATGATCGGGTAGACTTCCTGAAGAACGACGACGCGCGGGGACGAACGAAAGACTTGTCAAAGCGACGAGGACCATCTTGTTAGTAGTTCTTCTGTTTGTTTTTTATTTCGGGCACGACACGGGACAATGGCGTGAAATGTTCACTTTAAACAAAGGTGTTATCTCTGGCTCCGGGGTGCGGCCGGGAGTCCACGCACGGTTGTTGTAAGTTGTTGGGTTTTTTTTTTGTTTGTGGAAAATGTCAGCACACACTCTTTTTCTCCTATTGACGCAGACATAACGAGATGGGCACAACGTCCACTGTGATGCCTCTCTGAGATGGCCGGAGCCGCGGGGGCACAGTCACACGAGTCTTACCGGGCCCTTCGTTCTCAGAGAGAGGTGAGTTTATTAGGAGCAAACCGGGGTCTGCTTTGAGTTGATTAATTATCTTCTTCAGGCGGCAAAGACTCTTCCCCTTCCGCAGGTTACATGAACTGCATCTGCGCGGACACAAGAAGAAGACGGGTCAGAGCGCTTTCATTGATATTCAGCACATTTTAATCATTTGGCTGATTTCATTTAATACAGGTAAGCAGCAAGTCAAATGTAATGATTTGCAATGCTCTTTTAATGCCTAGAGGCTAGATTTTTCATGCCACACGCAAAGAAAAAAATCTAGCAATTTTCTCCAGCCTACACATTCATCCATATGCATGTAAAAACTGTAGGGGGGAAAAATGACAGAAATTTACTTCAAAACCTGCGATTGAATGCGTTTTGGACCAGGTTTTAGAATCATTCAAAATGCCTCCAGTATAATAAAAAAAAAAATAAAAACAATGTCACTATTTGCAAAGAAATTTAGATTGAATGCCTGAAATAAGACCTTACAATACAACAGTTAAGGAATTATCTTCAGCATAAAAAGATCACTTGTGGGCAGTATGTGAGAAGTGTGAGGCAGGTTTTGTTTAGAGCGTCAGGGTGTTGTTGTACCCGATCTTTACCTCCACTTTCAAATGCGTTTTCTGGAATTGTGTAAAAAAAATATATATATATATATATATATATATATATATATATATATATATATATATATATATATATATAAAAAATAAGGTAATTTAGGCCAATCCTTCTCGAGAACTATCTGTGGCAATGACAATCTCACGACAAGCCAATGTAGTGGATGAAGCAAATGTGAGCCTTGCTTGTGTTATTGTTCATTTAAGATCAACATTTATAACATACTGACCAATATATTGCACAGCCACAAAAATGTATGACAAAACATGATACACACAGTGCTAGAGCAGGAAATCTGTGAACGTGTTAAAGCATTTCCCTTTTTGGATTTCAGATTTCAGACTAGTGTCCTTCCATTAGGTTTCGCAAAAATATATGCAGAAATATTAAAGCGGCGGTCGATCTCAACAAATACAATAGGGGTGGGAACCTCTGGGTACCTCACAATTCGATACTGCGATAATCGATATATTGCACACAATATACCATTTAAAACATACTACATATTATTCATCATTTTTCGTGTGCTTTGTACCACTTCTATAAATGATCCCTGACTTACTCACTGAAAATTGGTCTATAGATCTGTCAGTGACTTAATTTACATTTAAAGAAAACAGTCCTATATAAAAAGTAATAAATCAACCCCAAATTTATCTTTATAATTATAAAAATTATTAAAAGTCATTTGTGTGTTCGGTCAGGACAGCAGGGGGCAGCACTACAGTTTTAAGCACTTGGACCAAATTCTTGATTATTGTTGGCCTCCATTGACTGAAAACAGTAGAGCACTGCTGCCTCATTAGTATGCATGACGTCATCAAAACTATTGATATCAGAATAAAAAGTATCGGTATCGTCCCGCAAAATATCGCGATATCGGAAAATGATATATTGTCACACAACAGTTAGCAAGTCAGCTAACCCGCGCAACATTTCAGAGTCCGCTAACCTGCTACAGCCGTTGGCACTGGCCATCAAACATCACAAACCATCCAGATGTTTTAAGAGCGATCAACCCATCGAACACATTAAAAAGGTGAGGTCAAAGCCTAGCTAGAAATCATTAACGAATGTACAGACAGTCCTTTTGATATTTGACCTCACAAATTAGCATATAAAAAGAGGCCTCTGAGCTAAATGTTAGAGAAACCACAGAAATTAAATGCCAGGAAAAAAAGGACAAAACCTACTTCACCGTAGTTTATTGTGAAGAGGCTCAGGGCTAAAGGCATTTCTATGCAGTTAAATTTAGTTTTCAATCACACCGCAAGAAATTATTAGTTGCCGTTTCTAGTTTTAGATAAAGTAGATAAGAACTAGTGCCCTGGACTTAAAACGATTCCCCACAAAATGCCAACAGATGCGTATAAACTGTTTTTTGGGCCATGGTATAAGCGTATTAAACAACTTGGATCAGTGCGTTACAGTTTTAACTGCTGGTTGCCCTTTGAACTGTGTGTAACGCACTGTTCCCCAATTGTTTAATCCTTGCTTTAAAGCTATGCAGACAAAAACACCAAAAGTGATGCAGACGAGTGACTGCACATTTAAAAATCGCAAAAGTGAGGAAGCCACAAGTGTGTGAAGCAGCCAGTCAGTGGAGCAAGAAAAAAAAAATCGGTTTGAGTAGCATGCACTCTCCGTTACACTCGGACACGGAGATGCAACACACGGGGAGGTGCTTGTACCTAAATGATGCTCTATAAAAAATTATGCGCAAAAAGTTGTGCCAAAGGGTCCTTCCCAGGCGCTCTGAAGGGACTCAGGCTGGAGGGACTAGAAGAGCTGGGAGACTGATGCGCAAAAGACGAGACAAAAGCACAAGGAGAGAAATGAATTAAGGAGCTCCACAGTAAACCATCCAGAGAAATAGGAAGAAACAGAACATGGCAGATGGGATTTAGCAGTAGCTTCAAGGAATTTGTGACCTCGCCGCTTTCAAGTTTGCAGCTGGCGATATGGCTGGGTGTGGTTTACCTGAGCACCAGGGGCGGCACCGAAGGGATTGGCCGGCCTCATCACGGGCTGGCTGTACATCATTGTGGGCTGGGTCATCATCATCGAGCCAATGTGTGGAGGCTGAAGACGAGAGCAAATTACAATCACATCAGGCTGTGAGAGTTTTACAAGTTCGTAGCATTGTTCCCTTAATCAAAAGCATAGGTCTACAGTAGAGCGGTGGTTTTCAAGATCTCCAAACACCTTCCCCTCAAACTGTATATACACTGCTGCTCTCCTCTCTCTACCAGCAAAGGTATAAAGCATAAGACGGTGACATGGCAGAGCTAAGTGAAAGATTTTCCAGGAAACCTACTTTATAAAATGTAGGGGTTCAGACTAACATCTTTGGTTGGTTGCTCCGGTACGCCCAAGTTTTTTCACCTAGGCGTACCAGGACATAATTTAAAGGGACATTTCAGGATTTTTGACATAGGGCCTCATTTCCTAGTTATCCAGAGTGTTGTTGATGTCTGGATATACTTTTTTCTTAATTCGCGCAGTCCTTATATTTGAAGAGCTTAGTGGCGCTAGGCTAACGCATTACGGTATTGGCAACCCTGCATTAAAGACAGTCTGGCCCACTCCACAGTGCACCTGGGGCAAATCACTTATAAACGCCAGACTAACGATATAAACGTCTGTTTCGATAGATTAACCATTTTGCATTTAAAATAACTTATTTGAGCAGCATCGGCTTCATGGTTGTAAGCTAACGCAGCGGCGGAGTGATCTGCAAGAAAATAGTCCCTCAAAATGCGGTAAGTCATTTGATACAAGGTCACATATTTAAAAAAATATTCTATTAACAGACATTTATATTGTTAGTCTGGGGTTATAAGTGATTTGCCTCAGGTGCACTGTGGAGCGGGTCAGACTGTTTTTAATGCAGGCCAACTGATACCATAGAAATGAGTTAGCCTAGCGCCACTAATCTCTTCAAATTTAAGAACTACATGAATCAAAAAAATATCTCCAGACACCAACACCACTAACTAGAAAATGACGCCCTATGTAAAAAAATCCTGAAATATCCCTTTAAGTAAATTTCATGCAATCTGCTTCATCAGTTCATCTTCCAGAATCATACATGTTAAAAACTCCTCCAGAATCCTAAACTGTGCAGAGCAGAGTATATAAAGTGTGGAATTATACAAGTTTATCAATAGATCTGAAATATCTTGACCATAAAATATGATCTTAGATTGGAGAAGAGTCAATTCAATTTCCCACTTGGACAAAGACACCTTTAAGAAAGTCTCTTGGTATCGGTAAATACTCAAATCCCAGTATCGGTAGCAAAAAAGCTGGATCGGTGCAGCTCTAGCAGAAATGTTTGGGTTTAGACAATGAAGTATATAAAATAAATGTAGTAAGATACAAATGAGCTCATTGAATGAAGTGTATGCGAGTCACTGGGCAGATGTACCAGAGCATCCAAGGACAAATATTTAGTTGCACCCAGGTACATTTCAGTTGCAATTACGCCCAAAAATCGGTGCACTTTTGAGCCCTGAAATGTGTAATTTACTGTAGAGTCCCTTAGAAGAGGACATTATACTGGGTCACCTTAAATAACCCATTAAGCAGCAAAATGTTTCTACCTAAAATGTTACCTCGTCTAAATCTTTTGACCTGTGCTAAAGTTTAAATAAAATCTCAATCTCTGACTTCTGCTCATGTTCTTCCGTCATCCATATTCTATAAAAGGAGCTCGATTTGTGCGAAGTTGGGGCATAGTTGTGCGTAAACTCCTCATGCAGTCCGGCCCCCTGTGCGTTCTAGTTGAAAATGTGCCAGGCGCGCGAACCAAAAGCTCTCCCGGTCGACTTACCATTCCGTATGCCATCATGCCCGTCGGCGTGGTTGCGGGGAAGGCCATGACAGACGGCGCCTGAAGTGACACAAAAAAAAAAAGCCAAGATGACTGCGACAGAATTGGGACACAGAATTGGGCTGGAAATGAATAAATGTATTTATCCTTGTTAAAAGGCGATACCTAGAGCCGAGCATTTCTGTCTATTCTGAGTGGGGCAGGAATGCATTATTAAGCCGCTCCACCTGCATTCACAGCTGCACGAGTCTGGCGGGATATACGAGCGCCAACTTTGTTCCGACTCGCTTCGGGATGACCTACACTTCGTTACACTTCAAAGACACCCGCTGCGAAGCTTTCTGCCGGAGACGCTTTCACAAGAAATAAAAAATGAAGGATGAAAGGCAGCGAAAGGAACAAAAAGTGACTGATTTTAGGGAAAGACTAGGCATCTCTTGGGCGCCCATCTCGATACGGCCCAATCTGCATGTCTGTAAAACTCCGAGAGACAAAGGGTAATGAAAGCCGGTGATAAGAGCTGTGTGGAGGAAGTAGAAGTGCTGTTGGCAGGTGCTGCGTTCCTTATAGAAAGATTAGGAGTGAAAAAAGCACAGCCTCTTTGTGTGAGACGCTACAACCAGCCCTGAGGTGATATCAAACCCAGATTTGTCTAAGGACCAGCGCTCTGCGGAAGGATACGTTTCATTAACTATTCCCTCATGGGCCTGGAAGACAAGTCTGAAAAAGACGCTGCCAGCAAAAGTCATCTGGAGGTGTAAACAACATTGGCACTGAATTTACAGACCCACATTTAATACCTTTAGAATAACAGGACATTCCCGGTGAAAAATGCTCGCCGTAATAACGGTGCATGCCATTTCTTGCTGAATAGGACACCGGCTATTATACCAATAAAACAAAAAGGAAAAACCTGAGGCCATCCAGGAAAACTGTCTGCCCCTAATGACACTAAAGGGCACCTCCAGGGGGGGGGGGGTACATTTGGCTGGCACAGCTGCAGCACAAGGCAAACAGGAAAGGACTAGCACTAATAGATTTGGGACTCCCTAAATGTTCGCCATTTCACCCGGGAGCGGAGCTTAATGTTCTACGCTCGTTTGTGCGTTTTTAAAAGGATGATTTAATAGCAACGTTCATCAAACATAATCTGAAGCTGTGATTCTCAACTGGTGAGTCGCAAAAAACCATTAAGCCTTTCCCAGAGTTTATTACCTTTACTACATTCAAAAAGATGCATACTTTCTAGTTCACTACATTTCAAAAAGGTGCCAAAGTAAAATGTATAAAATCGGCAGTAACTGTCCAAAATAAGCATTATAATGGAATGGACACTGCAGGACAGTAGGGGGCGCTGTGCAGATTTACCGTCATTGTCACAAACTCCTGAAGTTTTTCTGAAGTTGTACTTTTTTTTTTTTTTAAAGTACACTTGTACTTTTTACTTTGAACACTGAAGTGTTTTCTACCCAAGTAAAAAAATTGTCGGCGCAACTTTTATTTAACGAGTCTGATGCCGAGTTCATAACCACGACTCCAGCTTTATTTACTCATTGCCTAAAAGAAGCTGAAGGAACACACATTAAACTCTTAACCCCCACCTTAACTGAGATTAAAGTCGAACTGGAGAAAATGCCCTCTAAGCTTCTTGGAAAAAATAAATAAATAAACACAGCAACAACATGAGGAAAAAAAAAACATTTAGATCGGTTTTGTAGACCTTTAAATGAGGTGCGACACTAGCCTATATGCTGAAAGACTTAGATTTGGGTAAAGCCGAAATGGAGAAACTGCACTCGGGTTAAGAGGTTAAACAGTAAAGTGTTCTTTGGGTTACAAGAATATTCTCACGTGGGTCGCAGCTCGTCATCAATGGGTGATGATCCAAACCAGTCGAGAACCACTGACCTAAACGATATCCGCTCCTAAGCCCGAACCTTAAACCAGTGACATGATCAAAATTACGAGAGATCATCAAGTTCCGGCGACGGCGCCTACGGAGGAAAAAAATGCCGAGAATGGAGCGAGTCCCATGAGGTTCAGTGTTTAGGAGATTATCCGAGGTGCGGATGCCCAGACAGAGCCGAGTGCTGCTAATGCACCGAGCGCGGGCCCCTGCATGCGGAGGGCCACAGTGTTAATGGACTCCCTGCAGTCTGCGCGCGTGGCTTCTCAAAGAGCGGCGCCGCTGAATGTGACGAGTTAATGAGAGCTGGACTCGAAATGACACTTGCGCATTGTGGGAAAAGCGTGCCGTCCTGTATAAACAAACGTATAATCGCACACACACAAAATTAGACTCAGAAAGGCCTCCAAGTCGCGGGACTAGCCGGGGTTAAACATGGCGTTACCATGGTAGCGGGGTTCCAGGTGGTGGAGGGGGCCGTTTTGGGCTGCCAGTTGTTGCCCCCGGTCAGCTTCTTCTCCCCAGGCTGACTCCAGTGCAGATCACTGCGTGGAAAAAAAGGTCACAACTTTATCCCCGCTCCAAACGCATGCGTCATTAAGTTACATATTAACTACTTACTTCTTTGCTGTTCCGTTGCCAATTCCCAGATCTAAGGGGGGAAAAGTTCTGTTTAGTCACACAAGCAGAAATGCCAAATACTATATTTTAATGCCACACAAACAGAAAAAGGCGCACATTTAATTTCTCAGGATTTTCATAAAACAGAAGAAAGAATTGGAGGAAAAAACTGGAAACTTTTACCAAAACTGTTTTTAGTCAATTTAAGCCAAAACTGCAGCTGAATATGTTTTAGAGTTCAGCGATTTCACTTTATTTTGAACACAACTAAATACCAATGAACGAGTTTCGCGGGTCATCTTTTTGGCTCATTTGGTGGCACCTTTGAGTAGAATTGAAAGAGTAGAGGGGAACGCAAAACCAAAAAGGTCGGTAACCACAGTTTTAGACAAGCATTTTTACCATAGAAGTTCATTGAAAATATCAAAATGCTGAAGCGAAGTCATAATCCTCCATTAAATCTAGATTTAATGCCGGTTTGAAGCCACTGCTTTTTAATCACCTTTAACCTCCTCAACCCTAACGGCACCCGATCGGGGGGCAGTAATGCTCCGGGCAGTTGGACGCCACTGGGCACAAGGGGGCGCCCTTCCAACCTTCTCAGTGTACATGTGAATTGACTTTCTTCAGAGTTAGACTTTAGGTCAGACACCATGAGTGACAGTAACATGACGCTAAATAGTGAGCTCTTTATTGTCAGTAACAAAAAGCTGAGGCCTCGTTGCTCTTCAGTCAGACTGAGAAGTGAAGATTGAAGTCATGGAGATTCTGCTTTAGACAGAACTTCAGAGTTCTGCTGGATATAAGAGTCATATCGTATTCTGAAACTCCAAAAAAGGTAAAAATAAAAAATATATAAAAAAATATTTTTCCAATAAAAAAATGTAGAAATACAAATGTGAACATCCTGATATTATATCATTAAAAATATTAGTTATTTATTAATTACTCTCTTTTTACAAAAAAAAAAACATGACAATTGTATCTGATGGAGTGTCATGTGTGTCCCAGTTCTTCTGAGTCATGGTGGGTCATGGTGGACCATGACAGATGTGGACAGGACTGTGGTAGATCTACTTTTACTTTGGTGAAAAAAGTTACTATAGTAACTGTGTTGAAGAAATGATCATAAGCTTCTTCTGTAACATCAGTCCTGCTGCACCACGACTGACAAGGGTTTGTTTTTATAGAATGAGAGTAATAAATAATTAACTGACATTTTAATCACAAATTAAGGATGTTCACGACTATTACTAAGGAATACGTGAATTTTAAACGTTTAATGTTACATCCAGCAGAACTGTAATGTTCAAAATGAGAATCTCCATGACGTCCTTCTTCACTTCTCAGTCTGTGACTGAAGAGCAACGAGGCTTCACCCTTTTTACTGAAAATAAAGGGTCACTATTTAGCTTCATGTTACTGTCACTCATGGTGTCTGACCTACAGTGTAACTCTGTAGCCAATCAAATCACAATGACTCAGAGTGGGTTGGGCTCAAATGGGCACCAAACGCCAAGATCCAAGCTCTGAGACCAAAATAATAAAATCCTGGGGTTAAGAGGTTAATGCCTCAATGTTGGCACAATTAATGTAATGCTTTGTAATACAGTGCGGAAACCCTGACGGTCTTTTATTTATGCAAAAAGTTGAGCACTTACTGCCGACAAGATTGGCCAGAGAGGAGTCCAGGTCGTGTGACACAAGCCTGTTCGCCTGCTGCCCGTTGGGAGTCAGGGCTTGATTGAGCGAAGACGCCACTGTAGGTTTCAGGATGCCACCTAAAACGTCTTAATCAAAAGGGGGCAGGACAAAGGGAAGAGGAAGGCAGGGGGGGTGGGTAAAAGGCCGGGGAGCCCAGCACAGGTGAAGGCACGATACGACAAACGACACACAAACACAAACAGGGAGAGCATGATCAGCGTGGATGAAGGAAGCAGCGCTGGCATAAAAACGTGATAAGGCGTTACTGTGTGAGAAGTGTGTGTGGAGTCAACTCACCCAGTCATGCATATGCCATGCAAAAAGCCAAGGCCCCGGGAGTGAGAGTGACCCCAGGACGGAGGAGAGAGAGAAAACAAGTGAGACTGAGCCTACAACCAAGTGAACCCCCCGAGGTCTGCCGCACAGAGCTCTTTGAGGACGAGAAATCAAGTCTTTGAGCAAATACTATATCGATACAGCACAACTAAAGCTGGGAAGGAGTTTTGAACTGTGTGCCAGGACTGTTAATATGTAATGGGCCATAGCAGTAAAGTGTATGTAGAGGTTCAATTCACGGTGCAAGTGCGAATATATAAATAACACGTTGGTTTTGATAATAGCCTAAAAGTTCATTATTTGGCAGTATCTATAATCTTTAAAAAATGCCAATGTTTCCACATTTTTCAAAGCTGCTTTACCCCTGGGCTCGCAATGCAAAACAAAAATAGAAAATAAAATCGTAGCGTTCTAAAGAATGCAGCGAACGATCACGTCACAGGTAAAGGTTGTACCTCACAGCTGAATGTTACATCACGTTCATAGCCTCAATGCGGATTCAAAACAACTACTGGGAGCTCGTCTTTGTGCAGCAGTCCTCGGGAGCACGAACAGCTGCTGACCAGTGTGACGGAGGTTCATTTTCCATAAACAGCAGCAATTTTTTTTTACCAACAATTAATAACACTTTTGAACCATAAAACAAACACCAACCTCCATCACACTGGCAAATGAGTGGTAGTTTAGACTTAACCATAATTACAGCACACATCGGCAAACTGTACAGCGTTCCCTCACATGGATAACTGAGATAAGGCCTGTGCTTGTGACTTTTGGCAGTGGCCTGGAAGGAACTCGCAGAAGCCGTGGAACATCTTTATTTCATTACGTTATGATTAATGCTTAACTGCATTTAGCCACAGAACAACACAGCATGACACATCACGGTTTTTGCACCTGTGCATGCTAAATATAAAAGTGATGGCAGAAGCACATGACAGCAGTTCCATGATGTGCACAGCCACGCGACTCACTCACCTTAGACACTAAGGAGCACAGCTTATACATTTGGTCACAGCTAGTCTCTTATTTGATTGTAGTAGCAATAGTTAAAATAGGGTAAAATACCAAATGCTTGTTCCGAAGAGGCTCCAAGCATTTGCTCTACGTCTAACGCGCACAGCAAATAAATCAAAGTCCAAACAGCTTTGATTTTAAAAAACGGCTAAACAGTGCTCTTTAAGACCGTAGGATGGCAGCATTGGGCAGAGCTTACCTGTCGAATCCAGGTTGTTGGCATTGGTGTTGTTGCCAAATACTGAGTCAAAGTCAACATTAAGGCCTTGAGCGTTCTGCGGCGTTGGGGAGGCGCTAAACCCTGGTTAGGAAAAAAAAACACAAAGGTTTAAAAGGACAACACAAACATCCAAAAGGAGCTGTACACTTTTTTTTTTTTTTTATGAATGGTGGTGATGCCAACACAAGAATAGCTACACAGTGGAAACTATGGGCAGTTTGGGGTGGGGTGGTCTAAATTCAGACGTACCTCTGAATAAACCAGCTAGGGCAGGGGGCTCAGAATGGAAGAGGGGGGTGTTGGTGTAGTGGTCTGACACACAGCACGAGAACCGCAGAGAGAGAGAGAGAGAAAGAAAAAGGGAGAAGAGGTGGAGAGATTATAAAAATACAGAGGAATGGGAGGAAGCCGGCTCGTGGGCAGAGGGCAAACAAAGAACGGGGTTGGGGACACAAAAGCGGGAGGAAGCCAGCACTCAGACGGCTAGACTAAATAAAAGGGCAACATTTTACAGTTTTCCGCCAAGCGAGAACGGGAAGCCGCAAAGCACTTCTTTTTTTAATTTATTATTATTTACTCAAGAACTTTATGACCATCCACTTGCACCCATGACAAACTACTCACAAAAAGCCCTGCGTCGACTTAATGTCAGCGGAGTACCAGGCAGACAGTCGTACCTCTAGTACCCGAGAAAAAAAAAGAAAGCTTCACATGCATCAAATCGATATCAGATGGCAAAGAATCAAAAAGAGGGGGGGGTTGTAATCATCTGCGGCGGACGAAAAAGGGAGCTCGATAGAGACAGATTTTCATGCAAACTTTGAAGCGAGCGCAAGATTAAAGCGGCCCAAGTCAAACAAGATTGGAAGCAGAGACGACAAACACTGGGAACCCGAGTTTGCCGCAGCGTAAACACAGAGACCAAGGGCAGCGTGCCAGAAATGAGATGAATGTGAGAAAAGTGGCAGAAAACGACTCCATGTTCTGGCACTTGACCCTAAAGTCACTCCAGGCATTTCCTTCATTTCTACATTTAGTTTGTGGACTGTGGGACCATGGGGCAGTACCTAATAACACTAAAAGACTCCTTCAGCTGCATGAAAGATGAAGCACAGGGTCACCAGGAACGCAATAAGCATTGGCCCTGGAACATTGCGCTCCTATTCATCATGATACAGTCGGTAAAATATTATATCACAGCAGTCACAGGATGCTTGTGTTAGTGTTATATTCAATGAAGGCTCGATGCTCGTCTCTTGATAGGCTCAAGTCTACTCGCCATCTATCCGGCGCCGAAAGGTTCCTGCAGAGCGAAAATGCCTCAGACCTGATACTTTCTTTTTTTTTTTTTTATGTCCGCTTCCCCTTTGGTAAAAGTTTTGCCAAGAAGGTACTAGACATGACACCAGAAAGCTGCTGATTCACCAGAGTGCAGACAAGACAGCCCCTCTGAAGCATGTAAATACAATGTTTTAATCTTCTAGTGTGGTTAGGGATGCACAGATCCAGCATATCGGATCCGATACGGGAAAAAAAAATAAGTTGTAGGGTATACCAAATATCCAATACTGAACAGATACCCATTTTGGCTTTCGCAATATAAAAAAAATATAATTTTGATCACCGTGTAAAATGCCGCGGCTAGCAGCAGTATGCTAATGCTAGCGGAAACTAATCAAGGCTGGGATAGACCATGATCGAATCACGTAAAGCAGTCTAATAAAATAAAATTGGCCAATGTTGAACTGGCAAAGAGTTTGCATTTCGGTTTATGAAATGCTGTTGAACAACTGATATAACATTTGTAAAGCTCAGATCACAGTTTTTTTAACATTAATGTCTAAAGTCTGAGTGATGTAGCCGAGGATATTTAGTGTGGGAAAACTCCAGTGAGAGTCTAGATACAAGTTGGTCATTTTATGCTCACCAACCACCTCAGGTCTTATGCGCAACTGCAGTCTCTACATTAAGCTTGTGCACGACGGCCATAGACATTAATAGACCGTCATTACTCACTCCTCCCCGTTTACCACAATGGCCACGGAGGAAATCATGGCAGATTTACAGACTCCTCCTCCCCAGCTCTGATGAGGCATGTTCCTAAAAGGGCATAAGGGCGGGATCTTCACTGTAGACTCGGCCCTTGCGTGACGTGTAGCTCCAATGCTAACAATCCGATCCTGGTTAGTACGAGATTTAAACTTTTCTTTTTTTTTTAAACCAGCCTGGTTTCTTTGTTACTAACCCAGCGTTATCTCAGGAGAAAAATCTAGCTGTAGAAAGTGTTTTAAAAAAGCCAGGCATTAAAGTTGTTTTTAACGCGTCTAAAGTCCAATGCTTTTCAATGGGAGACTAGCGGCTATATGGAGGTACCCGAATTTGAGTGGGTAACAGGTCTGGGCTCATTCTACACATTAGGACATGGCTGGAACGTGTTGGGGGACGGAAATACTTAGTTTTAACATTTTTAAACTCTGTATAGTCCCTTTAATTTTCCATTACAGTCTTAATAGATAATTGATCTATAAAAGCTCATTTGCAAGAAAAGATATGACTTTATTGGTCTCACAATGAAGGGAACCATTCACTTTTTCAGTCACAGCAGCCACTATTAAAAAAGGTCTCTTGGTTAATATCGGCTATCAGCAGATACTTAAAACCCCGGTATCGGAACCAGAGAACCTGGATTGGTGCATCCCCAAGTGTGGTAACTGCTTGTATTATTATAAGTGGATGTAAAGCAGCATACATGCAAGTACTGTATTTCCAAGTAGAGCCAAGTGAGTACTGGGGCTAAATAGCATCAAAGCAAACTCATTTTAGCAGATGGGACCAACTTCCAAAGTAAATGTGTACGACATAAGGCCAATTTTAATTACATTTTGAGTTGGCCCATCGGAAAATAAGAGGTCAAAAATCCACATGCAGTTTAATGTTGGACGTTTATAAAAGCTGTCAAGATGCAGCTGATCAACCCCACCGAACATCTCATGGCTCGGCGTCCGAGAGGACAGGCTGTCATTGTCAGAGAGAGCCATGGACAGGTGGACAGCATCCACAACGGGCAGAGTGAGGAAAGGGTTTGCATTTGGAATGTCCTCAACATCGGCAGCAGAGGCAAAGGGATCTGAGAGCACAAATGGCAGATGTGGGGTTATGGGTGAAAGAAAATGGAACATGTTAAAAACAAAAAGCATGCAAGACAACACGAGTGAGACAAATGTCAGGACAACAGCATTTTAGTTATTCATATTTTTATGTAGTGGACTTATCTTAGAAAAGCTAGTTAACATATAATTGCCCTCATACCATTTAACATTAATTAAAGTTCTGGTCCGAGGGAAATTCTATTAGTATTCCTATACTGTGCAGTCGCGACAGCGCTTCTGTCAGTCTCCCCCAGGGGAAACTAAAGCTACTAATGTAGCTTACCACAGAGTATGGAGTAAATGTAAAATGCTCTCATGTAAAGCGCTTTGTGACCATGTATGTGAAAGGCACTATATAAAAGAAAGATCTTCTATAAAATGCAAAAGAAATACATGTTTAATAAAAAGAGGGGTATTATGCATTTTGCAAGTGTTGGTGATAGAAATGTGATTTTTACCCCAACCCCAAGCGAACCAACTCCTTCCCTGCTTCTCTTGCTCCGCTGCTTCAATCACTGTGTTTTCCTAATATTGATCGATTGATGTTATTGTTTCTAAATCATTTGATTCATGAACTGAGACACCTTTTAAGAACACCTCAGCTCAAACAGATGCTTTCATCCAGTATCAATTAACACACAAAAATCTTCCATTGTCTCTTAAACTTCAATTGCCCAGCCCCAAGTAATGGAGAGGTGAGGAAAGGATTTCCTGGATACGTAGGACCCAATATGGAGGAGCTTTTTGGGGCTGTGTTGTAAGGGTGGGCGATATGACAAAAATAGAATCTCACGATTTTTGAATTATAAAACGCCAGATTTCCATTTTTTTTATGGTAACTAAAATTACACACTGAAGAAAAAGATTGAATGAATATACCAATTTATTCAACTTTGTGATAATCTACACGGCAAAAATAGACTTAGAACTACAGCCAACCTACTCTATACATTAACACAATAGAACTACAGACAATAAAAGTAAAATATTAACACCAAGTTTGGTAAAGGCTCGTTTGTGTCTGTTGCCGTTTGGCATCTCTCATGACGTCAAGTTGCTGTGATGCAGTGCTCTGTTGCCGTCTGACCCTTTCAAAATAAGAGTCTTACTAAAGCGATAACATTGTCTTTTATTGTGTAAAAGGCTAACCGGAAGCAGATGGCAAAGTAATAACTTATGGCAACTAAGTAATTCACCAAAGTTGAACAAGTCTTATATTTTCAAAGGCATGGATAAACAGCGCATTTGTTAACTGTCCAGGATTTGAATTAAATAAGGAAGCGGCGCCTACAGAACTGTAAGGACGACGGACACACTCGCTTCTTTGCACATGTGTTACCAGGTAAATAAACACACACACACACTGCGATCTATGCAGAGCAGCGGCGTTACGGGGAAAAGACAAAAATACGGCTGAAATATAGACAAAACGCTGGGTTTAAAGCTCCAGATTGAGGAGCCTGGTCTTGTATGCAACTGTAGAGGAGCGGCTGCCAAACGCTCGCATTAGCATCTGCCATTGCGTAGCAGTAAGTGCTTGGATTTACTTCACTGACGGTGAAAAGGGTCAACTGTGCAGAAGTGCTTAGAACCGTGATAAAACAATACCACAAAATGACAGATCAGCTCTGGAGATCGTAAGACGGTCTAATAGCGTCATATCGCCCAGCCCTACTGTGTTGGCAGAAAAGTAGCCACTGGGGACAATTTGAAAATTACTCAAAGCTGCGCAAATGGGTCAAAACACCGTTCAAGGTCTGTTTTTGATGAGACATCGCAACATGATAAAAAGCTCTAAAAAGTTGATTTTGTATAATACCCCTCTTTAAAGTGTGTCTCGTGAAATAGGTCACGGCTGATTATGTTTCGTCTTAAAACATTCAGCAAGTGTATGCACATTATCACCACTTTACGGTTACGCAATAGAAACATCCTCTTTTTTGTGTCAACTGCATTGTTTAAATACTTAATGATATGAAAGTGAAGAGAAAAACACACTTAGATGAGATAAGGCTTCAACAGTAAATATGAATAGCACAAGTCAACACTACAGCATACTGATGTTGATAATGAACTGGAGTTGAACCAGGAGCCCCGTGTGGCTTGGTCAAACAACTAGAAGTGTTCAGATTTGGCAGAGCTCTCACCTCCCCATGTGTTGGCTGTGGAGAGCGGCAGTGGCTGCTGGAAGGCTGGCTGTAGGTCCAGCAGGTCATTTGCTGCTTTGGAGCTGCTGCACAGGATAAGGAGAGCAAGGGCATATGTATAAATCCTCACGATTTAGTCCACAGTTTGCTGTACTATGCAACTGAAGTGAAATAATATGAGTAAAAGGGGCATAAGTTATGTATTGTGAAGGTGCACAATAATGTATTCAATCTACTCAAATTGTAACATTCCTAGCGTGTAGATTGTGTCCAAACCTGTTATTGGAGCTGGGGGTAGAGAAGAGGTCAATGGCAGGGGCTGAGTTGATGGTCCCTCCCATCGTGGAAACTGGAGAGGAGTCTGTGGTCGCAGGAACTGGAGTCTTTTGGAGCTCCTTCAGACGCTGGTCCTTGAACAATGAGAGCGCTACAGTCAGCAGCAGAACTCATGCAGTGGGGTGTGATTAAAAACAACTTGTGTTGCGAGATAAGTAATCTACAACCACTACAAGTGAACTGTAGCGAAGAACTGACCACCATTACTACTTTAACCTTCTCAAAGTTAATCGCACATTAGCTGCTGTGCGCTCCAAGCTGAAAGGAATGTACCTTTAGTGCTTTTAGGCGAGCCTGTTCTTCCTCCAGAGCAGCCTGCTTTTCCCGCTCATCCACTTTGGTGAAGGATATGCCGGTGTTGGCCAGAGAGGAAACAGCATTGGACAGAGTGCTGGCCCTGATAAGGAGAAAAATGAAATGGATCACAATTACATCGGTATAATTTACTCACGGACCCGTTTCAGTTAAGACAGAGTGCGGATTTCTATCAAATGGCATAAATGTTCAAATCTCTGGAGACAAATACATTTAAACTTCAATCATTTGTATGTGTTCCAAGAACTCAGACTATGCGAACCACTAGTTGATCAGAGTGGTCTAACAGAGTGTATCTGAACAAGACTTAGCCATTGCATCAGTGATATGAACATTATTTCTATGTGTTGGAACATTTGACATTTAAAAATAAGCTAAACACATTTCATTATTATGTCTTGCTGTGTTGTTGTATTGTGTTAAAAATGTATTATTGTTGCCTTTTAATTTACTCAGCACCTTTATTTACTTTACAAGTTTAGTTAGCTAATGCAGCTGCGGGAAATGAATAACCGAGTTGCCTGGAACGCTCAGTGCTGTGATGTCATACCCACACTGGTCACAATGTAAAACAAAGAGGAGGAAGTACTTCCTGAATAGTTTACTAATGTCGTCAGTGTTTCGAGTACCTGCTGGCTGCTGTTGAGTCTTTGACTTTCTTTCCTTCCAAAGAGGCCAAATGCTGCTCCAGGGCATCCAGCAGGCTACTGGGAGCCTAGCAGCAAAGTCATTAGGTTAGAATACAGTGAAAACACCGACATGGCACATTATGTGCTACAACACTGACGCATGCCAAATCACTGCACCGAGAAGAGCCACAGCCAAATACAGCACAGAGACAGAAAACGTTTGGATACTTACACACACCGTAAACTGAAGGAGTAGAGAAGGAAGGAAAGGAGAAAATACAGAAAATAAAAGGCGGTAACTGTAAAGAGCTCTTACGGACAAGGTTTATCTTACATACACCTAGGGCTGGGCGATATGGACTAAAGGTCATATCCCGATATATTTAGGTTGAATATTGAGATATATCCCGATATTTTATCCGCAAAGTGAGAACTACAAAATGAAAAGTCAATGTCAAAGCCAAATAAGAGTACATTTTATAGTGAGTTTGATAAAACTAAACAAGGTGCACATTTAAACTTTTTTTTTAAATAAAGATAGCCTATAAAGCAAAATAGGTCAATCTTTCTAAAAAAAAAAAAAAAAAGGGACCCAAACCTGGTCACCACAACTGCCACTAAAATCCTGCACTGGCACTCAAGAAGTTGTTCCTTCGGGTCCAAAGTGCCGTCACGCAGGAGCTTAAATCATGCAAAATTGAGGTGGCAGTAGAGAATATAAAAATGACCAACTTGCATCTAGTCTCTTTAAGATAAACTTTTCATACATCAGCTTGATCACTTGTTTCTTTTCGTTAACTCAATAGCTTATCTGAATTTGAACTATATCGATATGGTCCAATTCCATATCTCATTTAAAAATATATCGATATACCTTAAATAAATATCGATACCTCGCCCAGCCCTACAAACACCTTTCCTTAAAATTCATTCCCTCACTCTGGCACTATTGAGACCTGGATGGATTCACACCTTTATTTGCTGTACAGAGTGCAAGGTCAGGAGTGAGTGTGCATATGAGGTACGGCCAGCTTCACTACAGGCTCATGCGCTGGCTGCCGACCAGCCCCTCCGATGGGTGTGAGCACTGGAGGAGAGCTAAGGGGTGCAGCCTGTGAGCGGAGGGGAACAGCCAAATTTTGGACGTTGTATTCGAGGTCAGATAAGGTTATATCAACTTGTACGTCTAAAACAGCGGTGAATTAACTTTTACAACTTCTCTACACGTTTACTGATTAACTTCGTCGTACAATTATAGCCTGTATTACTCAAAGGGACTGGAACATTTTTTTGTAAAGAGACAGACGTATATTCCCAAAATTTGGCCATTTTCTATTTTTGTTTTTGCTAAGCTTTGAGTAAGAGTTAATTAGTCGAGCAAAATGCCGGTTAGTCATGTTGGGAATGCGGTGTGTACAAAAGGCTGCGCTCACCTGAGACAGATCTGGGATGTCCCCTCGGTCGATTCCCACTTGCTGCAGAGTGACACAAAAATCAGTATCGTACAAAATGGAAGACGCCCCTACAAGTGTGTGCGCTTTACCTCGGCGACTTTGAGAAACTCTGAAATCCTCGTCATTCGCGTGAGGAATTTCTTATAGATGTCGAGTCCTTCTTTGCACTGCACTTTCTTCATGTCGAAGTATTTCTCTGCAAATTAGAACCAACAATAAGCTTCTTCGAGCAAAAGGGGAAATTGTTCATTATGCGAGAAGTTACTTTGGTGGCTATTAATGTTGGGCTTAGTTCAGAAAAGGATTCCCAACAAGTGGAGAGAAATAGTTTACGACAGCCCCCTGAGAAGGGGCTTTGAAATAAGCTTGTTAGTGTGGATGTAGGAAGTCATCAGGCCTTTTTTCCTCCTAGTAATTAAAAAAGTGTGTACAGAAGAATGCAAACCAGCACTCTCCATGCTTGCAAGGCATGAAATCCAGGGCTCAGGCTCACACCATAAAAAGGACTACTTATGACCAGAATTAAAAACACAACGTACCCAGAAGATTTATGATGCCCTCATTGTAGGCAGCAAACAGTCGAATGGCATCTTTGAACAGAAGCATAAAGGCTGCATTGATCACACCATTAGTGAGCTCATTGGCGTTGACCTGGGGAGAAAATGGAGGCGTCATGATGCCCGACTAACAAAGGGCATGTGCACAAGTGAAAAATAAAAAGGCCATACATTGAAGTCGAGCAAGACATCCATCTGGTTTTGGATGATGGGAATAGTCTTCAGGAGCTTCTCTGTGTTCATGGTTCTCATAACTCCGTCAGAACTGGGGACAGAAACGAGTATTTTTTAACTTTTGCAAAGACTGCAATTTCATGAGACACCGATTTGGTAAACTACTTTCACTTCACTATTTTCCCGGGGAAACAGTGAAGCAACCACTAAGAGCGGCTGTATGAGGACATACAATACAATACTGAATGAACCTGTGCAGTTAGAAGGTGAAAGAAATGTGTTGCTCAAGCACAGCCCTGAAATATTGAACATTTTGGGTATATTGTACATGTACAATTCTTGAATTCAGGAAATGTGCGCATTTCAAGAAGTGGGGCGAGTTTAATACACTTAAAAATCTTAAGACCGTTTTTTCTTCTTAATTCAAGTGTAAAAAAAACATGCAGATTAGATTTTATAGATTCTTTTAAAACTCCGGGGCAAATGCATTTATTTCAAGCAATCTTTCCGCATTTCTAGATTGCCTTTGGGTGTGCATGTACCTGCAGC
Source organism: Proterorhinus semilunaris (assembly GCA_021464625.1). Classification (NCBI taxonomy): domain Eukaryota; kingdom Metazoa; phylum Chordata; class Actinopteri; order Gobiiformes; family Gobiidae; genus Proterorhinus; species Proterorhinus semilunaris. The sequence goes on along the minus strand of CM038355.1, from coordinate 14,746,933 downwards.
CGAGTGGCCTGTGCAGAGCAATACTGTGGAACATCGGAAACCAAAGCTGCTTACCCTCTCTTCACTTTGGTGAAGTCAAAGGCAACTTGTCGGTAGGACACAGCCTTCTCATTCAGGTAGCGGCTGTACCTCCTGATGAACGTTGACATGTCGTAACCTGGTTACACAGCAGACGGTCACGTAAATGTCATGGCATACTTGCAGTGCACAGCGGTGTGAAATAACCTTTAGATGGGTCTATACCTTGTAGGCCACTCTTGTCCAGAAAGTTACTCAAGTTAAAAAGCGTGTTTCTTGAAGCCAGATATTGAATAAATCTCTGCAACATAAAGACACATTTGTGAGTTTAGCACCAGTTCAGCTCCTCGTGTTTTGGGCAATGAGACACGTTTGTGAAAGCCTGACAGCCTGAACTAACCTCATTGCCGTAGACCATCAGGTGGTGTGTGGCGGTGAGGGACTTGAATACCACCACCCAGCTGGTGTTGGCGGTCCTCTCGAACAGTGTGTCGGCCAGCTGCGGGATGTTCACATTCATCTCATTTGTACACTGGATGAGGTCTGGGCAGAGAGAGGAACAGACGAGAAGGATTTATCAATAATGTGCAACACCTCAGAAGAGGCCTGTGGCACACCCTTTACTTTGTCGCTCATCTGTTCCCGTTCATAACCACTGTTGATGAAATGCAGGGGACACAAGGACAGTGGGACGTTTATCTGCACTTTAGCTCCGGGACAAACGGCTCGATAGCCGAGCCAGAGGAATTTACTTTTTATCATGACCCGAGAGAGCGTTGCTGATATTTGTTGTTTAATTTCAATTGAGTTATCATTTTTAAGATGGAGGTTTCAAATTTTAACCAGATTAACAGAGAAAATGCTTAAGTTCAAGGTTGGTGCTACGCTGTTCGATTATAAAAATAAAATCACGATTTTAGTCATAATTGAAATGACGATTATTCAAACGATTATAAAAAATAAAAATATTTTATTTAATCAAAAAACGATGCTTAATATTTTCTGTTTTCTGAATGGTCATAAAAGTACAATTTCAAGTGATTTCAAGTATGCCTCTATTGAGAGGTCTCCGTTGCACACCTGCCCCCTTCTGGCCAGCCCTCACACCTGAGCAAGTAAACTGAGCAGGTGAGCCTGACGACATCACACCGCACTGTTTGTTTTTATGTCAGGCAAAAGCATAATCCCAGCGGCATGAAATACTGCAAGTTTGCTTTGCTGCGTTAGAGCGCTTTGGATGGGAGGGCATCCTTAATAATCGTTTCTATAATAAGTTAAAAGGATGAACACCATCAACCAAACATTTACTAAAGAGAATTTTTTTCCCCTCCTTTTCCATCTGAAATCCTGTCTTGGTGTTAGTTTGTAACTGTTTAAATTGTTACGCATCATTTGAGTTAATTGCACAGCTCTAGTTGGTCGCGCTCCCGCCTCACAGCAAAACGTCCAGGGTTCGATGTGAGCCTGTGTGTGGAGTTTGTATATCCTCCGTGTGTCTGGGTAACTTTGGTTCCGGCACCACCCAAAACATGCAGAACAAACCAAGCACAAGATCTGGGAGAGGAGCCTCCGGGCGCTGCACTGAGCTCACCCACTGCTCCGGACAGATTTCTGATGGATGGGTCAAAAGCAGGACAAATTTCTCTCCAGGGGAAATAAACCTTAAACCCACAAATCAATTATTAGCCAGTTATGACCAGCGGCACAGACTAAAACCCTTCAGGGAGCGTGATCTTGGTTGTGAATATGGTCAGAAGAACTAGACCTGGCGTGATCGTGGCTGCGGCCGGTGGCACAGAGCCCTGACCCTCTGGACTCAAGTGAAAGGAAATGCCTCACGGTTGGCTCCTCTTTCCATCAAGGCCATTGCGCTGATCGATGGTGCCACCGCTCATCCGACCCGCCATATATCTCCGCGCTGGCTCCAGATGCACACACAGGCAGATCCTGACATTTTGATGAAAGGCCGGTGACAGAGGCCGCATCAGATCGTCTGTTCTCTGAACTAATGCCATTTTGTTAAGCAGATAACCACATTTGCATTTTATCTTCTCAAGCAAATGTTCGAGCCTCGTTTCAAGCTGATAGTTGGGGGGGAAAATGGCACAGGATGGATGCCAACATTAGAAGTTGTAAATATTAATGACAGGCTTTCACTTGTCACTTTCCAGGAAATCATAAGGCGCATGTTGAGATCCTTCACGGTTATTCAAAATTCATCGCCTTCATTTCCCAACAGGGTTTGGCAGAGATGGTCAATGAATATTTCAGACTTGTGCCTTGTTCCCGTTCAGACAAATCGCTTTAAAACTATGGAAGACCAAGTTACAACAGTATGCATAGGGCTGTGCAATTAAATCGATTCATAATGAAATCTATGGTCAATCACAATGATGGGCCTGGTCCTTTTTAATCCAACCACGGAGGGAAAGAGATAAAAGATACTGGACAGCAGGATTTTGGAGATAGGTCAAGTTATAATTTTCATTTTATTACCGCTGGAGGTGGAGGACAGTACTAAAACCTGAGTAAATCAGATGCGTCACATTAACACTGGTCTGACTCCGATAAAAGATTAAGATCAATATTTTTTAATTTTCTTTTGAAGACTAGTGATGCATATTAACAATCAGATTCAGTTGATTACTGTACGCAATTTTGAAAGACGGGAGCGTTAACATTTTAACCTTGCCTCCAAACTTGTTTCCAATTTTTTTACCATTAAACAATGCAGCGACAACACTCCATATACTTCCTCTCCCCAAACAAGTCAAGCCGGAGCGATCCCAGATTAGCACTGATCTCAATGTTATTGGCGCTGTAATATCAATCTAGCTCTTGGCAGAGTTAAACATTTTAAAACAAGACTAGGATATGAACCTCTAAAACATGTTTGTAGGGTCTAAACGGATTTATTTATTAGTTTGTGACAGGGACAGTACACATTAATGAACATTTCTGTCAATGTGTCAGTATTGGCTGCAGAGCTAGTTTTCCACTGTTGTCCCTGGGCAAGACGTACAATGGTAATTAAAAACATCCAACATTTTTAAAGGTTTTGTAAGGCGCATTGAGTTGCCTTGTGTACGAAATGCGCGGTATAAATAAAGTTGCCTTGACACATACACACAGCATCATTTCATACAAATCATTCATTGATAACATCTGAATGTTCGCCCTGTGACTTCCACCAGAGAACAGACTTTGATGAAGGGTGATAAGACCTTATTGATGGGAAAACTTTGGTTGCGATATTAATAATTTAAGTCTTTGGAGTTTAATATCCAATCAGATTGCGGTTTCCTTTAAACTGCAGTAGGGCTGCTCTATTCTAGAAAAAAAAAACTTAATAAAAAACGATTTTTTAAATTGAAATCCCGATTATTGAAACATTTGTTGCCTTTAAAAAAAATAAAATAAAAAAAAGTCAGAATTAAATATGCCACCGTTTCTTTGCTAGTTTATTAGAGACATCCCTGGCTCACCTGCCCTCACACCTGCCCAGGCAAACCGAGCCGCGCAGCCTGACATCACATCGTCCCAGCGGCATGAAATAATGCAAGTTTGCTTTGAGCTGCGTTTGTGATATCTGCTCTTGAAGAAGAGACTTTTCTGCAACAACCAGAGGATATAGAAGCTTCTAAACTTCGGTTCTTCCTTCAGCAAAAGGTCAGCACTCAGTGGCATTATCTCAAGAGCTACGCATAAAAATGATTATGGCATTATTTCCGCTGTTTCATACAGTTCATCTTGTAGTTCAGCCGATCAGACACGGTCACACAAACCGCGCAGGACAGACAGTTTTTTCCTCGATCATGGCATTTTTATAAATCGTGTGTAATAATCGAAATCGTAATTTAATTTTGATAAATTGCACATGCTTACAGTGTAGCACAAATACTGGAACTGTAAAAAGCAATGAGTGACCGTAAACTACAGAACACTCAAGCCCATGTGAATAGCCTGTGTGCGTTCCTGTAGTTTAAATAGTAGCGTTTCCTTCAGTAAAAAGGTGGTGACCCAGTGAGGCCTGTTTACATGGGTGGTCTATGAATCCTCCTCAGTGTTTGCCGTTTGTCACACAAAAGCCTTTTTGCTTTTTATATAGACAATAGGCCACCCATGTGACAACAAAGGCCTTTTCAGACGCTTCTGGCGGCCTCCAGTACAGATTTGACCAGTGACTTTCTCCCGCTGCGGCTGATCTGTGTAAGACAAGCCGAGGCACAGGGGCAATGAGACTTTAATAAGCTGCATCTGACAAGACACTTTGAGCCGGCCACCGCAGAGCTGAAAAAAACAGCCACATCTTCTTGATTTGTGTTTTTTTGTTTTAATCCTCTCACATAGAGTCGAGTCTGAGTTATTTATGTTCACATTTACCTTCAGTTTGGGAAGGAAGCGGCTCCAACAATGGGCAACGCAACAGTGAAAAACCAACTTTGGGCACACTGCTGGAGGTTTGTAACCGATTATTGGTTTGGGAAAAAGTGTTTAATCAATTGTGAAAAGGCTTAAGATTTGTCTAGAAAGTATAAAAAAAAAAAGTGCAGTTTTACTTAACTCCAAGTTGTCCCTGTTGCATCAAACTACAAGGTCAGTGGTAGACAAGAGCATAGCTTCTCAATGAAAACAGGGTATCTTTTTAGACCTATAATTTTTGATATGCTTCATGTCACTCAAGTCAGACATGCTCTCAGCTTGGAGATTTCTATCATGAAGTCAAAACTTAATGTGGGACATCGAGAGAGTCCAGTTAAGCTCAGCCTCGTCAGTGAGAGAATGATCATGTAAAGAAAGGCATTATATTAAACGTAATCATTCAGTGATCCAAACTGAATGCTTGCGAATCACTTAAACGTATCCAAGAGATGGACAAAACAGATTTCTGGCAAAGATGTCAGAGAATGGGACTACTAGTAGAAAACGTGACTTGAACAAAAAAAGCCAACAAAAACTGGGCAGCTGTCTAGACTCGGACAAGGGCTTAGTTATAAGGAGCAGCGTTCTGTGGTGGTGCTTGCATGGAGGATTTCCAAAAGGGGTAGCATGACAGGGAGCAGGATTAAAGTAGCTCAGGGAGCATGGCTGCATTCACAGATGGGGCTGACTGTTGGGCAACTGAGAACATGAGAAAGGAAGTGATGAGTAAAGTCTTTCGCAAAAAAGGAAGTACATGGTTTGTTACGCTACTGAGTGCAATACATTCTCTGCACCGATAGAAAGCCATATTGACATGCTTTACTTTAATGATTCTAAATCTTGCCTCTTGTTGCTCGCAGTGAGTTATGTGAAAACACAGTCTTCATTTACCCCTAAAAATAATGGAAAACCAATACAATAAGCTCAATGTGGAAAATTATTTCTGCCATTGCTGTTGACAACTATACACTTTCATCAGACTGGGACTAAACAAACCGCACACACATGCTGACAACAAAGAATGCATCTGTGGTAGAACTTCATGTGGATAACGCCCACACAATCAGCAGCTTGGTGTCGTTTGGAAAGCTAGAGGGATTTTCGGATAACATGATGATAACATGCAAGAACAGTCAAAGACATTCCTCCGCTCTGTGGCTCCAAGGTCACGCAGTCATGTAATCACAGGCATCATTTTCGGGAAGTGCATCAAAAGCATCTGAGCCGATCTCACCTCTGATGGGCTCCCTTGTGCTGTGGGAAGGGTCGGCCTTATGTAATGACTTCCTGTTGGCTGTTTACTCTGGGCAATCCAGAGCTCGCTTTAGGAACTACACAGCCACTTCCTCCTTCAGGAAATGTCTATCCCCTTACAATCCAGTCACTTTAGACGCAGGAACACATGGACCCGGCAAAACTGCACTGACAACGCTCAGCGATACTTCCTGATATTCATGGCAAAGGGGACAAAAATCCCAGGCAACGGTTACTTAAAGTTCTTCATACAATATCGCTGCACATTATATATATTACTGGCTAATATACAGTAGTAATCCTCCAGTCCAGTGACCATTAGAGCCTGGCTTGATATCAGAAGATGGGTCTCCAGGCACTACATACAGCTGTGTCCACGGCTCCTAATAAATCAACCAAACGCCAAAGGATGGGTCAAAAGCAGGACGACACATTTTGTTGTATATAAATTGTACAATGACAAATGAAGCAATTAACCTACAGTGCTCGTCAAATGTTTGGAAGTCATTGGCCTGGATGCTCCAACTTTGTATAGTGTTTTGTAAATATCAGCATCAGTTCTGTTGGAACGATAACTTGTCCAGGAGGGTGCAGATGAACCGCCAGGACTTCTACGGGGATAAACACGTTGTAATACAACCATTGAAATCTGGCAGTGCTGCCACATGAGGGCGGCGCCCAAGATCCACGTTTACTGAAATAGCAGAGGCTAAAGGCCTGAACATGCAGTGCAACATAGTGGTGTTTCCACACTTAGACCCGCTGCTGTCACTTATCACTTTACGTTTTACTCACTCATCTGTAAATATAATCCCACTGTTCAAAGTCTATTGTTGTCGTCTTACTATAAATTTTACTTTTTATCTTATTTATTATTCCTTATGCATGCCCCCTAAAGCCTTATAGTTTAAAGTGTTATAGCTTAATTTTATCTAAATTCTGTGATACGTTTTATGTTGCACGTCCGCATCAAGAAAAATTCCTAGCTTGTGAACTTGTTCTCAATCAATGGCTAATAAAATCTATTCGGATTCCGATTTATATAAAAAGACACAGTAGGTCTTCAGCGGCATGAGTATCTCTGTCCTTGTCTGAGATAGTATTATGCGAAATTGAGCTTTCAGGCATGTTCAAATACAATACAAATGTCTCAAAAACATATCTGGTGTACCACATTTTTTCCAGGAAATGTTTGTCAGCTCGTGACCTCTTGCAAAGTTTACTCCTTTCATCGCAGAGTAAAAATACTCGCTATAGGTTCACAACAGCAACGAGGCCGCTGGTCTATCCCCCCCATCCCTCTTTTCTGCAACAGTTTCGCAGTGAAGGGGAGTGGGAGGGGCTTACGGTGAGAATGCCTGGACAATCAGGAAGTGAAAATACTTTATATTTTGTTTAAAAAGTTTTAAATCAATATTGTATTTAACCAACAAAGTGTCAGTGATAAAGCATAACACCCCCTTCTTTAAAGTGGAGTGTAAAGCAGCCTTTTGGAGCGCTGTCTGTGCGGAGATGAGCTGGTAAACTCTGGAGCGAAGACATCAGCAGGCGTACTGAGACAACGGGTAAAGAACAAACAACTTTCTGGGCCATTTTCCTAAACTTTCCTTCTCAACTTACTTTTTAAATTACGTTATTCAAGTAATGTCATGTCTATGATAGTAGCGGCCACTTTTTATTTTGCTGGTGAAAGTTATTTTGGATGAAACATTGTGATTTTAAGATTTGATTAGGTTTGTCATACGCAGGTTAACAATGCCATGAAACTGTCAATTCCCCTAAATTGAATAAGTAGTAATGCAAAGAACTAGCTGCTCCAGTCCACACCATCTAAATACAATCACACATGTTAAAAGTGGAAAAAGGAAGGTCTGGTTAAAGATGATAGACAACCATTGAAAAAACATCAGTCATCAAACCCTACACAGGTGAGACGTGAATGGAAACATTGAAAGACCCAGAAATTGGCTCCTACAAATGTGCCTGGGTGTGGCTTAGAGAAAGAGTTGAGCATAAGGGCCTTTCTCAATAAGCACAGGCCAACAGTGTGCAAATGAGCTGGGCAAAGATGCAGAGGAGGCTTTGTTGACGTGCAAGAGTCAGGGTAGGTTCACCAAGTTAAGAGTGGAAATATTTACACGCTTTTATGACCTGTATGGGCCGTATTGTGATATAAACCAAATACCATTTGCATACCAAATGTTTGAAAGCTAAAAAACAAAAACAGCTGCAGCCACAGAGGGCAACTTACTGTATTGCCTGCTGTAGGAAGTTTAATGCCAGAACATAAGTTTACACGGAAAATGTAGGTAAATAACGCAGGAAACAAATGACAGATGAGCGGTTACTTAAATGGAAAAACGGTCAAACTCCAGATTTTTTCCCCCCCAGGAAAGATAGTCTTACAACCTCAAAGTATTAACACTGACAACTTTAGAGCCGAAGTCATAAAGCTGAAGAAAGTTTCAAATGAATAAAATAGGCCTCTACAATGGACTTTTGCCCGATAACAATTTTAGTCATTCATTCTTTCTGTCGAGGAAACATGCTTGGTCTTTATTATATGTCCATGACCAAACAAAAATCCAACTTTTGCTTAGATCTTTTTGCATCTTTCCCGCTTACGCAGAGCCACCATGATTGTTGCTGAATATTTAGTGGTACAACGGCACTGAATTATCCAATATATTCAGCAGAAGTGAGTAGACAATGATGAGGTGTAACATGCTGTATTTGTGCTGCGTCTGCTAGCCACACAGTCCTGGAGTTATGTGACCGAGTTAATCTAACATGCCAGCGCTGAAGAATGTCAAACGAGGCCCCTCTCCAACTCTGAGGCAGAAGCACAGGGAGCCGTATCTCACCTGCAATCCAGACAGGAGGAAGACGGGACAGCAGACGGCGCACACGGGCTATATCTGGCCTGTGTGGAGAGTTCAAACAGAAGACGGCCGTGCGGTCCTCTTTAAATACCTCGAGTCTAAGTGAGACTGCAGCCGGACCCAAGTGTCCCAAGATGAAGCTCAGACGGGCACCACCAAGGAGCCACGTATCACCTGTCTGCATTCAATAAAGTCACTGGGCAGACACACAACAGTTGAGACAAAGTCTGCGCACACACAGGTATAAAACTCGTGTGCATTTTGCCAACATTCCTTTGACAGAGGGAATTTATAACACTGACCAAGCTTTTATATGAATATGATCAGTCAGTGGTGGAAAAAGAAAAGTCCCCAAACAGTCAATAAAAGCAGAGTGGAACGGATGTGGTCACACAAAAAGAGAAGAGTTCGATGGCATAAATTTGAGACGCTCAAGGGGTAATTTGGTTTAAAAAAAAAAAAAAATCTCCAAACAGAACACCAAACACTGTTGCACATTATAATTTTGTTTTAAGACTAAGGTTGATAAACTTGCCAGATTAATATTGCAGCTTGAAGTCCTTTCAATAGAAAAAACAATCGTGCCTGTCCGACCAATAAAGCCACAACTTTTTATGCTAGAAGAAAACTTGAGACCTCACTTTATTCAATTCACACTATTAAAGATATTAAACTTTAGGTCAGTTTGTTTTTCATATGAACAATACATAACTCTTAAAACAAAATCAGGACAAAACGATAGCATTTCGAGGATTAAAAAGGCAAAAAAAATGAACCGTCATCCACCTCAGTGCTACTCGTTAAGAGTGACAGGTGACCGCGTGTACCATGGAGTCTGGACTCTAACATGGGTCAAAAAAATACTAAGAAAATCAGGCCCACGTATTGTGACGCAACAACAAATATCAACTGAACATCAGGCGAGTGAATACATGGTATATTGGCAACTAAAAAGATAAGAAATTCCAAAGTCTGCGAATGGTAGATTGAGGTCAGGAATAAGTATGCCCTGAAACGAGGATACATGTCACACAGGAGAAAAGGAGTTGATAAAGCTCAGTGCCAAAGTCCACAACACATACACTTCCTGAAATGAAAATAAGCAAAGCAATTGCTGCTTTTGACATGGTAGGCCAGTCTGAGTTTAACAGGAACCTGATTTAAATTCTTCTTTCTAGCTACAGCTTAAAATATACCCTAGTTCCCCCGAAACATTCACCACAGATCGATGGTTAAGATATGACACGTTTACAATGAAGAAAAGGACATCTATGCTCGGCAGAAGAAGGACAGACATTCACTCGTCACACCATTATTATTATTCCCTCTTAAAATCATGTTATTATTGGTTAGCTGCCTTTCTGAAGAAGCAGTGTAGCTCCCAGTATCTCAGTGATAGCGGTGCATGCATTGTTTCCACAATCAGCCCATCACTGCACAGCTGCTCGTGTAAATGTACCCACAGGCCTCATATCCAGAACTACAGCATTCATTACGAATTCGTGCGCAGCTACAGATATCACAGTTACATGTGAAGTGAGCGATGGGTGAAGATATTTAAAGTGTACACTTACAGTCCAGATGTTTCTTCTTTGGTCCCATTATTTCATGAGTGGTCGCCTTACACACGGTTTTGGAAATCGCCGAGCCGGTGACACTGTGTTGAGCTGCGGTTATCCGGTCCGTAATGCTCTGCCCAGACATTTTTATCGCCTCGAATGAAGACAGACCCCTGAAGAAAGTTTACCAGATCCAAAAGAACGGTCTTGTTGTCGATGTCAATCCAAAGGCTCGGTGCCACCTGAGAACACTGAGACAAGAGAAGGAGACAGAGTGGCTATGAGACGGCGGGCGCTACGTTTCTGCTAGGCTAGCTCTAGCCGTGAAGCTAACGTGCGTAAAACAAACCCAGCCATGGCATTATGATGCGTAAAACAAAGAATCCATCACCAGTAAGGCATACACAGATATTAGGACCAAAAGATACGAACCCAGATATTTAAATCGCACCCACGCAGGTCTACGGTCTTTTCTCCTCTTCCCGTACAAGTCTTTTTCACATTCTCCCTGGCCACACAGACGGGAAAGGAGGCGACTTTTAAAGTGTGACTCTTCAAAGTTATGGCCCAGTGTGATGTTGTACTTTCTGATTCATCTTAATCCCACATTAGGTCGGATGTTTCAATTATATAATAATTATATGGGAATAAAAATAAAATGCCCTGCCGTGATGTTTGATCAAGTCATTTTAAAATACAATAGAAACTAGATCTCGCAGATTTTATTTTGAAGTAAAACCTTCCTCACTTCCGTTAAGGTCGTGTTACTTGACGCTGTTTTTATTTTTTTTTATATTTGTTTCCCACGCTGAACTCAGTCCAGTTATTACAGCGCCTCCCGCTGTTGCTGGCTTTAAATCACCATTTAAAAGGACTGAAATGGCGGGTGCATTTTATTTGTCTCTCAACTCAACACATCTGTGAGATATTCGTTTGACCCACGTGGACGAATTTTGTCATCATGAGGTTTGTATTAATACATAAACAAACAATAAACACACATACTGAGCTGAAATAATTATAACTTTTTAAATAACACATTTACATGATACACCTGTGTGTTTTTATTATAGCCTCAGCGTTGTGCAATGTTGAATTGGTGTGGCTGCTATTAATCTGATGTTTTTTAATCAGATTGATACACAGGACGTTTAATACGCAAAACTTCTTGTAAACGTTGTCCCTTTGTCCCCCCTAATTAACTTCAATGAAGGTACTTGATTCAATACCTTCATTGAAGGTACTTGATTCATTGAAGATGGACAACTCCTGTACGACTGAGAACTTATACAGACACCCTATTTAACATTATATCACTTCTGACCGTCTGTCGCTCCCTGGTGGTCTAGTGGTTAGGATTCGGCGCTCTCACCGCCGCGGCCCGGGTTCGATTCCCGGTCAGGGAACGCCTTTTTGTCAACAAAAGTCCAATCTTCAATGTTGCAAGATTGAGTCAATTAACCTCCAAATGCCTGGTAAGAACCACTCAACAGAATCACAGTTTCCAGTCAAAAGTGGGAATTTATTTCATTAAAACAATCCACTTGTTGCCTCTGTCCTGCTGTTCACTGGTCTTGATTTCATTACTTATGACTTTGTTGACATCTAGTGGTCAAAGGCCGCCATCACAGAAGAGGCCACAGAATTCACTGTGTAAGAGTTTTCACTGAATCCACTGTCAATGGGAGTCCACATAATCACTCTCAACCAGGTTATTGTTCGGGTTTACTTTACTTTTGACTGCAAAGGTAACAAAAGTATTACAAAGGTAACACGTTACAATATAACATATTACTGAAACAAAATATGAGAATATATTAGTCGTTACAATTTAAGTAACTCAAGTGCATTTAAATCTATGATCAAAAAAATGCCCCCAAATAAAATGAAGCGCCAAAAGTTGGACACTGCATAAGATCTGCAGTAGTTAATGTTGTCAAAAGTAACTCAAAGTAGTGTAACTCAGCTACATTAATTAAACAGTAATATCTAATATAAACTTGGAACCTTAACCTCTTAACCCCCCCTTAACCAAGCACAGTTTCTCCAGTTTAGCCTTACCCAAATCTAAAAGCTTCTCGACTGGAGCCAGAGTAACGCCTCATTTGAAAGCTAAGACCAACAAAATTGATCTGAGATATCTTCATTTTCTTGTAACTTACTTGTAACTGTTTTGTTGCCTTTTCATAACTTTTTTGTCACCTGTTTTGTTGCTTTTTGTCGCCATTTTGATGATTTTTTTCAGGAAGCTTTTAGATTTTAAGAAGTCGAACTTTTTAAGACGGGGATTAAAAGGATACCAGCTCTGTCTCTGTAAAGTGCTTCAGTTTCTGAGGCTTTAATCGTGTGGAATTATTAAACTTGAGGTAAAAAGTATAATCTTTGCTTTGTGTGCCGATCCAACAAGAAGCCTGAGGGCCACACAATTCCACACATTCTTTTCTCTTGTTCGTTGCAGGTGGACTCGTAACGGCATCAAATGAGCCAAAGAGCCACGAAACTTCAATGTTTGTTTTTTTTATACAAAGAAAAGGTAAGAAACAGTTTCACCAAAGGTCGAACATATGATTCATTAGACCAGGGGTGGCCAACCGGTCAGAGGCCAAGGGCCGAAATGTTCAACCTTGATCCTGTGAAGGGCCACAAAGGCACCGACCATTCGCGAAATCCGAGTGTGGTAGTTTAATATGATTAAATGTAATGAAACTGTTATATTTAATCATAATAAACAATAACTTTATGCCTGGCCTTTTTCTTTTCAATAATTGTGGTAGTTTTACTCCTCACCTAGATTGAAATAAATGTATATTAAATAAACTGACATTTTCTGCTATTCTGTTCTGACTGGGACAACATTTGATCTATTTATTAACAATATTATTATTTCGAATAGTTTTTGTTGTCGCTTGTTTTGTTTTTTTCAATGCTGGTGTATATTTGTGTGTGGGGCCCTGCCCACTGAGCCCCCTCCTCTGGTTCGCCCCTGGCCTGTGCGCTCAGTGCCCGCAGCTTGGTCCTGACTGGACTGTGCAAAGAACGAACTTTAGGCTGCACAAAGTTCATAAGCTTTAATCAGGAGCCTCTGGAGGACGTCTGCAGTTCTGTTTTATGTTGCATTTGTTACAGTTACAACATGTGACAGAAAAGTCAATGACTTTGCGTATTTCCGCGTTACGATGTCGCGCTTCGCATCATACGCTTCATTAGAGCTCCGCTTTTTTCCATTTACTAATTATGATCTTTTTCTGTGAATATGAGGCCAACTTTCATCAAATAAAGAGTTGGCTAATCAGAAACTTGAAAAGCACGGAAGCTGATCCCAGTGCCACGATCTGCCTGACTGTTGTTTAACCTACATCCCGCTTTGAGAGGCTGCTGCACGGGCACCTTTTACACGCCGCCTCGAAAAGGAGAGACAGACTCTCATTCATGCGTGTAGAGATGGAAAACAGGGTCTGTAGTATGGAAGACTATTGGCACCTTAATTCAGTTGTCTATTCATTTGTCAAATGGCTATGCATTATGTTATTTTAGTATTTATGTTGTATTTGTTTATGGCAAAGTTGCATGTTATATCCTATTTTTCTTGTAATGTTCTTTTCCAAAAGTTCTAATGGCAATTCTATGTGTAAAGTGTCGATGCAATGTCTTGACATATTCCCAATTACAAGATTTTGAAATGAATAGCATATTGACATGGAAATGTGGCCTCTTTATTCATTTTTCTATTCATTCTTAATATTTTCATGTTATATCCTATTTTGACTTGTATTGTTCTATTTGAGTATGTTAAGTTTCATTTAATGTGTTGTGAAACAGCACCTCCCTCTGGATTGTATTGCAAATTGCATATTGCATTGCCACACGCGCTGAGTGCACCAATATTCTATACGCTATGCAGTTCTTGACCCCTGGGAAGGCGGGCCCTGGTCCGCTCTCGGCCAATCAGAGACGAGACTATATCCTCCTAGCTAGCTGCGCAGTGTTGTTGATTTTTGCTGGAAGTACATGCTGTCATGACGGATTGGAAGTAACAGATCAGCCTTCATGAAGATTCCTAGTTACTCTAAGGAGGTTCTTTGTAAGTATAGAAGCGCGATGTTTGTTAAAATACCAGTACTGTTTCGTTTTTTGTGTGTCTGTTTTTTTAGAAAACACTTTCTGGCTAGCCAGTTAAACGTCCAGAGCTAGTAGGCTAATGTTACTTTAAAAACGGGCTGCTCTTGGTCGGTCACCAGTCACAGTTAATGTGAAGCCGATTCAGACAGTGACTTGACATATCTTCTAACTACAGCACCAGTAGCACACTTGGATCTTCAGACACACTCGAGTCCGCACCGCGCGGAGAAAAACACAGGTTGTGAACTGTTAAGCTAAGGTGGCCCTCAGTTGTAGCCATAGAGTGTACACTTTGTGGTTTTAGGGCGATATATTACTCATTTCCTATATGCTCGTTCCTCTCTTAAAATAGCAGTTACTGCCTTTCAACTTGTTAGCTACACTGTAGTGCTTCGTTTTGTAGCTATAGAAGTCACCTCAGCGCTGTTGACATGATCACATTCATAATTTTTCTTTTTTTCTTGTAGATGACTTTGTGCCCAGAAAGGACTTGGACCAACTCAACATGCAGTATCGCCACCTTCAGGATGACTCCGTTGAAAAGGGAACCAAGGGAACCTTTTCAAAGGGCTATAAAGTCATGGAATCAACAGCTGAGGGACCGATTTGGGTTTGATTCATTGAAAGACTCTACACTGTTTTTTTTTTTTTTACTGGATTGCAGTCCATTCAAGCTTTCTTGTGGCTTCTAACCATTCTTAAACAAACCGCATTAGTGCTGAAAGGTGGGTTAAGCTGGGAGAACCACCTCATTTTGGTTTTAATGAAAATCAGACTTGGGCTCACCAATAGAGATCTGGCACAGCAATTTGACCTTCCTTTCTCAACTGTGTCCAAAATCATAAGAGAGTTGATCCCCATGTTGTCCTTAGTTTTGAAACCATTGATAATTTGGCCTAGTAAGGATGCAGTAACGGCAAACATGCCAAAATGTTTTAAACCGAAATTTAAGAACTGCCGTTGCATTGTAGACTGCACAAAAATCTTCATAGAGAGAACCTATAATCTAAAAGCAAGGGCTGAAGGGTTTGACGATTATCTTGAAGCGATAAAACTAGTATTCAGCAAATGATACTTTTATTACATTTCAGCTTCATAAAATATTGGAGACGCAAGACCCTCAGATTTAATTGTGCAGCCCTATTCCCAAATAACAGTATAGAGACAATAGAGTATCATTTTGTATATACTTTACTTTGTCATCTTGCCAGAGCAAATGAGTTTAAACTTGAAGGTTGTGAATGTAAAGAACACACTGTTGGAATGGATGAATAGGACACAATGTAATCAAAAAATACATGTACATGTCAGTGATATGAATTAATGAATAACGTGAATGTGCAATTAAATTAATGAATATGAATGAATACATAAGAAAATAGTTTTTTTTACGCATACCGTACAAAGTGTATGAACGCAGGCTGTACACATTTCAACGAAACTAACATTTTTAATTTCTGCCTAGGGTTAAATTTATCTACACTGGTCTACATTGAAGAAGTTTTGTTTGTTTCTTTTGGCACAAAACTGATTCCATACTTTCAGAGGTGTCCTATTATTTACTTGATCAGAAATAACGTGACTAGAAAATAGCCTCATCTTTTGTACAGATGTAGGGTAAGTACTACTCTGTATTTTAGATCAGAGTTGTGTAACGTGAATGTAATACTTCATAATCTGTTCCTACCGATTATTGTGCTTATAATGTGAAGATTGCAGTACTACAAGGTCAGCCATTCTCGGAGATACAAGGGTATGCTTGAATTCACAAAAATAGAATATACCAAAGCACACACATCACATCGTTTTACGTCTTTTTGTTTAATCCTTTATAACCCTCTACATTCCAGATGCCGCTATGAAGAGACCGAACAACATCTGAATATGAAGAGACAGTAGAACATCTTTAGACTGGCCAATAAGATTCTTCCTGTATGGTGGAATCATTCTTCTCTGCAACGCCAAGAAGCAGCTGTGTGGTACAGGACCGGTCCAGGGGAACGAAGACTAGGAGAATGTCGCAGAGGAGCCGAGTTGAACCCGTTTGTGTTGTCATGAGCTTCTTGTAAATAAATATTAAATTGAGAGATGCAAAGATGGTCTGCATTTAATGAATAACTAATTTGTTATAATTTGTGGAAAAATTATGAATGTGATCATGTCAACAGCGCTGAGGTGACGGGATGAAGATGGCAGCAGGTCTTTTCTGCACAGGTGGTCTGTCTTCTGCACAGGTTTCTCTGGGCCCTAATGAACAAAGGAAGAACATTAGAGTGACTCACCACAACAAAAAAGGATATTGATTACTGTTGGATGCTAAAGATAGAACAAAATTAGATCCGCATTATATTACAAATATTCACACGCTGTTCACATTCATGTACATACCCTGACCTCTTGCTACATAGTCATTGCTTTGTTGTAGTTTCATTTAATTTGGAACAACAGCTACTACTGGAACATTTGGCAGCACCCTAGGTTGGCTAATTATAGCGACCCTAAACGATTTATATAGCTGGGTTACATTTATCATGGCAACAAACTGGAATGATGTCTTCCCTGTAGCTGAGTCTTTAACTAAATCAAACTTCTATAGCTACAAAACGAAGCACTACAGTGTAGCTAACAAGTTGAAAGGCAGTAACTGCTATTTTAAGAGAGGAACGAGCATATAGGAAATGAGTAATATATCGCCCTAAAACCACAAAGTGTACACTCTATGGCTACAACTGAGGGCCACCTTAGCTTAACAGTTCACAACCTGTGTTTTTCTCCGCGCGGTGCGGACTCGAGTGTGTCTGAAGATCCAAGTGTGCTACTGGTGCTGTAGTTAGAAGATATGTCAAGTCACTGTCTGAATCGGCTTCACATTAACTGTGACTGGTGACCGACCGAGAGCAGCCCGTTTTTAAAGTAACATTAGCCTACTAGCTCTGGACGTTTAACTGGCTAGCCAGAAAGTGTTTTCTAAAAAAACAGACACACAAAAAACGAAACAGTACTGGTATTTTAACAAACATCGCGCTTCTATACTTACAAAGAACCTCCTTAGAGTAACTAGGAATCTTCATGAAGGCTGATCTGTTACTTCCAATCCGTCATGACAGCATGTACTTCCAGCAAAAATCAACAACACTGCGCAGCTAGCTAGGAGGATATAGTCTCGTCTCTGATTGGCCGAGAGCGGACCAGGGCCCGCCTTCCCAGGGGTCAAGAACTGCATAGCGTATAGAATATTGGTGCACTCAGCGCGTGTGGCAATGCAATATGCAATTTGCAATACAATCCAGAGGGAGGTGCTGTTTCACAACACATTAAATGAAACTTAACATACTCAAATAGAACAATACAAGTCAAAATAGGATATAACATGAAAATATTAAGAATGAATAGAAAAATGAATAAAGAGGCCACATTTCCATGTCAATATGCTATTCATTTCAAAATCTTGTAATTGGGAATATGTCAAGACATTGCATCGACACTTTACACATAGAATTGCCATTAGAACTTTTGGAAAAGAACATTACAAGTCAAAATAGGATATAACATGCAACTTTGCAAAAAACAACTCCAAACTACATGCCATATTAAGAATGAATAGAAAAATGAATAAAGAGGCCACATTTCCATGTCAATATGCTATTCATTTCAGAATCGTGTAATTGGAAAAATGTCAAGACATTGCATCGACACTTTACACATAGAATTGCCATTAGAACTTTTGGAAAAGAACATTACAAGAAAAATAGGATATAACATGCAACTTTGCCATAAACAAATACAACATAAATACTAAAATAACATAATGCATAGCCATTTGACAAATGAATAGACAACTGAATTAAGGTGCCAATAGTCTTCCATACTGTAGGACTATGGTTGGATTTTTGGTCAAGATTCTTAAAGACTGTTACAGTTTATGGGCAACATGTACCAATTCTTTTGCAAAGAGCCGCATTGTGTTAAAAATATCTAATCATGCAAAGAGCCGCACTCTGATTGGCCAAGGGCCGCATGCGGCCCGAGAGCCGCGGGTTGGCCACTCCTGCATTAGACCATCACCACATAATATTCACCCCATTTTATTTATATAGCGTATTATTCATAAAGGTCAGTCAAACTATCCGGGAGTATTAAACAGCACAATATAGGACATTACAACCAATACATGGAATATAGTGGGTCCGAGTACTTCTGCGTTTTCGATTTTTAAAGGAATATGCAAAATAAAAAATGGCGTGTTTTACATATTCTGCACTGTTGTAATATAGAAAAAAAACTATTGTTTACATTTCCCTGTATCAGAGTTCATAATCGAGTATGCAAAAAAGAAAACATACAATAAAGAAAGCTTTTATTAGGCTCGTTCGAGATGTGGGGAAAAAAAACTCTGAAAACTATCCGACCGCTCCACATCCTGAGAACAACGAGAGTGGCCTCGGATCTCGTTCAGATATCGCGTTCATTTCAAGTTTATCCTAAATAAAAGTCATTTACCTCCTGCTCGGTTGGAGATTGGAGTAAAGTGATGGGAGATTAAATCTGAGCCCACCATCTTCCTTCACAAAAATAGCTTCTTTTACTCCTCTTTCAAACCAACGTCCTTCTTTAGCTAAAATGTGGACCTCCCCGTCCTCAAAGGAGTGGTTGGAGGCTTTGAGGTGGAGGTGCACCGCCGACTTGTGCTTTCTCTTCGGTGTTGATAAAGTCTCTTCTGTAAAACTTGTTTCGTTTCTCCAATATAATGTTCTTTGCATTGAATAGAATAAACCACATTGCTCTGGGTTCTGTCTTTGGGATGAACTAATGTTTGTCTCAGTGTGTTCACCGGTTTGTGGTTCACTGGAATCCTGTGCTGCCTAAAGATTCTCTGAAGATTCTCTGAGACCCCGGCTACATACGGCACTGCAACTCCCTTTCTTCTGGGCTCTGTATTCTGTCTGTCTTGTTCTTTGGGTCTTCTTGCCCTTTGTGCTTTAGTGAAAGACCAGTTCGGATAGCCACAGTCTGAGAGGGCTCTCTGGACATGTTGCTCCTCTTTGGTCTTTCCTTCTGCACTGGTAGGCACCTCTTTAGGTCCATGTCTGAGCGTCATGATGACCCCTAGTTTGTGCTGGAGTGGATGGTTTGAGTCAAACATCAAATACTGGTCAGTATGAGTTGCCTTCCTGTAAACCTCTGTCTGAAGATGTCCGTTTTCCCGTATGATAACTTTACAATCTAAAAAGGCAAGTTCTCCTTGGCGTCCTCCCGAGTAAATTTAATCCACACCACTGATGTGATCGGTAAAAGGCGCCTTTTGGATGAGAGACGAAACGTTCGACGACTTCAACTACTGACTACAGAAGACGACTCAAGTACCTTCATTGAAGTTCTCATTTGTTTTTGTTTTTTTTTCAAGTTTGTGAGATAAAATATTTCCTTATAAATCATGAGTGCGTTCTGAAGAGCATCAAACATGAGGTCTATTTTAGGGGGCGATACATAACTTTAATAGTTTATTTGTTTGTGTTGCCCTGAGGCAACACAAACACGGTGTACCCTGTCGCTACACCGTGTTTGCAGTCGGTCAAAACTACGTCCGTCTGGCTCATCTCGAACGATTGCGTTGAATCCTTTTCTGCATCCGCTCAAATACCCGTTAGTGTAACTTGAGGAAAACAGCACAAATAAAAGTTTAGTACATCTAAGCCTTTTAGGTTAGGTTTTTATTTATTACTGAATATTTTCTGTTTTCTGAACAGTCATTAAAGTACAAATGATTTCCAGTATGCCTCGATTGAGGAGAGGTCTCTGTTTCACACCTGCCCCCTGCTGGCCAGCCCTCACAGTTGTTTTTATGTCAGGCAAAAGCATGAGCCATGGCACGTGAAAAGCCATAATAGTTTTTTCTATAAATTAAAAAGATGAACATCCTCATCATCAACCAAACATTTACTAAAGCTATTACTGTTTTTTATTTTTTATTTTTTTTTATCTTGGGAATGCATTGTGCTGAAGTCAAGTCTTTGGTATTTTGTGTTGTTTTGTAATCCTGACTTGGTGTTAGTTTGTCACATGTATTGTAACTGTTGAAATTGGTACGTTTGTTTATCTTTGTTTTTCTTTTGAAAATCTTTCTTTTTTTTTCTCGATTATGCTATTTTTCTAATCGTTTAGTGTAATAATTGAAATCGTAATCGAATTTCGATTAATTGCACAGCCCTACTACAATTTAATGTTAAGATCCAACAAACGATTAACATTAAAGCACATAAAAACAAAATGCAGTGTAAAAAAAAAACGACACAATGTAAAAAGCCAAAGAATACAAGTGGGCTCCTGCTTTACTATGACCCTGTACCAGGACAGGAAAGCAAAGCAGAAGCTATAGGGGCTGAAATGCTGTTTTTAGTGCATTCATTGTTGGGACTTACAATATTTGACAGGCGAGATGAAAAAGTGGTGCCTCCGCTGCGTCTGCCGGTTCCCCGGGCGTTTCTTTTGCCAACACAAGTAATTTACTGCTGTCACTTCATTCATCCGAGAAGCTGTTGTCATCCTGATAAGTCAAACCTGCAGAGAAATCTATTCAAATGTAATTAATGTGCCAATATGCGCGGAAAAGCTTCAATCTAAAGTCGAGAAAGTATAGTAATAGGTTGGTGTATTGTGTTGGTAATTGTATCCCGGAGCCAAAAACACCGAATAGCAAACAGGCATCTATAAATACATATATTAACTGAGAAGAATTAGACTTTAACGCAGGCGTCACTTATAGCACCGATTTGTTCTCGCGGTTTATTTGTCACGCCGGATTTTGTTTTAAGTTCCTGTTCTGGCTTTGGCTCCAAAAGATTGCGCTTGACATGATGTAGAAAGTGGTTTTAATTTTCTTTTGGTTTTTTTTTTGGCGCTTGGTCCAATCATCCAATCACAACACCGAGTGAGTTCCACGCTATGGGTTTCCAAATCCCACGGCCGAAATCTGTGTGCAGTAAACATAAAAGATCGCTCTCTAATCGACAAATGTACTTGCGAACCGAAATCACAGCGCCTCCTGTTTTTTTAATCAGAGTCCCGAGTGCACGAATCCAGTTCAGTGACTGGATTCTGGAAGATCTGAGCGTTCAATTCGAGGCATGGCCAGGGTGAGTTGTGATTGCGATTGTGTTTTGCCCCACCAATAGTTCCAGCTCCATTATTTAGATTAGGGCAAATTAAGACAAAGCCATGGAGGTCACGAGGACAAGCCTGTGTTTAACCTGTTACTTGCCGTTTTCCCGATCAGAGAGACTAGAAGGTCTTGGCTTTCAAATCAGGCAAATGAGGAATCACGCTGGCATATAGGCTGTAAGCTCCTCTGTCAATACACTTTGAGATTTGGACGCATTATTGCTAATCCTACAACTCTAAGCCTAACCCTAAACTGGCAGATAACAGGTCAATATTGATTTAAAGTGCATATTAACACAATTATATTTAAGATTTTGATGAATCTGATCATTTTTGTGAGGTTTATAGTTTCACTTCCTCATTGGACACCGACAGGAAGTGAAATAGATGGTAAGGCATAGAAATAAAAAGGAGAAGCGTCATTCGATCCTTACCAGGCATTTCTCCTTTTTTATTTCTATGGATGGTAGGTATGGAGGTATGGAGGTTGCCGGGCCAACCGTTACATCAATGGGAAATTAGTCAAACTGCTTTACTTTTATCTACTTGTATGTCACTTCCTGTCAGCGGCTTCAAAAATCAAATACATATTTTTTCTGCCCAACATTACTTCATTAAAATTGTTGCTTCACTGAAATATAAAGTGATAATTATGCAACTGATGTTATTCTAAATCATATTGTCAAAAGCATTAAAACCAGTCGTATGCACTTAAATGAAGGGCAAAACATGTACATTAGAGCCTACCCCCTTTTTCTTACGCTTTACGGCTTCAGGAAGACGAGGCTATAGTTATTAGATTTATTCCACCTCAATGGTTTAGACCTCATTTTTCTGGTTTGACCTGGTTTCTTACATTTTAGTCCTGGCTTAAACCGATGTGAATCCCTGATTAAGACTCGGATCTGTATTGGTTTAAACCTGCCTTAGTCCTTGGTCTTAGTTTAGTCCCGCTGTAGTTTCAGTATCCAGTTAGTCCTCCTGACTTAAAGGTTTAATGTAGTTTGAGTCCTGATTTAGTTGGAGAAGTTTAAAATAAAAAGCCTTTGACTCACCCCAGCACGGGACAGAAGGTTATGAACGAGCAGAAACCTGCGTTATTGATTGGGGCAAATGGCAAGTGACACGTCTAACTCCTTTCTTCAAAAAAAAGGGTTATATTTTACCGTTTTCTGCACCGTACAATTTCAGGAATGAGAAGGCTTCTTGGATGAGAGGCGAAATGTCGGATGAAACACGGTCTGGATGACTTATATCTAACACGAACGTCCCGATTTAGTTTCTCTGATTTAGACCCGATGTGCAGTATTCCTGGTTCTTGACGGTACTTTTATTTTTTTTATAATAAATGGTAGCATAAGTACAAAGCCAAGGCATTCATTGTTGTAAGTGCGTGACAATCGCCGCTCTATACTGTTTGGAGAATACATATAATGCGTTTGTCATGTATATAATGGCGGGGAAGACGAGCTAATGCAGGGATACTCTCCGAGGGACGGCGCGAGTGATGCACAGTCTACTTGTCCGACTGCCAAGCGGCGACATTTTAGCTCGCAAAAAGGCCAGGAGACTTGGCCTTTTCATCCTGTCAAAGACGCAAATTATGTGTGTGCCAGTCAAATGGCTAAAGGAGGCTCAACAAGGCAGCCCCGAGTCAAGATAGATTTTCACCCCGCACAAAGGAGGCTCACTTCGGATTTTTTTCTTTTTTGCTGAGTGACCGGCATTAGGGCTGAAACAGATTACCTTCTGTATTTTGTGCCCTGCAAATTATTTAATTCAAGATGCCGGGGGGCGGGGAAACGGAGAACTTTCACTAATCTTACGCAATACACAATTTTATTAGGTTACGGTCAAGTTACTTAATATCATTGTTTATTTCTGTTATTTTCTTTTTCTCTGTAGTCCATCTGGTCGGACATTATTAACTCGTCCTGCACTTTTACCTTCAAAAACAGAAACAAGTGTCCCCCGACTTTGCCTTCTGGGACAAACCGTCTTTCTCTTTGTGATTAAGTGGCGTTTGACACTACGTGCACAGCGCCCCCTACTGTTCAAAGAGTGTACATTTTTAAGCTTTTGGTGTACGTCGCTAGATTTAGTTATTTACGTCCGACCCTCTATAGAAATGTTGTGGAGTAGGAAGTATCAAGTATATCTTTTAAATGTATGGGGTAAAGTAAATAAAATCTCAACAACTGCAGTATATTCGCTGCGGCTTGAGTCCTGACCAGAACCAGGACATACGACCACATTAGTCCAGTGCTCCGGTCTCTTCTCTGGCTTCCCGTCGCTCAGAGAATAGACATTAAAATAGCCCTGCTTTTGTACAAGTCTCCTCATGTATCGATTGAATCATTCGTGTTGCTGTGAGGCACAGTGAGTTGCCTTGTGCATGACATGTGCTGTATAAATAAATCTGCCTTGCCTATAGGCCAGAGTAACGTCTCATTTGAAAGCTAAGACCTACAAAACTGATCTTAACGGATCTTTTTCAATGGTTTTTCTTCACATTTGTGTCACATTTTCGTTTTTTCGTCGCTATTTTATTTTATTTTTAATGACGTTTTTAGATTTGGGTAAAGTTGTGGTGGGGGTTAAGAGGCTAAGTAGGTTTCCTCCAGGTACTCCGGTTTCCCCTACCACTAAAAACATGTACAATAGGCCAGGATGAATGAGAGTGTGTTTGAGAGTGCGCATGGAGGACAACGGATGCAAATTAGCCCAAGGCAACAATCCGGTGTGGCTTGTTTACATGCATGAGACCAATGTACACTCAACAAAAATATAAACGCCTTTGTTTCTGCTCACCATTTTTCATGAGATGGACCCAAAGATCTAAAATTCATTCCGGATACACAATACCACCATTTCTCTCAAACATTGTTCACAAATCAGTCTAAATGTGTGATAGTGAGCACTTCTGCTCTGCCGAGATAATCCATCCCACCTCACAGGTGTGCCACATCAAGATGCTGATCTGACATCATGATTAGCGCACAGGTGTACCTTATACTGCCCACAATAAAAGGCCACCCTGAAATGTGCAGTTTTTTTGCTTTATTGGGGGTCTGGGGACTCAGAACCAGTCAGTATCTGGTGTGACCACCATTTGCATCGGGGTCTTGACCTGACTCCAGCTCGTCGCCGTAACAGACTTGAGTGGGCAAATGCTCACATTCGATGGCGTCTGGCACGTTGGAGAGGTGTTCTCTTCACGGATGAATCTCGGTTAGGGTTAGGGTTAGGTGAACATCACCTCATGTTTCAGCAAGATAATGCACGGCCCCATGTTGCAAGGATCTGTACACAATTCTTGGAAGCTGAAAATGTCCTAGTTTTCGGATGGCCAGCATACTCACCGGACATGTCACCCATTGTGCATGTTTGGGATGTGCTTGACCGGCGAATACGACAGCGTGTACCAGTTCCCACTAATATCCAGCAACTTCGCACAGCCATTGAAGAGGAGTGGACCGACATTCCACAGGCCACAATTGACAATCTGATAAACTCTATGCGAAGAAGATGTATTGCACTGCATGAGGCAAATGGTGGTCACACCAGATACTGACTGGTTCTGAGTCCCCAGACCCCCAATAAAGCAAAAAACTGCACATTTCAGGGTGGCCTTTTATTGTGGGCAGTATAAGGTACACCTGTGCACTAATCATGATGTCAGATCAGCATCTTGATGTGGCACACCTGTGAGGTGGGATGGATTATCTCGGCAAAGCAGAAGTGCTCACTATCACACATTTGGACTGATTTGTGAACAATGTTTGAGAGAAATGGTAATATTGTGTATCTGGAATGAATTTTAGATCTTTAAGTCCATCTCATGAAAAATGGGAGCAGAAACAAAGGTGTTGCGTTTATATTTTTGTTGAGTTCATTAACATGCACTGTCCTGACCAAATAAACCAATAAATAAAAAAATAAAAAATAACATTAACATATATCATATGCCTGGTGAAAACTCCCTGATGCCGACACGTACCTGAACAGATGAACCTGACAAAACCTCGTGCTGTTTTGAACACATTTGCATCTGTAAGTCTGCGCTTGCTTGTGTGAAGGAGCTCCCTGTGTTCTATAATGCGCCCATGGACTCTACATGTAGCTGCCTAAATTACGGGACTACAAGTGAGAAGAAAGTTTTGTATAATCAATCCCAAATTATGCCGATACCACTTAACGCCCGCCCCCTGAAGAGAGCCCCCGCGGGATGACAGCACGCCTTTGTGGCTAATGGCGCTACCGTAACTTCATATCCATTTATGCCACTAAACTATTCCTTAAAGCCTGTAATTTGGGTCGCAGTGTTAAGCCATTAATATGCCGTCAGCGGGGTCGTCTCGGGACGGCGCGTGTCGAAACCAGCGGTGCATTGAGAATAGAAACCGTCAGCTCGTCTCTCCAGATTGCGTGATGGGCTGACGGCAACAGGCCCAAACATTTACATAAGTTCTTCTGAGGTCAACGTGAGCGTCGGCCTGTGCAGAGGACGGGACTAATATTGACAACAGTCTCCCCACAGGTTCCACTATCGGGCTGATCTCAATAGGAAACATCTGCTCTGTCCCACACACAAAGGCTGGATTTGTTATTTATCTTCCACTGTCAAGGTCGATCGCGGTTATTACAGCAAAATGCATCATATATGACGATAAATACTCATAGACAGGTTCATTTTGCAACTGCTGCTACTATTCCATACAATCTTGGCTCTTAACTTAAGGCATGGGCCTAATTATTAAACGTAAAGCGCAAAGTCCATATTCCTGGGCTAAACACAAAGAAACAAAGTCACAACAAATGTTAAAAATATGAGAAATGAGATCTCTTTTATGTCTGAGCAGAAGTGGTGCGGATACAAGTTCTGATGGAAAGCTTCATGCAATAACACTCCGGGTTCTCAGACGCTTTTTCCGGTTAATCAAAGCGTCCTCTCGGTGCTGTAGCCTTGTCAAGAAGAAGTATTGCCTCTTTTCTTCATTCTAATGACTTACATTGGGGTAAAGTGCAGACGTCTGGAAGCATCAGCGCTGGGTCTGTTTGATCCCGTACCTCCAGCAAGCGAGGCCAACACACTGTTGTTTATTACATCATATTGCTTAACGCCACCTTTTTAAAGGCAGACACAGAGAAAACTATAGGCTTCCACCAGTCTACATTTCAGACATAGACTCAGCTCGGAAATTGAACTAGTCAGGTTTTTTCTTTTTTTTCTTTTTTTCCTAATCAATGAGGCCTGTCAGTCACATTAGTGCTCGTCAGCAATGTAGCGTTGTTCGGCTGGTTCGAGCTTTTTCTTTCTCGAGAAGCTTTTAGATTTGGGGAAAAGTCAAACTGGAGAACATGTGGTCAGTTTAGGCGGGGGTTAAGAGGTTAAAAGGTAAAATTGTAGCGTTATTGTTCACGTCAAAACACTTGGATACTGCAGTGTGTATTTACATGTATTTACCAGTAGTGACTCAGCAGCTACTGGAGTTGTTCCACAGCTTTTTCACCACTTTTTAGACAGTTTGTAGATAATATTACCCAATGGAAAATGAATGCTAGCACCCGCAATGATAGCAGATCTCCATGGGAACAGTGAATTTTCTCAAACCCTATACTAAATATTCTTTTGTATCTGCAAACATTATTATTTTTTGTAATATCTTGATTATCATCTGGTAGTAAGCAGGCTGATTTTGGGGATAAAACTAATAAACTAATAGAGATTTGAAAAGTTAAAATACAGGTGTTGTTGTTCACATTAACATTTTGACACCACAGTGAGTTAGATGTATTTGATGTATTTACCATTAATTAATCAATCAATCAATGGTTTTGTATAGCCCAGTATCACAACAGGAGTTGCCTCATAGGGCTGCACCGAACATTAAGGCAATAAAACAGAGCAGTAAATAAGACGATGTAAAGTTCAGGCGAATCAAATATCCAGGCAAACATAAAGTCCAACTGAGTGTCAGCAGTGGGTGGCGACGAGCGGCGCGGGTGTCCCCTGTCCTTAGACTCTCCAGCACGGCGAGGAAAAACTCAAAAACCCAAGGGGAGAAAAGAGAAACCTTGGGGAGAACCACAGAAGGAGAGACCCACTCCCATGGACGGACAGGCTATAGAGACCCAGGGCCGATGGGGGTCCCTCAGCAGACGGGCCAAGATCACAGACCGTCCAGTCCTTGTTATCAATCCAGTAGGCAGGGTTCCTCCGGGTTCCTCGGAGTGGGACAGGAGACACAATGTGAATAGTAATGAACAGACTACAGATAAAAGAAATAATGTATCATAATAAGACAAAGTTTGCAGTAAGAAGAAGAAGAGGATAGCGCCCGGTGTACCGAACCTCCCACAGCAGTGTTTCTTCTAAGACAGCTTTACATCAGGCTGTGGGTTAGAGCTTTACCTAACTGACCTGATCATAAGCTCATTCGAAGAGGTACGTTTTGAGCCTAGTCTTAAATGTAGGGACTGTATCTGCTTCTTTAACGTGAGCTGGAAGTTTTATTCCATATAATCGGAGCTTGGTAGCTAAAGGCTCTTCCTCCAACAGTTGTTCCACGGCTTTTTCCTCCTGTTTTTAGCTCATGTTTGCTAGTGTCCACAAACATGGCGGATTTCCATGGTAACAGTGAATTCATTCTTTCTTTCCCGAACTCTATATTATGACAATTAATTACCAGGCTCTCTCTCTCTCAAAGATGTGATTCGCTCTCACATGGATAATTCCAACATGGCTTCTGCCGGTTGAACGATAATTGTCAAATGTTTTTTCACTGATGTAATTCTGTTTGTTTGTTCCAGGTAATGAATGCTCGAGAATGCTCCTCATCAGCGTTTGCTCTGATTCCCGGTACAAAGATTTGCTCCATCTGATAACACAGAAAGCATGTAACCCCTGCACAGAGTGATGAAATGGGCTCTGGGTAATTGAGGCGCTGTCCCACTCTAGATCATTATCGGGCCCCCCCCCCTGAAAATGATGCTGTACATTGTTCCTTTTGCAGGTTTTTGGCCAAGTCTCTGGCCATTACAATTTGTCCCGATTAGTATTTAAAAATAAGACGAGCCCCCGGGCTTTTGAGCGCTAATCCAAGACGGCGCTTGACGTGAGAGGACCCTGAAGAAATACGCTCGCACCTTTGGTGTGTTAGTGGCATCTTCTAACAGGTGATTAGCAGCATGATGGATTATATTAAATACCAGCATCATTTTAACCACTTAACCAAAACTTTTATGCAAACCTAAGAACGCAAGAGATTTGAGAGGCTTTTTTAGAATCACTCAGACCTACGGCAATTCCCACACGCACAAGACAATAAGGTGAGTGCACGGGATTTGTTCTTGCAAAAAAAACCCGGCATGTTTCATGGTTTTAAGATGTATCCTGAGGAGTGGCAGTAATGGACTCAGAATTGTCAGACGCAACAAAGGCAAGACGTTGTTCAAAATTGATACTGGGGCACCACAATAGACACGCGAACGTCTGTGATTTTTCACTTGGACGGAGTGTGAAATTGAACAATGGCCCCTTTTGTTTATTCGTCCCAAATTGAAAAGTTGCGAGAAAGTTTTTTTCAGCCGGTTTATTCTGCGACTTCTGAGCTCTCCTGTTTGCTGTATTCCGGCGCGCAGAAGGAACACTGGCAGAGATGAGACGCCGCGACACCATGACACTATGAACTTTTGCGTTTGCCGTCCTTTTGTGTGTGTGTGTGTGTGTGTGTGTGCCCAGGAATCAGAGTTCAGAGAGGATAGTGTCACTGCCTTGCCACTCCGGACTGCCTGCTGCTGTGCTGACTGAGGCCCCGACACACTCCCACACACCAAACACATGAAAAGGCATGGATTTCGAGCTCCATGGGCAAACCCAGCGCGGCGGGCCCGGTTCTCCCCCGCCAACTGAGGACTCCGGTGTGGGGCGTGTGGGGGGGAGGGGGGGTGCGGGAACGAGAAAAGGGAGCGTCTCCGTCAGCGAGGAAAGGCTACAAACCAAGAGCGATGAAAAGATAATTCGACCCCCCGCCCGCCTCTGTTGGACGGACCTCATGCGGCGTCAGAACCATTTGTGTGCGGTGACAGAGCCAGATTGAGCCGAAAAGATATGAGTGGGAAACTTGAAAACCAGCTCACGTTTCAAGGATTTGTATAACACTCTGACACATGACGGACTTTCCCATGTAAGGCCGCGGACAGCTCGTTTTTTTGTTGCCATGTTCAAATAAAGAATCTCTTATGTGTAGCACCCCTTTTTGACCCGCTGCGCCCGCGGCCCCCGTTTCCAGACGCCAGGCAGGGATGCTGTGCGGACCATCGCGGCGACCGTCCCAAGCTTATGGAGAACCGCTGACCTGACCTAGGTAAGGATTTCTTAAGGTGTTTGTTTCAGTGCAATACTTTTCCATACTCAAGTACTATTAATTTATATCAATTTTGCTCTGGTAGAGACAATAATTGTAGCCAACAAAGTAATTGTGAGAGTGGAAATGTATGTGGGGAAATTCTGCTTAAAGGCACTATGCTGATTTGTTTTGTCCTTCTTTAGTATATTGTCAACTCAGACATTTGTTGGGAACACTCTGCTTCAAAATATCAAACATTCGTATCAATTTCATGAACTTGTTGGCTAGATTGTTAACATCACTGTGACAGGGAACCTGGAAAGTGACCCTGCGAGTTGTGAAACGTGCCTATAAACTCGTCCCAGTTGAGAATACGGAGGCTACAACATGTTAGGGAAGTTAATGAGTGAGTTTGGACCACTTTCATTTAGTGGCTTCCTCTTTCACTGTTTGTCATGGAAAAAAGAAAAGGTATAGGGCTTTTAAGCACTGAGCAACTGTTTCAGCCTGAAATCATTATTTAAATTTTAGTCGTGACTTAAAGGTGCATTATGCAACTTTTTACGTGGAAAACAAAAATGTATAGTTGTGCGTAATTTACCTTATTGTGTTTTGTGTTTGTATGAGTGGTTATCATGGCGCCTTTACTTTGCATCGTAGTGGCCTCTACAACTCTCCAGAATCAATTGTTTTGCATGTTTTCTGGTGAGAGGGTCCATCGGCAGTGAAAACACAAATTATTATGAATTTTTTTTTTACATAAAAGTTGCATAATGCCCCTTTAATCTGACAAAACGGTACAAAATGAGTAGTGTGGACATTCTGATATTTCTAATCAAAACCGAAAAAATAAATCTTTGTCACTTAGTAATTTAGACACAGTGGGAAGAGCAGCCAATTGTTTCACTAAAGTAAGAGTGACTAATATTACCCAAGTACAAGTAAAAGGTATCGTCTCAAGTTGCTGGAGTAAATGTACGCAATTTAGGTAAAGTACCTTGTGAGTATGCGATAAGAGGACCCGTAGATGCGCACACTGAGATAAGCCATTACGCTTCCGAAATGCCTGTAGTTGACGGGAAATTGTCCGCCGCAATTTCTCTGAAGCCAAAAGCGGCAGGTGTTCACTGATGATTCAATGTGACATTTGTCCGCTTTGATTCTGTTTGGCAGCCGTTTGAATGACGCTCCTGTGAAGTCAAAACTGTAAGATAGCTCCCCGAACCTTCTGGGAGCGCCTATCCCCTCTGACTCCCGCGGCTGCACACAAGAATATCCTCCTTTTAAGCATAAAATATGAGATTCCACTTTGAGCCACGTAACCTTTGAGGGTTTTCAGAAGCGACGTGTGCAAAAAAGGCAGTTTTTTTTTTATTTCGCTCTTTCCTTTCTGTATATATTATTTCAGTTGTTAAAGTGCAAATTCTGTCTCTTGCAGGTGCCGAAATGGAACATATATTTCTGATTCTTTTACTTTTTGGTGAGGCATTATCCGCCGAAGCGCAGTTCAACGGATACAACTGTGACGGAAACTTTCACAGCCGCGTCCCTGGTGAGAGCCCAGACTACAGAGGGAAGAGGAAATGTTCACACTTTGGCCCTCTGTTACACTTTGTTGCACGCATACTTATAAGCCTGTGCGCAATTTAGGGAGAGAAAAGGTCTGATTTCACACTATTCAAACAGGTAAACCCACATTTATTCATGCTAATGTGCAATAGCTTTCACAAAGAATAACGCCTCCCTGGAAGCTGCACAAGCATTTTATCCGCCATCAATTGAACTTTACACCAAATCTTTGCTCATTTTATTGCGTTTCAATGTAATTAACAAGCCATCTTTATGTCACACAGTGTAAGGCATATTTGAACCAATGATGTGCTGTTAGTTCTCAGCTGTCCCGGAGTTTTCCATAACAGCAGAAATTAGTTCATTCGGAAAGTAGTCGAGTAGTGTCATGGCTTAACAGCTGAAAGCTCCTCTTCAATCTATCAAGTTTTCTACGATTGCTTTAAATGCCAAGGGATTAACACTAAAACAATGTAATTTAGGGTGTGCGCTGGACAATTAATCCTGACTTTGAGCAGGTTTGGACTGTGTTGAAATAAGTTTGCCAATGGAGCAAGCATTAATTTGATGACATAGGAAGAATTAACTTATAATAATAAAAAAAAACACTTCAAACATTAGACAGAAAAGTATAAGGCAAGACAATGGTAATAAATTAGTCAAAATATACTTCAAATCTGCACTTTTAAGTAATTTTCTTAACAAAGCTGATTATTTTTTCCAGTGTGATGGAATAATGTATATAAGCATATGAAAACAAACTGCAAAAAAGTAATCTAGCAAATAATAATACAAATCTTTTAATAACAATCATTAAAAATAACAAAAAATGTTCAAATAAGTGTATTTGCCCTTGATTTGAGCAGGTGAAAAAAAAAGTTTTTGTACTAATAACAAAAAAACATCTATTGCACTTGACATATGTTGTTTCCTGTTACAAGTGCACAAACACGTGTTCCACTGGCTGATGTCTTTACTGGGCAAGTCAGAATTACTCAAATTAATGAAAATATTCTGGTCACACTTTATTTTACACTACCTTGATACATTGTACCAAACTAAATTTAGTACAATGTAATCTGCACCATCTGTAATAACTTGTATCTATGTAGTACAAACACAATGGAATAATGTGTATTAGTACTTTGGAGGTACATAATGAAATAAGGCATAAGACCCCTAAGGTTAAGGTTAGGGTTAGAGTTAGGATCCATCCATCCATTTTCTTCCACTTTTTCCGTTGCCGGGTCGTGGGGGCAGAAATCACATAGCGCCAGCCCCTATGGCTCCTCCTGCAGGTGGTGGGTCCACAGAAGGAGTTAGGATCTTATGTCTTATTACATTATGTACCTCCAAAGTACTAATACAAATGATTCTATGGTGTATGTAACCCATAGGTACGAGTTATTACACATTGTTACACATTGCACTAAATTTGGCAGGTACAATGCATCAAGGGTACTGTAAAATTGGAGGTTGTTAATATCAGCAACATATACTTTGTCTTATCAGCATATTTTAGACCTAAAACCCTGTTCTTCAAAAACATCTATTGTTGCGATAAAGTATTTTGAAGAAGCACCATCTGGTTACGTTTACTCCCACTCGCACATTTCTTCAAAGACAATTGGGCTGATCTTGGGTCAGAACGACACGTACGCGGCGGAGTTACGTAATCTGTTGACCTTCCCTTCCCCGCAGCTGCGCGGGACATCAGCGTGTACTGCGGAGTCCAGACCGTCACCCTGAAGGTTAACTTCTGCCCCGTGCTGTACTCCGGTTACACCGACACGGACCTGGCCCTCAACGGTCGCCATGGAGACGCGCACTGCCGCGGCTTCATCAATAACAACACCTTCCCCACTCTGGTTGTCTTCAGCATCAGCCTGGCCACGCTGGAGTCCTGTGGCAACGCGCTGACGGTAAGAAACACCCGCGTAACGGGAACAAGTAGCCAAACTTGTTCGAGAGAAATTGAGCTGGGCTGGAAAAAAAAACAACAAAACTTTAATTTCAGAGTACAAGCAAGTAGGGTGAACATTTGTGCTCGTTCTCACAAAAATAAGAGACCTGATTTACTTTGCATGTACTAAAACACCTGCTAAGTGATAGTCCTTAGTAAAAAATAGAGGCAAGTGATGTAGTATGTGTATTACAGCTTGGCGCGTCTCACTGAAGCAGAATGAGGCCAAGGCTGGTTTTGCTCAAGCAGCATAAAAGCATAATTTGAATATTAAAAACGTGGAGTTCCTTCCAGTGAGCGCAAATTGCATATTTAGCCAGTAGTTCAATGCCAAATGTAAAGGGAATGCAGTCAATGTACATGATTTGCATTCTAAACAGAGCCCTCTGCATTCCAAACTTAGTGGCGACATCCTTGTTTAAGAAACTGAATACTAAGAATGGAGTGGGCATTATTAGAGTTGTTTAAACTTATCATTCTTCAAAAAATCTCCTCTCTGACACAAGGGCTGGCTCCTGAATAGCGCTGTGCTTTTTGTCGAGTTTCTGTTAATGTGTTGTTGCTCTTTAGTCACTTTTTTCTGTTGTATTGTTGCTTTTCTGGCACATTTCGTTTTTTTTCTCTCACTTTTCCGTCACTCTTTTGTTGTTTTTTTTTCTCTCACTTTTCCGTCACTCTATTGTCGGAGTTTTTTTTTTGTCACATTTTCGTCGCTGTATTGACGCTTTCTTTCCACAAAGCTTTTAGATTTGGGTACAGCCAAACTGGAGAAAATGTGCTCGGTTCAGGTGGAGGTTAAGAGGTTGATCAATTATTAGTTCATGTAAAACCAGATGCAGGTCTTATGTTAACCCTCCAAAAAATGTCATATGCAGATTAGTTTACACGTCTCAAATTGAGCATAATATTTTAAAGCAGAACTACATAACTTGTTTACCTTAATAAATCCTTTCCGTAGTCCCTCTGGGGGTAATACAAGTGTTAATGGGCTCCCCTTGGTGTCTGTGGCCAGAAAACCACACTTGCAGATTTTCCTGCTCCGACCCGGAGTCACCAATACACACTAATAGAATCACAAAGAAGAAGCTAACATGCTAATGGCGAAGAGCTAACTGCGGGCTAACACCACTTAAACAGTATTTACAGCCATGTTTGGGTGAAAAAAATTATCTCCATTGTGTAATTGGATGTACAATATCCCTCTCTCCCTTTATCTTTTCTGTCAGCGTAGTATTTACTCTCACGGACAATTAAGGAATAAAAAAACGACAACTGCAGTGGCGCTTATGGCCTCTAGGGGCACAAGTTACTTATTACTGCTTTAAATTTGAGTTGTTTTGACCTGGATTATTTCACTTGTTCTGGTGTGTTTCTGACTCGATTCAATACACTTTGTCTTTATTTCAGGTTGTTCCAATTGGGTTGGAAAAAAAACAAGCATTCTTGGTCCGATGAGGGAAAAAAGTCTAAATGAGTGAAGATTAATATCCTCAAATAATTTAAACCCATGCTCGATATTTCAGGTTTTTTTGTTGTTGTAAAAGTTCTCAGTTCACAGTTTGCCTAGTACTTTCTGTTTCTAGTAGTTTCTGTATACTGCACCTGCTGGCATACATTTTGACACACTTTTACTTCTCAAATACCCCCATTAGGTCAGCTCGAAAGCGCATTAAACATGTATGATTGTAGATTTTCAAGTAAGAGCTGACAGGACAAACTCCAGCACTGGGCTTCTCTCTTACAAGGCACAACGCTCAGCTTGGTTTGAGCACACAGAGGATCAAAAAGTGTTTTTCATCGCGGGCGTCTGTCTTCTCCACTGTAGCTGCGCTCTGATGTTGACAACTCCTGTTTATCCTGCACAGGAACCCAGGCCAGCGCTTGTTATCTCGGCGTGGCAAGATCTCACTGGCTCCGTCATGATGACAAGTGGGGGACAAAAAAGAAAAAAAACTGGGTTCTTTAAAGGCATTTTAGAGCGAGGCTGTGCTGAGCTGGTAGCTTCTGTCGTGCTGCACCACATGCGGCGGGACAGTTCCTGGAGGGTGTGTTTTTTTTCGATAAGGCTGATGGAGTTGCGGATTAGCAGGGTGCATTAGTATGCTCTGTGGAATGGGAGATGCTATCACGGCCAGTCTGGTGTGGTCACAGTGGGATTACGGTGCCGAGATGAAACTGTGTATGCTCTGTGTTTGTTTGTTTTATTTAATTGTTGTTATGTTCTGCAGGAAAGTTTTGTGAGATGTATTAAGCTTCCAAGTCTCTACAGTAAAAGTGCTTAAGACAGGATCAAAATCACACTATTGTTACTAACATGGCAATAACAGAAATAGAAGCAGCATTGGGTGATAGTGTTTTCCAAAGATAAATAGTGTGTGAACGTCACGCGATTGCAAACTGTTGTTGTTGTGTCCTTGGGCAAAGCACTTATTTTCCTTTGAAATAATTTCTAATGAGTGATTATATATTTGTGTGTTTGTGTGGATGGGTCGACAGATAGAAATCAAGAAATGTGTATTTTATGTATTATGTCCCATCATTACAAGCCACTGTCCCAAACAAATAAACCAGTCCCTGTAAGAGTTGTGGTCAGTTGTGGCCCCCTCCAGGCAGATGCCTAGGCCGCCATCTGCTGGAGGGGACGCCGAATTGCGCTTTAATTATTCGAACCCCATGAGGTCAGTGCCCCCGCCATCTACAACATCGCCGGTGACTTGCAGTCTTTTGTGTTGGAAACTAGAGATTTCAAGCTTTCAAACGAGCCTCTCCACGGTGAAAATTCGCAAATTTACTTCAGAAGTACAGGTTCCTCCTCCTTTCTACAAAAGGGGTCAGGCCAGGCTCTTTTTTCTGAGGAGGCTGAAGTCCTTTGATGTGTGCAATCAAATGTTGTCTATGTTTTACCATTCTGTTGTGGCTGCTGTTCTTTTTTATGCTGTCATTAGTTGGGGCAACAATATATCGGTCAAAAACCGTAACAGGCTGGACAAACTGGTTAAGGGGGCGGGGTCAGTGGTTGGGGGGTCACTGGACTCTGTCGAGGCAGTGGTTGAGAGGTGCATGGGGAGAAAGGTCCAGGCCATCCTTAGTAACTCCAGGCACCCTCTGCATGGGACTCTGTCTGCTCAGAGGAGCAATAGATCCGTTTCCTCTCCGTATACAGCAGGACTGAGCGCTTCCGGAGATCCTTAATCCCTGCTGCAATTCAATGTTATAACGGTCATCGCTGATGTATATGTGTGGGGGTTTTAACTTTTTATTATATTTATATGTATTGTCTTTTTTATCCGCTGTTTTGCTACTAAGGACAACTGAATTTCCCCTCGCTGGGATGAATAAAGTATCTATCTATCTATCTATCTATCTATCTATCTATCTAGTATAACTGTTGTGTTACATGATACACATGTTCAGATTTTTTATTTTTTTAAATTAATAGATAATCATAATATAACAGGGATAATCATAATAACATTAATAAAACTAGCTTTTTCCATATCTAAAGTGTGTCCAAAAGGATTGGGATGGAAAAACAAAGCAAAAAACAAAAACTATAGAGTGCTATTTGGGTCAAGAAAATTCAGTTGAAGGCTTTGTGGATGAGGGGGAGGGGGGACCACAGTTTGTGTATGCAGGTGTGAGCAGTGGGAGGGAGGTCAGGGAGGGGAGAGAGTTCAGCTTCCTGACAGTCTTTATAGTGGAGGAGAAGCTGTTCTTCTGTCCGCAGTCTCCTCCCTGAAAACCGTACACCAAAGAGACAGTGTGTGCGGGATCTGCTGCGAGACTTTGTGGGTGAGGCAGGTGGGGTAGATGTCCTCAATGGAAGGGAGAGGGGCACCCGTAATCTTCTCGGCTGCCCTGATCATGCCCCAGAGGCTCCCACACATAGCAAAAGCAATATCACTTGGGGTTCTCATAGACGATTTTTATTACTTGTAAAATAATGAAATGCTGTATGAAAGCATCTCGTATTTACGCTTCATTATTTTACCGTTTATTTTTCTCCCCATCGCTATTACGTTTGCACTTCATTTACTCCTTTCATTGGTTGCGCGCAGGTCTCCACAGCCCACGGCCCCAACGCCTACGGCAACATGTCCCTGGTGCAGATCGGGAGTGTCGCGGGCTACATCGACACCCCGGACCCCTCCACCGTCATCAGCTACCTGCCCGGGCTGCAGTACAAGTTCAGCTGCAGCTACCCACTGGAATACCTGGTCAATAACACGCAGCTCGCCACGTAAGTCACTCAAGAGTGTCGTCTGTTGCCCCGGACACTGCAGGAGACACTTTAAAGGTGTAATGATAGTTTCTCTCACTCGGGCTGTAGAGGTACTTGAGGATACAGCTTATTACTTCTCTTAGATAAGGGTTATATCGGAGGCAACACGAGAGGTGAACGGATGCCACTACTCTCTTACTGATACCAGAGCTTGTTTAAATGTAAAACAAAAGGTTCTACCCTATTGCATATTGCACAGGAACGTATTTGTACTTCAGGTCTGGAAGCAAGAATATTATTACCGCGTGACCAATTTGTGGAGCTGGTGGGTGGTTGAACTTTGTATCGTTGTTCACACTATCATTTTCAGTTTATGTTGTTGTCAGTTCTACCACAACTCTAAAACAGTCCGGCTTACTTTCCAAAGAGCCTATAATAAGATAAATATACAAATTCAATTAAACTATTGTAAGAAGCCTTAACAAGACTCCAAATTACTTCTTTAAATCCTCTTTCTAACTGCACTGTCGCGTATATTTGAGGTATAATATTGTTTAAACAAAGACTGACCTCAATCATCCAGGTAGCTACAACACAAAAGGCTTATTCAACTGGACTTTGTTTATACACAGTTGCCAAACGTTTGCCTGGTGACTGTATAATCTACAATTCCTGTTACACTGGAGTTTGTCACCACCCAATCTACCATCTGATGGGACTCAACAGCGTGGGCCCTTGAAGAAGAACGTCCTGTTGAATGAGCCTTCTGTATCATATTGTTTAGTTTGATTTTGAGAAGCGCTCGTTGATCATCTCCATAGCCACCATTTAATTTTGAAACGTTTTAATGGGCTTTTCTTTATTTTCAACACTGTTTACCGACGACATTGAACTATGAATTAACACATGGGATTATGTAGAAAACAGAAAAAAGATGGAAATAACTAGCCTGCAGTATATGTTTTCTATGTTTTATATTTCAAAATACTTCAAAAGTGCCAGCCTTTATTCTTTGCATTTTCTCAATGAGCTTCATAAGGTCGTCATCTGGTTTAACAGTCTGCGAAGTGAAAACCATTTCAGGTGACAACATCGTGGAGCTCACTGAAAAAATGCAGTAATCAAAGCAAACGCTATTTCGAAGCTAGTTCCATATGTTCATTCATATATAAATCCCTTGAGTGAAAATCTACAATGTAAAAAGCCCTGAAATAAAAGACCAATACATAAAAAAAAGGGTTTCCAAACTTTTGACGGGCAGGCCCATAGTAATTTACTACACATTTATTGACTTTCATTCATCTTTATCCGTACATTTCCGTACATATTGTTTCGATTTATGGTCAACTTTAAGAATACATTCTCATGATCCACTGGCTGATTATGTACAATGATAAAGACTGCACTGACATTGACAGCGATGCTATGGAAGCACTTTAAAAATGTAATCCGCTTCCGAACAGGGATTAATATGGAAACCGTTTCTCATTAGTCTCAGAGCGACCTTGCGTAACCAAGAATACTCTACCGCAAATATACCTTTGACCTATGCAGTGTAAAGTCAAGGCACATCGGCATTTCGATACAGCCGCCTTATACGTTCATTACAGTAATTGCAAGCAGCATTGTAAAATACAGATTATCAACATTTGTCTTAATGTAAAGGCTTCAACTGCAATTAAAAGTGCCTGGCGGAGTGGAGAACAGACTTTTCTAATGGGGTCCTTTGTAATGTCTTGTTCATAAATACTTTCCGTTTTCATTACGCCTGGCTCACTGTTTCACAGGTCGCGTTATTATGGAAATACATCCTCCCGCAGGTAAACTGTCTGCGAGGAAATTAAAGTCGCGGCTCAATAACGTGGCTCAGAGTTTGCTCGGGGACACTTGCAAAAAGGCTTTCCGGTGTATTTTACAGGCCGGAAGTACATGTGAAGTTGCGAAGAAGACAAACATTTCGCAAAATATCACCAAATGCCACTTTAAATGCGTTCAGTGACAGATCTTTTTTTTTTTTTTTATCCCTATTAAAGGTCAGCCGCTGCGATTTCCGTGAAGGAGAGCAACGGTACGTTCGTGAGCACGCTCAACCTGCTCCTCTACAACGTAAGTTCACCCGAGTCCAATGTAAGGACGCGCTGTCATTAGCAGAGGAACTTCTGGCGCCCGCTCCGAACAAATAGCTTTCACGGGACATTCTTGGCGGTCAGAAAGTCTAGCGAGCGCCGCGGTTGCTTAAAATGCTTCCCCGCACCCCCTGTAGCGCCATTTTAATTAAGATAAATGAAAGTCTGGGCTTTGTTTATGCAGACTCTCCTCAGAAACAACTGACTCGGAGTGTGCCGGTGTGTTGATTTAGTATTAGCCCCTCTGAAATCACCTACAATTGACAAGCTGTTTACAGAGTCGCTCCGAGTGAAAGCCCTGAAATGTATGTGCAGCCGGTGCCTATATCTGCATGCGACGATCACTTGAGCAGGAAGCTTCACGTCATTCACGCCTTTTGGATTGGTAACCGCCGCTATTACCCGACGCGATGATCCATGCACGGGACAAGGAAGACACCGAGAGCCTGAGAAAGCCCTTTGTGTGCAACTGCAAATTACCTTTAATCCCCTAATTGGAGCAGATTATTCTCAATTTACCGCCAATTCATGTCACAGGCTGGAATCTCTTGTCAACTCGATCCCAATATGAATTACAAGTGGAAGCGGCAGATGACTGCGATCATTTAGGCTGCAAATTGGGTGTTTGAGAAACGGAATGAGTGTTTTGTTGCTTCCAGGATTCATCGTACGTTCAGCAGCTGGCGATCCCGATGGCGGGGCTGACTCTGAAGACCAGAGTGTTCGCAGCGGTCAAAGCCTCCAACCTGGACAGACGGTATTGTATCGACATCAATGAACGGGATCAAGTTCAGCGTTTTTGATATTTCTTTGTACCTGATAGCCACCAAAAGCATAGCGGGTTACCACGTCCCATTATTCTCACGCTAATCTCATGGTTCTTCGGCTTTATAAAGCGCATGTCATCGAACTGAAACACTAGCCCGGGGCAATATGCAAAGTAAAAGTATGCACGAGTGACACCCACTCAAAGGAGGAGGAACAATGGCTGTGAAATGGCATGCGGCGCTGACGCACAGCGAAGACAAAAACACTGGCCTAAATCTCAAGGAAAGTACATTTCCTTGAAAGTAACTTTAGATTTGCCTATAAAAGACTGAAGACAGTTGAAGAAATAATGACAAAGCCAGAACTGTCTGTGACTGACATCTGCAAATAATTTTATATTTCAACCAAGAGAGTGGGCTTGTGTGTGAAACATGTTAAACTCAGTAATCAACAACTCTCTCCATAATGTGGAACTATGGATTGACAATTATTATCTTAAAAGAGAATATTATGCACTGCTTAAATTAAAGACACACTGTGTAACATTTCACTCAATAAATAGAATATAATACATGCCTTTATTTCATTACAGATATTTTTATTGTTGAAAAATCCCTAAAAACTTAACATACAAACAAACATGTGTCTTTGCTGTGAGCTGCTCCTCAGACCTGACTGTAACTCTACTGGGAGCGGGACGTCTCCAGCTTGTCTCCATGGAGATGTCGACTAAAGGCAGCCAAATATGAGGTTTAACCTCTTAACCCCTACCTGAACAGAGCACATTTTCTCCAGTTTGGATTTACCCAAAATGTGTTGTTGTCGCTATTTTGACACGAGGATGAAAAAAATCTACAAAACGCAACAACAAAAACACAGAGTAACAGAAAAGTGATGAAAAAGTGACGAAAAACCCAAAGTGATGAGGTCTTAGCTTTCAAATGAGGCGTTACACTTTTAGGGTTAATGACTGCTCATTAGGAGCCTGTTTTGTATCAGCAACAGGAGAATCCAAAATGTTACGCAGTGTGGCTTTAATTAGTTTGAGTTAAACACACAAAAAATGCTGCATCACTGCTTTTATGCGTTTTACATATATACAGTACTATGGACAAAAAAAATCAAGCTTACAGTGTCCAGACAAAAAGTGCTTCAATTATTGGAAC
The DNA here is from genome assembly GCA_021464625.1 of Proterorhinus semilunaris. Lineage (NCBI taxonomy): Eukaryota > Metazoa > Chordata > Actinopteri > Gobiiformes > Gobiidae > Proterorhinus > Proterorhinus semilunaris. The sequence goes on along the minus strand of CM038355.1, from coordinate 14,705,356 downwards.
TTGTGCTCATTTTGAGTATGTTTGGACTATTTTATTGCCATTTTTTTTTTTCTTTGGATTTTTTTGTCTAATTTCAACTGTTTTTGTCTTATTTTAAGTGTACTAGTAAATGTATTTTATTGTGTGTGACTTAATGCTTGTTCCATTGTCAATCTTATTTCAAGACAGTCCAAACCTCCTCAGAATCAGCATTAAATATCTCAGTTCAAGCACTTTTCAAACCATTTTACTAAGATGTAAGTATGGCTACGTAAGTAGCAAATACGACTAACACCCTTTTTAGTTAACCTGGTAAAGACACACCATCCAAAACTCTGCAATCCCACGACAGTATTGAATAAAGAACCTATTTCACGTGACTAGACTAAAAGATGGCGGAGATAGTTAATTAGTTCAACAGGTGCGCCGTGTATTTTCACTGTGCACATATTGACGGAAATGTAATCACTGCTTCCAGTTAGCCCTGACAAATTGCCTACATCTCAGTGCCTTTGTCTCGTCTCATTTATTTCCACAGAACCCGCCACAGAATGCATGGGGAAAAGCATAATTATAACTTATGAATGAGGATGTACGGCATATGGTATTTCAGCCCATTGCTCCGTTTTCAATTTGCAGAACAATCCCGCTGTCGTGGAACGTTGTTTGACAGCATTGTGAGTTTCCAATGACCTTTCGCTGGAGGAGAGTTGAAACTGAAGCAAAACAGCCCTAGGGAGGAAATACATTTGAATAACTAAAGTTGTGGAACTGAGGGAAAAAAGGGACTTCAGAACGGCCGGCGTTTGGCGAAGCTCTTGTGTTACAAAACCTTGAAAATAGCACCAAAAAGGAAAGGGATTTTTAAAAAGTGTCTATGTGAAACAGATGGAACGTACTGATGGACTACTGCTACTCCACCCCTTCCGGAAACCCCAACGACGACCTCCGCTACGACCTTTTCTTTAGGTGACGCGCATGCCAAAACAAGTCTGCTCATTTCCTTTCCCCACTGTGTGATAATGATGAGCGCTTTTTTTCTTCTTCTCCTTTTTCTCACACCGCCCGAAGCAGCTGCGGTAAGGACCCTCAGACCTCGATCCTGGAGAATGGGAAGAGCCAGATGGGGCGATTTTCCTTTGAAGTGTTCCGCTTCGTAAAACACAAGAACCAGAAGATGTCCACCGTCTTCCTGCACTGCGTCACCAAGCTGTGCCGCGCCGACGACTGCCCCTCGCTGATGTCGGTGAGGCCAACTTATCGTCAAAGTAAGACGGGACATTGAGGCGTAGGAGCGGCGGGAACAGTGTGTAACAGCAGAGACCATGTAATTGCGAGGACCAGGCAATTTGGAAAAACCGGGAGCAATTTATCGAGAGGCGGGTAGAGTAGCTAAAATATTGACTCAAGTAAGAGTAACTTAATTTTGAGGGGAACAAAGTGATCGCTTCAGTGGGTGGAACTGTCAGTGAAGGAGGTCAGGTGCTCTTCAGGATCCAACACGTAAGTAAAGGCAAGAAGAGAGAACAAAAATCCGAGGCACCGTTCTCTCTTTTTGCCTATAAGAGTAACTTAACTACTCAAGTAAGAGGGAACAAGTACCTGTGGAAAATGCTACTTGAGTAACTGTTTGACCGTAAAAGTCTGATTTACGCTTTAAATAGTGACATAAATGATGACATTAAGAAGAATCTTTCTGAAGAATAAAGAAGATCAATTTAATAATGTGTCACATGAAGCTTTTGCCACTTAAAGATTTACTCACAGTGGAACGAGTCACTAGGGCTGGGCAAAAAATCAATTTTAATTCCAAATCGAGTTGGCAAGTCAATTCATATTTTCAGAAAATCGATTATTTATTTTAGATTTTTTTTTAAATTAATATGGATGTTTAAAAATCTTTGTTACAAACCGCACAGTGACTTTTCAGATTTTCTTTTACAGTGATTGGCCTTTATATTGTTATTTTTAGGTTTGTTGACGCACTTCAACTAAAAACAATAAATATATATATATATATATTTAAAATATATTTACAGTCAGCAGTTATTTCGTTTATTTTTGCAAACTTTTTTTTTTTTTACTCAAGTAAGAGTACAGATACTTCATAATATTACTCAAGTAGAAGGATACATTGTACCTGCCAAATTTAGTACAGTGTAGTGTAATAACTTTAACCTATGTGTTACATACACAATAGAATAATATGTATTTGTAGTTTGGAGGTACATAATGTAATAAGACATTAACCTTAAGCCCTAACCCTAATGGTCTTATGTATCTCCAAAGTACTAATACACGTTATTCCATTGTGTATGTACTGCATGGGTACTAGTTATTACAGATTGTTACAAAGCAGATTATATTGTACTACATTTTGTTTTGTACAGTGTATCAAGGTGTAAAATTAAGTGTAACCAGAAAGGGTAACTGAGTACTACTCGTCTCTGTAATTTATACACGAGGCATTTCACAAAATCATTTGAAAGTTTTATTTGAGCAACTTGTGAGGAAACATCAATACACCAATGCACTTTTTCCATGTTACACTTATTAACCTTATTAACCTGCACGTTTCAGGGATTTACTCTACACTGTACTTCCACTACTTCCATTACAAATGCTACTCGAGACACTTCTTTGCTTTAAACACTGAATCTAAACACAAAGCTTTGCAGCTGGCATTTGTCAACAAGACTTATTGACGCGAGGAAGCACATATTTATAACCATACCCTTCTGTCTTTTATTAAAGCATTCACGTGTGGCAATAAAATGCCAAGCACATTTATCAGGTGCCATTAAACCTGCTCATTTATATTCTTTGAGGCTTAGTGTCTGCCTCACAGGATCCCGCTCCCATTTCCTTCAGAGTCTCTTTGAGCCCTAATTGACAACAGATGCGGGCAGCTTGTAATCTTTACAAGATTGTAAGACTGTTCACAACTCGGGGGGGAGACGGGTGATCAGGTTTTGCTCTTATCAATACAATTATTATCTTAAGAAACGTGCTCCCTCGTCCCTGCTGCATTTTTCTTTGAATATTGTCACACATGAATAAATAAATTAGCATAAATGAACCTGACGACTATAGGACATGAGCAGAGGTGGGAAGGTCTGTTACATTAAATACATTTTGAAATAATATACTTTGTAGAGTAGTTTCTCACATTGTTCTTTCTGCTTCCGCTTGAGTCATATCCTTTTGAAGTATCAATACTCTCACTTCAGTAAAAACAAACTATTCTTAGGGCGAGTGAGTCTGTACGCAACACATTCTTGGTGTGTTGACTTTAAAAAGATGTAATGTTTGTGTCTCTTGTTTCTTAGAAGTATAAGAATTTTCACATTATTTTGTGCTTTTTCACTATGAAAACATTTATCATGGCACGGTGGCGCAGGGGTTAGCGCTCGTGCTTCACAGCAAGAAGGTCCCGGGTTCGATCTCCGGGCGGGGCCTTTCCGTGTGGAGTTTGCATGTTCTCCCCGTTTCTCTCGCTACGGTTTCCCCTACCACTAAAAACATGTACAACAGGCCAGAATGAATGCACGTGTGTTTGAGAGCGCGAGTGTCAGACAATGGATGCACATTAGCCCCACAATCCGGCGTGTCATATTTACATGCATGAGTCCCATGTACTGTTCCAACCAAATAAAACATGTTATGAATGAATCAGGTTTTTATGCTCAAACAGTGCTCGAGTACTAGTTTCATCAGTTACTTTTCTACTCTAGTTTCTAGTTATTTGGTAAAGTTACTCTTCCTGGAGTAAATATGTTGGTTGCTCAACTCACCTATATACACCTATAATATTGTCCCTCAATGTGTAATTGAGACAATTAGATTGTGTTGGTCACATGCTGCTGCTCCAAATACATCCACACAAGACATAATAACAACAAAGACAAGATAACAATAACAAATTACAAGAATAACACAGTGAAATGCTCCTTACGCACTCACACACCAAATCGAGGATGGAATCAATTAATTTGTATATATGTTGTATTTGCACTTTGCTAAAGATAAACCACCAGTGAGAAGAAGCGTCTCAAATTGTAACACAGTAAACCAGTGTTTACCTTTGTGAACCTTTGCACCGAGCGTTCAAACACTTCTCATTTTCCTAAGAACCTAAAGATTAGGCTTCCAACACAAAGCCATGAAACCCATCACCAGTGGATGATCCGCTAGTGCTCACTGCTGCTTTTAAAATCCAACAATATGTGATCTGGCAGATTATGAAATGTCACCTATCTTTGCGATATGGAGAAGTATATTTTTATCGGCACAGTGACAAATTACACAGCCTGTGAATGTCTTATCACAGGAGGAAAAAAAAAAGATGACATGAAAAGAAGTTTGACTGCTAACCATATCTGCTTTTACCATTTGTCGCAGATTTGTGGCAGCAGAAAAAAACGCGACGTCTCGGAGGGGAAGGAATCAAACGTAGCATCTGGAAACGCCGTGCTGACTGCCGGGCCTATCATCACGCGGAGTGGTATGGTTTGATAACAATCCTCCCAATCTCCCTCTCCTCCTCACAGTCTATTTTCCCTGCGCTAACCGTCCGGCGCAACCTCTCCATCCGAATCGAGACGTCTTCCTTTTCATTCAGTCTGAACTACGGTACTTAAGGGGTAGTGCCGGAGATTCTATAGTGAAAAAATAAAATAAAAAAATCCACCCGCATAGCTGTGATTTTCAATAAACGCTTTGAATTGCAATCGCATCTTTGGAATGCGGCGCTTTTAGATGGGCAGAGATCATTTAGGTATGCTTTTACTGCAGGCTTTTTGAATACTTGAGGTTCATGGGACAATAATTATGTGAACAAAAAAATGCACTTAGCTTCGGTACGGCCACACAAATGTTCTTTCCTATAGATGTCAGATTATGCATTTTGAGGCCTGTTTCCATGTAATTGCTAAGAAATATTATGTTTCCAGGTTATTTTCTGTTTTTATAGTAGCACTTTTCTTCTCCCATATATGGTGGCAGCTCTTCCACAAACATGTATTTATACTTGTTTTGTTAGTGTTAGTGTTAGAGTCAGAGTTAACAGGTGTGTGTCCCATGCCTTGAAGAATATCGACCAAAAAACAAGGAACCAACGGACTATTATCTTACTGCACACCCGCAAAGATTTTGCATTTCGTGAGAGGAAAACAAGGTGACTTTGAACGGACGTGGACTCCAGAACACTAAAAATACATTTTTTTGCATCTGTTTTGCATAGTTGTTCTAGTCTTATTCCTGTTTTACTTTTTTGGCGGAGATAGAACGGGTTGATGGGACGTGGGTGTTTTTTTTATTCACATACCACCTGGATGTAACGGACTGTTATGACCTGGCGTTGCTGCTGTTGGTCGGGTTTAGGTTCAGCGACACTATGAGCCCAAAGAATGAGATCAGCTGATGACCTGAACATCCTGAACGACCGTGTTACTCCATCAATTGACTTCTTCTCCCCTGATGGCACGGGCATATCCCAAGATGGCAATAGTTTAGTTTAGTTCATTAGTTCATTAGTTCATTAGTTCATTGGTTCATTGGTTCATTATGCTGATGCTAATTTCCATCTGCAGTCCCTGGGCAGGTGCACAATATTAAAACACACATTACAAATAACTGTTCGTAGCACTAACAAATACATACATGATTAACATTAGCTTAAAGGGACTAGACGGAGTTTAATAATACTTGCTCCAGCAATGTCCTAATGTGTAGGATGAGCCCAGACCTATTCAAAACAACTGCCTCTAAAATCCGAAGTGCTGTCATGCAAGAGCTAAAAGGGATATTTCAGGATTTTTGACATAGGGCCTCATTTCCTAGTTATCCAGAGTGTTGTTGATGTCTGGAGGTATTTTTTTCTTAAATTCATGCAGTTCTTATATTTGAAGAGTCTAGTGGCGCTAGGCTAATGCTAGGCTAACGCATTTCTATGGTATCAGTTTGCCTGCATTAAAAACAGTCTGACCCACTCCACAGGGCACCTGAGGCAAATCACTTATAACGCCAGACTAACGATATAAATGTCTGTGTCGATAGAATACGAATAATAACTTATATTAGAGCAGCATCTGCTTCGTGGCTGTAAGCTAACGCAGCGGCGGAGTGATCTGCGAGAAAATAGTCCCTCAAAATGCGGTAATTCATGTAATTCAAGGTCAGTTATATTTAAAAAATTATTCTATTAACAAGTGATTTGCCTCGGGTGCACTGTGGAGTGGGTCAGACTGTTTTTAATGCAGGGTTGCTGATACCATAGAAATGCGTTAGCCTTGACCTAGCCTAGCGCCATTAAGCTCTTCAAATATAAGGACTGCATGAATTTAAGAAAAAAATATCTCCAGACATCAACAACACTCTGGATAACTAGGAAATGAGGCCCTATGTCAAAAATCCTGAAATATCCCTTTAATATAGAAACTGCAGTTGCGTGTAAGACCTGAGGCAGTAGCGAGTATAAACATCTCAACTTCCATCTAGTCCCTTTAACATAACCATTCAAAATGTATCAAATGTTTTTTTTTGTTTTTTTTTACAGCCTAAAATCTATACAAAATACTAAAAACCGTATGCTACGATATTACATCTATACAAATGAAGTGGGCTGATGCTCACACAGCTGGTTATTGAGGACGCAAGTTTCGAGATGAATTATTTAGATCTCCACACATCTTCAGACCGTCTGGGAGCTGATTCCATAGTTTAATGGTTTTCAATGAAAAGGCTGTCGGGAAGACACAGTTTTGGGAAGCAGTGGAGCAGGATGTTCGGGTTGTTTGCTTAATTGCATTTTACGCCAGTGCCAGGATTCATGGGGCTCTCATTGTGACAGAGTGGTTCAGGATTGAGATTGAGACATTATTTCCACTCATGGATGGGCCACAGAGTCCAGATCTTAACTCCACTGAGCATCTTTGGGCATGTGCTGGAGAAGGCTTTGCGCAGTGGTCACGCTCTCCCATCATCAGCACAAGATCTTGGTTAAAAACGAACGCAACTCTGGATCTTTTCACTTTGCAGAAGCTTATTGAAACAATACCACAGCGAATACGTGCTGTAATCGTAGCTAAAAGCAGTCCAACAACATAGGAGAGCGTGTGACCTGCTTTTGGTCAGGCAGTGTGTTTTTGTTTGTTTTTTATGATGGAATAATGAATGAAAATATTAAGAGAACCAAATGAAAACCCTACTGTACTCCAATAGTGACACTTCGCGATTATGCATGACCTAAGACCGCACAAGTGACCCCGATAAATACTGCATGCTTTGGTTCAATATTCACTGACCTTATTTCATTAGAAGACCTAAGAACAAAACATCTCAAAAAAGCTCTGATCACATGTCCTTTGACCCGTGAATATTCCTTTACAACCTTTCATTACGATGTTAGTAAACACAGGAAGGGGTCCAGTTCATTGTGTGCCGTGTTATTGTTTGAAAAAGGGCTGCGGTCTTTTAAGCCTTGTCCTGATTTCTGCCTACCACTGCTTTTAACTGAGATATGATACTCGCGCTGTAAAGATGACAGTTATCCGGGCCGACCTAGATAGCTTGAAAAAACGCCCAAAGCCACGGTCTTTATTTTTGTATGCAAATCAGAAATTATCCGCCACGCCGGGAAGAAGATCGCTGCAGTGTCTATTCTTTCATTAAAAAACTCTTCTCTTGTCCTTTTGCAGAAGAAACACCGACTAACAACTCTCAATGGGGTAAGACCTCACATTATATGGTTCTATTACACCTTAGCTTTAATGATATGATGGCATAATCTGTTTTAAAGTGGTGGATCTTTACAAAAACTCAAGCAAAACCTGTTGTTAATCGGCCTTGCCCCCAATCCTTTATAATTGCACCTGGGTGTGTTATTTTCTAGACTATTTAAATTGCCTATTGATAACTCCCCCTGCAATTGTTGCTATCGCACAGGAAGGAGAAGGCGCAAAAGCAATTCAAAGCAATTAGGCTGCAAAGAGAAGCCATCCGTTCAAACAAGGCTTAAAGTGCAGGAGTTCTCCCCAGCTCAAGGCGCAGCGTATCCTTTTTGTCTTCCTCTATTCCGCTTTATTTGACTTAGATATCAGTTCGGAAAATGGTCTTTCTGCTGTTTCGCCAGATGGATTTCTTACTCTCATTGATTTTGAATGTCATTGCAGTTTGACTCCTGCTGTTCGAAGTCTGAATCGTTTTGCGCTATCAAATGTCATTGTGTTCGGCGAGGAAATATCTCAGTGTGACATTGAAAGTTTTGTAATTCTGGGCCAGGATAAGAAAAACAAACTATTAGATAAAATGGTCGGACTTGTAAAGTTGTTCCATCCCTGGGATTCAGTCGCATAACTTTTTTTTTTCACTGCCCTGGACGCAAACGATATAACTAAGAAAATGTACTTGTTACTGACCACATTTGTAGGTTATGGTCCAGTCACCCACACTCCTGAACATGAAAATGAAATTGAATTACCCAGATATTAAGATGTGTGTGTGTGTGCGTGTGTGTGTGTGTCTTTACAGGTCATCCGAAGGCCCCAACATTCCCAGTGAACTCGGTGACCACTGCTCTCATCTCCGGTGTGGTCATCCTGGGCGTCATGAGCGTGTGCTTCTTTTTATTCTCCCTCTCTCTCCTCAGAGGCAAAAGTCTTCCTTCCAGCAGCCTCACTGGAGCTCGTAACCCAGGCTTCAACTAGAGCCAAGTGAATGTACATACAACACAGATCGAGCTCTACATGGTCTTCAAAAAGAGTTTCAGAATTTCATTCTGTCGCTCAGACTTTCTACATTCACAACGTGATTTTATACCTCAGCCAGAATTTTCAGGTGCTTGGTATAAGTACAAAGGGTTATGTTCATGTTATTATGATAGTGTTTATTTTGTTTCATTTTAGTGTGCACTGCCAAGTATAACAAACTTTATATTCTTTATAAAAAACTGTACATTTATTCAAATGTAATTTATTCTCACAAATAAAAAACAACACATCTATTAATGATCATGGGAATAAGTTATTTAGCCTAAAAGTACTTATGATTGTCGTAAGCTGCACTGTAATAGTACTTACAATATGAATGAAGAGGCTCCTCATTGTCACTTTAGCTCATGGCAATGGACTTTAGGAAGTCTAGTTACCTTGGTAACAACTAAAATCGGATCCATTTGGACAAATATATTGTTTGATTGTCCATGTGTGGCAATAGTTGCACACATGGACAGTGTCGAATAGACACTAATGTCACAATAAAGCTGTGCGTAAAGAAAATGTTGCACTTTGATTAATGATTTGAGGATGGTGATCATTTTTGCCATTTGTCCTTTTTTAACATAGTTCATAAATACATAAACCTAGATACAAATACATTGTGTATTTTAATTTCAACTTTAGATGTTGTTTTTCTAATTTAATTTTTAAAAATATGCAGTACATTAACCAGAGTTTAATTTATTATTGACTCTTTTAGGTAGTTGTCATGGCCAACCTGTGATATTTAATGATTTAACCAATGTCTTACATTGTCTCTAATAATAATAATAAAAACTATAACCTGCATCACTATAATAATTTGTCTTGTTTGTACCATTACTGCATAAGTAATAATAATAATGGATTAAACTTTACAAGCCTGTCTTACCAAGTTCCTCAAAGCGCCACTCTGTCATCCTTATTCATTCATGCCATACTCAGTGGTGGTAAGCTACTAATGGAACCCCCTTGGGTATGCTGACAGAAGCAAGGCTGCCAATCTGCTCCATCAGCCTCTCTGACCACAAGCAACCACTCAAACACAAACACAGACAAATGCACTCTCATTCATTTTGGCCTATTGTACATGTTTTAGTGGTATAGGGGAACCTGGAGAAAACCTACGCTGACACGAGAGGAACATACAAACTCTAAGGCTGCAGCTAACGATTATTTTTCTATCGATTAATCTATAGATTATTTTTTCGATTAATCGATTAATCTATAGATTATTTTTTCGATTAATCTATAGATTATTTTTCCTTTTACCGATTATTTTTTCATTTAAAATGAAGGGGAAAAAATTGACGTAGGCCAGTATTTTCAAATGGCATGGCTTTTATTTAACCAAATAAAATTATGGCTCAATGTGCAACTCAGTAGCCTATAAAATGTGCAATTTCTGGAACACTCACTGTAAACATTTGAATAAAATTATTGCTTATTTGCTTTAAAATGCGCAAAATAAAAAATAAATAACCAGCACACAACAATGATTGTATGATTAAAGTTAATTGTTCGTTTGTACATAACTGTTAATGTTGTACAAAGGTAGTTTAGTTAGTTACACAACTAACGTAACGTTATGTAGCGTTAGACACGCGCGTTTTTGACGCCTCTCAGAGCGGAACAGTGCTTTAGTTTATGAATTTACAACGCAGATACAAATAATACATTAATGTTTTTGTGTAATGAAAATTACTCACGCGGCCGATTGACTGGTTGATGGCATGAACGCTGTCGGGTGTTTTCGTTTTAAATGTTCGTTCATAGCCGTTGTGCTGCTGTGGTAGGCCATTTCCGCTCGACACAGTGTGCATAAACAACATTATTTGGCCGTTTCTGGAAATACTCCCACACTTTTGATGACTTTTGGCGTGCCTTTTTCCCCTCGCTCGCATCGCCAGCATCGCGCGCCGCCATGATGTAAACAAGCGACGCGTCGACGCACAAAAACTGCGTCGACGTATTTACGTAATCGATGACGTCGACTACGTCGACGCGTCGTTTCAGCCTTAACAAACTCCACACAGAAAGGCTCCGGATTGAACCAGGGACCTCCTAGCTGTGAAGCACAAACGCTAAGCACTGCTGTGCCGCCGCGCCCATTGTTTAATAACTCATAGACGCACACAAGAAACGAGCTGGACATAAATAAATAATCTTACAACAGCATATAAAGAAAATTACTTCTACAGGTAAAATTATTGTAAACTTGCGTGAGACTGTGAAATGTATATTGCTACATTATATGACATAGGAATTACATAAGTGAGCGCTTTACTGCTTCAGGTGCCAACTTTCTTTTAAAACAAGCTCGTATGGAGGCTCCTAAAGAAGTGCAAATTTCATGTTAAATATTGTGGAGGTGTTTTCTTCAGATGTAAGTGAGCCTTTTTTCGCCCAAACTCATCGTACCGGCTGTGTCAGTATTCTGTGGAAAGGTGTGTAGGTACTGTTAATTAAATAATCTACACTTACTCTCAGAAATATTCAGTTATTATTATAACTATATAGAGTTATTATTATCAAATTACGTTTATCATAGCACCAAAACATCACCTAGCACATGAACCATTATTAGACCTATACATTTTAATTAAAATGTCAAACAGTGTAATTAAAATGAATATAGTCCAAAATAGCAGATGACTTTGAGCATCACCCAAAGAGGTTCTTTCTGAGACGACCCGCTCTACCTATTGCGCCACTGAACACTTTCCAACAAGGATCCACTCACCCATTCACCAATGTACTGGGTGCAAGGCAGGCAAAGTGTCTTGCTCAAGGACACAACAATGTACCCCTGCAGGATTCGAACCGCCGATCCTCCGGTCACAAGATGACCCGCTCTACTATCTGTGCCACTGTCAACAGACTGAAGCAGAGCTCATGTTAAGCAGCGTCTGTGCGTCTGAAATCAATCTGTGTGCATGGAGAAAGATTAACCAATGGCCTAACAGCAGCGGCATCCAGGCCCACCCCATGATTTGCATACATTAAGAGAAATACAGAAAGAAATAAATACAGAAATAAATAAATGAATACATCCGTCCATCCATCCCTCTTCCACTTGTCCGTTGCCGGGTCGTGGGGGCAGCTGTTGGAGCTGCCCAAATCACATTGCACCAGCCCCTCTGGCTCCTCCTGCAGGTGGTGGGTCCACAGAAGGACGGCCTCATGGTTCTAACCGGGCCTGTTGGTCTCTCATAAAGGGTCTTCCGAACCGCTCTTTGTCTGACCCGTCACCTAGGACCTGTTTGCCATGGAAGACCCTACCAGGGGCACCAAGCCCCCGACAACAGAGCTCCCAGGATCATTCGGGCGCTCAAACCCCTCCACCACGTTAAGGTGACGGTTCCAGGAGGGGTAAATGAATACAAACATAAATAAATACAGAAATAAATCAAAAAATAAATAAATACTAAATTAATTAATTAATTTCTTTGCAAATTTGATCTTTATTTGGTTTATTTATATATGTATGTATATACTGTTTAATACTAATTCATCTGTGTAAATAATTTCTGACATTGCGCCCATTGCCACTTGAACAAGTCTAGATTATTCAAGGGCTTGTACGTCAATCAATCCTCAACATGGATTTTTTGAGTAACAGACAGCGGCGCAGTATTCACTACATATTTTACTGCATCTTATACAATAAATCATTATTATTCTACGCGCAGTGGTTGGAGATAGGACCTACTCTCGGACCAGTGCTTGACTCACTGAGAAAAACTATAAAGCTCCTGATCTGAATTCCTGAGCGCTCCACACCCAGAGGCCTCTTCATGACAGTAAGTTCAAACAAGACAGTACAGTCAATCACCGAAGCGTCATGTTTGTTTGTAAATGGAGGTAATGTACACAGAATGTAAATGCACCCGTAAAAGCTGAGTGCCACTCACCGTAAAACAACACGACGATGAAGAAATGTACACAGAATACCAATCACCCATCCACAGACTGCTGCTCTTACTTTTTAAGGGAAGGGGAGAGTGGGGTAAGTCGAGTCAGTGGGAAGTTGAACCACCCACTATAATTTGAAAAGAAAACGTTTTTGAATTTTATGTAAGATTATAGAATTGTCATTATTATTATACATTATTTGATGAAAAAATTGGGCATAAAATAACCCTGCATGAAAAAAAGCATTTTTTCACTGTTCAAAGTGAATTTTTGGCCAGATACACAAACGATTGTTACAAAAAGACAAAATACATGTTGGTCAGTTGTTCCTTTGATGTTGGTTGGTTATTTTGTTAGATATAAAAGCAGATTAAAAGCGTAGGCTTAAATAATCATTAACCAATGCCAATCAACATGGCATTGAATCCCAAGAACCACGATTCGACCAATCACTAGGCGTTTCGTTACGAAGATTGCCCGCCCCTACGAACATTTGTCCAATCAGAAGTCACTTCTGACTCTGGCACATCCGGCATCACTTTGGCACGTGAAAAAGCCAGAGGCCTTTTGATCACAGTTATCGTGTCAACTCTTCACTGGACAGCGCTGTTTTGTGTCAAGAATTAATTTTAAGGTTTTCTGCTGTGCTATTTGACAACATAGATAGATCGGTATATTGAACAAAGCGTTTGAAATGTCTAATAACATTGTCTTTATCCCGCGTTTCATCGTCATCTTTATTTATCAGACCTGAGGTCCATACACACAACACAAACAAAAATATACCACACAAATGTAGTTTTGTTGTAGGCGAGATATTTGTTTGCGCTTTTTTTGAGTTTTTCACACGTATCTTAATGGTTAAGCCCATTTTATTTGTCCATTGTCTAAACCAATGCACAGTTTGGCCTTAAATTACATGATTATATGTTCATGGGCTAAAATAATGTATATTTTAATGTGTGATATTAGCCCATCTGTAATCTGTATTTTGTATAATATTACACCACAACATGAGATTCAGTAGAGATCTGTGCAGAAATCTGTACAGATTTTTTCACACCTTTGTGAGAAAGGCCTTTTGTTCAAGGTGACAAAGTCATAGCCCCCATTGTGTTTGGTTAAAACCCTCTCAGCTCAACATGGTGAAAATAAGTATTAAATGATTATGATTATTACAGTGAAAGCAAAAGACTGAGTTTCATCTGTGAGTTTAAAACTGATGCAATGAGTTTACTGTCCTACACTCCTGCCCATTGTAACTTTGATATAGGCTGAAGCATGAATGCCACAGTGTTTTGATTCTCATTTATCACATATTTCAAAGTGCAGACCTATCTGTTCTTATTATTTTCTGATTTGTTGGTTGTATGTAAGCACTGACACCTTCTTTCTATATTTTAATGTTTGCTGATTTATTGTGGTCCCAAAATTTGGTTCTGCAGGTCTGCTCCCTCCTTTGCCCCCGCCAAGCAGTCATCCACCAGCTACTATTCTGCACCATCCACCTGTGCTCTCCAACATGAACACCGTGAGCCTTCATAATTTGTCAATTATAACAATCATCTCAATGTATTTACTGTATTTGGTTCTTAAATAACAAATCATTCCTCAAGGTTAAGATTAGTTGGAGTAGATTGAAATGGAATGCTGTTGATTTTATTGTGTGCTTTTTGTTATGATTTGGCTTGTGTGCTGTCCCTCTCCCCTTGTTGTTTTTTTGTTTGCAGCAGAGCAGTGTGTGGCAGGGGCGTGGTTGACTCCTCCTGGTGATTGAGACCAGACACCTGCACACCTAATCAACCACAGTAGAAATACCTGGATGTCTCAGCACCACACTGCCAGATAATGCCGTCCTGTTCGGTAGTTCTTCTCTGCACCTGGATTTACTGAAAGAGATTTTGTTTCGCACCTCAAGAGTCTTACCTGTTGTTTTCCTAGATCCTTCTGGTGTCCTGCTCCAGTCGGCCAGCTCCCTGCCTCACCTGCCTGCCTCCAAGTTTTGTTCAATAAACTGATAAAGTTGCTTCCTGGATCAGTCTCTGCTTTGGGGTCCGATAGTTTAGCGCAACAGAATTATCTGGCCACCATGGACCCTGCAGAGGCTGGGAATATCAAGCAATTCCTTGCGGAGACCGAAAGGTTTAAACGAGCCGTCACTTCACAAGGAGTTCTGGTTGGACAGCACGGAGTCGCCCTTCAAGAGATCATGGCCTCTCTCCAGAATCTCACCACGGGAATGAATCAGCTCGGCGGCCATCTGAGCGACATTGCTAGTCAACTCTCCTCGCTAAGATCTCCAGACCCTGGCCATGCATCAGATTCAGCTCTCCAGGCCCCAGCTCCCACTGGTCCCCAGACATCCCAGCCCCGTGAACCGTTCATACCCACACCTGGCAGGTACTCCGGAGAGTTTGGGATGTGTAAGCAGTTCATTCATCAATGTATGTTAGTTTTTGATCAGCAGCCACTCACCTACTCATCTGAGAGGTCGAAAGTAGCCTTTATAATGAGTTTGCTTTCTGGGAAGGCGTCTGCTTGGGCTGTGGCTTTATCAAACAGTGACTCCCTAGTTTGTAACGCACTCGATTTGTTTACATCTGAATTGCTAAAAGTGTTCGATCATCCACTGCAGGCTAAGGAGGCTAGTAGTCGTTTGCTTTCCTTGCGTCAGGGCTCTGGTTCAGTTTCTGCCTTTTCCATTGATTTACGCATTTTAGCTATTGAGTGTGGGTGGGATGACAAAGCACTTCGAGGAATTTATTATCGTGGTTTGAGTGAGGAGGTGAAGGAGGAGCTGGCAGCCCGAGATGAGACGGCCAACCTTGAGGCCCTTATTTCACTCTCCATCAGACTTGATAACCGCCTTCGTGAGAGACGCAGGGAAAGAGAGGTTAAGTCAAGGAACTTTGTCCCGACCTTCCAGCCCAGGGCTACTCATCTGCCGGAGGTTCTGGTGAGCCATATGCCTGTTGATCCCTCCTCCGAGCGTATTCAACTTAAAGGTATTGTGTCAGTTAACACCATTTCATTTCCTATTCAAGCATTTCCTATTCAAGCGTCCGCACCAGAGTAGACTCTGGTGCGGATATGAATTTCATTGACTCCCAGTTGGTTCCCCAGGCCGATTTACCTACAGAACTTCTCCCGGAGCCTAAGACAGTTTTGGCCTTAGACGGTAGAGTGTTAGCCAGTGTGATGGTGAATGACCACCCGGCCTTTTCTGTTCTCCGCCTGCTGGATGTCCGGCGGCGGGGTCGCAGCTTGCAGTTCCTGGTGGATTGGGAGGGGTATGGGCCCGAAGAGCGCTCGTGGGTTCCACGCGCTTTCGTTTTGGACCCTGTTCTTCTTAGTGATTTAATGTTCTCCACCCGGATAAGCCTGGTGGGTCGCCGGGTGGCGCCCTTTGAGGGGGGGGGGACTGTTATGATTTGGCTTGTGTGCTGTCCCCCTCCCCTTGTTTTTTTGTTTGCAGCAGAGCAGTGTGTGGCAGGGGCGTGGTTGACTCCTCCTGGTGACTGAGACCAGACACCTGCACATTGTTACCTAATCAACCACAGTAGAAATACCTGGATGTCTCAGCACCACACTGCCAGATAATTCCGTCCTGTTCGGTAGTTCTTCTCTGCACCTGGATTTATTGAAAGATTTTGTTTTGCGCCTCAAGATTCTTACCCGTTTTTTCCATCCACCTAGATCCTTCCGGTGTCCTGCTCCAGTCGGCCAGCTCCCTGCCTCACCTGCCTGCCACCATTGCCTGCCTCCAAGTTTTGTTCAATAAACTGTTAAAGTTGCTTCCTGGATCAGGCTCTGCTTTGGGCTCCGATAGTTTAGCGCAACACTTTTAAGGACTCTGTGGGACATGACAATGTGGAGGGATTTACAGCCTGGCTTTGACGAGGGAGGAGTCTGCCCACATTATTACCCTTTGGGAGCGATTGTCTGATTTTGACAAAACAAAATATCCCAGACGATATCAGGACAGCCTTCCAAAGGGTACATTCAGGGCAACAAAAAAGATGTTGCACCTGGTGTGGAGAGCACAAAACGGTATAACTGAAGTATTCATTATTACGTTAAAGTTGTATAGTTATGGCTTCTACTTGACTAATTTAATTTGTGTTGATCACTTTTTAGAGCCTTTGCAGCAGGAAAGTTTCCTGCACAATGGCCTGACTGCAATCGAGTGTGTGAGGCACTGTTGGTCAAGAGTATCCCGGGCCCCGGAGTAGCCTCATCGCCTTGGCCCACTGCCATATCTGGCAAATTTTAAGTAATTGAAAGGTGACGGAGGAAACAACCATTCAGCTGCCAGAAGTTAATTCAGCAACAAATTCAAGTGCGTTTTCGTTTTGTAGCTTTTCTGTTCATTATCAGCAGTAATGAATAATAAAGTTGTTATAGCCGTATATAATAACATTCATCTGTGTTAGGTACCGCAATAGAGAGAGGGAGCAGGAGAAGGCTGTTTTAAATGAGGGAACCAAGGCTACAGGTAGCCTTTGCACCAGTTCTGAGAGCCTGCCACCTGCAGTGGAGGTGAAAGGGAAGCTCTACACGCCTTCTGGTAGTGAGGAAGATACTCGTCGCTTTATTCTCCAGCCTAACACTGCAGGGATTGTCCAACTAAAAAGGAGGCGCGTAGTACCCCTCACCTTCACTGCTCCAGCAGCAAACAGCTTCCACACCCTACTTTCTTGCACCCAGCTTGCCGCCCACCGCCCAGACTCTACAGCCAAACCAGCGCACTGCATTAACCCCACGCCCTCTACCACTCCTCTCGTCCAGCCTCTGCTGCACGGACTTCTCTCGGGCCTTGCCTACTTCCCTCTTCTTCTCTAACACAAGTGTCCTCTCAAACTGTGGATGTGCCTTACACCACACAATGGAGTAGAAAAGAAGAAATTACACAGCCACAGAAACTTTTACTGAGTGGGAAAATGCATTTGAAGGACGGGGAAATGGTAGAAAGATTCTACAGACCCTCACTCTTAAGGCAACTCGCAGTAGGGCTAGGATGATCCACTTTTGTCATGATCCGATATGTATCACAGTACTCAGGGGCTGATCCGATATATATTGTGATACAGTAAGTAATTATAATTAACATGTTTACCTTAAAGTTTGTAAAAAAGTATGGGTCCAAAGTGTATAAACTAAATGCCATTTGCCAAAAAGTGCATTAACTCAATATAACAGTGTTGTGTTGCTGTTACTGGAAAACAAAGGAGTGATGATAAAAATGCTCCAAACACAAGTACTGGAAGTATTGCGATACTTGATAAAGTATGGATACTTGGTATTGCAGCACAAAGTATTGTGATCCAATCTGATATTTTGTCCCAGCCCGAAAACCTAGTCCTTCCTTAATTCCCTTTATGGTTGACTCCAGCTGTGTTCTCTTCTACCTCACTCCATTCGGTTCCAGGCTCCTCTGCTCAGCGCCAGGCCCCTCCAAGAGGATTTGAATGCAGCTGATGGAGAGACACGTGGGTAGTGGAGTAACATTTATTTCAATTAATCTTAAGTCTTTTGTACTTTACTACCCTTAGGGTCAGGGTCAGGGTTTGTGTGTAATGTGTAGGTTCGCGTTGTCCTGTGGAGGTGTCAAACTCCACTAATCACGTCCCGCTCCATTGGCTGCATCCAGACCTTTCTCAGTTTCCCTGCTCACCTCCATCCAGCGTCAGGCTAAAAGTATCTCAGGGGGAAGGAAGTTGAAAGAGCCATGTTGGAGTTCTATGCTTGGTGGTTTTTCTGTTCAAATTGCACACTGGGTGAAATTTGTGAACTATCTTGTCATAGCACAATATTGTTTTTGACTATTTTCATATTTTATTTTTACGTTTCAGTTGTATTTTTTGTCAGTTTCTGGATATTTATGTCTTTGTGTTGCTGCTTTTTTAATTGCACTTTTCCATTTGTTGTAAATAAACCTTCATACAGTTGTATTGGGTTGCTTTTTCATTGTCAACAAATTCCGTAAAACCTCAAATTAAGAGTTAATCCAATTATTTTGAAATAAAGACTAATTTCATTAGCTCTGAGCCACTAGATATTTTAACAACTGAAAAAGATTCCCACTGGGGCTATTCTTTAAATAAGTTACATAAAAACTGGTATAACATTCAAAATGTTAGAATACTGAACATATTTAGAATACTTACTAATATCAATGGAATACATCACAATACTCAATCTTATATTTTAGCTCAATATTGCACAGCATTAAGAAAGAACTTCCTTACCTGTTTTTCCCCTAAAATAAAAACAAGGTTTAAAACACCTTATATGCAAGTTAATGCAAATGTCTGCCATATGATCTGCTACTCCTTTGCGTTTTAGAATTCCTAAATAATGGTAGCTATATGTATGTGTAGCTTACATTTTTGTAATTATACACAGCCTATATATTGCAAATCAACGTAAAAGTATTCAGAATACAGTTGTATTGGACAAATTAGTGCAACACGTTACAAAATACATTCTCCTCACTGGCCATGACGCATCATCACCCACGAGTCCCAGTCCTTATGAAGCTGTTTATTTATATATGCAAAGAAAAGAGTTTGTCCAAGGCAGGAGGCAGACTCACTGACGGACGGAAATATTGTGGTAATGTGTGCTATTAATAGTATCAATACCATTTGTTAGCGCTCGTGCTTCACAGTAAGAAGGTCCCGGGTTCGATTCCCACTTGGGCCTTTCTGTGTGGAGTTCGCATGTTCTCCCTGTGTCTGTGTAGGTTTCCTCTGGGTACTCCATTTTCCCCTTCCACTAAAAACATGTACAATAGATTCCCCTCTGGGGCCAGGACTCCCCTGTCTTAATCTCAGAGGGACTTTCCTGGTTAAATAAAGGTAAAATAAAAAAACTTCCTAACGCTTTTTCAGGTTGAAATTATGTTTAGTGACAATTTCACCTTTAGATCTGGTGGTTCAACTTACCCCGCTCCTGGAGTAAAATGAGCCACAAGACCACCTTTTTTTTTGAAGACAAGCATCTTTAAAACCATATTTTCTAGAAATTTTTTGAGGATGCAAACAAATACAAAACATCCCCAAATGTATGTAAATAGTGCAATTTTGTGTGTATATCAGCGGCGTCGGAAGCGTTTGGAAGGTGGGGGGAACACATTTAAAAAATTTGGGGGGTTGACTTCATAAAATTAAGAACTACAGTGGGACAAGGTCAGGGCAAAAACAGGGCAATGTTGGGGCTTTAGCAGGACTATATCCAAATCGGGAGTTACTTCAGGAAAACATGACCACACATGTCCACACTATTCCCTATATAGTGCACTATATAGTGGTCACGCCATTTTGTAGGGGTGTCCGAATGTCCAGAGAGAAAAAAAGTAGTGCACTCAAAATTTCCCACAATGCATTCTGAAAAGTAGTGAGCAGTGGTGATCACTAAACGGGTCAATATAGACCACAATGCATTGCGAGAGTCGGAGAAAGAATGCCTGACAGCAACAGGTCTTTGAACTAAACAACACGACGGAATGAAATCAGCTGTTTCAATCGTGTGTTGCGTATTTATCATGAATAAATGACTTAGATATAAACGGTTACGGTGAAAAATGCTAACGTTAGCTGCTAACCTTTAGCTCGAGCTGTTAAAATCCATGTTAATATACCTGACTCGTATTTAACCATAATTAGTCCCCTGTCTCATTAGTTTGGTCGGTCTTTATCGCAGAAATACATTTTTTCCGGAGTTTAACGAACTTTTAGCAGATGTGGTGCACTCATTCTGCTCATTTTTTATGATAGTTTTAATTTGAATTTAAATGTCAAATAAAACGCCTGAAAATGTGCCTAAACTGTCATTCTGTTTCATAAAATAAACGTTTGTAACAATAAATAAATTCAGAAAAAAAAAAGAGGAAAAAAAATCTGCACACCGCATGACGTCACGCAGCTTCTGTCCGAATAGCCAACAGAATCAGTGGACTATAGTCTACTATATAGTGCGGGCCTATGTAGTGAATGAGGGGTTAGGGACTAGGGTGGACATTCGGACACAGCTGCTGTTCTCCTGTCCAGCTCTGGCTTTATGACTCTTTGTATGCGCAGCGGGGCGAGACTGGCGCGGATAATGCCAAAAAATATAGTTTTTTATGGAAAATAAGGCGCCGGTTATATTTAATTGTTTGGCCTCGGGGAGCCTATTGAAAAGGTCCAGTCTAAACTAGTAAATGTAAAGTCAATGAAAATTCACGTTGTGAAAGTGGGGGGGACCAAACAACCACTTTTCAAAAGTTGGGGGGGGGGGACAGGTTCCCCTCACAATGAATGGTTCCGACGCCCATGGTGTATATTATACAGTTTTTACACAATAACCACCAAAGCAAAATGTGGCTCATCTTACTCCACCCTGCCCTACTCTCTATTACGTAAAATCCATCCTAATCTGAACAATATCACTTAAAAACTACGAAGGAAATAAACACTCTATTCATCGTCTAATAGATACTGTGGACTGCTACAGATATGACTTGTGACTTAATAGTTAGTTCTGTGGACTGCAACAGACGCTGAAGACAGGAATGTGCACCGCATACTGAGGAATCTCCGAAGTGGGGCAGAGCAGTCATTAATGCAACCAAGAGTCATATTAGTATCCAGTAGCCTATATTAGACTTGCAAATGTCGATAAACCATCTGCCCCATGGTTGTGAATCAGCAGTGTTTGGCAGAAGGAAGAAAAGCGCATCGTTCTAGTAGTTAGTTTTAAGATTTTATATTGAGATTTTGGATTATGTGCACTACAAAGGCAGGGCAACTCAATCACGGGCACTTCAGGTAACTCAGGGAAGGTATTAGCCATAGAGTTTATGAAGAGAGTTTTAATTGGCTGGCCCTTGACAATCTGCTCTCTCTTTGACCCAGGTGTGAGCTCTCATCCTTCAGAATGATTCTTTTCATCTCGAGCTTCTGAAGGAACATAATACATTAAATAATAATACATATTCACTGTCCTATTGCAGGTTAGATGATACAAAAGCAGTATCAAGAGCTGCTTTCAAAGAGAGAGTATACTACTTCTCTGGCACGCCTCATTTGTTGGAAATTTCTTTAACTTTGTAATGCAACCCACCATATCAAAGTCGGCACATCGCAGACAATACGCTGTAGATGCATTCGGGAGCTTTGAGACGAGGTCTATGTCATGGCAGGTCGTTGAACAAGGCCACGCCGTGAGGTCATTGTTTATACAAGCCGATAAATTCTAGAGTAACAACAGGCTTGTGATCACATTATACGGGCTCTTCAACTATTCGGTGTCAGATGAGGATTCCCAGAGTTGGAACGTCCTCTCATTATACCTACTCTGTGTATGACTTTCTGTTTCCACATCTTGGTGTTGTGAACTGTGAATTGTTTTGTGCGTGAGGCAAAGTGGCCTGGGTCATGTCTAATGTAATTACAGTTTGGTAACAATGGGCGGAACGAGCGGAAAGTGTTTTGTCTTCGGCGCAGGGTTAGTTCAAGTAGATTTGATTCGGTCCAAGTCACCGTTTCTGGAGATGTCAATTGAAGGAAGTTGTTATATTTCATAACTAAAAGGCTGTTGTGGAGCAAAGGGATCTGCACAGGAGGAAAGAGCTGACCAGTGCAGGACACCACGCTCTGAAACAAGGACAGGGTGCTACGGTTTGCCCGACCTCCAAAGACATGCTGGTCAGGTTGGCCCACAGTGGCAGCGCAGCAGCTCAGTCGCAGCGGCTCAGGACAAACGTGAGACTCAGGCATAAACCTTCCCACACACATACGCTACAGTTCAAAAGTTTGGGATGTCAAAATGTCCTTATTTATGAAAGAAAAGCAATGCCTTTTTCAATGAGGATAACATGAAATTATTCATAAATACAGTCTAGATGTTGTTAATGTGGAACCATTGATCTCGATATTGGTTCAATCTATATTTTTCACAAATGCCAAGCGCTATATATGTGTGATTTATGGGTTGTTAAATAAATACAAGCTGGTGACATTACAGATACTCAAATGCAAATGGGAGGAAGATTTGTGCATGCAGATTACAGATGAGACCTGAAAAAGGATTATTAACAGATTATTTTCTTCATCTGTCTGTCAGTACATTGACTCCACTGGTCCAAAACCAGATTGAGCAAGATCAGAGATAATGTTGACCCTACATGTGATGGTTGTAAACAAGATTCAACCTCTTTGGTGCATATGTTTTGGTCGTGCTCAAAATTGCTTGATTAATTTATTTTTTTTGGGTTTACTGCAATATTTGGAGTGACTCTGGATGACAAAGGCACTAGTCAGTTTGATAGCCTTTGGTGCACTGTTGGCTTGTAGAAGAATTTTATTGAATAATTGGTAGGATGCACACCCACCGGTATATGGGCACTGGGTTATGGATGTCATGTGCTATATTCAATTAGAAAAGATTAGATACACAACAGGGGGTTCTGTTGTGTATCTAATGTTAATGTTATATTTGGAAACCTAACACACCAAAAACAATGACTGTAATTCTTTCCATTGGAGATATTTTCTGAAAATGTATCTTGCATCTGCTCAATAACAATATATTTGCTCGGTGTCTAGATACAAATCTTTATCCCATCACTACTAAACTTTACTAGAATTTCAATCACCATCCAGTCACATAATTTGGTTAACTATAACAACTACAAAACAACAAAAAAACAACACCCATTGTGTTCATGCGTCGTCCTGTGCTCTGAACCACAATGTCCCCCCTGTGTCTCCTGGCAGCCTGTGCTCTGAAATTACAGATATAATGGTTCATCCTAATGGCCTAATATTTGTCCCCGTCTGTTGCCAGGTTGCAGAAAAATACACCGGGAATCCTCCTGATCTGAAGAAAATATGCTCTAACAAGATTCTCCAGATTATCCCGTCTCGCTGAATACATTTTCCGGGTCCAAAAATATCCGCTGTTTGTGCGCCCTCACTGCGGGGCGCTCCTCAAAATCAGAGCATTGAACAAATGGGTAGTTTCATTGAGAGTGCCTCGTCTTACAGTCCATTCCCGCTATTTGATCATTGTAGTACCTTTAGCTGCATGTGCAATGACCGGCCACACGCTGCTGCCACGGACAATACAATGACAATACGTGTCGCCATAGCAACCGAGCGGGAAACGTGAAACGCCAATCAGCCCTATCGAACAAGCCGTACGAATGATTAAAGTAGTAATTTTTTCAAACACTAAGGGTGAGGGGTCCCCATTTAGTAATCAGTTGTGACAAAGCATCGCTGATTACTGCGCGGTTACCGTGATCACTGTGGCGCAGGCAAACACATGCAGCAGTGCCGTGGTCAGAGAGACGAAAACTAAACAGGCGCGAGTACAAAAGAAGTACTCGCGAACAGAGATTCCTTTATAATTAAGTGTGAGTAGTTTGCGTGTCGAGCACTATTTCCCCGGCCGTCTCATACAATTTTGAATTTCAAAATATGCAATAATATTTACATGAAAATCTGAAATGTAGACATGTTGGGATACTGAATAATAGTGTTGCAACAGAAGGAGCCATTTGCATTACACAAGTTAGTTTTGCTTTTAAAATTGTCTTTAGCTTGTATTGTAAGCGATGTGCAGCCACTTTGGATTTCTGCAACTGCTTCGATTTCTTTTTAAATTGTAACTTTGCCTGCGATGTTTAATATGTAGACTGCAAATACATAGTTTGGTTCTTCTAATTAGCACAACTGTGTACATTTAGCAACCAAGGCAGCCTCCTGGGATATGGACCATTCCCACCGGCTCATGTGTGTGTGTGTCATGATGAAGTTATATAGTCATTGTTGTTAAGGCAGAAGACTCTCACCTAGAAAGGCCATCAAAGCTTTGTCTCCAGTCCCATGGGATCTGACACTTACTTCATGAGGTCTCATATTAGCGTTCCAAGACAATTGGTATTTCATACAACAGGAACACGTCTATTGTGCTTTCCCCCGTGTTCAAACACCATGGGTGGGTTTAGTTTCGTAATGAGCCTTAAGGTAAGGTCCTGGCTTCCCCCACAAAAGGCCTGTACACTTACAGTCAAGAGAAGCTGGACACGCCAAGCTACATCGACCTTGTTTCGGCCCAATCAGAGCCCTTCTTTAGAAAAGTGTCAGAGGTATAAAAACACAGTTTACAGTGAAGCTTTGCCACAAAAGCAAAGACATGTTCAGTGGGATTATTACAAGTAGGTGTCACCGGGAGAACCCAGTCATCAACAGGTTATTTTGATAAACTCTGAAATTCTAACTGTTTTGTTGCAGATATCTAAACTCAGGACAAAAATGAAGCTTTTTTGGTTTCTCACGGTGGCATCGGTGGTGGCAGTCGGCAGGAGCCAGATCATGAGTCAGATTGGGTTGGTCAACACTAACTTAGGCAATCTTAAAACATGCACAAACGATACCAAAAACTGGAGGCGTCAAGGTACTGTACATTCAACCAAATATTTTCCGTGCATGTGAGTGTTGTATTAACCTGTCAATGTGCAGACATACTGTAGTTTAAGTGTATTGGTATTAGCTGACAACAAAGAAAAGCTATGTCTTTGCTACTAGTATTCTTTAAACTTGTAAACATATATTTTGATGGCTTGTAAAATAGTTAAAAATGCAAGAATACTATAAAAAATGGCTAATAAATATTACGTTTTTATTTAAACTATAAGCTGAAATTTAATGCAATTATATCTTACTATGTTACGGTGCAGTGCTGCATGATGCTGTGATAAAATGTAATTAAATGAAATAGATCTTACTTACTTTATTGTCATTTGGATTACAACTTTATTGTTGTAATCCACGTGAAGGCTGTTTTTATTAATGAATTATGACTGACTGTTTCTAGAACTTACCGATATCTCGGTTGAATGCGGGACATCTCACATTGGTCTGGCCATCCTGCTGTGCCCTGCCCTCTACACCGGCTACAATGAAACCCTACTCATCCTCAACAACATCTTCAGTACCGCCGAGTGTAAAGGTACCTTGGATGACAAAGTGACCCCCCCTGTGGTCCGCTTCAGATTCCCCATCAACATGACACACGCGTGCGGCAGTGCATTTAAGGTTTGCACATTCATTTTCCATTAATGTCTTTCCTCATGACTTTGCTTGAGCTTTATGTCAACCTTTCTGCAGACCACCAGTGCAGCTGGCACGGGGATCTTCTCTGACTTTTCCAACATTGAGACCGTCAACATCACTGGTGTGGTCCGTTCCCACGATCCCACTAGGGGAGTTGTCACTTATAATGCTGAGCTGTCCTATTACTACTCTTGTGCATACCCACTGGAGTATTTGATCAACAATACCCGCATTAATGTGTAAGATGCCTTTATGCTGAAAGTTATGACAATGTGATGGAAGCGTTACGGTCGTTTTATAATTCTACTTTTGCTCCCGTGTAGGTCAGGGTCTTCCATTTCAGTTCGCGACAAAAACGGTAGCTTCGTCAGCACACTGTCCATGGAGCTCTTTTATGTGAGTAGATCTACAATGATGCCAGTATCTTTACAGTCCTGAATGTTTCTGTCTTCACGCGGTTCATTATGTCACGTGAATATTACAGGATAAGGAATACACGACCCCTCTCGTCGTACCACCCGGGGGTTTGGAGCTCAGGAAAGAGGTCTATGTCCAGGTCAAGGCAAAAAACCTGACTGGCCAGTAAGAATCGCCTGTTGCGCCAACTTCATATACCTCACAGAGCATGGAGATAATGGCATGAGTTAAAGTAAATATTCCCTCGTCTAAACCTACATCTCTGCTTACCCTGATCCACAGGTACAGCGTACTAATGGATAGATGCTACGCTTCCATTTCTCCACTCCCCACCAACTCAACCTTTTTCAACTTATTTGTGCCGTAAGTTCCCGCAAAGAGTGACTTGGTGACAAAAGTAAATGCTTCTAAAAAACTTGTTTTCCTGACCTACAGGTGCAACCAGGACAACTTGACAACCATGATTAAAAATGGGGATGGCCATATATCTCGCTTCTCCTTCCAGGCTTTCCGTTTTATCGAGCAGCAGAATGAGGACGTGTCCACCTACTATCTGCACTGCATCACCCGGCTGTGTGAGATCAGCACCTGCGATTCTTTCAAGGTTTGTAAACTGCTACTTGTATTGTATATCGCAATATTTCATCATACCCCTAATTTTTATATGTGCATGTACAGAAATGTTCCAATGGGAGGAGGAGGAGAAGAGAGGTCGAGCCCAATAAAGAGACTGCAGCTACCACTCTCTCTGAATCCACCACTCTCTCCTCAAAAATCCCCATTGTGACCAAGAATGACAATGGTATGTGTAAACTGTGTAGCTCATCAATGACAATCAGGCATTGTGCAATTACTCAGGAAAAGTTGTGATTGAAGATGAAGAACTGACTGCTTTTCAGTCAAGATGATCTAAAAAAAAAACATATCCTGTTGGGTCATGGTGATCTTTTTGTCCAAAGACCACTATAACCCGACAGGCGGGACATAACATTCCCATTTCTGCTGTCATGGTTTCACTTTGGCCGTGACAAATGGAGCTCACCCGACCGGTGCAGGAAAAAATCCCTTTCATAATCTCCATAGATTAAAAAAAAAAGAGTTTAAATGCACGACAGAGGCAGCTGCATGCAGCGTCCGAGTCAGGCTAATGGTCAGAAAAGAAAAAACGTTTTTGTTGATGGAGGCAACCGGAGCACTCAGAGAAAACCAGGGACTGGAGCCGAAAATTAGCACTCAACTACAAGCTTGTTTGTACAACGTTGAATTGCAATGTCCCTGTCAAATCAATCAATCAATCCATCAATCAATCCAGATTCAGGAAAACATGCAACTCCAAACATAAAGGCTCGCGTGGTCCGGGAATCGAATCTGGGACCTTCTTGCTGTGTGGCAAGAGCACTTACCGCTGCTAATCAGAAGTATACTGACTGACCATAGAGCAGGTATTTTACAGCAAAGAAAAAAAAAAAAGTTCAGGGTAAACCTTCAATTCAAATTGATGTGTTTTATGTCCATGAGTTATTTTACAGCTGATTAGCTGCTTTTGTTATTTTGAATGAGATTTTTACTTTTGGAGCCTGGACTGTTGAGCTCCATTGGTTTGTTTTACTCTCAATTCTACATTGCAACACAAGATATATCATTTCAGGAAGACATTACTAATAATTTCAATGCATATTCATAATTCTAACTATAGAAAGAACTTAACTCTCCAAGTTATTGATGATCTACGTGAGCCTCAGCTAGTAGACAATGGCAATGCTTCATAAATGTAAATATTTTGTGTAGTGTGTTTACTGTAAAACTGTTATACAGTTTAATCTTACTATGTTTTTCCCCCCAATGTTTTTAGAAGGAAAACTTCAGGCACAAGGTATAGTAAAATATTCATGCATTATGACAAACAATTTATGTTGTGTGTGTGGATATATGCACTTTAGATGCTGTTGTATCTCCATGACAACTATGTGAATGATACTAGATTAGTATTAGAGCCTCTCAGCAGATGCTAGTACATTGTACAAAAATGTCCACCCTTTTGTTATGAGTGCATAATATTTACTGTGTTATGAATACAATCCTAAAGTAGAGGTTAGTTAAAGGTGGCAATATTAGTGGCCTTCTACATTAGGAACTTGGGAGCGGCGCACAGTTCACTGACTGTGTCCATCTTCTCTTCTGTGTTGGAGCAGTCGCGGAGCCGGGCAGCCCTAAGGCGGAGTCCAATAATAAGGGTCTGGAGATCACGGTGGGCATCTTGGCCGTGGCGGTGGCCGCGGTGTTCGCGGTGGGAGCCGTCTTCTACTGGAGGCTGAGGCGTTAAAGGCCGTGCATGAGTATGACTCGCCATAGATTATGTTGGTAGCTTTCATCTCGCATGACTAGTTTTGGTTTCATTTTTTTTTTATGTGCATGAGTAATGATAGATGACATTGCAAAAGCAGTGAAAAAGTTTGGATGTAGAAATGCTGCTGTGATATGTTTAAAAGCTCAAGTGTTAAGAAGCACTCATGCGCTTTGGCATACGCTATTTTATATTTATGGTGATGGAATGGAATAAAGCTATCATACTTTTTGATCATAAAAGACTTGTATGGATGCAACGAAAAGCTATGATGTTACGATTGTCAGATTTTTGCACTTAAGAAGCAAAGAAATGACTGATAATGAACAATGTTTTAAGGTGTAACAAGGGCACCCATACGTAGATGTTGAATTTGAGAAATGTATATTTATATGGTGTAACATTAAATGCCTCTAATCATTTGGTCTTGACTTTGTGCTACTTAAGCAGTGCATTTGTGGAACTGTATGTGGGGCATGTTTAGTTTTTAGAATGAAAAAAAAACAAAAAACACACGTGGGAGCATTGGTTTTGTTACAATCTCATCAGTCAAGCGGGCGATTGTTTGTATTATTTCTGTTGAAGCAGGTGTACGTGCAAAAGTGTTACAGTATATGTGGAAAGTTCTCATTAAATCATTTCAACTGTTAAAGTGGCAATCAACAA
This sequence comes from Proterorhinus semilunaris, assembly GCA_021464625.1. Classification (NCBI taxonomy): domain Eukaryota; kingdom Metazoa; phylum Chordata; class Actinopteri; order Gobiiformes; family Gobiidae; genus Proterorhinus; species Proterorhinus semilunaris. The sequence continues at coordinate 14,676,179 of CM038355.1, read as the reverse complement.
GACTCTTCAATTTTAGGGGCACAGAATATTATTGGTGCATTTGGATCTGAGCAGCGCAATCAATCACATTGTGAACGCTTCACTTTGAAATCTCATGTGCTAAAAAAAAAAGATGTCCTCTATTAAAATTATGATTAAACTGATCAAGGTTATGGAATGGAACAATTTGCAGCCCTGTTTTCATATCATCTCGAAAATACTAGCCATTCAAGTTGTATTTTTGCAGCTTTTATAGCGGATTAAAGTTTGCGCAATGAAAATTGATGAGCCATATTACCATTAAATCTATTAGGTGCGTGTCCCGTTTTCGTATAATAACCGTGATTACCTTGTTTTTATGCTTTCAGGTAGTTTTCTTCCTATTACAGCGCTACTAGAAAGATACCAGAGATACCACTGCCGGACATTTCCATTCAAAACCTCGCGAGTATACGCCACACATTGCATCATATCGCAAAGAAAATATCATATTGATCAACAGGGATGAGTGTAGTTTTTATCGGCTTGGTCTGACTGCACTGCAAAAAGTAAATATCAAGCATTTGGCTTAAATGTCTTGAATTGAGGAAATGTATCTAGTTTTGAGCGGTTTTCACTCATTTAGACTTTGTTCCTGGTCTGACCAAGTTTGAGGACATTTCAGACAGGTTCTAAGTTAAATCTCGCTCTAAATAAGAAAGTAAAATTGCCAATGAGATAAGACCGATTTTCTTGCCCCATTGGCAAAGAAAATTACTTGAAATAGAGACAAAATGTATTGAAACGAGTCAGAAACATCTCAAAACAAGTGAAATAATCCAGGTCAAATGGCCAAATACATCTTACCTAGTCAAAACAACTCAAATCTTGAGTATTATGCTCAAATTGAAACATTTATACTAATCTAGTTAATTACTTTTTGCAGTGTGGCGGTTTAAACTGCACAGAATAACTAAGTACCATGGGATGAATGCATAATCCTTCTATCATGGTCTGCCTACTTGCTTCCTGTTGATTTGAGCATTTCCCATGATTTCTGGAGCAAAGCAACCTCGACTGCACTTGCCGTATAGACTCACTATGAGCTCAAAAATGAAGCTATAGGTATGTAACGGCGGATGATGTTACTAGGTCACGCATCTGTTTTGTCCCCATCCTCGTTCGAGCATCGGGATTCACGCCACACTTCCAAAGGGGACGTATCCGGTTATTTGTCCCCACGTGAGGCCACAATGGGAGACTCGCATGTCACTGAAACCAAAACCTACAACCTGTTCGTTGACGTGACCCCGAGCGCCCTATGTGTCATCGCCTCCAGAAAGTCCCGTGCACAGTATATGGTGGACATCCAATACCCCTAAGTGAAAGGGGAATGGTCACACCTATGCCTCCTGGATGTCCTAATTTACAAGTACTACTGTATGACAGCAACGCGCTCACATCACCATCTCTAATATAATACTATGCTTTTAATCTCGATCAAGGTTCGCAGTGAACAAAAGCATAAATGAGAGACAATGGTCCGCTTCACGTCGGGCTATTATAACAGTCTTTTGACACTGACGCTCATAATAATCTGTCTGAACACATTTTAATTAAAAAAAAAAGTCCGGATCGCGTAGGGGGCGTAGATTGCTGGGTGTACTGTGCGGTTGTTTGAGTGGCACCAGCGAGAGGTGATTAAACTAAAGAAAACAGCCGTTTTCCTGTGTTGTCGCTGTACACAATAAAATAGTACCGCTACGACGGCGGTTACTTTTTCCCTATTTAACATTACCTTTAATTGACAACACCGCGTATTCAAACTGGAGGAGGAGTTGAGAGTCGTCAAAAACTACTCTACATAAACTAATAATTAAATACCAGGAATTGATGACACATCAAGGAGTTAAACAAGTTAAACGTTTATTTCTCTAACATGTCATCTCAATACAGAATTCTGTTTTTCCTATCCATCGTGAGTCTGCCTTCAGCCGTTCCCATGGTCAGACTGACTCTTCCTGGGGAAGCACAGCACTCCACATTCCATTGTCCACAAGATTTCCCATTGGCTCCCCAAAGCTGTCCATTCAGTTCCGTCGTAATTTGACCCCTTCTGTCCAAATGGCCAGTGGACCGGGTGGGGGTTGCTGTGTCTTGAAACAAAAGATTCTGAGGAACCCACACCTTTCTGCACTGAATGACAACTTTTGGTTAGTTTGCTAAATAGCCAAAGGAACAAAACATCGTATAAAAATATTATCTCTTCAGACCCCCTTTTTGACCTCCCAAAGGAGGACAACAAAACCATAATATTTTCAAGTTCACAAAAGTACAGCCTGTATCAAAAATCACAGTACAATTTCACATATTATAACACCAAAAAAACATGTTCACTGTATGTAGGGCATACTCAACCAGCCGCTGAGTGGTTTCAAAATCATCTCTCTCTTCCCATGTGTAACTTCCGCTTACTAATCTTTCCAGGCGGAACTCAGCTGGTTTTTATTCCGTGTCAATGGTACATGTCAACTTTTATGTCCCCCTGGGACCGTCTCTGATTGACACAAAAATAAACATTCCTGCACACAAAACACAGCAAGCGCAACAACACCGAACAGTGTTGTTTAGATATTATCTCCACCACAATATTCTCCATCACAGCCTTGTCGGGGGTCGTTCCATTCATATCTCAAAGCCTGCCGTACTCTTTCCAAGTACAGGCTGGGACCACCCCCTTCTGGCGTTTCCCTTGTCCCGAGCTCCGTGTCCCCCTGGGACGCATCACCCATCGTATAGATGCCCCCAGTGGAACCCAGAGCCCTGGAGACCATGCTGCGAATGAGAGGCACAACACAACAAAACAAAATACAACAAAACAAGAGTATTACACCTATAAGAATACCCACCTTTTGAAGGATATGGATCCAGGAACCGGAATTTAACCAATTTAGCCAGGTCCACTGAGGACCCTGGTCTTCTTGAGACGCGAGGAAGTCTTTGAGTTCCTTTACTTTATTTTTAATGGCTGTCCAATTGCCAGTTTCGTCGGGGAATATATGTACAGCAGTGGTCAAGGCCAACTGCTGCGCACATACCACCCTGTTCAGCGTACATGGCGTCTAACGCCACTCTACTTTGCATAACCACAACAGCCACTGCCTTAAGTTCTGGACTCCGTTCCATTTGGTCCAAGATGTCGCCTATTACCTCAGTTAGGTCCTCCAGGATCCACCATACCTCATTTAGACGCTGCATGGAGGACGCCACACCGATCATAGGGATCAGCGTGGCGATAAATCCTTTCCCATCTCCGAACAGGGGCTTACGGCCGCCGTCATCAGAGAAAGGTACGTATGATTGACCGAGGGTACGGTTTCCCACCTGCAGGGTTGAGTTGGTAATCATGGCCGTGTGCTTAGCTAATTTTACCCATTTATTCTCTCCTGGTGTATGACCCCCCATATTGAAAGACCGTCGCTTCCTAGATCCATCTCCCTCTGTGGAAACAGACATGTTAGATACATCATAAATCACAGGTTTCAAAACAGCGTATTTTGTTCCTTCTTTGTTTTCCCATGTTTTTATCATTTTTTCTGTACAATGGGTGATCCAGTCTAGGGTGTGTTGGTCCGACACTGCTTCTCTCATTTTCAACAACATTGTACCTGCATTGTTGCAGTAGATGACCAGATTTTCTCCAGGTGTTTTACCTACTTCTTTGCATACCTTGTAGAGGGCCAATTTCAATTCTTTGATAGGGTGTCCTCTGACCCGTCCCTCACAACTATGTGGATCGTCTATTTTTATTACTGTTGGTATGATGAGCAAGCAAAGAGCAAGTGTCAGGCCCCACACCCCGTATGGACACCTTAAAAAGGTCCTGGTTTTAAAACCCAGGCCTTAAGTCCATATTTGTTAGTCTTTTTTATGTCTTTGTGACCGTGTGGGTCGGGGTTGGTGTCCCCCACCCCCTTCAGTGGGGCTGTTAGACCCACTACCATATTCGTCAGGATGTGTCAACCGTCCGGGATGCGTATGAGTCCAGTGTAAGCCGGTTTTCTCAGAACAGGGCTTCAAGTGTGACCAGTGGTACCAGTTGTCACGCCCCTCTACCTTAACTGCGGTGGCAGTCCTTTGAGTCACTTCAAAAGGTCCTAAGTATCTGGGAGCGTCCAACAGGTCCTGGTGTTTTTAATGTAGACCCTCGATGGTAAGTCCGCTCAGGCAAGGTCGCTGAGTTAGACTTAGGCGGGCACCCGGGCATGGCCATTTTTATGCTCTTCCGCTGATAACAAGTTCGCAGCCGCCACGTCCACCAGTCCATGAAGGGTTATTAACTGGGTGTAAAAAGTGGAGCCGGACGCCCCGCTCTGTACATATGGAGGAGGGGCCGATGGGGCCAAAGCGGGAGCTCCTCCGCTCGGGAGGGGCTCTCGAATTCCTCCCCGTATTGATTCTGTCAGGTCGTTGTCTCGGTTCATGCTCCCTCCGCGTCCGCTATATTTTCTACATCACTATGCTTTGGTCAACTTTGATTATTGTAAGGCGCTTTAGAAATAAAACTTGATTGATTAATTTGGGTCAAAAACTCACAATTACGACCACTCACAAGCACCCACCGAGACAAGGAACCAACAGAGATCTGTAACAGAAACACAAAAGAACAGACGAAAATTACAAAAACAAAAATTCTCATCAGGGCCGCTCACCGTTAGAACGACCATGCCAGCTAATCTTGCAAATTATGGCTGGACTCAAAAACCTATTTAACTTAATCTATCTGTTGGAATGCTAGGGTCAATTTTATCTGGAAAATTCAGAAATTCAGGTTTCATTAATCTACAGAGAAAAACTCTCTTTTAGCTTCTGTTTCCCACATTTACCACAGATTCTGTGTGCACTTCAGAATCACAGCAAACGTAAAAAACAGAGTATTATAAATTGATTTACCTATCTGAAACTGAAATCTTAGTTGGCCATAACATTTGTCAATTCGTCACTTTATGTTTTCGTTTGTCTTGTCATTTAGATATATGTGTATCAGTTCCTTCTCATGTCAAAATAAACCAAATTATAATAATTTCCCCACATAAGTAACACCCCCTCTTGGACTGAGGACACTCAGTCCAAAAAAGAGTCACGTAACATGCATAAACAAGTGAGACCTCAATCCTTGTACAGGAAACACAACAAACCAACTCAAATTGCACTGGAGGTAAATACCTCCGGCACCTACATAACACAAAGAAAACAATAGCAAAATAACAAATGTCAGGTGCAGGCCAGGGAGGTTGAAAGTGGGAAGAATTGGGTCGACAGGGCGAGTGAGAGGTGGACACCACTCGTCAGGTTCGCGACCCGGACAGCATGTGAGGTCCAGGGAGTGTCCCCAAAAGAGATCACACCAGCACTGGTGCAGTCCAATCGCGGCAGAGGACCGTCAGACAGGCTTGGGAAGGAGCTCTCAGCGGCTCCCAAAGTGAGAATAACAGTCACCTCCAACCTGAGTACACAAACTAATGAGTGTAGATGGTGTCAATAGGGATCATAACATACAATCTTAAGATCAGTGTCCACTGGATTCCCGTGGAATCAAAGAGGAGGCTGAACTCAGGCAACAGAATGGCCTGTTTCAAGTTCATAAGAGTTTCCTCTCGATCTGCTCACGGATTGACGCCAGGAGCAGAGCAAGAGAAAGGATCGAAACCCAATTCACTTCAGCTTTTTTTTTTTCTCAGTTCTATCACATGTCAATGCCCTCTAAGGCATCAAATTCAAATTTTGTATCAAAACATTCAGACAAATGCATTTAGTTGTAACTGAAAGATTATCGATTCAATTTAGTAAATAAACCAGCATCAGTAGGTCCTAAAGACCATCTTTATCTGGTGCATTAAGATATTTTCAGTCAGTTCATAAACACGTAATTCTCTATCATGGTGTCGTGGAATGATGTCCCAAAACGGACACAAGTCTAGCATTAATGTCTATAGAGTAGGCATACATGGATGGAGAGTACAGGACATTTTAGAAACTTCAATTTCTTACCAATCTTTTGTTTCACTCACGCTTTGGTCATGGAACAAATTCTTTAGCCTATTGTCCAGGAGAGAGAGCAAACGAGTTATAAACACATCATATTACTGTTCTATAGGGTGTAAACAGTTCGCAGTCACACCTCGTTTGCCTAATTAATTTTGTTATTTTAAAAGGACCATTCATGTCCACTAAGGTTAGTCTTAAAAGCTTTTCTATATCATATTAAAGTACAGTGATCAATGGGTGGGTGGCTTTGGCAAAGTGAATGTTTGATCCAAGGTCAAACGTCAGTTGTACAGTCCTTCAGCTCTTCCCAGTAGATATATCTGCATTCAGCAACCACTGTCAGACAGCAAGGTGTTTGTCCAATCAGGGAAAAGTCACTGTTAGTCCATTCAGAGAGCACAAAACTGTTGCTCTCACTGTCATCAGCATATCACATCCGAGGAGAGAAACAGGAGTCTGAGTTGGCGTGTCAGATTCAGTCCTGTGAGCTGACTAGGCACTGGCTTGGTGAAAGGTTTTGGGTGGTCTTCCTGTATCCACCCAGTAGATGGTGTCCGTTAATGATCACAGTCTCATAGTTCACAGATGAGTGTCGTTCACCTTTATCCACCAGCACGTCAAGAGTCTGTCCGTTCACCTTCACAGGTAACAGAGTTCTGCCGTCCCATGCCACTGAACCCAGCAGCTGCCAATGATCAGAGTAGCATGGTTCCCATCAGCGTTGTTGTAAACGCCTCGATCTCCTCGAACGTTGTTGGTCATCTCGTCTGAAACAATCCTTGGCCACAATTACCAACACCACACCCACAGGTCACTGCACATTCAAGTAAACTCATTATTACTCTTTTTTCATTATTACTTTCATTACTCGCTCCTTTAAGCTGCACCTTTAAAAGTTGCACTCATTTCTTTCAGTTCAATTTTGCTCTCGCTTCTGGTCAAGGGCATTCTCAAAATGTATTCATTAATTTATTTGGTTGTCTTTAACAATAATTTGAATTTTGCATAATTGCTCCTTCATAACTTTTGGTAATGCGTCCAAAATGGCGCATAAAGATCAACTTAAACTCTAAATCAATAGTGGTTTGTACTTTCAATCAATGTATTAAAACTCACGACAGGTCTTCCCTGCTTCAGTTTTCATACCACGGCGCCACCGTGTGGAGAGAGGTTCTATTTTTTTTAGCAACATCTCTCAGAGCCCTAAATGCTCCGTCAATCACAGGCTTAAAAAAATAGCATTTTTCTCACACTGATTTTGGATACTCGTTCTTCAAATGTATGCTGTGGAGACATAACTCTACCACCAGCAGAAATGTTCCTCTTTAAAAACAAAACAAAATAATAACTTTTAAAACAATAACCTTTAAAACAAGAAATTAGGTCAAAAAATGTTCTTTTTTCTACTTTTTTGTTTTGCAATGAGGGGCGGAGCAATTTCTCCACTTACCCTCCTACACGGATGTCTGGGCACAAAGGAAAATGGCCACTTTCCCAATGCGCCCATCACTTCCCGTTTAATCAGTCCTTTGCTGCGTCTACACAAATGCAGACACAGCAAATGCACTTTTAGTTTCACTCCGGACACACTCAGTCACTCTACAATAAAGAGAACATTACACAAAGAGACAACAAGACACAATAATTTCCACAAACAAAACAACAGTTAACAAAAAACCAAACAGACTAACAAGAACAACCAAAACAATTTAGTATTCTCCCCCTCCGATCAACAAAATCAGATAAGTGTATAAAAATAAAAACACGCGTTAAATAGTATAATGTGCCTAAAGTCCGATGCCTTTCAATGAAAACCTAGAGGCCATACGGTTGCACTACAGCGATGGCGGCCAGAAACTCCGGTATTACAAAATAACAGCCAAATAACAGTACGACATGGAAAAAACTAAATGCTAAAGCTAATCCTTTGTTCTCAGAGCTAACTTAGCAACCTCGCACACCAACAGCAAACAGATCATATCGAAAACAAACCATGCACCACACTTCAATAAAATCCTACACTACTACACAGAACAGCCTTCAGTGTCCACACACCGAGCTGGGTTTAACACATGTGTGGGTTTAGTACACGTTTATCAACAATATGCTGTATGCTAACGCACTAAGCTAACCATGCTGTATGCTAGCGCACTAAGCTAACGAAGCTAACGAAAGCTAACAAAGGCTAATATAAAATATAGAATTTAAGAAACCCCGTTTCTCAGGCCTTCAACCTATTTATAGAATCACCGTTCTAAGGGCCTTCAACCCGTCTTTTAGACAGACCCCAAATCTGTCTACGATTATTTCAACGTTTTATTTCAGACCGTGCGTCCACGGTCTTGGGCGATTCTGCCTACGTGCATTTCAGCTTTTACAGGGGTAAAACCCAACGCGCAGCCCGTTAATTACTCGTAATTTCAGTTTATCCCACTTATTTTGTCTTCTGTGGTATCTAAGATATCAAATTATAACGTTTCTTTCCTTAATTCCACCATCAATTCACAGATTACACCACACAACAGACAACTCCGTTAAAAAGTAATCTAAAATTTGGAAAAATATGCCAACTAGACGTACTTTGAGACTCACACAATAGTAGAGGTCAAAAGCAGTCTTACCTTAAGCTAGAATGACGTCCATGAAATTGTTGTTGTATGATGTGGAAGAAAGAACCTGGTATTTCTAACGCAAAATGGGTTTTTTTTTCTCGAAGACCGAACCTCGTCGCGTCTCCGTTTGACGGCTCTTCAGCACCCCCTGCAGTTCTCCCGGGGTCACCACATAAAGAAAACAGCCGTTTTCCTGTGTTGTCGCTGTACACAATAAAATAGTACCGCTACGACGGCGGTTACTTTTTCCCTATTTAACATTACCTTTAATTGACAACACCGCGTATTCAAACTGGAGGAGGAGTTGAGAGTCGTCAAAAACTACTCTACATAAACTAATAATTAAATACCAGGAATTGATGACACATCAAGGAGTTAAACAAGTTAAACGTTTATTTCTCTAACATGTCATCTCAATACAGAATTCTGTTTTTCCTATCCATCGTGAGTCTGCCTTCAGCCGTTCCCATGGTCAGACTGACTCTTCCTGGGGAAGTACAGCACTCCACATTCCATTGTCCACAAGATTTCCCATTGGCTCCCCAAAGCTGTCCATTCAGTTCCGTCGTAATTTGACCCCTTCTGTCCAAATGGCCAGTGGACCGGGTGGGGGTTGCTGTGTCTTGAAACAAAAGATTCTGAGGAACCCACACCTTTCTGCACTGAATGACAACTTTTGGTTAGTTTGCTAAATAGCCAAAGGAACAAAACATCGTATAAAAATATTATCTCTTCAAAACTGAAACAGGAGAGGCAGCATAGTGCACTGTCAAGCAAATGTCTGGACAAGTTCAGCATTTTTGAAATATTTTCCCCCGAAGAGCACCGATATAAATATATATCCAGCAACAGAGGATGCGGTGAGAAAAAGAATCGGGGCTTATGAATAGCATGATTTGTGTCTTTGCCAAGGCTTATGCAGTGTTTTTGCACGGCAGGGGACCGATGTGACCTATAAACCTGTCCATTAATGGAGAATACACGGCTCCTTTGGTGCCATTTATAAGAGGAAGTTCCCTGATCACATTCAGCAACATGGCCAAAAAACAAACAGTGCCACCACCCCACTTTTCAACCCACTGTTGCATCACATTTCACATTTCTATTGCCCATTAAATCCCCATGACACCGTGAACTCCTACAGAGACGGGCATAAAGTATTGGATTAAGTATGAATTAATTACAAGCTATTTGAGTGCGGTCTTTGCTCCGAGGTTTAGATAAGAGAATGGTCTGTGATATGGGCCATTCACATGCATTCTTTGCATCTGTATAAGCGACCGACAGCAGCAAACCCGTCATTCTTTACTGAGGCAGCGTGCTACATTGAAGTGAAATTCAAATGTCACTGCTTGGGATTTCTCCCGGCAACGGAAAACCTTTCGATGGTGAATTTTTCTAGGTTTCACTCGGAGAACATATTTTACAGAACAGCAGGTGGGAGAGCAGCCGTGATTTGGCAGATTGAGCTAATTATGGAGCTGCGGATCTAAATCTAGACAAGGAAACTTTACTTTTTGAACATAACTTACATAATACTGCATATCATGGAACGGTCATGACTTGAGCTTGCTGATGGGGAGAATGGCTGGAAATCAAAGCACTATTTTTGACAACTTAAGAAGAAACGGTGCTGAGGGTGAAGACAACTGTTCACACCCACAACATGTCCCCTAAATGTGGAGCAATCTCAGTGATTAAACAAATGCCTGTTTTTGCCTGATGCAAAGAAGCTGAACACCAACATGTTTTGGACAGAAGCACAAGAAGGATGAGCACACTTTGTACAGAAAGCTTTCAGTAAAAACAACCCACGGCTTTATTTAGACGGGAGTAATGACCATCTCTGCTGTTTTGTCACCACGATATTCAACATGTTACATAATTCTGTTAATGTGGATAATATTACAAGAAATGCATTGTTTACTACAAACAATACAACAGCTGACAAATGCGTAACTCAACTTCATCCTCCTCTTTGTCTGCTGTTTATTGCAGGACCACACAACAGGAAGAATAATATAGACTATATAGAGGATATGCAGATGACCTTCCAGCATGACAACAGAAGCCAAAATGGGGGTGAATGTTTTCTTATCAAAGCTAACATCATGATTTTATTACAGCATCTAGTTCAGATTTGGCCTGTGCATGATACAAACTCCTGATACACAAGTTTAGAAAAATGATCAAAAGCTTCTCTGTGGCTTTCTGAGAAGGTGACCTTGCTTGCACTGTTGTACATATTGTTAGGTGCAGGTTTGGCTCGGGCGAAGAGGGGGAGCAGATCATTTGAAATACGAGCACATTCTTGTTTTTATCTATTCGACACCCATGAGTTATCCAGCCAGCGCGCGCACAGACAAGAGAAAAACTAACAGTAACGACCAATCATTCCTGATACTGACGGTATTGTGCGCCAGCTGAATGAATTCGGATGATTACAGGAGCCCTCAGTCATGACGTCTTCCATTGCTGCTTTTAACATTTCGACTTGCTCTCAGTGAGAAGCGTCTCCTTTGCACGTAAACTGATGAAACTGATCATGAGGGTTTTGGCTGGAATTTATGTCTTTTAATCACGCGGAAAGTATACCATTCAGCGATTGCGCGTTACAGATTTTGTTTCGGAAATTGGCTTTGGCTGATGTTGTCTTGGTTACACACAAGATGTTGGAAATGGGACGATGCGCTTTTGTCGTTGCAATGCGCGTTATGAACCATATTTTGTTCTGACATTTAGGGAATGATTTTGAAAACTGCTTGATGTCGGCTTACAGTGCTGCACTCTCCTGTCCTGGCAGAATACTGGACCACTTTTGACCAACTATTGACAATGAAAAGTGTGGATTTCAGCAGTTTAAGCTCAGCGTATCATAACATTTAAAGGCATACTGTGTAAAATTATGGATTACACTGTTGCCAGCAATACCAAATATGTTCCTAATCGCAAAAGAATGGACTTGTACAAGGATCTAACCTTTATAATCTCATAAATGGCTGCCTTTAGTCAAAGTCTCCATGGAGAGCCGCTCACAGCAAACACAGATATTTAGGTATTTTTCAACAATAAAAATATCTGTAATAAATTAAACTTGTGTATTTTATTGTATTAAAGCTCCTCTAAGCGATCCCGTTTTGCCGGACCGGCATGGTTGCATTCCCACATTGCATCGCTAGATGCGCCACTGTTGCAAACAGTGAGGCCACTTTGTACCGCAGAAGGAGACCAGCGCCGCACCTCCCTCACCTCGCAGCACACCCTCCACTACACGCCTCACACTCACCTGCCCCTCACCTTTAAACACAAACACGTAGAGGGATCGCAAAAACATCGTTTTTAACTGGGTGAAATGTTATGCGGTGTGGCTTTAACGATACAATATGTTTTCCCCAGCATTACTAGATAAGGCTTAGCTTAAAATAAAAGATACAATAAGAAATATTATGTCTCTATACTAAATATGGACTTGTCTTGTGTCAAGCTTGGAGGGCCTCTGATGCCCCCATTAGGGGCCGGACCTCACTTTAGGAACCACTGCTGTACATCAACCTAAATCATGTGCGGCAATCTACCTCATGTCGTACCTTTATGAATCCAGAACCAGGCGCTCATTGTCCTTGCTCTTGTACGTGCTGTTTGCAGATGACTTTCATCCACATGACAAGCTTTGTTTGGCTCTTTCTAAGAATAATGGGATGAAATTTCCTTTTCGCCTCTGCTGAAAACGGTACCGTGGATTCAAAGGGAACCTCCATCAGCGAGGCGCTCGGTTACTGAGGGAGAGCATGCGAGAGAGAGAGAGATGTTATGAAAAAGATGACAAGAGATTCATCCAGACTTTGAACCTGCCCTGTGAGCAGAAGTGGGCAGCAGCGGAGCTTCAAAGTGCACAGAGGGCACCCGTGTTTTTCTCTTCCCAACATGCACAACCCGTAAACAGCAAAAGGTTCCACTCAGACTCATATAGCTGTCAATATTAGCACAGCATTCAAAGCAGTTTCCTATATTTATTTTAGGCTCTATGTATATGGTGGCTTTGCTTTGGTAATTCTTTCTATAGACCAGTAGGAGGCACTCTGATCATTCCCTTGTGCATGTACATTACTTGGCGCTTAACTTGTGAATAAGCCCAGCTGTAATTTAGTATATTCATTACCCATAGATGTATTTATAAACTTCTCCTACCCCCGGTGCGTGCTGAATGTGGATTCCAGACTTTTAATTAAAGCACTCTACCAGGGGTTTAAATTTAAAATGAAAATAATCACTCACAGCCTTCATTAGTTCGCATTTACACCAAGTGCAAACTGTATTGCCTATGGAAGAGTGTCACACAATGGGGCTCGCAACCCTCCAGGGGGTCTAAGGAAAAAAAAAAGCTAATTTCCATACTACTTCCTTAATAACACCAAATATAGATTGTATTCGCGGTTGCGTACACAGAATGATGAACCTTGTTAGGAAAGCAGCACGCCTATTTGATGAGTACTCGTCATGCTGCACATTCTGCGTCTTAATACATTTGTTTTGCCACCAGATGTGGATTTATTTTCGTGCCTCACCAACCCTGACACATTTCTCCCATTATCCCAGGTGCAATTGTTTTCATTTACTTTTATATCTCCTCTTTGTTATGTGGACACTGATAATTATTCCGACCTCCATCTGCGGGGTTGTGGAACAGCGCTGTAATTCTCCCTTATTATGGTGTCATTTTTCATCCGCCGCCATGCTCTACCTGTCCAGCAGATGCCCTCGCTGGGACGCCCGCTCTAATGATCACCTGACTGCCCTCGCTGTGGACTGCCTGTCCGTGTGATGCCTCCCTCCTGGTCATTATAGCGCTCTACAGTACACCAGCCTGAGCTGACTGGGTGGACTCTTGCTGCAGGTTACAGGACCACGCTTTGGGTAGCCAGGCTTGTTTACAGTGACCGCTGTGGGCTACCCACAGAGTGACCCGGTCTTTATAAAGCTCTGTAGAAGGACAGGAGCACGGCCTTCTTCAAAGATCACCTTTATTCTGCCTTAATTTGGCAGACAACTTGGTGAAAACACTGCTGGCTTCTGCTTGCTGCAATGTCAGACGGTACAGCACACATTTGTATTCTATAATGTATAGCACCTGGTATAATTAAATGACTAAAACGGACTTGAGCAAATATATCTCCACATACAGTGCTTATTTCATGCCGCTTTACTCACAGGACTTCTGCCGTATTGTCATTTCAATGGCTGGATGAGTCCAGGTCAAGTATTCTCTGGCCAAAGTCCACACCACTCAAGTATCCTTGAGTAAGCGTCAATGGCGGGAGCTTTTCGTACGGCAGGCAAACCTGTTTATATATGAAAACGAGAGAATGTGATTTTTCTCCCTGCAGAGCTATGAGGAAGATCTGAAATTAAAAGTATTGGACATTGATTTGACCTTTCTGTTGATTAACATACTGTAACACGCTCCTATAGCAGTCATCTAAAACAGAACATTATATGTATTCTGTAAAGGTCTACTGTCACTTCAGGAATAGAAGCAGAGCTACTTAGGCGACTTTCTAAACATAAATGTGCGGAATTGATTTTGTATTAGGTAAAATACAGTTATTTTTGGGCAACCAGGTGTTCTTAACATTTTTGATCACCGAACATTACTTCCAGCACATGGAGCAACATGGATCCCATTCACATAGCCAATTAAAATAAGATAAGATAAACTTTATTGTCCCATATAGCCCGATATCGTCTCCCTGATGGTAAAAGCTTCATTAAACAGCACATGAGAAGGTTCTTTGAGAATGTGTTTTGCCTGTGCCAAGGCCGAGGATTCAAAGAGTGTTATTAACTCTATATTGTCTGGGTAATTTCTTAAATGGTAAATGGTCTCAACTTATATAGCACTTTTCCACCTACATTAGGCACTCAAAGCGCTTTACAGCAAGGAACCTCTCACCCATTCATACACCAATGTACACAGACAACTGGAGGCAAGGTGGGTGAAGTGTCTTGCCCAAGGACACAACAACAGCCTGCAGGATCATGAGACGACCCGCTCTACCATCTGCGCCACCGTCGCCCCCTTGGACCACAATATTTTAATTTAGTGGCTTCCTCTTTCAATGTTTGTGATAAAAAAGAAAAGAAAATCAGGTTCAGGGCTTTTAATAAGGGCAACAGTGGCGCAGGTAGAGAGAGTCGTCTTGTGACTGGAGGGTTGATGGTTCGTATCCTGCAGGTGTACACTGCCAATGTGTCCTTGGGCAAGACACTTCACCTACTGCGTACACTGGTGTATGAATGGGTGAGTGGTTCTTTGATGCTTTGAGTGCCTAAAGCAGGTAGAAAGCCGCTATATAAATGTTACCACTTAATTCAATGCTATTTTGTGTGAGACATTAACACAGACCTGGAGGGTGCAGTAGACTTACAATATAATCCTTTACAGTCACCTGGCAGCTGAACTCTCTCCCTTCCCTCCCTTCCTATACCCTTTGCTTCAAGCTGAGTTCACACACTGTGGTCCACTCCAGCACCCCTCATGGACACTGACCCAGCAATGCCTATATATTTAATATTTAATACGCCTATGCGGAAATAAACTATCCTATTAAGCCTGTACGACACTAGGGATAGATAGAGAGTAAAGATTTCTCTGTAGTTTAGCACAGGGGCGGACTGGCCATATGTCCATTCTGGAAGAGCACTGTCAATTACATCCTTAACCTCTTAACCCCAGGCTTAACCGAGCTTTACCCAAATCTAAAATCTTAAAAGAAAGGCATCAAAATAGCGACGAAAACGAGGATGAAAACGGAACGAAATTGTGACGAAAACACAAACAAGCAATGAAAAAGCAATGACAATAGCCACAAAAAGTGACAAAAAGATGTGACCAAACTTTCAAATGAGGCGTTACACTGTTGTTCCCCAGCTGAGAAGCCTTTAGATTTGGGTAAAGCCAGACTGGAGAAAATGCACTCGGTTAAGGCGGATGGTAAGAGGTTAACATATGTCTTTGTGGAAGTGTCGCATTTATGCTAATGTGGGCCAGGCTGGTCAGAGTCCAGTTTAGTCCCAGTCCGCCCCCGAGCACGTGGTGATAACGCAAACTGTGACTTATTAGAACCTAACTATGATGACACGTGTAAGTCGCTTCATGCAAGCTGCTACCCGTGCAGTTGTACTTGTGTGAAGTTAGCCCCCCCATAGTGTCCGATTTGCTTTAAAATGGTGTCATTCGTTTGTGCTTCGTTTGTGCACGTTTGTGCATGCAAAATTAGCGTTTGTGCGCACTTCGTTTTTGAGTTATTGATCATTTATTGGTAATTGATCAGGGATTAAAAACTGTACAAGATAAAAACTTAATTTTTTGATTGTTTTTTGACTTTTTCCATCATCAAAATGTTTCCCTGTTCAGCTGCCATCTTATTTTGTGTGTGATTATTGTCAAAATTAAAAACATTGCTACAGTATCTACAGTCTTTATTTTCCAACTCTTGGACTGTCTGGACTCATACTTTTTTTCTTCTAATGTCCACAGAATTCGTTACATGATAGAAGCAGGAAAAACTTCATGAAAGACGTCATGATTATTTCATTGATATGACCTGACAACAGTTACAGATGATACAAATTAAATTTCCCTTAAAATAATGACAGCAATTACTTGATGATGCATTATAAACGGGGTGTTTAAGACACAAAAACAATAAACAAAAACATTAAGTTAAATTTTCCATTGGCTATCGTCCTGTTGACCTCTACAGTTTTTTTAGGCTCAAATAGATAGGAAATGACACAAAAACAGAAATTGTAAGGCAGTTTTTTTCTTTGGTTCTCAGAAATATTGAAGCTTGCCAATTTAATTATTTCTTGCAATTCCAAAGTACACATAGAACACTCTTACAAGCTGTGCATATCTTCTGTTTAGCCATAAGTTTTTATCTTGTACAGTTTTTAATCCCTGATCAATTACCAATAAATGATCAATAACTCAAAAACGAAGTGCGCACAAACGCTAATTTTGCGTGCACAAACGTGCACAAACGAAGCACAAACGAATGACACCATTTTAAAGCAAATCGGACACTATGGGGGGGCTAACTTCACACAAGTTGCAGTTGTGGCTAATTCTACAGCGGGCTAAAGGCTTATAGATAGATGTTTGTTTGTTAACAGTTTGGATAGAGCAAAGCTGTGGCATAGAGGTAGACTAATAGAAACGTTGGCGGGAAAAAAACCTACTCTGTCCTCGTCCCTTTGAGCAGCACGGGCACAGCGGGTACTCACGCATGTCCCACGAGGGCCCTGCACAGAGCACACGCGCGCCACCGAGCTCTTTTGTCGCGTGCGTGTAGCGTTTCACCAGGAACACGCGCTTCCGAAAACTCGACCGCATCTCTCTTTTTTAAATCGCTGCCAGTGAGAACACGAGCCGGTGAGCTAATTGGTGTTACTGTAACGCGAGGCATTCGTTACAAACACAGGCGGGAAGTTGATGTATGATTCGGCTGATGATTGTGTAGGCCATTAGTCATTACATGCGGGTTACAAGTTTGGCTGCATTGCTACATCGATGAGTAACTAGACTGGGACACAGGTGCGACCCGATGACCTGCCCGCCGAAACTCGCTACATGTTTCGCTTCCGTGCTCATAAAAATCATAGACACGTGGCCTTTTTTTGTCAACAATATGATACAAAATAATAACTTGCACATTCTCCCGTAACCTCTTGACTGCCGCGCTGTTCTCTTCCCTCGCCTGCAGGGGGCATTGTTTTCAGGCCAAAAAGCCCCGCGGTTGTGCTCCTCCCTCCCTCCCTCCCTCCCTCCCTCGCTCCTCTCTGCGCTCTATCCCCGCGCGCTCGGCTCCATACTCTCTGTTTCACCTGCGCGCCGACTGCACAACTCCTCGGGTGCGTTTCGGACTTTCCACGACCGCCAGTGACATAATCTCCGGGCTGTATTTGACTTCCCCCTCGCTCCGGGCCCAACTCGCCGTTCGTCGAAGCTCGTCCGAGGTTTCCCCCTGGACCTTGAAGTACTTTCCGAGGATGGAGTCGGCTGCTTTCCTGTTGCTGCTGTTCGTCGGCGCCGGGACGCTTCTTCTTCTTCAAGGTAAAACCCCGCATTCATCTCAGACCGCACTCGCATCGATGTAAATGAGGGATATGTTGTGCGCCTTTATCGGTCTTTCTTTATGGCGACACTGCTGGAAAAAAACTCCACAGTAGCGAGGAACTTGCACCTGAAGTTATCGCTTTGGCATTGTGATGAATAAGCTCTGGCTATCGCGGATGTTTGAAGACGGGTTGGACTGGTCAAATCTCAAAATGCTTATTTTTTTTATAATATAGACTCCTTTCGTTTGGTACTAAGGCGTGCAGGTTCCCCCGGAAACAAATATCCACGTACGCAGGTTATAAACTTCATTTTAGTATAACCTCCAGCTACGAGTTTTTGAAGAGAGTTATCCCGCCTCCCCCTCCGCAGCGTGGACTGTAAATAAACAGGTGGGTAAACTACATGCAGGTGGGCTCAGCCTGCGCAGCCCCGGGGGTAATGGTTTTAATGAAGCCCACTCCCTGTCCCTGGCCAAACAAACAGGAGCTCCCCCTCCGTCCCTCCCTCCCTCCCCGCACCTCCGCCTGTGGAGCGGTAATGCGCTGTCATGGTGCTGAATGTGAACCCTGGGGTGAAGATGTGGTCGCTGTTATCAGATCATTTGTTTGTAATTAGTGGCTGTGGTTGTTTAGATCCACTTGTGACTCAAGCCTCTGTTTGTGTGTCTAAAGCGTGGCTCAGTTTGTGCAGCCTGTTCAATGTCGACTGTTTAAAAGAGTCAGGAGAAGGCAGCAATAAGAATGCCACACACAGTTAATGGCCTTTGTGTTCATGTGACTCTCCCCGCTCGCTCCAACACTCGGAGAGAGCTTGACATAGAGACTCCTGGTGCTCTAATCGTTTCCCACACAATCTAATAAGAATAGCCTGGTATGTTTGCAATCTGAATGATAATTCACAAAGCAGTGCATGTGAATCTTGCAGCCCCCAACTCCTATTTTGGGACTCAGCCGTCAGCCCCGTCTCATTTCAAAAGCTGATAGCAAGTCTTTTCTTGGTGTGGAAAACAAGGCTTGTGCTCTTGAAAAGCGTCTCAAACTATCAGCGGCACTGGCACAGTGACAGGGGCGAGTGTCACTTACGCAGGATAAGTGAGAATAAATGTTTTTTCTTCACTGGCCTTATCTCTTGAGTTGGGTTTGTGTCACTGGCCCTCTCTTGGCATTCACAGAGCTGCTCTTTGTCAGGCGGCTGGAGGACAGGCAGCCTGTCTGGCCACTGCCTCTGTGGGTGTGTGTGCGGGGGGGTTGCTGGGCGGAGCGCGGGGTGATTGGTGGTTTAGCCGGACATGGCCAGGGGCTCCATCTCCATCACTTGATGCTATCTGCTACGGCTCTGCTCCACTGACTTCACTGAGGCAAAAGGGGACACTTTTTGCTCTCTGTGGTCACATTTCATTCATGATGAAATCCATATTTATCCCCAACATAATGACAGATAGCATTGGTGGCGATAGCAGCCCAAGTCAGTTTCCAGCTTGATCTGTAGCATTCCACACATCAAAGGCCGAGGACTTTCAAAGCCAGATTGAGACTCAGAAGTCTGAAGCCACAGGAGGCTTTCAGGGTGACTTTAGAGTGTTGAGATGAGAGAGATATGGTTGAAGCGTGTTGTGAGAAAAAACTAAATATTGTTTGTATCATTAGGGACTGGTATTTTAAGAAGAGGCTCTGCATATTGTAAGACATTGTAACACGAATGCTTCACTGTGGAAGCATTGGATTATGGTGGACCATGTTGCATAAGCTGTAATTTCTGTTTTCTTTGTGAAATAACAGTAATGTTCCTAATGCTTTCTTGGATATATGACTGAGTTCCTAGACATGTCGCGTGTGTTGTTGTAGTACCACTAGGGATGTCAAGATTAACCGGTTTTACGATTACCAAGATGATAAAAGGACGTGGTAGGTTATCTCTAAGAATTTCAGAAGCCACGTTTTACCGCGGAAATGTTTCACGCTGACGCACGAGCCGCTGCACGCCATAAACAGCGCGTAAACTCACCGGTAGTTGAGCGGGGCAGAAGGACGCTCTCCTCCAGTGTTGTGTCCACCCAAAAACGATTGAAGTCAGCAGAGTGGGACCTCTTTAGGATCCAAAAGATGACCAAGGCGTTGTTGTTGTCGATGGACATGCGTTATGCAAATCCTGTCGTCAGAAAGTAAACAACATCTTGGAGATAATCCTTTGCTGTGAATGTCCAGGTCAAGGTAACGAACTGCATAATTCCCAAAAAAGTTGTCCAAATGTTCGGAAATAGCCGCCACAACTGGCTCAGGGTGTAAACAAAAAGCTAACGTGCTCCGCTCTGCTTCAGCGTAGCAGAAATGAAAGTGAAACCGCACATGTGGAAATCAGCTGTTCAAAAGAGTCTCCTTAGTCATTTTGTAAACACGTTTCATTCTCTGTTCATCAAAACATCTGACAAATAATTAAGCCGCAGCTCGTGGCCTAATAATATATAGTAAAATAATTATGATAATTAGGGTCATTATAAAGACGTAAAGTTGACATTGTTTTGTATTATTCAATGTTGGCCTATTTATTTTAATGCAAAACCATCTTAAAGCATTTTCCATTTTTAGAAACGGTGAATGTTTACAAGTTTACAAGTATTAAAAAGCTTTTTCAAGACAAAAACTAAAAATATCAGTTCTTTCCTTTCATTCGGTCGATAATCGTGAATAATCGTAAAATCGCAATATTTTCTTTCACAATAATCGTGACTCAAAAGATTTAAATCGTGACACCCCTAAGTCCCACAGTAACGTCCAGACGCACCGAGGCAAGTTCAGACATGTGGGACTCCCATCAGACGGCTTTGTCCTCCCTTAAAGGAAGCTTCTCTCCGAGCCAGAGACATGATGCTCCAACGTGCCGCTCACTGAACAGCACATTTTGATTAGAAGCCGGCTTTGAGACTCTGGCAAATGTTATTTCACGTCCCTTCTAATGAATGACGGGTCACAAAAAGTGTGGCTCGTGTTCTGCTTTAAAGTGGCAGTAAGTGGCAGCGCCAAATGGATAAGGGAAAGTCAGTGGGACGGAAAAGTGACACAAGGTTTTCACATCACATGTTTAGATTTCTACACTCATGGGGATTTACTGCCACATTGTATGGTGGGGTAGTACGACTTTTGCTTTTACATACGGCAATGTTTTGGGATATTCTACTCAGTTAAAGGAATAGGCCACCGTTTTTGCATACTGAGATGTTCTTACCTTATCTGAGACGAGTTAATGTGTAGCTGTCTTGTATTTACACGTGCGCTCATTCACGCGAAAAGACCAAAGATGTTGTTAACATAAAAAGGGGTACTATATTGTGAGGCGTAATGACACGTTAGGAGCTCTTCGGCGTCCGCGCAGTAAAATCTTGACGTCATTGCAAAAACAAGGTAAAAAGAGTTAGATTATTAATAAAATAGTTGGCAAGTTTTCTGCTTATATCACAGATGCTATCGTAGTATAGACTTGAATATTGTCGACTGGACCGGGTTGATTTTTATTACCTGCTTCAGAAACTTCTCTCACATGTTGTCAAAATGTAAGACCTAGATGCCTGTTTAAACTAATAGACCAAATCACAGTAAAACGAGAACACTCTTATTTACTTCTTGATGACAATACACTGTATAAATGTAATTAGTCGGTTTCTACAGTCTATAACTAAAAACCTACCAGAAAAAAAAGGCTGGATAATTTCAACACTGTCATCATATCTGCTTGCTTGACCCCATAAAAGCCCCGACACCCCTCTCCCCTCATTATAAATTGACTCACTGAACCTGCTTAACTGAATATTAACCAGACTAGTCGACAAAAACCCTTGACACATATCTTGATCTGAGCGGACTGTACATTTCCCTGTTAACCATTCCCACCACTGCACCGGCCCCCGTTACCCTACCTGGCCCTTTGGTGTGTTGCTTTGATCCCAGCCAAGGCCAGATTATAACTCACAGCAACCAGTCTGTAATTATATTCCACACACATGCACTTTGAAATGGATCTGAGTGGCAGAAATGGAGGAGGACGGCATATCTACTCCATCATTTAGCGAGTGAACACTGGGATTTCACAATTTACAATTTTAGCTCATTAATTAGACTTTTATTCACGTTGTGTAATAGTATAGCTCTACATGTATTATGCAAATGAAATACTTTTAATACTATATCTTGTTGCGTCTGAATATTCTTCTACAATAGATTATGGGCATGCAACATTATATCATACCAAAGAGTGTGGACTAGGATTCTGTGCAGATGATCTGGACCTAGTTTATGATTAATAACTCTTTAATAGCTGGACCTATCCACATGAAACAAAAGCTAGGGTAAAAGGATATGTTTTATGTTGTAATAAAACAGGGATTTGGCAACTGGCCCTTGAGTATCGGACTCTTTGGCCCCGAAGAGGATTTTGAGAAATACTATTCCGCACGCCAGTGATCAAACACCTGCTAAAATAGTCAAGGAAGGTGGAATCAAAAATGAAGGTTTAGTGAGCATATATTTCAATTGTTTTCAGTGGTGTTAATAGGATAGTGATGGGATTTACGGCACTTTACAGGGAGCAGGGTCTGTGGGAGCCAGATAACGTACAATATCTTCGACGTGATTGATGTAATAAGAGTAAAAATAGTCTAAAGTTACAATGGGAGTGATATTTACGCTTTGAAAATCGTGCTTGTGAGTAAAATCTAGTTTCCATCCGGCGTCCCCACCTGCACTCTCAAACACACTCATCATGTTTTTAGTGATGGGGGAAACACGGGGAGAACATACAAAATTGTTGTTTTGCTGATTCTTGTGTTCGTTCGGGTGAGTTCTGGGTAAAATTTACTGTAATCCGGTCATGAACTCGGTCATGAACGTCACATCACTATAACAGAACTTTAAGACATACAGTATTAATGAAAATGGCAGGTTTGTGGACAGGCCTCTGACAAAAACAACAATAAAACTTGCGTGTCCCACTAAATCAATGAATCGTGTATTATTGTGTCGTATACGGCCCCTGCCCGCCTTATAAAGTGTTTTACTTTCAGCTCCTGCCATCTGCGTTATCTCCAAACAGGAGTGATTCATTGTGTTGTAGGTAAATTAGGACATTGTTTGAAGCGAGTGATTTAACCCATAATACAGACAACCCATAATATAAAAGCAGGTAATCCAGACAACATAATAAGTGTGGTATGCACGTCTCTCTCGCTCTGGGGGACAGGACAGCTTGAAACGCTGCCTCCCTCTGCCCCGACTTGTCGCCCGGGTTGTAGTTTTCTGCAGGGGAAATACCTCGGCGGGGGTTCGTGGCGGTAAAGGCTAAAGAATGGGGGAATATTGGAAGAGTTAAAAAGGAGGGAGGCTTTATGTCCACACTCTCCCCCCCCAGCGGCGCGATTTATGAAAGGTCAAAGTCCGTTTGAAGCCCCATCTAAATCTTTCCGTCAGATGGTTCTGGTTTGATGCGCTGTTCAGAGGGTTTGGTTTCCCCCTCCCCCCTTTCCCATTCAGTCATGTCCCATAAACTTCATTCACCTCTGTCGTGTAAAAGGGGTTAAAGTTGATAGTGTTGTTTGCTCCAGGCTGAAAATAAGGCCAATTCCCTTGAAATTAGATCACTTTGATTGTCACTAGCTCCCATGACAAATCTCTCAAGAGGGAAACATACGAGTCATTATTAAAACAATATAGAGCCACAGCAACAATTTTACCAAGTACTCTGGCCTTTTGTAATGTTTTTGAGCCTTTACCATGTTATGATACTGTACAGAACCTTTTGTCTCATCCGTACGTGCTAGAAGAGTCGGCACATCTTTGCCTTCATTATTTAGACGGATTATCTCCAGTCCATGCCATCTCTGATGCTTTGTTTGCGCAGAAATTTGAGCAGCATTACTTGCACCTGGGGCGACAGAGAGTAAAGCAGGTCGGCTTGGGATCGAAGGGTTGGGTGAATGGGTGAGCGGTTCCTTGATGTAAAGCGCTTTGACTGCCTAAAGCACGTAGAAAAGCATTTTTTAAATGTGACCATTGATCATTTACCTACTTTACATTCATATTTCATATAAGTCATAAATCATAAAACTACTGTACCAATGCAATGGTAATGAGATTCCCATTACCATATCCATTTAAATATTTGAAATACTTTTGGAAAGTATTTTAGAGATCAGATTATACATTACGAAACTATGTCATTGTTATATATCAACACATTTTCTAAGCAAATTGTGTCGAAACAAGGAACTAAATCAGAAACAGCATGACTAATCTGAACTTTTGCACATTTCTAAGTAACCATGCATGTCTGTTTGATCTGATTTAACCAGGATGTTCAGATCAGATAAAAGACCTCATCGAGTTTCCCAGTCCTGTCTTCAATCGGTGCAAAATGCTGCAGCTCGTTTTTTAACAAACACACTCAGACGTCAGCACATCACCTACGGCTGGGCGATTTTGGAAAAAAAATAATCACAATTATTTTCCCCATATTGATCGATCTCGATTTTCGATTACATTTTTTTGTTTAAAAGAAAAAAATACAATAAATGTTCCCTGGACTTGCAAGTAAACAGATGCAAACTGAAAACTCCAGCTAACTAAGCAAAAACAAACTCCACACTTCTAGCTTACAGTAAAACATCCTCTCAGACAACGAGCACATGTTTGTGTACAGAGCCTCAAAAGGCCAAGACTGCTAACAACTTAATATGTACATAAAGAAATACTAGTAAACAGCGCATTTATAAGCTAAGAGACGATCAAACTTACAATTCACTGTTAGAAGTCCAGCTAATCCACCGCTGCAGCCTCAAAAATAGTCCACATGGTCCAAATAGCGATCGATAGTTTTCCTCTTGGTAAACTCTTCATCCCGGTGCGTCCTGTTCCTCTGACAGCTCCGCGTGTTTCTGTTTTGCCCATTAGACGAGTTAGCGCAACTTTGTGGCTGATTTTACAAGTAAAATCCCCAGGTCCTCTCCTTGTCGCCGCATGTGCCATGCTCCAGTGCTTCCTGTTTGTTTGGGCCGAGTGATCCCTGGGATTAACCTGACAGGCGCTGCAGCATTGCGCTGTCCATATTTTTTTCCAGATTGTGACAGGACTGGCCATTTCTCCTCGATTAAACTGCACTACGCGATTATCGTGATCTACCTTTATTAAAATCACAATTAGATTAAAATTCGATTAATTGCCCAGCCCTAACATCACCCCAGTCCTTTTTCCTTTAGATTGGCCTTTACATTTTGTTTTTCAAGCCCTCAATGGTCTTGCCCCTTCGTACCTGTCTGAACTCTTGACTATTCGTGATTCAGGCAGATCCTTGAGGTCAAATCAGCTCTTTCTGGAAGTACCCAGGACTAGGTCCAAGCATTGGGGTGATCGGTCCTTTTCAGTCGCTGGACCCAGACTCTGGAACAAGCTGCCCCTTGATATTCGCACTGATCGTGTCCTTTTTAAATCCAGGCTCAAGACACATTTATTCAAACTGGCTTTAAACACTCAGCAGCACGGCCACACTTTAGTACATTGTATCTGTTTTATCTTACTGTTTTATTGTTTGGTTGTATGAATGTTTTAATGGATTTTATGTGATTTTATTGTAAAGCACTTTGGTCGTCTTGAGTGTTGTAAAGGGCTCTATGAATAAAATTTGATTGATTGAATTCGATTGATCGAGTTTGCGATATGTTGTGGCTTCCTGCGACATCGATATAGCCCCATCCATCCATCCATCCATCCATCTTCTTCCACTTTTCCGTTGCCGGGCCGTGGGGGCAGCTGCCCAAAACACATTGCACCAGCCCCTATGGCTCCTCCTGCAGGTGGTGGGTCCACAGAAGGACGGCCTCACGATTCTAACCGGGCCTGTTGGTCTCTCATAAGGGGCTTCTGAATATAGCCCAATATCGATATTTTGCACTAATATCAATATTTTGCACTAATAGAATGCCGTCTCTTGTATTGGAGTTTGAGTACATGCAAAAGTACCCTGAGTACTTGTCTTTATTGCCACTGCAGTGAACCGGTCATATTTCTCCTTCTCGCTAGTCTCTTGGCATTACTACAATCAACCTTGAGTTTTGAGCCCCACATCACAAAAGCCCTCCGCGTCCCCGGCGCACCTCATAGAGCCACTGTAAATCTGTTGCGCCGCGCATAATGATACAATCACAAATCAGCCCGTGCTCCTGCGTTTGTTGGCGGTAATGCTGCATGTTGCCTTGGCAGTAAGTCCGCTGTACAGTGCCATCACCTCCCTGATTGAGCACTTTCCTCCCGGAGGCGTGAGCTGGATTAACAGTTCAGTCGGCAGCCTTGACAGCCTCTACGTCGCACCGGTTAATTAATTCACTTGTTTTCCCTCGTTCTCATGTATATGCAACGATACTGTGTGCAACAGAGAGGGACACAAATTGGATAATCTTTTAAAGTCCTATACGATGCTTTTTCGGGCTTTAAAAACACCGTTGCCTTGATATTACTTCCTGTATAATGCACCTACATGTCTTGACAACACCACCAGCGCTTAGCTATCATGAATTTTACATAAAAAGAGAGCGAAACAGGCAATTTAAACTTGATTTTGCAAAACAGACCAAATATTTCGGATTTTTGAAATGGGAATGAAACAAAAAACTCTAGCATTGGTTTTTCATAAAGCAACAACGTGTCCACCTTGTTGCTGATAAACTATGTGCAGCAGTTTTGTGCCGCACAGGTTCGCTCGCTGGGCTTGAATCACAACGAGGTTTTGTAACTAAGACGCCTTGACCTGAGGTGCAAACTCTGCGGCGGCGTAACCTTAACTTTAATACCTTTTGAAAGCCTTTCTTCAGATTAAAAGACTGCCTCTGTCTAAACTGTTATACAAAGGAACACATATGCTGCGTCCACGGAAAGCCACTCCAACGGTTTCTATCTGCACGGACGCTAAGCGAAGCAGCCAGCGGATCTAGCGTCTGCTGCTGAGGCTCGTTCACATGCTGCTCAGCACCGAGGCGTGTGCCAAACCCCAGCGCGCTAATATGCTTTATGACAAAGGGGCGAAAGGAAACCTGTCGCCACAATTTAATTTAGATAAATGGAGCCTCTTAATGTTTATGAGACAGTGGTTTTTTTTTTGGCATAGGTTCCCTAGTAAAACAGGTAATACCCCATTCACAAGTGCACAGCGCAGCAGGGAAGAATGCAAACGTGGGCCATGACCATCTTGAAAACATATGATTTGCTCAGCGGGGATCCGCTGTGGCAGTCCCCTTTGTCAAGCTTAGACGTGTGTCTAATGCGGGAGGCCCTTTCTGAGAGAGGGACTCTTGTCTGGGCCTTTCCGCTTTCCTGCTCTGTGTAGTCTACACAGAAAGCACCTGACTCACCAGCGGATCTAAAACAGGAAACCTAAAGTGAAAGTAACCACAGTCATGGGAAAGCCCGGTAAACAACACCCTGAGCGGTCACATGACTCACGAGTTATCAAAGCACTTTGCCCGGTCAGGCTGCTTCCTCGTGGAAATGATGTCATGCGCAGAAACTCCTTTCGGGCGGGGCCGTCCCGAAGGCGTGACCGCGTCAAAACGTCAAGTTAACCGCTGCGTTTGCTCCCAAGTCTCCACGGGACGGCTGCAGCTTTGTTCAGCGCGCAGGAAAATTAAAATTCGATGAAGTCCACCTTTGCCAAGAAGAAAAGTCAGTGGGGAAACGCTGACGGAATGAGCCAGTGGTGAATGAAAGCAGTTAAATAAGTAGCGTTATCATCCCTCCGCATTGTGATTTATTGACTCGGTTGTTGACGGGAAAACAGGAGTCAGGGAATGCGGTGTGAATTTAATCTGGGGGTGCTTATATGCTGTGTTTATTTCAAACCAATAGAAAAGAGATTGCTATTCCATTCGTGACGGCGCCTCTCCTCAGAAGTTAGTGGCGGGTTCCCTCCTCTCTGCCCTTCATCACAGCTTTTAAAGGAGCAGGTTACCGCGGAATGATTAGATTATCTATTAAGAAGTGTCTCCAGACAAGAATAGAGACTGACAGGGAAGCTGTGAGCTGCGGGAGGCTGTTCATATCTATTCACAGGTAAAAGGACGCGATAGCAAAGACATAAATTAAAAAAAATTCCTGACTCTGAAGCGCCGTGACAGGAAAAGGAAACATGTGTCTGCGCCTAAGCATTCGCTACTTTCCGGAAATCCTGCAGTCTTGCTATTGCTGCCTGTAACTTGTACCATTCAAAGCCACGTCAGAGATAAGTAATAGCCGTTTAACTGCATTTAACTGGATTTGTTTTTCTCTGGGTTTACACGCACAGTAAATTTAATTATTGTGTCCCAGTCGTCCACTCAGACACAATCAATTTGTTTTCTTTCCTTAAAAACATCTACAAAGAGACTGAATTGTTTATTGTGCAGGATACTTACAAACTTAAGTTAATTTGCTACATGACAGGAGTGGTTTTGCTTTTCACAGCAAGGACCAACTCATGAATATTTGACCCACCATGTGCCATAAGCCCTAGATTAAGATCAAATCAAGACTAAACTGGGTCGAAAAAGGGTCTGAAATACAACTTAATTGGTCTAAATTATATCTTAACTGTGAAGACCGGGAGAAGTCTTAATTTAAACAGGGATATTATGCAAAATTGAGTCATTAGCGCGTCTTCCAGTAATCTTTGGATCTTCACCAGTGGCTATTCTTCGCATCGCAATGGCATCTCCCAGGTCCTGTGTGACCAGGGAGTGCTTTCTTCATCTCTCGATTTCTTGCTAAGCTTAATCCTCTCATACCTTCACTACAGCCACATGCGCCGAGTAGTGTATGTTTTTTTCCTTTTTCCTCCCGCGCCTATATTGGAACAGCTGCGCAGCGAAGGGGAGCAAGAAGAGGGGGGAGTGGGAAGGGCTTATCTAAGCTCAGAGGATAAATCGTTTCAGCTGTTTTAGCTCAGTATTGTCTAACCAACTAAGTGTAAGATTATTACCAAATGCGTGGAAAAAACATAATACCCCTCTTTAAATGCTTTACTGCAACACAAACAAAACTAACTATAAAATGAATAGTAATTGAAATGTAAAATTGCTTAAGAAGCCTACGTACCACTGCTCTAGAATACCTGTTAAGACTAAGAAACTAAAGAACTCGACCAATATGAATTTTTCTAAGATCGATGCCGATTTTTGGGGATTTTTAATGGCTGATATTTTTGGCCGTTTTTTCCAAATGTTTGGTCTATAATCCTGTAAAAACATAAATACTTGGCCACTCCAGCACTGGACGATTGTATTGTATTATTTTAGGTGATTCTATCATAGTTCTGTCCCAGCTTTGACTACTTACCGGTAGCATTAGCCTCCTGCTGTTAGCATTAGCATACTGTTGCTAGCCGTGGCATTTTGCGTGGCGAGCAAAAATACAATTGCAGATTCACAGGTTATAACTAACTAACTAATTGAATTCTAATAACATGCAGCATGTGCATACTTGTAGCTAGCCAATTTTCATTTCGATGTTTCAATGCAGTGCAAGGCAAAAAAGTGGAAGTCTCTATCACTTCTGGTCCCGAGATTATCAGCTTTTATCGGTGCTAGATTTACCGACCCCTAAAACGAATGCCAATCTGAGCGGGGAAGAGAGTTTAACTACGGACAGGATCAGAACAAATTTGGTGTAAATTTCAGAGGAGCTTATTAATTGCCGTAGGAAGAATATAGAGAAGACTGGGTGGATTTGTTGAGTCTGGAAAAGACGAGATGAGCCAAATATGCAGGACTACTTAAAACACGAAATAGAAAATGTCTCCAAAAAAGTAGATTGTACATGCAATGGAAATGTCATAGTAGACAGTAATTCTAGTAGAATTCTAATTCTTGTGCACCAATCGGAGAGGTTGACATACATTTTTAAAACTTTATCATCCTGAAAAGGATATGGGACCTGCTATTAGTCTTAAGACTCCACGGGAATTTCCTCACTTTTCCCCAAGGTTTCCCTTCTTGCATGCAAATTGAAATTAAACATTTATCAAGATTACATTTCTTGTGAAATTTTTTTTTTAAAAAGGCCAAGAATAAGCCGTCTCAAAGATTCTTCTTCATGTTTGCGAGGAGAAAAATGTAGCGTTTGATTAGAATCCCAAATGGCCTTGTTACATTTGCAATGAGCATTTTCAGTGGGGCGGAAAGGCTATTATTTATGAAGATAAGAGGTTATTTCTACCCACAAGCCCCAACCGAGCTGCTCGGTTAGATAAGCATTAAATAAAAGACAGAATAAATGTATTTGCAATGTGCTTTTCACTTTGTAGTCGCTGAATACATTAGCCAAAACTACTTGAGTAACCCGATGTGGAAACTCGGCACTGCGGACCACCCCCGGGACCAGACACACAGATGCACTTATAACGAGGGCAGCGCGATCTTTGGAAATATAACTAATTGCCCTTTTTTAGGTACCGTGAGCGAGCTTGGATTTAAAATTCAAGTTTTAAAAGTCCACGGCGCACTTTAATCGGACACATTTTCACATTTACCCAAATCTAAAACGCCAAGACCTGCAAAACTGAGCTAACATTTGTCCTCGCGCTGTTGCCACGCCGTCACTCTTTTGTTGTATTTTTGACAACTTTTTGATGCTTTTTGTCAGGTTTTTTTAATCTCTTTTTCATTGCTTTTTTTTCCCCTCACGTTTTTGTCGCTTTTTTCGTTGTGTTTTTATGCTCCTTGCCGAACTGGAGAGAATGTGCTTGGTCAAGGTGGGGGTTAAGAGGTTAAAGACGCCCGAAAGCATTAATATTT
Source organism: Proterorhinus semilunaris (assembly GCA_021464625.1). Classification (NCBI taxonomy): domain Eukaryota; kingdom Metazoa; phylum Chordata; class Actinopteri; order Gobiiformes; family Gobiidae; genus Proterorhinus; species Proterorhinus semilunaris. The sequence continues at coordinate 14,645,641 of CM038355.1, read as the reverse complement.
AGTTGGTGAACTGTGCAGCCCTACTTCCGCTAACCTCTCTTTAATCCACCGCTTTGCTCCTAAAAACAAACGACATTCTCTCGCCTGTGTTACTCTCAGACATGTTGTTAGTACACTGAATAGGCCTTTCAAACCGGCAATTAACCAACTGTGTAGCTCGTCCACTCGAGGGATTTCTAAAACTAAATATTTGAAAAGCTCCTGGGGCGCCTCTTATCCCGCACCCCTCAAACCCACGAATCGATAACCATGAAAGGAAAGGCGAAACCGGCCTCAAAATCCCAACAAGCGACCGTCATCCTCGCCGCCTTGGATGTCAATTAGCCGGATGTCGCCGAGAGTGGCCCCAGAAAGGAAGCGGAGAAGAAAGAAAAATCCCATTGCCATTGAGCCGGAGAGGGTCTGCAGGAGTAAGCCATCTTGCAGCAGCCGCCTTGTGGCCTCCCCGGAGATTTGATGTGTCAGACGACCGCCGGCTGGGGAGATCTTTATTGCACACCTCATGGGGAAATTAACTCTGTTCGGTGCGGGCATGATGAAGACATTGCCGTGTGCGTCCTATCTATGAATGTACGAAGATGCTATGCTGGTCTCAGGATTAGTACTGATCTGCAAAGCATCCAATTACTCCGCTGAATAGGCGACCAGGCATGCTGCGGGATAGGATGGCCGGACGTTCTGTCATACACCATTTAACAAGCAATTTATCCAGCAGACATTAGAGATGAAAGATGGGCTAATAATGGACACAATACCGGCTTTATGCTGTGTTTGTTATCCAGATATAAAAAAACAAAACAAGAGACACCTCGGCACCTACCTTTTACAATAGACGACTTAACACTGAATACTCGCTAATTGTTTTTTGGCACTAAAATGCACACACGTAAAACGACAGCAGCAGACTTGAAAGCCATGTTGAGTTAGATTTGCTTGACTGAACGTGACTCCCATAGCTTGAGACTATTGCCAAATAAAAATGTTGTTTTTGACAATCTGCACTGTTCCCGGAGATGGCCTTGGGACAGAAAGCATGTCCTTACGCTCATATCACTGTCAATCTATCAACCCAGGGGAGAGAATGTCCGAAGTTGTTGCGCCACTGGACACTTGTATCAAAAGATTACACCGTAAATCGTAAGCTGTGGAAATTCTCGTCCATTCCTGAGGGCGTCATACACTGCAGTTGGTCAGGACTAGGTCAGCAACACTGTGTGCCCAAAGAATGAAACAAAGTTGATGGATATCTTTTTCCTGACGGCACAGGCATATTCCAAGATGACAATGCCAGGATTCATCAGGCTCACATTGTGAAAGAGTTCTTCAGGGAGCATGAAACATCATTTCCAGTCATGGACGGGTGGCGCTCCTTGCAATCTTCGGTGACACACCTGGGCAGGACAGGGGGTGGACAGACTCGCATTGGGATGTTGTGATGCCGCCCCCTCCCCATGCTTTCCCCAGACCGCTACTGCGGAAGGCGGTGGGTTGTCCTGTAAACGCTTAATAACATGCACATGCAGCGCGCAATGTTTAATAAAGATAAAAGAAATAAAACTGTCCCTCCGCTGCGTGCCAAGATGAGCGGGCGGGGAATGAAAGGCAGCAGCCTCGGCGTTGGCCACCGCTCGAATGCGCAAAGTTACCAAAAGTAAGGATTTAATTAATTAGAAACTGTCATGTTGGCTGAGTTATGCAGTAGTTGCAAGAAAACTGTGGCTTATTGGAACATTGAGCTACAGCTGCAGGATTCTTGGAGCGGCTGAATTGAAAAAAAAAAAGTTTGCTACGCTTGTGAAATGCGCTTCTTTCGTTTGGACTGAGCTGCAGCCGACACGAGGGGCAACAATGTAAAAAGGAAACATGAGGCTCATTACGACGAGCACCGCTGAGGCTCTTCGTTCATCTGGAGGTAAACACTGACTCACAATGTAAACGTCACCTTATTTAAAATATATATATATATTTGAGCTATTATTTACAATATTTACATAATTACATTTACATTTTCACACAAAGCCACGAAAAATAAAAATAAATAATAACTCAAAAGGAGTGGGCCGAAGCAAGAAAGCTTATACGTGCCTACCCCATATTCAAAATATTGTTGCAAAAAAGAGCTATCCGAGTAATTCATAAAGTTGGGTTTTTGGACCACACAAACTCATTATTTTTAAAATCAAAGATCATGAAGTTTTGTGACATTGTTGAGTTCCAAACTGTTCAAATGTTATTCAAAGCAAGGTATAAATTGTTACCAAACCAAATACAAAGAAGGTTCCAAGAACGTACTGGTCGTTATGAATTACGTGATGAATTAAACTTTAGGATTCAGAAACATAGCACAACTTTGAAAAGTTTTAGTCCAACAGTTAATGGTGTACAATTGTGGAATAAACTGGAGATGGAATTGAAACTATGTCCAAACATCAACCTGTTCAAATATAAATACAAACAAAAGACTTTTGAAATATACAGACAAGAAGAAATGCGTTGCCACTAGGGGGAGCAGTGGGATCAATTATGTGTATTGTTCCTCTATAATCTGGAAGAGTGTTGCTGCTTGGAACGGTTGTCATTCTATTGCTCAAATTCACAAACGGAGAATTAGGGTTGGCAGGTTATGGATCTGTTGAGAGGAATCCTCCCAACGGGCTCAAAACCTTGTCTTTTAATGCACCACTCAGCATAGGAACATCATCTACAAATCAGCTGTTAGGGGGTTTGTTGAAGGGGAGTTACTGCTCTCTTCAACTTGCTCACTCTCTGGCATTTTAATGCACCACACTATGCAGGGCTACAGCATACTTCACATATAACTCAATTAAATAAATATATAATAATGATGATGATAATTAAACCCAAATTAAAATTATACTGAGAATGGTAATGACAACTGGAAAGTATCAAGATCTCAAATTATAATATCTATTAATGTACCTTTATACCATAAAAGTAACTCTGTAATCACAGGTAAAAATATGCAAGCAATATATTAAGTAACACATTTTTTTGACTTACTTTGTTCTAGACATCGTATATGAAACTAGATTGTTGTTGTAGCTGTGCGTTGGTTTAATTAATTATATAAAGAGTTTATATATTTTTGTTGTAAGTTGGTCTGTATGAATGTAGCTGCTTGAAATGTTTTGAAATGTTCTTTTTTTATGTATTGCACTTGGGGGTGGGGGCTCATAAGCTTTTTGCTTCAGCCCACTCCTTTTGAGCACAATGTGTATTGCTCAAATAAACAAATAAACTCAAAATATTGTAATAAGTACAAGTACTGATTAGCAGCATTGATAATTCGAAGCTTTTGCACCTTAAAACGCAGATTAGACGCGGTGTTGTGGCACTTGAGTGTGTGGTTTAATTATGGGAAACTGTTGTTGTTGTTTTGGTGTTAGGGGTGTGCGCGTTGATCTACTGAGACTTTTCAAGGTAATTTCGCTTTTGTTTTCAATTTGACTTGATACATCAATAATAATCGCTCATGCCAATTAACGTGACGGATGATCAATTTTGGATCAAAAACGCAAGGTTTCGCGATAAACCCTCGGGATCGGACCCCGAAACTTCTCACACAATTGACCAGTTGTACAGCGAAAGACTGAATGCAAAACCAAAAAACGTTTTAGTTACAAACTTAAGTTAATTGGATGAAGTTCCATAGGAAATGAAAGCGAATCATGTTTGTTTAGTTTGTTTAGTGGCGATCTCGCAATCTTTCCTCCCGTAAGTGAATACATTCTTTATACGAAGTTGACGTTACACTCATATGTGTAATATTTTGTTTTGGCATATTTCCCACCTCTAACTAGAGCGAGGTCATGTTGGAATTAACCTTGCTAATTGAAAATGTTAAATAAACTTTATTACACATAGGCTTAACCCTGTTCACAGACCGGCTACAAAATGAGCTGCGCAAATTTGGATATTATCCAGATTTTTCCCGTCCAAATTCTGATTGAGAACTATCGTCTCCTTTATTTAGATAATTGTTCTGTCCCTTATTCTGCACATTTCTGGGTAAACGGTAGTATTGCAAAGTAGTTTCTCTGTGTGATGTATTGTGACAGCCGAGAACACGACAATAACTAACAATTTTGCTGTTTCAAACTTCGGGGTACTGTTTGTTTTGATCGGCGAGCACATGGGTGAGTATCGCCATCATGTCTGAATCCGGAAAAGTGACGTCACGGGCAAACGCTCTATAACGCCCCCTCCCTCGCGCCTTTAGCGCAAAACCTGCGCCACATGCAAGACCGCGCGTGTCCCACGTTGCGTTTAGAGCTGCGGTCGGACAGCGCCAGGCACAAGATCTGGCACAAGTACCGGCGACATCGGATACTCCAGCATTTGACTTGTTGTTTGACCCTCATTCCTCAGGGGACCGGCTCGGCGATGCTCCGTGGCACTGAGATGGAAGTCATGCAAGCAACTGCATTACACTGCCACGCGATACGTTCAGATAGTGCACCTGACAGCACGGGAAACATCTCCGATCGGTATCGAGAAAAACCAATATGGCATTTCGGGAGACGGTTCAGGAAGTTGATGAAGGGCATTTTTTCAGGGGCCGTTACATTTCTGAGTGGGACTTTGACAATGTGACCTTTTCAAGTGTGGCTTCTTTGTGCGGTCCATATAATGCAGCAGATTATATGGACCGCTGAATTAAAAGCAAAAGCTAGAAAGAATTAACAAAAGTCGATGTATTTCTGTAAGAGGTGTTAATCTGTGGAACGATTTGGAAAAAGCTGTATAAATCGACTATCATTCAAAAATATATAAGCTTAGGATGAATGAAGTAAGAAACCAGTGAAAAGACTTTAATAGATCCATAATGAATTAATTTAAATGATGACATGATTTAGTTTTAAATAAATTAACGTAAAACAAAATGTATATATTGGAATATTGAAATTTACGTTAAAATCAATTCTAAATACATGCTTATTTCTCTTCTGTTTGACACCTGATTTTGTTTATTGTTTTCTCGTGGAAGTGTGTAAACTGGGTTAGGCATAATAAGTTTTCACTTCAGCCTAAACCCTTTCAGTCATGTTGTACGCGAATAATGGAAATGTGTGTTTAATGTTTAAAGGAATGAAATGACAGAATAAACTACCACTACTACAACTAATATCTTTTTAAAATTCAGTGATAATCGTCGTAAAGGCTTTCACAAAGTTGTCATCTGGACAGCCTTGTTGAGGATTGATAATGTTTTGCCTGGTGAAGCCACGTTCATGACCGACCGGCTCTTTTGAACGGCTCTTTAAGGTGAACAGTACGAACTGGATCTCAATTGTGAAAAGACCCGGCTTTTTTTTTGTTCAGTCAATTTTACCCAGAAGTCCCCTGAACGAACACGAGGAGCTTTTTGCACTAAAGTCGTGCCAGACAGTTGCAGCCTCTTTTTATTAGTTGTGGCGCAAGATTTTATTCACAAACACGTTTTTCAAAGCGTAATTATCAGCCCCATTGTGATTTTAGATGATATAATTAAAAGCCTTTTATCGATGGCGTCTTAGTGAGTGTGAGTTATCTCACCTGGCTGGCGTTATTAAAATTTAACACTAAAAAGAGCCAGTCTTATTGAACGGCTCTTTGAAATGAACTGATCCCAAAAACTCGGTAAATAGCAGTAAATCCCATCACTAGTTTCGCCCCTCATCCAAGAAGCTTTATCATCTCTGTGGTTGCGCCGGTATGCACACTCGATTTAAGCACTCTTGAGGCCTTAACCCGTTTACCATAAGACAATTTTGACTAAACTAATTGTCTGAAACTGGGGTGAAACACTTGTCATTGCTTTACATTTCATTTGCATAACCATTGTTGTGATGGATTTGAGGAGAGTGCTAGAGTTAATGGGAGGGAAATCAAATCTCAACCCCGCTTTTCTAGTTAGTGATACTGTAGTGTACTTGGAGATAACCGTAGATCGTCTGAGCCGCCGATCATCTTAAAGGCGACTGAATGTGAGCGAGTGGCCGTCCTTGTCATGCCAGGAGATCGTGTTACGCGTCGATAGGGCACACGCATGGCCAGGGGAGGCCATGGGGCACCCCTGACACACGCATGGCCGGGGGAGGCCGTGGGGCACCGCGCTTCCCCTCTCTTCAGTGCTGCAGCGGGAATGCGGGGAGAGTCTTAGCGCCGCTGACTGAAGCCCGGGTGATGCAGTTGCGGGCTGGCCATCGCAGGAGACAGCTAAAGTGGGTCATGTTGACATTGTTTGCTACTTTTTAATTGGCTCGTCTCGGTGGCTTCACAAGGCGTGCATGCATCTGGCATTTTCCTCCCCGAAGGTTGTTAATTCCTGATGAAAGGAGTCACCATGTTTTGTGTTAAGCCACTCCGGACTAAAGTGGCTGCCACCTTCGAAGCTCGCGGCACTTGAGTTCTCGAATTCTTTGACAGATAATGGTCTTCTTGAACGACGCATTTAAACATGGGCATGTTAGCGAGTTGGTGAAGTGACTGACAGCCTGCAACACGTCTTGACATATTTTTTAATTAAGTGCTGCTACTGATGAACAATTGCACTTTATCAGGGGATACTCGCTGTTCAGCGCTGTAGAGATGCGATGGGGAACGGCTGCGGATTTGCAACGCCGACTAATTAGCTCAGCAATCTGTATCAAGGAGAATGTTGATGGCGAAGTGTTGTTGAAGTGCTTGTTTTTTCTGTGGTCTCCCTATGAACGCAATTGCCAGACAAATCGTTGAGAAATGAACGTAAAGATAAAAGAAAGCAAGTGGGTCAAGGAGAGCAAATTGAAAGGCACTGTACTGTATCCCACCGTGTTGTTTCACTAGAAAGGCCTAAATGGAGTTTGTGTTTGCTTAAGCGTAGAATGATGAACATACCTTCCCACATTCCCACACTCTCAAGGGTTGACAGACAAGGTCAGCGTGTTTTTACAGAACTAAGCAATAACTCTTGTTGCATTGACAATAGTTCCTGCTGTGATTAAGCTTAAATGAATTACAGCAGGACTTTCACTTTTTGTGGGATGCAAGTCGGAAGTCGGGCTTCTTCGGTGTAATTGTATACTGAATTTGACATTTAAGCACCTTTTCTTTTTGCATGGTTTTCTGTAAGATAAGATAAGGTCATTCTAATAATACATTTGATTTGGGACACATTCCACAGATGGGCAACTATATTGCACCTTCCGATACGAACAGCTACAGCAACGCAAGAATCACATGCTTTTCGGGAACATTCTTTTACTGGTTCGGGACAGTGCATGTTAATGAACTGTCCCGGATAAACAAGCCACACCGGATTGTAGCCTTGGGCTAATTACCATCCTTCGTCCCCTGTCAAACACACTCCCATTCATCCTGGCCTATTGTACATGTTTTTAGTGGTAGGGGAAACCTACGCAGACACGGGGAGAACCTGCAAACTCCACACAGAAAGGCCCCGTCCCTGGTGGGAATTGAACCCGGACCTTCTAGCTGTGAAGCACTAGCGCTAACCGCTGTGCTACCGTGCTGCTCAAGTTTAGACCTTCTTGTAAAGGTTTAAACAACAGTGTTCAGAGTTTTTACAGCGATATTTTGTTGTAACCAATGGCCGCTGGTTGTGCTGCTTTACGACCACAACGCTAGTGGCCGACATCGCTGCAGTTCCTCCATAGAGGGGCGGCAGAATAAGCTAGTCTTCCATAAGCAAGCATTGCACTTTAGACACTTTAAAATCAACTTTAAAGCCTGGTGCCTAATTTTCCTAAACTTTCTACAGCTAGATGTAGCTGGTTTTCATAAGGAGCATTTTTGAAATCTTGTATACTAATGAGGGCCGGACCTTGATTGACAGGCCGTTAGCATTAGAGCTAATGGCGCGGCTACGACCGAACTACACGTCACGCGAGGGCCGAGTCTACAGTGAAGATCCCGCACTTATGCCGTTTTTAGGAATATGCTCCATCAAAGCTGGGTAGGGGGAGTCTTTAAATCCGCCATGATTTCCCCCTCGAACGTGGTTATTATGGCAAATGGGGAGAAGTGAGGAGACGTAGCCTATTAAAATTATGTCTATGGTTGTAACCTAAAAAACTGCAGCCTATGTGAATTGATGATTGCGACCATTCATCGGATTCAGGGTCGAGAGAGGTTTTCGACAGAGGACTGCTCCCCAAGTGCCTCTCGTTATCATAATGCTTGTGCATGATCCCGCTTCCCCTGTTAAGAAGCCGACCATTTGCATGTAATCTGCATTTTGTCCCTCCTCCTTGAATGAACTTTAGAAACTTTTGGGATCTGCTCGGAATAAATGATCTCCCAATACAAAACTGACGTCCCCTCTAAGTAGCACTATAGCACCAATTGTCCGATGAGAATTTTAAATAGTCCGGACTAAAAGCGTGACCTTGAACTTTAGAAGCACATCAGAATGCACGCTTGCTTCACTGAGGTTTTGTGCTTCATTTAGACGAGTGTCAGCCGCCTGCGAGTGTGACTTAGTTCAAACAAAAATGTCTGTCAGGCTCAGAACTCTTCCTCTGTGCTCTGATGTCTCCAGGCAGATGATCACTTCCCATTTGTGGGTAGACTCTTGTGTCTTGAAATATTACATGAACAGTTTAAACGTCACAAAATAGATAATTCAGTTTCATGTTTTAAAACCAGCGCGCTACCCATTCCTTCTTTTCGAAAGCTGAAAAGGACGATGAGTGGCAATCGACTTTAAAACTTAAATGTGTATGATCGCAAGTAGTGGATTGCAAAGACTGTAGTCATTTAGGCAGTTCAATATCATTCGCCAAGTCTAGGCACAGCATAAAAGGAAGTTACTTTGTTGTTTCAGCTCAACTAAATGAAAAATTATTATTCCAGTATCGGTATCGAAAACCAAGTATTGTTAAAGTACCGGTTTTGAAAAAATGTGATGGTACCCAGCCCTAGTCACGGTATTATTGTGTTGGACACTTGCAAACTCTGTAGTCATATTTTAGTGAAATTAAGCCAAATATCAAAATACAGTTTCCAAACTAACATCGTTAAACCAGATTTAAAATGTTTTGCACCTAATCTTTTAACCCCCACCTGAACCGAACACTCGGGGTCTGCTTTACCCAAATCTAAAAGGCTTAAAAAAAAATCAACTGTGTCACTACCGGTAGAAGTAAAAACGTGACGAAAATGCAACAAAACAGTAATGGAAAAAAAAAAGCTATGAAAAAGCAACAAAAACGCTTAACAACACAAGTTATGTTCACTTAGTTTACAAATGAGGCGTTACACTGTTGCTCTCCGGGTGAGAAGCCACGTTTTACCGCGGAAATGTTTCACGCTGACGCACGAGCCGCTGCACGCCATAAACGGCGCGTAAACTCACAGGTAGTTGAGCAGGGCAGAAGGACGCTCTCCTCCAGTGTTGTATCCCCCCAAAAACGATTGAAGTCAGCAGAGTGGGACCTCTTTAGGATCCAAAAGATGACCAAGGCGTTGTTGTTGTCGATGGACATGCGTTATGCTACGTCGAATATAAACAACATCTTGGAGATAATCCTTCGCTGTGAATGTCCAGGTCAAGATAACGAACTGCATAATTCCCCAAAAAGTTGTCAAAATGTTCGGAAATAGCCACTACTGGCTCAGGGTGTAAACAAAAAGCTAACGCGCTCCGCTCTGCTTCAGCAACAGAAATGAAAGTGAAACCGCACATGTGGAAATCAGCTGTTCAAAAGAGTCTCCTTAGTCACTTTGTAAACATGTTTCATTCTCTGTTCATCAAAACATCTGACAAATAATTAAACAGCAGCATAACTTTTGAGAACAGGAAACCTAGCCTAGACTCTGGCCTAATAATATATGGTAAAATAATTATGATAATTAGGGTCATTACAAAGAAGTAAAGTTGACATTGTTTTGTATTATTCAATGTAGGCCTGTTTATTTTAATGCAAAACAATCTTAAAGCATTTTTCATTTTTAGAAACGGTGAATGTTTACAAGTTTACAAGTATTAAAACGCTTTTTAAAGACAAAAACAAAAAATATCAGTTATTTCCTATATAATCGTAAAATCGCAATATTTCGTGACTCAAAAAATTTCACTCGTGACACCCCTACGCTGAACATAAGTGTAAAGCCTCGAGTGAAGCAGTAGAATGCAGAGTATATCACTGAGGCCATGGGTCGTGTCCCCCACAGTGACACCTCTGAACAAAAGTCTCTTATAAGACATTTCTCAGCCCTTATCACACCATCATACTGTTTATTTTTTGGCGTCATCTGAGCTTGTTTCTGGGAGTGTTTAGCTGTTATCCCCAGCATGCGGCTTTTGTTGGTAATCCTAAACCTCCCGCAGCCCCATGCAAGCCTGGCTCTGGCTTCTAAAGCTGACAGCCACCTCTGCGCTGTGAAGCCGTTGGAGGTACAATGAATGCCTCACATATGACATTAGTTGTGGATCTGCGGCGCTGTCAGGCTGCTCGGGTTATGCTGCGTTTACACATAAGCACGATGCGTTACGAATGTCATTTTTCCGTCATTCGTGACGTTCGTGACGTGACTTAACGCATCTCAATGGGATTCTTAACAGAACGCAACAGTTCGTGACATTCGTGACGTTCGTGGAGAAAGTTTTTGTCTGTCAAAAAATCTTCCACGAATGTCACGAATCACCCTCTGTTCGTGGAGTTCGCAACGGAGCGTGTCCTTTCGTGAGGAGGAGTGGCGCTTCGTAATTCAGCGTGAGATCATTCGTAGAGCATTCGTGGAGCATTCGTGGAGCAGAATCACTGTTTTCACGCTCAAAATTGACAGAAACCCACGCTACGCCCAAAGTAAATGTTGGTACCTGCAGTAGCTATGTCAAGGAAAAGTGTCACAAAGTCGGCCAATCCGCGCTCCAAGTCACGGACAGCACCTGAAGAAACACTTTCAGCACCCCGAGCCACTGCCGCTCCTCGAGGTGCTGATAGTGTTTCTTCCTCCTGGGTCGTACCTGATGTTCGGGAGTTGGAGCCAGACGAGCCCAATGACTCAGGGGAGAGCACGGCCTCTGCTCCGCCTCCAACCCGGTGGAAGAAGATCACTCCACATTCGCCCAATTCTTGACAGATTTCGGACAGAACGCGAATATTCCTAGTGACCCGTAACAGCCCGTGGCAGCGCGGGACACCACGCAGCAGCGCGCAACACCACGCAGCAGCGCGGGACGCATATTCGTGACCGTGCGTAATAATTCGTGCCATTAATCGTAACGCGTAGTAACAGGTCGCAACAGTTAGTGGCGGCGCGTGAAACCTCGACCCCGAATCATCAAATTCGTGATCCTTGGCCACGAATGTGCATTTGTGGCATTCGTAACGCATCGTGCTTATGTGTAAACGCAGCATTACAACCACGTCTGAGCCCTGTGTTCACACAATCTGCGGGAGTTTCAAATGAATACATCTTAAAGGGATTAGCAAAGACTCGGCGCTTTGAAGTGTGCCTTTACTGTGCTCCGGAACATTAGGATCTGTATTTATCAAGCAGTAAAGTCTAAAGGAGAGCATTTAAAGACTGAACCCCCCTCCCCTGATCACAGACAACTCACTAGATACGTGTCCCTTAAAGAACAAAGCAGAAAAAGATGAAAAAGAGGACTTTGCCACTAATATAAAGCACACCTGGAGGCGAGGCTTACTGTATCAACTGCGTCTCCAGTTGGCTACTTACTACAGGAGTTTAATCACTGACACTTCAAACACTGCACTGGTATGTTTCATTATTAACATGAGCGTGGAGACAAAGTCCGTGTCCGAATGTCCACACTATTGCCTCTAGATACAGACAGTTATGCGCCATACAAGGGGGCGTGGCTTAGCCGTGGGGGAAGGAATTGTGTCATCATGGGAACAGCAGATTGTCCAGTAGAAGTGAAAACTGCACTAGCGTTAGCATATGTAGCATGAAGCTAACATGGGAATCATGGTTAGCATTGACCGTTAGTCTGTATTTATGGGTTGTTGCACCGCTTTGCTCCTCTTCATGTCTCTGTATCTTTATTTGGTAGAAATGTATCTTCATATTAAAGCCTTTGTTAAAGAAGTTTTGGAGTAATGGGAGAAATATTTCCCCTCTCTTTGTCTCCCAACTCTGACTGCTTCGAGCATTTATGCGCAATTCCAGAGATGCCGTATGTATAGTGCACTATTGGTCACGTCATTTTATATAATATTGGTGCCGCAATGACCAAAAGTGGTTGACTCAAAAGTTCCCAAAATGCACCATGAAAAGTAGTGGACAGCAATGGTCACATCAAGGGCCAACATAGGCCATAATGCATTGCGATAGACAGTCTCAGAGACGAGTTAATAGCGACAGGTCTTTGAACTGAACTCAGCATGAAAATGGTCACAAATGCCTGTTGCCTTATTAAAAAATCCACTTAAATAAACCGCTACAGTAAGTTGCTATTGCTAGCTGCTTTACTATCACTCAAACTGTTAAATGATCAATAACCTTCACTCTCAGGCAAAGAGATATAGGAATCCATGCCGTTTTCCACATTAATGTAAAATCCATGGTGGATGAAACATACCTCACTAATACCAATAAATACTGACTGACTACTTAAGTTTAGCAAATTATTTTTTGATCTAGGGAAAGGAGAATCACCAGTGCTCTATCTATATTCTACTATATAGTAGTACAGAACTATACAGTGAAAAGAGAGGAGCTCGGGGAGACGGACACAGCCCATGAGTTTTCATGAGGATATCACTACAGTATCCATTTCCTTTCCTTGCCAGGGGTTGCAGCAGGTGTCCCACTGGTATCCCAGCAACTGTTGACCAAACACAGGAAGTCCATTAATTTATCCATTCGGAAATTCGCCTCTAATGTCTTTATGTTGCAGCATTGCTATAAGAGATGAAAGTCATTATCATGCGTCTCTCATGGTGTTTGAAAAACAAAATAGTTTTAACACCTTAGGTATAGATTTCTCGCAAGTACGAGTTAATTTGCATCGTCTTTCTCGCGATGCACTGTCACACATGGAAAGTGAGCAGTGTCCTGTTAACAAACGGCTCTGCATTCACATTGGAGTATTAAACACTGCTTTCAATATGAGGAGAAGTGGTAAACGTTGACAGCACTTTTCGCTCTGTCAAAGGCCTTGTAGTTATTTTTGCCGCAGCATTTAAAGCACTGTCTAAAACTCATTAATATTAATTCTGAAACTGTCATGGACGTCTTTGAAATTATATCTCTAAGTGAGACATTTGTGCAGAAGTTATTATTTTTGGACACGTGTTTTTTAGCAAACTGTCCATCAGGGGAAGTGCGACAATCAGTATAACCGCAAACAAGAAATGGAAACGCTGCCAAACTAGATCTTTGTCACCGTACTTAAACTGCACTTAAGCTTTTATCCTAAACACATCCACGATAATAAGATGCTAACACATGCAGTCGATGCATTTAATGATTTTCAGATCAACAAAAGATGCCCCACTGATTGATATTTTGCGAGGAATTAGAATGCAAGAATTAGAGACGCTGGCCTCGCGGATGCTGCATCAAAATGAATTGATGTGTTTACTAAGCCCGTACAGTAATTTAGAGATAATTGTACGCAAAGCCTTCATATACCCCGGAATAATGCGAGCCTTTACGTTACCGTTTGCCGCCTCGAGCCTGTCTCCTGAATCTACAGCGAGTCGTGGGTGGTGTTCTCTCTGCGCTCTGCTCCGAGGATTATTCCGCATCGCCCTGCCGTATCTGAACAGGCACATCCTCACCGGGAAGCAACGCTGTCAGTGCGGGAGCCATGCCATTGTTGTTTGTTTTCTTTGGAATATACTTGTGTTTTTTTCCCCGCCGCACACACACAGAGAAAGTTGTTGAAAGTTATCTGTCGGCCCTATATCACGCATTATTCAGGCGTTCGGGAATACTTTCTGGGACCCTAGCATTGGTCGTGTTTGATAACCCATTACGATGATTCTAATATATATATCTACATTGTAAAAAATAATCCCGCTTTGAAAACTTTGCGAGGCGGGAAAGCAATTGGTGCTTTTAACGAGACATGATTTCTGCTCCAAAAAAACCACTAAGCAGGATGTGGGGGGAGAGTTTTCAAGCGCTGAAGATAAGACAGACTAAATTTGTGCGGGATTGAGACAAAACACTACTCTAAGTATGTTTTAGATGTTTTAGAGCTCCATGCTTCTGCCTTGTTTCTCCTCTCCTTATGAAGCCGTGGCCAGGTGCAGCGCTTATCATTTTGGAACAAGGCCTCTAATTGGTTGGCCTTCCCCCATCTTCTGTCGAGGATTTGAAATGCAATCTCTATAAGCGGTGCGCTCTTTTTTCTGCTGCGCCGTCTTCCCTGTGCCTGTCCGCGATAATAATGCGATGTTTCATTAAAGCCCCACTACAGGCAAATTCTCTCTGTGTTTGTCTTCGGGCTCGGCTCCGGACCAGATGGCTGGGGAGCGGCCGCCGATTTAGATGTGCTCCGGGACACTTGAAAAGAAGCGGATGTTGCCTGACATGAAGCGGTCATCCAGGTGGGGAATGGGCTGCCGTGTTCGACCAGGCTCCTCTGTCAGATTCCCCTCTCCGGAGAAGACAAGCAGAAAGGCTCGGGTTCTCACCGCCCGCGAGATGCCAGACGAAGCACAGACCCGCGCCATCGCTGAGCTCCCTTTATAGCAATATCTATAAACATTTGGACACAGACATGGACTTTTATGAGCCCACATAATTCCTTTTATAGTCCGCGTTTAAACTGCTCACTGTTTTGTAAAAGAGAAGGCTACTGGGTTTTTACGGAGGAGGAATGTATTTCTCGTAGTAAGTAACAGTCGCCAGAATTTGGAAAAGAAACTAAGAGCAATATCCCAGGTGTCGAAAATGGGGCCTTTTACACTTGAAAGGCCCCGTTAAAACTAAAAACAGATTTTCAATTTGAAGTTAGGAGCGCACTTTATTCAACTCAAGTGGGTTTTGAATCTGAATCCATTTCAATCTATTTAAATCTGACTATTAAGTAATAATAAATAAAATCTATTAAAATGTATGAGGCGAGAAAGAAACAATATTAAAAAGCAAACGATAAAGCTCCATTGATCGTTTGCATTTTAATATTGTTTCTCTCCTCATTTTGCAAACTGGGAGTGACTTTCTGGTCCAATCAGGAGGGACTTGATTTTCTGCTTTAAAATTTCTCTCTCAAGCCTTTTTATTCCTTCGTGTAGCGGGCGCTAACTATCAGGTTTTTGTTTCTGTGCGCTTTGCTTTAGGGACAAAAGCCGTTTCTTACCGCACGCTGCGACGAACGACATCGGCGTCATGGCTGTGGGATTTTGCTCTTCTCATGAAACAGCAGTCTCCTTTCTCTTTTAATCCGTTCGCTTTGATGCTTTTCCTCCGTCCAAAATTTGCACCAAAAGCATCAAACTTTCCCTCAGAGCCTCCATGTTGGTCTGTCTAACGTTGCCATGACGACTTGGTGGGGCTTCCCGGTCCATGTCTGTGTACCGCCGTAGTTGTTCTCTTTTATACTTTTTAAACAGCATTTGGGTCATGCTTTTATGCATAGTATTATTAGTATATCTTGTTAAAGACGTTTAGAAACAGTGTTGCCCTTATTTAAACACTTCATTACGCTGGTGAAAAACCTGTCGAGTCACACGGGACTAGAAACTCCATCCATCCATCTTCTTCCACGTGTCCGTTGCCGGGTCGTGGGAGCAGCTGTAGAAGCTGCCCAAATCACATGGCACCAGCCCCTATGGCTCCTCCTGCTGGTGGTGGGTCCACAGAAGGACGGCCTCATGGTTCTAACCCGGGCCTGTTGGTCTCTCATAAGGGGCTTCTGAACCGCTCTTTGTCTGACCCGTCACCCAGGACCTGTTTGCCATGGGAGACCCTACCAGGGGCACGAAGCCCCCGACAACAGAGCTCCCAGGATCATTCAGGTGCTCAAACCCCTCCACCACGTTAAGGTGGCGGTTCAAGGAGGGGGCTAGAAACGTTGGACTAGAAACTCCAACGTCAGTAATTTTATCCTTTTATTTCACGAGGTAATTCTAATCTTGTGTGAATTAATAGGGCTTTACAGACTGATATTTTGGAACGTATCCAATGGTGGAAACAAATCTATCACTTGGAGCAAAAGTGATAGATTCAAGAGCCACTTGACCGTCCGTACAGAATGACAATGTAAAGAGCCTTCCAAGTTTGTAGAGGCCAGCTGCCGTTGCTTGCCGTACGCACAATGCATTCTTATATCACCATTCAAGGCACTTCAATTAAATCTTTACGTACGGTCAGTGCTTTACTTGGGCTGCACAATATGAGAAAACAAACACATGGCGTAATACTAAGTCAAGACAAATATAAGCCTAAGAACGAGTAAATTAGGAAGATTGTGACTAGTAATTTAAGTCTGCTGCCAACTCATTTTAGTTGGAGGCTGATGTTAGGCTTAAGACCTAAGTAATATGGCAATGTTTTCTTCGATATGGAAATCTAATTGTGGCGTTAGTGTGCAGTCCTAATTGCCATTGCATGCGTCTGAAGAATAGTGTCTGAATTTGGGTTTGGTCTGGTCATACAAAGCATGACAAATCTGTGGACTTCTTCCTTGACAGCGCCCTGTCAGAAAGTGTCGTGTTATTCATTAGGACGCAGCCAGGGATGGGCAATTATCCGTGATCCAAACATCACTACGCCCCGCTACCTGACTGCAATGCTAATACCGTCACACGTTGTCATATCACTGCAGAGATTGAACGACTGCGTGCGATTTTTCCTCCTCTTCTCACTATTGGATTTTTGGAGTCAGACAAGGTTTTTTTTTTTTTTCTTCTTCTTCTTCCTCCCCCTGCTATGCCCAGCCGAGCGTACAGATGGCATTGTCTGCAGATCCTGTCAGTGTCTGAAAATCCTCATACCGGGGTCGACAACGTATACTAAAACTCGGCTCTGATGCTTGCCAGACTATGCATTAAAAATCATTATACCGAGCTTGGACTGTGGTGACAAGATAGCGCGGTGGGCAGACAGGATTGCTTGTCATTGAACGTTTTTTCGGGGTTTAAGTCCAGCTACTGGCCGACAGAATTCAGACATCTTAAAATAAGCCACTAAGCCGTGTTTATATTACGTTCTAACACTCTGCACTCCTCCCTTCCCTATGATATAAACATGCGGAAGGCAAGGCAAGGCAAGTTTATTTGTAAAGCACAATTCATACACAAGGCAATTCAAAGTGCTTTCACAGTTGCATAAAATTACAAGAAAACAGATCAAATCAATCATTAAAACATCCAACATAAAAATTTATCAATTACAGTAAAAGGCAAGAGTGCAGATAAAACACTTTCAGTTTTCCTATGCTCGGGTAAAAAGAGCTTTTTCAGCCTGGATTTGAACATTGTCAGAGTTGAGGCCTGTCTCACATCCTCATGAAGACTGTTCCAGATTTTAGCTGCATGAAACTGAAACGCAGCCTCACCGTGTTTATTATTGACTCTGGGAACCACCAGGAGACCCCTCCCTGAAGTTCTCAGGGCCCGAGATGGTTCATACGGCTCTAACATGTCAGAGATGTACTTTGGTGCTAAACCATGAAAAGACTTGTACAAGGAGGCGAAATGCTTACGAGATTCCCTAATTTCGAAGATATTCCCCCCTTTTCTCTGTTTTGCTTCCAAATCCAAATCCAAATCCAAAAGCCAATTGCAACGTTTACTACCCTGATTGATTTTCAAATGGACAGACACAGTCATTATGTATGTAAGCCTGAACTCTCGGCCCCGAGGAAAACAGCTGAAACTGACGGCGCAGCCAGAGGTCATGGAAGCCATGTTTTGTAATGGGCACGAATAGCATTATACAACAGATGTGCACCACTGTGTTTTATTTTCGGAGTAGGAAAAATACAGCGCTGTCTCTAATTTACCTCTCCTACGTTCAGTTTAGGAGATACAGCGCAAGGTAATGCACTTAAGTCTGAGCACACATGATTAAAGTTCTGACACCAGTGTGGAGATGCGGTTCAGCGCAAGGCAGAGGTCAGCCTTATGCTCCGCGTTGTATAAAGTCAGGAGTAAGAATTGAACTTTTCACCCTGAATATATATTTTTTTATACAACATGCTGTGTGCAAATCATTCAACACGGTCTATTTTCTCAAGGTCACATCAAATTCCACGAGATCTCTCACCAACGCATTTTACATCCCCCTTTTTACGCTCGCCTTCCATATCACAGCTCTGTCTAAGAGGCTTTATTCCTTGGACTGATTATCTCTCTGACAGCATCTTAATGCGGTGTAGCCATTGAATCGCTACAGTCTTTACGATCCTCTGCTCTGTTTGTGCGCTGAAGTTTACCGCCCTGTGGAAGTAGATGGGGTCATAACTGGCCCCCGATGCTCCGCGCCGAAGCCGGGGGAATTAAAGTCTAATTTTAACCCGTGGACTGGATGGGAACCACTCTGCGCTGCCCCCCCCCTCTTCTCTTTCATTCGACCGTTATTGAGGAAATGCCAGGGTGATCTCCTATAGACCATCCCCGCACCACTGATCTCTGTACACCCCGCCAGGTATTCCGCACTGCCCTCATCCCGCGGTCGCTCTCCCACACTCTTAACTCAACAGCCTTGTGCAAGACCAGAAGCACTCTTTGACATTCTCTGCCTTTTAACTCGATCACCCAAAGCCTGCTACAAGCTTCTTCTTCTTTTTTTCCAAGCGTGTTTTCCACTGATAAGAAGCCAGGGTGGGATTTCTGTTTCAAGGGATACATTCGGGAGGATCCGTATCGCTCCTCTTACCTAGCAGAGCGAGACAAAGAGCGCGCACAAGTTCTCGATACAGAGAGGCCGGTTGGCGCCTTGCAGCTTGCCATCAGAGCTTGTGCTCAGAGTAAAAGATGAGTGTGTGAAAAGGGGGAAAGAAAAGCCACATCGGTGCTCATTTATAAAGCAACCCACACAGCTGCGGTGCAAAGGTGCAACCATGCTGCTGTCTCTCGCTGACACGTACAGCGGCTAATAAAGCGAAGCCAGGGCCACTGTGGAATTGGCTCCTCTCCAGGGCTCTGCTCCCTCCAAGACTTTTCTCTCACTTCTCGGACTCTGTGTCTCTGTCTGGTCTCAAGTGTAAGTACATTATGGCCCGTGGCTTCTTTATATTCCGGCGCTGCAGCTGGGCTATGGCTTCAGCGGAGCGCTCCCTCTGCCTCTTGATCTGTCTGGACAGGGGGATAAAGTAGCTCCAACATTCTGCTAACGGAAACTTGGCGACTGCTACTTTTTACTAATGTGGTTGGCGAGAGACTAAGTATGTCCTAGCATGTGCTTTTGTCGTTACAGGCTCCCGCAAGGTCTTATAAGAGTTTGAAAAGTCTTTTAAAGGGAGTGGTGTCAAAATCACGGCTTTAAAAGTTGAATTTCTCAAAGGTAGAACGTCAAAAGTGCTCACAAAAAGATCCGTCACTTTGTCAGTCGTGAATGAAATGCTAATAGAAGTGTGATTTGCTGGAGTGTGCTAGCGTGTAACGATAGACATTCAAAAATAGGGTTTCAAAAGTCAGGGAAGTTTTAATGTTGGAAATGTACCAAGCAATTAACAGGAATTAATGGGAATTAACAGGAATTGATGGGAATTAATTGGATTAAACAAGAAATTAACACAACTGAAGGCTGCTTTTTTACAGCTAGATATAAACTGAAGCATAACAATTTGTTCTGATAGTTATACACTAAAATATTTATCACAGCAGAGATGAAAAGTCCGACATCAGGGTTTGAAGAGAACAGTGTTTTAGGTTGTGGCCGTTTGTCCCACCGCTCATTAGTAAGAGTATTAAGCAGAATGTAGCTTTAGGAAACGTGTGTTATATTTTGTCGATATGAGCCTCACACTTCTCAAATGCATGTTTTAATGATTCCAACACATAATTAATGGGTAGTAGGGATGTAACGATTCATTGAAAATCTATTTAAACTGCTCAAAATGTGAATCGATGTAAACAAAAATAAAAGAATCGATGTTAAAGCCGCCCTCAGCTACTCCATTTTGCCCCGACCGGAATAGTTGCATTCTCAAATCGCCTCGCTAGAAACAGAAGCTAACTTTTTCTCAAGATGAGCTCCGACCCTCCCCCCGTCTCACCCCCAACACACGCCACACCATGTAAACACAAACACGTGTAGGGATCGAAGTTAGCGGCTACAGTCAGAGCTTTAGCGTTAGCGGCTAACGCAGAGTTTAGCATTATGACCGAAATTTACAAAAGATCGTGAACTGACAAACATAAAATAAGATAATCCTTTATTGATCTCGCAATGGAGAAATTCACTTGTTACATTCGGCACCTATTAAGATCACTCAGGGTGTGCAAAATAGACCGGAGATGTGCAGTTAAGTAGTAAAAAAAGAAGTAAAAGTAAATGCAAAAAACGTCTGACCGACCTGCTCTGATTCTGCTGTAATCTTAATCAAATGTCCGTTTGTCAAATAATCCAATATCTACAGGGAGCTGCCAGGTCTTTTTCCTCATTTTGATTACAAAGGCAAGGGAGGCGTTCAAGGGTTGCGGGGAAAAGAACTGCACTGTAAAATTAGTTCTAAATGGCAGCATTATGTTCAAACTGCAAAAAACAAAACAAAAAAGACATGAAAGTTGCAGTAAAGACATAGCTGAGGGCAGCTTCATACAAAAAAAAAAAAAAAAAAACACAGTCAAAATGATTAGTTAATTTTCATGTCTTGAAGAAACATCTTTTGGTATAAAATGAGTCGTATTCATTTTCTTACAAAAAAAAGAAGATTTTCAAAAATCTAACGGGGCTTGAGTGAATCGTTACTTCCCTAGTGGGTAGCTAATAGTTCACCAATTGTTTATTCAACCAAAAAAAAAGAAAGAAAATATGTTTATTTAAGCATTTTGACAGTATTTCATCTTTGAAAATTAGCAAAAAGTTTCAGAATATTTCCGGAAATGTATCGGTAGTTTTCCGCCCCTTTGCAACCCTTTTGAAAAAACTATTATCTGTTAGCAAACATATTTGAAAGTTTAAAATTAGACACTTACACATTTTTATTCCATTTGGACTGGAGCTTAACATGCCTTCGACTTCATTCTTTATCATATCCATTATTAATCATTTCTTATTTCAACATGGTCCAAACCTTTTCAAAATAAGGATAAAGTTCTCTTGGTATGAGCACTTTCTAAGCCTTTTATCTCATTTACGAGAATATTCTTTCCAGTGCATGGATGTATTGTAATAACATGAAATGACAATCCAGGTGTGTGATTTTCTTCCGCTCAAAACTAATTACAGTCTGAAATGGAATCAGATTTTTGTGTATTTCCCTGGTGCTTTGGAAATTGTCATTGATGGTCTAGTTAGGGATGATTAGTGGGCTGTGCCAGCGGGTTTCAAAAAAAAACATCTCATTAGCCACAAACTCTGTGAACCTTTAAATTACGACAGTTATTCCATCTTTTCTTCCGCAGATTGGAACAGTTTTCTCCTTTTCACCTCGATGCTTTTGTGTATCCTTGAAAAATGCTTCTTCTCTAAGCCGCGATGGATTCACTGTTTAGGGGAAAGGGGATTTAAGAAGCTTTCCCGCGCCATCCTTAAAGGCAAGACGGCTGAAAATGTTTTGCGGCATCAAAAATTGAAGCTTCGAAACCTCGGGAACTTTGCAGAGACTCGGATCAATTTACCTGCCAAGTGGACCATTCGATCAGTGCGACTCACGGGGCATGATCAGGAAATGTGCCAATTTCAACTTCTCATTGTTTTGTCACTGATTTTTCACATTATCTACCTCCTGTGTGCGTCTCCATCAGAGACTGGCTGACAGCGGCGTAGCAGCGAGCAGGATGGTGACAGCCCTGTCATATCAAATATTTAAAGTTGGAGCGGATTGCTGCTTCCACGCGCGGAAAAGAAGGAAAACAGTGATATGCAAATGAGCCCAAAATGCTGGGTAAGATAACTTGAGGCTTTCGGGCTTTGTTCTACGGCGCTACCTCTCTTTCACTCCCGAGGCTGGAGCCGTGACACGCCGCTTTGAAATCAGGCGCTTTGGTGCACGAGCCCGATGTCGCCCTGATAGGCTTGTTGACGGTTTTTGATGCTCACTCAATTGTGTTAATTATTTGCCAAATAAATAAATTGGGAGCCCGGGGACCAAAGTCATCAACCCGTGTCATTCGAGATAACAAGCAAAGTCAAGTCACGATTCAGACTTGACTTTTAGGCAGAGATCCAGGCACTGTCTTTATGAAAAATTAGAATATCTATTTTACAGCGCCCAATACGATGATAAAATCCCCCATTATGCTTTGCCTTTTCTGGATATCCAGTATCGTATTTTTAGACAATTGCCGAGTGTAATGCATTTGATATCTGAATCCCAGATCTGAATAAAAGGCAGCATTTTCAAATACAGTAGAAAGTAAAATATGTATTGCTGAGGAACTATTTGGTTTAATAAAGGTCCTTCTGGTGAGTTCATGTTGTTCTTTACAGGAAAAACCATTGCATTCTTTGACGCCAACATTAAAGCCTCGGTCACAACCGGCCGTACGACTTTTTGGTCGTGCGATTTCTGGCGTTTCCCAAATCGCTGCGTTTATTTTTTGTTTGTGGACAATGTAGCTGTGGTGTTCAGATCACCGCGCACCCAACGTGCGTCACACGGAGCTGCTCGGACGTGCGGCGGTCGCTTCAATCGTGCAATAAACGCACTGACGTTGGGTTCATGCGGCATCGTATGAAGTTTGCAAGAACTGCACGTCGTGTGCACCAACGCCGTGCGTTATCTCAGAGATTACCGGGCGATTTGGAGGAGAATAGCCAATATATATTTCGCTCCTTGGATACAGAGAATTCGCATTCACAAAAACCCTTTGGTGAAGCTGCCGCGCGTCACACCAGCATAACGCCTTTTTCTCTCCTGCCTCTCTGACTCCTGTTCTCTCCTTCCCTCTTCCCCTCAGCGTATTGCAAAAACTTTGTACTTTGTACCTGGACAGAGGCAGCTCTGAAGCTTTATACATCGGAGTGTTCGTGCGGTTGATGCTCTCGCCGAACGGGCAATTTACAAACGACTTACGCAAAATGTATAGAGGACGCATGAGATATCTGAGCGTGCTTTGTCCGTACTAATGGTGCACCTGAGGCACACCACACATAATACGAAGTGCGGCTAGGGGTGGGCGATATTGACAAAAATGAATATCTCGATATTTTTTTTCAATATCTCGATATCGATATTCAGACGATATTTTTGCAATCCTTCAAAGAAATGTGTGCAAACTGGTAAAGGTCCGGTTGGTCTTTTGCGTCTGACCCATTATTGTAAACAGTGGCGGCTGGTGATGTAAACTCTAGGTGGGGCTGTTGCACAAAGTGTTCGTGCTTTTATTATTTTTACTATCAGATCTACTAAACGCATTTGCCACCACTTGTCAGACTAAAAAGAAGCATGTAACCACGTATCAGCAAATACTCACGGAACAAGCATTCAAACAGCGCTTATTCCCAGAGCATCAGACCAAAAGTTTACTATAGACGGCAGTCAAACAGCTCCAAAACATAATTTAAACAGCAGGCTATGAAACCGCACATTACATAACAATGCATTCACCCAAATGATATGAGAGCATAAAGGAGTCGTTTATGTCCTGCTAACCGTGGCCACCGTGGCGTAAACAGATTCACCCGCGTTCAGAAGCGTCCTCCTTACGTACATAAACGCACGGCAGCTTCCACACTTCATCTTGTGTCGCCAGCAAAAAAGTCCCGTCGCGAGGAGTCGTCCAAAAAACGAAGAATATCCGAGTAATCCACCGGTATTATTGTGTTTTCGCTTTCTTCGCTCATTTTTGTGTTGTTGCGCTTGAAGCTAGATAACAAGTGATTGATAATAACATAGTAACGGCACGCTGTAATGACGTAAGACGTCAGGGCCACTGAGGCATCATGGGCAGTTCCCCGTAATAATAAATACAAATGTTTAGAAGTTAAAAGAAGCCCTGTTCAGAGGCTATTCCGGTGGATCTCTTGGGGAAATGTATTCCATCTTTTAGACTCATTATATTATACAACCCAATTTTCTAATGATACAATCACGAAGCTCGCCACGTGAGGACGCCACAGACGGTTAAGAAAAATGTTTAACTTTAGACTTCAGTTTTTCGCAAACAACGCAGATTTGGCCTTTTTTAGCAGCTATTTTATTAATCGTACGTCAGCTTTGCTCTTTATGTTTTTGGATTGTTGCTTCAACCTAAGAAACGCCATAACACACAGGTAAGAACTCCGTCGTTCTTTTGCAAATTAGTAGCAGCGTACGCGCGTGCAATTGAGGAACGATTGTGATTTTGTACAAAAAAACATAAAATACAGTCAAACCAAACCCGACAGTATTGAAGACGCTGCATATAATTGTTTAGAAGGTTATAGTGTGCGTTATTTGTTTTCTCTTTAACTTCCTTCTGCTCTTTTCATGTTTGGGGGTCGTATTGTACAAATTATGAAATATTATCTCGATATCCATTTTTGCATATCGTCCAGACAACAATTTCGATATTATCGTCAAAACGATATATCTCCCACCTCTAAGTGCGGCATACGAAAAAAGTTTCGTACAAAAGACTCTTGCAACCTGAAAAAAACGTAAGCGCCCGTAGAGTTTGTTTGACATGTCAAAGAACCTCTGCGGCTCCAAAATAAACACGTCACGCTCTCCGTGCGCTTTCTTGTGTTTTGTGCACAGAGACCGGCCGCGGAAGCCCGTACGGCCGGTTGTGACCATAGCTTAAGGAACACTCAGAACAAAGGTCATTGGATTTTGTGTATGAACCAAATGTATTGACTTGAACAGTGTGTACGACTTTCGGTCAAGTTTGAACTTGCAGAATCCCTAAGAAGCCGCTCATAGACAGCACCGTATAAAGTGCCCTAGGGCCAAAATTCCATCTGTTTTTTTTTGGAAAGTCAGACAAGCCTTGCGCCCCGGTGTCTAGGGTTTCACTCTCGGAATAATTAATAGTTTGAATTTTAGATGCTCCACAGATCAGCCCGGCCCGAGCAACTTCCTTTTAATAAGAAATGATGCGCTGGAGCCGAGTACAAAGCCAGGTTTGATATATAGCTCCTAAACAAAAGCAAAGCCGGGTGCATGTTTACATTGGACACATTGGCATTATGTTGCATTTGCTCTCACTACAACCCTTTGATAATCCTCCCCAGTTTATTCATGAGTGGGCTGCCGGCCCATTCACTGAATGCCAACAACCCTGGCACATCACTTGACCTTTTTGAAATCCGGATCAAACAACCAAGGGGCTGGTTTTGATGTTAACTTCATTCTACCGGGCAGGAGACCTCATTTATGGTTGGGGAAATGAGTTTTAAAGCCATTGCCATCCTGTACAGTTGAGGCAGTCCAGGCAGAGATTGTTAATTTACACCATGTCGAGGACTGAGTAACTCTAAAAGTGTCTTCTCATGCAGAGGTTAAGAAAGGATATGGCAACAAAGAAATCGTCGTGGGCAATGACAGTGTAGCAACGTAATTACTAAGTTTCTTTCTCCAAAGGAACATTTTATTATATGAAACCTTGACAGTTCTTTTTTCTACCTGAATCACATTTGCGAAAGGGGTGACTCTTATTTCTGCCGATAATGGCGGCCGAAATGCCTTTCCTAACCTAACCTTGTTATCGGTGAGTGTTGTTTCTTGAACATCATATGACCTCACAGTCATTCTTCTTACTTCTTCCAAACCAAATCTTTTCCCAAACCACAGGAGTTACCAGTGTCTATTGAGATGTGTTTACCAGCCATTCCCAGGACATAAAACTGTTTTATAGGCTTTGAATTAATAGACATTCATCAGTAGCTGCATCTCAGATTATAATGCCCGGTCACAAAGATTTAGCGGCAACACAAACTCGTCTTCTTTTTACTGCCTTTGAGGATGGAGATATACCGCGGTGGCTCGAGGGCGAGACGTCGACATACTTGAAGCACTAAAACACACACAAGTGGTTTCCTGTTTTGACAACTGGAGTGACATTTCAGCTAATTGTTTTGAAACACCTGGTTTTGCATACTCAGAGTTTTGCGTCCATACATAGAGTAGAGCCATAAACTAATATCTCTTCCTGAATCTTTTATTTCCTGGCCCTTATCATCTTGTGCTGTAAATAGTGCGTTTTTTCCACATGCTAAATGCTCGCACTATGCAATTGTTGTCTCTCTGTGGTGCCTTTAAAAGCCCTGGTCTTTCTCGTAAAATGTGGAAAAATTAATTAACAATCAGACATGCAAGCATAAGTCACGGTATACTGGCTATTTTCTGTAAGAGCTATATGCATATTGTGTGTAGTACTTTTATGCGACTTAGAAATGGCTTGTCTTTCCAATAAAGCAGCAGTAAACAACTTAATGAAAGACAGATTAGCATTTTGGCAGCTGTTTGTAACTTGTAAGATGTAGGATTCAGCTTGGGTTGCCTGACGGTAGCTATACTGAAAGGTTTTGAGCATGTGTTGTGTCTGGAAATGACTTGCTTTGTTTCAGGTAGGGCTGAACGATTAATTGCATTTGCAATTTTATCGCGACATTACACCACGCGATTTCGTAATCGCAGAGCACGCGATTTGGGAAGTAAATGGAGCAGCGAGATATGGCAGCAAAGTCCGCTCCGCCGCGTGCTTTTGTTTACGTCTCAGTCTAGTTAAGGTGCGCGGTAGATTATGGATGTACAGTGAAAATATCAGCTTTTATCATGCAGCCACCGCAAAGGAATATTGCTTTTCTCTGTTAGCATTGCGTTAGCCACAACGCTAATCACGCCATTCCGTCGCCGCTACTACACGCTCTGATGACCACAGAAACTCCCTCACCTCCGGATTCTACGCCTCTGCCTCCACAGACATATATAGGTGAGTCTGTGCTGATTGTAAAGAGTAAAGAGTCGTTTGTGGCTCAGTTTAGGGGGCTTATGTTTGGGAATGTTGTGGATAAAGAACTTATCTCAAAAGCATAATGACGTTTCATGACCATTAAGTATCCGCGGAGGCGATGTGCCATGTGCCTTTATTTACCTTTGCATCTGCCGCATATCCGCTCCGTAGGTCGTACAGACGCAAGATATAAACACTAAACTGCTGTATGAAAAGGGTTGGTAACTAGGATCCGAGGCAGGAGTCCGTGTCATGTCT
Source organism: Proterorhinus semilunaris (assembly GCA_021464625.1). Taxonomy (NCBI): domain Eukaryota; kingdom Metazoa; phylum Chordata; class Actinopteri; order Gobiiformes; family Gobiidae; genus Proterorhinus; species Proterorhinus semilunaris. The sequence continues at coordinate 14,618,405 of CM038355.1, read as the reverse complement.
TATTTTGCTGAGGAAATGTGCTGTTTAAGCTGAAATGTCACTAAATGGCTGCGAGTCAAAGAGACGTGTCTGTGTCTGGCACCTCATGTCCCGTCTCCAGTGTTCTTTTCTTTCTTCATATTGTCCAAAGTTACATCCCAAAACCAAAATGCTGCTCTTAATTCCACTGTGTTTTGGCGTGTGCTCCATCTGGCCTCTCCGTGTCCATCAATAACGCGCATCTGAAGCAACTACGAGTCGCAGCTCAGACTGGGATTTGATTGGCCGAAATAATAAAGTACTATTTAATAAATTAAATAGCTTATTTTGTATTAATTGGGAGTTTGATTTCCTAAAACTTTCCCAACTAGTTAAAGCAGACGTTTGTTCTTACTTTCCTGCACTTTAGTATGGGTGATGTTACTGACTGGATCAGTGAGGTTTTTTTTTTTTTTAATATCTATATAATTTAGCATTTATTTATAGACTGTACTGTTAAGTTCAGACAGTTTAAGAAGTGCAGTCCACACAAATTTTGAATAGGTCAAGCAACAATTTTGTTGCAATTTTCACTTCAAATATTGTTTATTATGAAACAGGCTGATTTATTGCTTGTGTTAGGTGAAAAATACATGAGAAGAGGACCTTGCAACAATAATCGCATATTTAATCGCAATCGCAATATTGAAAAAAAAAAATCGCAATTAGATTATTTCTCAAAATCGTTCAGCCCTAGTTTCAGGAACCATTAACTCAATAGCAGGCCCCTATTACTTATCCCTCCAAAAGGTTGTGTCAAACATTTTTCTCACCAGTCCCATTGCACTGACAATATTATACAGTAATTGTGTTTGAAAGAAGCTGAGCAGCCAAAACAAGTGGACCAAGTTGATGTTAGCTAAGTGCGCAAAAAAAACTGAGAGAAGCCACTCTCCCTTCTATTGACAGTGTTTATTGATGACACGAGTCCCACCAGAAGTCAGTGCAAAGCAGCTGTAAACAATAGCTCCATGGAAACTCTAGTCCAACACCTGGCTGGCTGACTGCTTCTGTTGCTGCCAAATGACAGGCTGAGGATAACAGCTTTCTGTCATGGCAGAATATAGTGTGAAGAGAAAACACTCTTGGCTAAATATATATATTTATTTTGCAGACAAACAGAGGTGAGCCAGTTTGAGCACACAGTGGGGTTAGGAAGTATCCGAACACTTCTACTCCTCCCTGTGTTATCATCAAGTCTTAAAGTGAAAAGGTTCACAATATTACTTTTTTATTACAGAATTCACACCCAGGCAAGTATTGAGGCTGTAGCTTTCTGCACCACGGGTAATAAGTGGAACTGACCACAGACTTAAAGTTTTATGAAGGTTCAAACTGTGATTGAGAGCAATAGAACGGTGCTGTCCTATAGTTATAGTGCCAATTGTCAATAATTAGGTTGGCCCAATTCAGGGGATTTTCATTTGATATTTATACACTGAAATATCTATCACAGCAGAGAGGAAAAGTCTCAAAGAAATAATCTTCGTCTTGTCTGAGCGCCAGTGTTTGAAGAGGACAGTGTTTTATGTGTGTAGCCAATACAAAAGAAGGGCTTTTAGAAATGGACTGTAGAGATTGTTCTATAATTTAGGTCAGTTCTGTTTAATGCAGTTCTGCTCAGACAAAAGCCACTCCGTGTACAATACTGGACTTTTCTACCTCCGTCAGGCCCAAAGCGCTTTACAGTACGGAACCAGTCACCCGTTCACACGCTCATTCATACACCAATGCACGCAGACACTGGAGGCAAGTAGGGAGAAGTGTCTTGCCCAGGGACACAACGACAGTGTGCATTTGCCCCCACTGTTAAATGACATAAAACGTTGCTATTTGTCCCGTTACTTATTATAAACACTAAGAGTATTAACGTTTAGGTTTAATACAAGTTGTGCTGTGTTTTTCTACGACTACTGTATATGGAGCCTCACTCTTCTTTTATATTTTATGGTTCAAAAACATAATTAACCCTTTAGGTGCATAAAAAAAAAACATTTTAAAATGTCTTGAGCTTTACTTTGACCCTAAAAGTGGAGATTTTTGTTTGGGTAGAGCGCTGAAGGAAACATAAAGAACCTGTTTTCACTCAAATCATTGATCACATTTTTATGACTTTGGCGCTTAATGGGGATCTAACAGCTCACTAATTACTTATTCAACAAAAAATGTTTTTTTTTTTTATTCCCAATATTTCTGAGCAAAAGTTCTTATTGAAAATGTTCAGACTTTTATCAGGAATTGTCCCCACTATTACACTTTTTTGTTTTTTTGTTTTTTTCACAAAATTCGGTCTTTAATATAATGTGATCAGTGTAGAATTTTTACCAATAGAAAGATAATGCATAATGGACTTGCTTCATGACAAGTATCGCAATTAAAATCTGCCTGAAGCGCTGCAGCCGAGGTGAGGCAGGGGTGTGTACTTTGGCGGTCAACTGTAAACACTCCAGGTACAGACGCCAGGGACAACGGGACCTTCCCCAGCAGAGTCAACAGCCCGGTTCCCTCCACAAATAGTTGCAGGACGGCGTCACTGTGTGCCTTTAGCAGCTGTGCAATGCCTCTGTGATGTACGGCGACCGCCTCCCCGCACATTTCTGGACAGTGTCAGTATGGGCTGCTGCTCGGCGGTTAATTGCGGCAGTTTGTCATAACATCAATTTGTCTCGTCGCGTGTGTGCATTTTGAAATCAATTATTTGCATCCCTGTTCGACTCGCGGAGCCACAAAACATGGATTTTTCCAGTTCAACTGCGCAGAGCCTTTTCTATGTAAGACTGCCATTATTGGGGGAAAGTATCTATATACAGTATTTGACTGCGCTGTATCAATATTGTTGTCTTCTGTATTTATATACATGTGCTCGTTATATAATTAGAATATCATGAAAAAGTTCATCTATTTCTGTAAATCAACTTAAAATGTGAAACTAATATATGATATAGACTCATTACACGCACAGTGACATATGTCAAGCCTTTGTTTGTTATAATTTTGATGATTATGGTTTACAGTCTATTTTCAAAATATTCTAATGTTATGAGATTTTTAATTTAGTGTTTTTACAAACTGAGCCATAATCATCCAAATTAAAGCAAATAAAGGCTATACATATCTCACTTTGCATGTCATGAGTCTGTCATATATTTGTTTCACAGTTTAGGTTGAATAACAGAAGTGAATGCACTTTTTCATGATATTCTAATATAATATATGACGAGCACCTGTATCTATTGGGAAATGTCGTTATTTTACTCAACAAAACAGATTTTCTATCCTACCAGTGTCTTATCATATTGCCATGTTGTTGATGAGCTAAATGAGCCATGCTAGTGAGCGATGCTAATGTCCTGGGTACATTGTCACATCGTCAGCCAAGTAAGTAGGTCAGAATTTATCGCCTGCAAATCCGCTATAGATAGTGCTCGCTGGATGGCAGAGACGAGTGGTAAAGACTTTTAAAACTTCTGGGAACATTTGCCCGTTATATTTGAGCAGTAATTTAGCGCACCGGTTCAATGCTAATGCCACCAATCGTCTCCCCCGACAGACGTGTAGAAGAGAAACTCTTTTAACACAATCCCAGCTAATCGGACCAATATCTCGCGCGCTCCTCGAATATCGGCAATCTTTTGATTCCTCCGACTCCCAACAATTTTCAGAAATTAGATTGGATTCCCTCCCGTTCCAAAGGACAAAACATTATGAAAATGATAAGAGTATACGGAAGAAGTGCGAGGACGCGCGCAGACTGATGAGGAGCGAGACGAGAGGAAGAACAAAGCGGAATGGGGCGGGGAATTGCTGGGAGATAAATGATACGATTATGATTCAGCGCGGTGATCCTGAAATGCCAACGTTCTGCTTTTATTAAAACCATTACCTCGCTCCGTAGGCCTGCTCCCACTCCTGTCAATCTGTTGTGTTCGACGCACTTGTACGAGTTGTTAAAAAAAAACTATAAATCTCAGTGAATTCGAGTCGGCCCCGAAACAAACTGTCACGAGCAGGCGCCGCCGAGTCCCTAAATCACCCACTGTCTGTCAAAGCTCAAATTATTAATTTCCCCTTAATCTGCTGTTGGCATCCTATAAATTGGCGCCATCACCTTGAGGATACGTCTTTTTCGCGGGGAACAGATTGCTGCCGTTGTTGATTTCCCGTCATTGTTTCTTTTTAATCCGCAGACTGACACACATGAAAAACTGGCAGGGTTACATTCCTGCCAGGCAGTCGGCGTAAGACAAGTCACTAGTGTGTCACATCGTAAACGGCACAAGGCTCCCAGCTTTGTGTTCCGGCAAAAAAGCCCCATTGTGTGACCCTTGTCCCACTTCTGACATGTTCCTCTCATTTCGCACTAATCAGGTTGTAGTCGGAGCGAAAACACGTGGAATGGAATTAGACGCAACTCAAATTACATTCCGCCTACGGTGAAGAACGCTATTGCTTTTAGCGTCATCGATTTGAGCTTCATTCCGTACATAATAGTCTCTGTTGATATGGGTTTTCAAATCATATTTCTGAATGACCTTGACTGTACTTCTTTCTTATAACATTTCAATAGGTGCAATACTAGTGACACAAAGTCCGTAATTAATATCAAGCTGAAAGTCGAGAGCCAATAAGATTAATGATTTCTAGGTACATACTAAATATTGCTGTATTGCTGGGTTGCAGGTGACATCACATCGTTCTAAAGGCCAATACTATTATATGGAGAAAATATTATTTAGTTTTTGAGGAAATGTTTGGTCTTGTACAGAGAGATCATGGACCCAGTGACTGATACTAATGATCATTTTTATAATTCATACATTTTGTTTTGAGCTATGACTTGTGAAAGTGTAATGCTGTTAGAAGGAAAAACTGGCTCCTGCCCCCACTGACATCATCACAGTCTAGAAGCTGCAACCCAGCAATATCTAGACTAAATACTCAAATTAGCAGGTATCCATTCTGTCAGAAGTATGACCCCATGATCAAATGCCTGCAATTATTTTTTTTTGCGGAAAGAAAAGTTTATATTTGTGCGTATTTGACCTTGTAGTTTATAGGTATATACGAGTGGCTGTAGGGGCAGTTAGCCTGGCACCTTTACTGTCGATCACGGTGGCCTCTACAACGCTCCAGGATCTATTGTTGTGTAGGTTTTCTGGCGAGAGGGTCTGTCCAAGCAATTGTTCCTGGAGCGTCCACTGTGATGGAAAGTAAAGACGCCATGCTGACCACTCATACAGCCCCTGGGGGACTACAAGGTCAAATACGCACAAATAGCAACTTTCTTTTTCACATAAAAAGTGGCACAAAGCGCCTTGAAAAATTCAGTTGGAGCAATGTGATAGAGATGGTAAGAGGCAGGAGTTCCCCTATTAGGCTAATTTAATATAATTTCCAAAGTGTTTTGTCCTTCGTATCAAAATAGAGTTTGAAATTTTAGTTTTGTGACAACATTTTATTGTTCTCATAGAACTAGCTTAACTTAATATGCTCTCTACAGAAACGTGTACATGGCATGTCGAGCACGTTCTCTCTGCTACACAACTCCAACGACATGAAGGAGTCATAAATTAAGACATGAATGCGTATGACTTTTATGATCCACAACAAAATGATTAACACAGTGGATGTCAAAACTGTGGTTGCGATTGTAAATACTAGCATCGAATTGGTCTCGGTAAATGCTATGATTGGAATCAAACCAAATGTGGAAACGCTGGGGTCAGACATTATTTAGTTTTTGATGGGTTTTCAAATACTTTCCATCATTACCAGATCACTTTACTATATCGAAAGACAACTCATTTTGGGGTATTAGGTGCGTCCTTGTTGTCTGGACTGGGCACTTCTACTTTCAGAGGCTTTTTCCCGCTCGTGTGTAGTCAAAACGAGCTGGTAATGAATTCCAGTCCTGTAATAATGCATCAAATGAGTAAAGTACCATTTGCTGCTCGTCATGTTATAGCTGCCCCGATAGAATTTACGACAGCTGTGCCTTGTCACATCCAAAGCTGCCGCGGCGTCTGGAGCAGTGAAGAAAACAAAAAGGCTCCAGACAATGCAGGACAGGTGCAACTGGAGCGGATCCCTCTGCACAAAGGAAACCGTTGCAACGGTACGAAACTCGCCGCTGTCTTGCCTCGTGTTTGCTTAATGGCTCTGAGGCCACATCGGGAATCCACAACTGTGTCAGGACCAGGGCAGTGATGTGTAACGTGAGGACTCTTGGCCGACGGTCGTATTTATCGCGGAGCCAAAACTCTGATCCAAACCAGCATTTTTTCTTCTAAATGTCAGCCTTCTCCGTCCATTCAGCTCTGCATGTTTGTAATACCTTTCCATGCTGCTTACCAGATCATCCTGTCAATATCTACATAGTGGTTGGAGATTTCGATGGGCAGTTTCCTCGGGATGAGCAGAATCAGGGATAAGGTAGATTTAGCTCCTCAGATAACCATCCACAGACCTGATCCTGATAAAGTGGCCATTCACAGCTCTGTTTAGTCTCTTTCTTCCATATCAGCCGAGCTGCCAGCCCTTGATGGCAGCATTTAGAGGCTGATGGACCTTTTTTTAACCATTTGCTGGAGTGCATCACTTGACAGGCCACGTCCATTAATATCCAGCCGATAAACGAAGAGCTCTGCCGCGAGTTAACCCTGCTGCTGTAATAGACCACCTCTGAGTGGGCTGTTGTGCTATCGGCCTCGTCGACTACCGAGAGCATGAGCACAGGTCACCATATAGACTTCACAACAGAGAGGGGAATCTCAGAAGCTACAGTAAAAAGAAATTCTGTTTTTGTCATAAATAGACAGTCAGTATTTCTGTCAAGCACTGGACATTTATCTATTAATCCTTGCAAGTTGATGTCACATACTGCTGTTGGGTGAACAGACAGATGCTTTCTACACAGTTTCATTTCCCGCTCGAGAACAAGAGGCATTGTTTTTTGGTGAATGGTCACTCAGTGTATAATAACAAACGCACACATTTATTGTCTCGAAAGAAAGCCTTATACTGTCCTTGTGTTTGCTGACCTGTGTGTTGTGTGTTTGTCAGACAGATCGGTGCCTCGGCAGCCTGCTGAAGCAGCACAGGGCATTTTTCTCATATAGAATCAATTAGCACAAATTCTCAAAGGGGTGCTCTTTTCCATCTCCTTCCTCTTACTACAGGGCACCACTCAGAGGAGCGCTGTGAGGCCAAGCTGCTGATGATCGCAAAGTTTATATGAAGTGTGTGTGCTGGAGTCTGACAGCACACCAGTAATAACATATGGTCCCCTGGGAAGACAGAGGGAGAAGGAGCAGCAGCGAAATGAGCCGGCCAGCTTTGTTCTTACGATCCACCGGAGAGTGTGGTTTTGAGGCTCTGACGTGGCCTCTTCTAAACTCTCAAAGAGCCTGCTGACGTGCGGCTTTCATGTGATCCGTCAGGGGTGAACTCCATGTGACACGACGCAACCACTTCCTCCTGCTCTGACCAAAATGTGCGTGGTAAACGAAGGCATTTGAGCTCATCTGTGTTCATTTGTGGACGTGTGACCTGGCAGTGGGACCTGGGAGCAATGCCGCAAGTATCCCCTGAATGTGTTCATAAGCAGTTCTCTTGGCTTTGGTTGATACTGCTCCATGCTTCGTAATAATCTGTCAGCGCAGTGGATATTTGACCTTGGTCGATGAACATGTTGCATAAAAGTTCTCTCTAAAGTTCCATCTATTCTGTGGAGTCTGTTCAAGGTTTTCTTCTTCTTCCTGGAATCATTTCTATCGCAAGAATGCTTTGTGATCTTACAGTAGGAGGAACATATGCATCTTTGTGATTCCTCTTCCCATTGTGTTGCTTTTGGAAGAGCAAATGCTGTGGCCTTGTCCGCCCATCCTATAGCCATGGCCCGTTAATGTCCTGTATGGTCACTGTGCTGTGGCAGAATGATGGCTCTACCTCACTATGACAGATTTTCCGCATCTTGTTTGAGCTGCATTCACAGATTAATTGCTGAGGTCCAGCGGCAATTCGCGTGATCTGGAGCTGTGCGATTTGGGGAAAACATCTCCCGGTAATTGCACGTCGCAGTTGAGATTTGCGATTTATGTTCACAGTATGTTTCCAGGGAGATGTCCTCTATTCATTTGACCCAGTCCAGTCGAAGATGTATGAAAATGTCTACTGCAACTACATTCAAAAGCATTAAACATGATAAAGTGGAGACATGAATGCACAATGATGCCATGGAAACGGGATAATTTGTTGTTTGCAAAGTTCTGCTGAAATAATTGCAGTCCAGTCAAATTGTGATTTCAGTTATGCTGCAATTAATTGGCGGCCCTATTTTACACTGTCCTCATCAATTAATTGCTGAGTTCTTGCACCAACTGGGATCATCCAAGTGTGGGATTCAGGGCACTTACCGCTGGAACAGCCCCTAAGCAAACACTCCGGGCTGTCGAGGAAAAAAACTTAGTACAACGGCAGACACTTAGACACAGCTCGAGGAGGGTGGCCGTCTGACAGGGCCATCCGGGGTGAGCGGACGCAGAACAGACCGGAGAAGACAGACAAGGGAGATAACAAGAATGACAGGGGCAGGGCGCTGCACTTGTGTCGCTTCCCCCCAAAAAAAGCCTGTTCCGCCACAAGATAATGCTCAGATAACGCCCTCACCGATCTTGATCTAAACGTGTTGTCTTTTGCCACTGCCGGTGCTCAGGGGGCTCGTATTTCACACAGGACGTTGTCAGTGTCTGTTTATACAATCAGCAGCAGGTATGAAGCAGTGTTATACCTGGGATTGGCCCGAAGGCTTAAAGGCACTCTACGCCAGTGTTTTCCTTCCTCAAATAGTTTTGTAGCTCGAATAAATTCACTTCTGTTATTCAACTTAAACTGTGAAACTAATCATATATTATATGATAGACTCATGACATGCAAAGTTAGATATGTATAGCCTTTATTTGTTATATTTTTTATTATTTTGGCTCAGCTTGTAAAAACCCCAAAATAAAAATTTCATAAAATTAGAATATTTTGTGAATGGACTGTAAGCCATAATCATCAAACTTATAACAAATAAAAGCTTGACATATGTCACTTCGCATGTAATATATACATATATCATATATTAGTTTCACATTTTAAGTTGATTTACAGAAATAAATGAACTTTTTCATGATATTCTAATTATATGACAGGCACCTGGATACAATAGGGCTCAACAGTTCGTCCACCTCAAAACCCACTGTGGGTTTGGTATGTCTTTCAGTTTTTCCATAGAAAATAATATCTACAATTGTTTGTTTTTAGAAGCCAATGAGCTATGTGGCCACTCATGGCCATAAAACACAAAACAAATAAAGACAACTGTATTGTAAGTAAGTATAGACCGTGATTTAAAGTATTTGGTATTTTCATTTATCTCAAATATTTGGTCTCCACTTAGCTTATTAGCCTCTGTTTTGCCTTTAAACTCTTGACATTTTAGTTTGTCTAAAGGTCTGTGGGAAATTCAAACAGGATTTGCACTGTTGAGTTTCATAAAAGCCCGTGCATGACTTTATTGACAGACTTTGTCATTCTCTGCTTCAGCTCTAAGTCGCTGCTGACAACAGTGACCTCAATTTTTTCCTACCGCCCCATGCAATGAGAAGGTTCCACATTTTTTATTAAATGCAACAAAACATTGAATGCTTTCCCTTTACCTGGAGTGAACCACATGCTCTTAAACCAAAATTGATTAGGATCTTGTTGCGAAGCCCAGCCCAATTCCCTGGTTAGTTTCCAGGTAGGCCTATCTTGAAACTTCAGACCCTCTGAAGGTAAGCATGGAGGGCCAGACAATGACCCCGTGCTTTCATCAGGCCCTCGCACCGTCTTCGCCTCTACCATTTAGTTCTGGGGTCAATTGCTTTTTAATCACATTCGCCTTTTGTTCTGCCTTCGCTGAAACCCACGGGTGTCGCGTAATCAATCTCTCCTTCCTTCCGTCATGCTCCAAATATAAATAGCTGACCCCATCGGACCCTTTAGTGGCACGCATTCTTCAGTAGACCAAGAAGTGTCCAAGAATGCAACACTTTGCATTGCAATATAGAATAACTTGACCAGATACGACAGATACTATGAAGGGAAGAACCACTCACGGGACTAAATAAAAACTTAGAAAAAGATTTTTTTTATTTTTTTTATTGCTTCATTGTCAGGAAAAAAGACTATTGCACCCTTCACATTTGTCCTGAAACTAAAAGAGCGAATTTGATCCAACAAATGTTCATACAAAACAATAGAATTAAAATAGCACTAATATTAGAATGATTTTGTTTGCCTATAAGCAATGAAAGACTTTAAAATTGTTAATGGTGGTTCAAACTCAATATAACTTTCTTCATGCGTCACTAACATATTCATTCTTCAGAGGGATAACTTTATGAGCGCAATTCACACATTTTAGAGAGCAATGCAGTCTCGTTAGGGATTCAAGTGTATCGTGATAGTGTCCATGATAAAAGGTACATTCTGATTTTTAAGGAAAAAAAAGATCTTTATAGATGCACAAACCATTGTAGAAAAGGTTAAATCATCAACTGGACTGGGACTTTTGGTTCCCTCCTCCTGGGACGAGCCTGGGTCTTATATAATCCACTCCACTCTGGGTAATAGTGTCTTTTATGACCGAAAGAGCGAAGAAGATGCTTCTGTGACTAGAAGAAAACGTCCTTTACCTAACCCAGTCCAGATGATTTAACCTTTTCTACGATGGAAACTCCCTGGGTGAATTGAGAGCCTTCATAAACATAGATGCACCAAATGTTTTTTGAGCACAGCCATAAGTCTCGTTTTATTTCTCATTTCCGATTTTTGACATTAATTTTGTGCTTTAGCATTATGTGCCTTTTGTTAGTTTTTAAGACATGTGGTCAAAAATATTAGTTGGGTATGGCATAGTAAGTTGATACTTCCTCCTAGACCCTTTCAGTCAGGCTTAATGTAAACAACTACTACCCTGCTAGTTCATTGATATAAAGGCTTTGTAATTAGATGCAAATATCTTTTTTCACACATGCCACTTATTCCACTTCCCTAACTAAATATGAGATAGGTATTCAACATATTAGAACCGTTGTCATGATTCCTCCACTTCACAGGAACATGCCACCGTCGTAGTATTTGTAATATCAGCTTCCTTAAACCCCACTGCATCTTAAGTGTATTCCATGCCCGTCTCTCCGTGAGCAGCAAAGCGTTGAGTGGAAATAGAGTGCATACAGAAGTCACAAATCTGGCGTCCATTTTGTGCCAGGTAGCTCTGTAATGACAAAAGCAGCTGTCAGGTAGAGGCATCCAAGGCGACCCCCTCAACCCCCTGTCCCACCGAGGCACTTCAGAGGCGCTGGAACAGTTTGCTTGACCCCCGCGACCTCCGCCATCCATTTGGGCTGAGGGGCTGCGGCTCTGAGAGGGGTCTGTTTTCTTGCCGCCAGCCACCTGTTCTGCATTTTATCTTCCAGCTGAGCGCGCGTTCCTGTGTGCCCGCTCTGTATTTGCATAGCCAATGTTCTGGCTTTTAGCGGCAGAAAAGAGGCTCCGCAACATCTTTTCAGCACCGACAGAACTGTGTTTTTCAACCTTACTTTTAACATAACGTCTCTCCTCAGGCGGGGTGTGTGGGGGAACAGCGGGAGACATGGAGTTCCACCATTTTCAGTGAAAAGTAATTTATCCTTCCCGCAGTCCAAGTCATTTGCTGTTTTTAAACGTATACTTTCAGCGAACGCGAATTCCCCAATTTGCAAAAGAGAAATGATAAAAATAAAGTACAAGTTTACAAGCACCTCTGGGATAGTTGGAGGACCTTTTTGAAATGTTTTGAAAAGGCCACAGAGAACGAAAGGGCAGGTGTTTTCAGATTGTCATTTTGAACTATAGTTTACTTAGAAATAAGACGTTGAGAACTTTAAGATTAAAATCGATCCCATGACCTTCTCCCTGATCTTGTTATGTCCTATATGTGTATATTCCACAAACAAAGATTTCCCAACTAGGACATTGCACGCCTCTTGTTTTGGGAACACGGAGAGGTTTTGGGGCCACAGCAGGTGTCTGTGGGAATGAAGGGAATCTAATCTCAAACAATAGGAGCTGATGGAGGAATGGAGAAACACTCCAAACATTCGCGGCCTGCGGTCGCTTGTTGGTGTGTTAGCGTTTATGATTTGTAGCACACGCCTGTGGGGCCTTTTTTTGGTGCGGGCATTGTGAAGGTCAGGGCCACGTCCTTTTTTCGGGCATCATCTTTTTTTTTTACCCCCTGGGGATCCCATACCAGTGTGAGGACAGTGTTTCAGTTTATGAGACATTGCAGGCTTTCCTTTACTGTACATGTTTTAGGTTGTTTTTGATGAGCTGATATAAGCGGTAATGCACAGTTGGGTAAATGATAAAGCGTGCAGTCACTGAATTTTACTTTCTTAGTGGTTTAAGTTTTGCATTTAAGTTAAAAGTGCTTTATGCAACTTTTTTGGGGGAAACCTTGTAGTGACCCAGTGGCTGTATGTGTGGTCAGCATGGTGCCTTCACTTTCCATCACAGTGGTTTTTTGGACACTCCAGGATCAATTGTTTGGAAGGTTTTCACTGTGGATGGACCCTCTCGCCAGAAAACCCATCCTGGAGCGTTGCAGAGAGCACAGTGATTGAAAGTAAAGGCCACTCACACAGCCACTGGGTCACTACAAGGATAAATACTCAAAATTATCAACCTCTTTTTCCACATTAAAAGTTGCATAATGCACCTTTAAGTTTTACTGGTTCGTACCCAGTTTAGACATATTAGACCCGATTTAGTCCTGATTTGACCTTAATCCTCCTGGTGGTACAAATATTTTGTGGTGGCCCTTGTTGTGAAAAGTGTGAGAAACACTGCTTTACTGTTTTCCTCATATTTTAATGCATGACTATTGTACCAACTCTAGAATGTTCAATTATTGTTGAGACAGTTGTTGTTAACTTTGCTCTAACTTAAGAGCGGTTTTGAATTTCCAATGCAAATGTAACTTTCTAAATGAGTGCCCATTATTTGAACTGGAAACCCAAAACCTCACTTTCCAAGGTCATTCGTGATTTGAGTCTCTAACTTCACTGTTGTAGTTGGAATATTGATATAGTATTCAGTTTTCAAACCAGGACGAACGTTGCAAAGTCATTTATGAGCTGCCAACTTTAAGATTCTTTAAATATTTATATTTTAATATCCATGAAAACCAGTGCAACCGAAATTGTGCTGAAGGACTGCTTTGAATCTTGATTAGTTCCAAAACGCTATTGTTTACATAGATCGATCCTGTGAGCACACCGGATCAGAATCCAATTGCATTATGGGCCGTATCCTCCTCATTTGCGAAACATTCCTGCAGTCGGCGGCGGCGGCAGAAGGAGTCTAAGGAGCGTGGTTGGAGGCAGTGGAAATGTTCCATCTCCTCTTCCCTGAAGCTGCAGAGTGCACAGGTGCCGACTCTAATTACGCCTGTTTGGCCTCACATTCCTCAGTCTGCAGCAAAACAAAGCGCTCCTCTTTTGTCGAGCACAAATGACTGGAAATGCACATTCTCAATTTGGAGTTTGTTTTGCGACTTTGGCTAATTCCACATCTGTGCTGCTGGAGTCGAGTGCAGCCTCTTTTTTTCCCCCGGTGATTGTTTGTTCAAATCTTCCTTTTGTCATGTGGCGCTGGGCTATGTGGTGAACAGCTGGAGGTTTGGGGGGATGTACTTCATCAGGGGCTTTCAAACTTTGGGAAAGGTTGATGGTGCGCACGCGTTTAGTCGCCGGGATGGGTATAATCACAGACATGGCAATATGTATAAAGAAGCAATGTGTGGAATGAACTTTTTCTACTGCGGTTCTAAGCGGGGGGAATCGTTTTAAACACATCATGATCACTATCTTACACTTTGTTAGAAAATGATGAATTGATTAAATAAGCTTATTGAAAGCTGGGCCCATCTTCCGGGGACATGTGTATCTTCCCCCCCCCCCCCCCCCCCCCCCCTTTGAAAAAAGAAAAGTCCAGTAAGTCTAGATTTAGGCGAAAACATACATTTTTTATGCAGTGGTCAGTATTGAGATTCTTAGATAGTTTTCTCCCATAACAGTTTAAAAAACAGAGTATATATACAGGTTAAAACTTCAGGCCAGGTTTTCTTTACACTCTTGCAATAACATGTCCACTTTAGTAGCCTTGCCTGATTTATTTAGCTTTTTTTATTTTTTATTTTTTTTATTTATAAGTAGCTTATTCTAAAAACTAAACACAATATTAAAAAAAAATCCTATTTGTAACTAATATGTTAACACATTAAATGCATGAATAAGATTTTGTCTCAGAAAATATCGTCAGTTTTGGCAATTTTTATGAATAAAATGCCGTATATAAAATTACATTCTTTTTCTCACATTTATGTCAGTAATCTACAGCAAAAGTTTCAAATTGATGCCTCTAAAGAATTGTTTTCCCTGATGGATCTGCAGCGTCTCAAAGTAGGATTTTTCTTAGTTTGATCCTAATTTTGGTTTAGCTTTGGTTCAGAATGATTGTTATACAGTTCAGCCTAAATATGTATTGCAACGACATATGCACGTTGTTGTTTTATTTCATGACCTCATCGTCCGTCATCTCAGTATTCACCATTGTTATCAAATATCCATTTTCCCACATATTGCGCTACCCCTCAGAGGTCCTCTGTTATTATGATGTACTGTCCGCAGAACCTTTCTATACTAACCCCATTCTCGGCAGAATATATCATCTTGCAGAGTCCCATCATGCGATTCCCCTCCCTGCTGTATAAACCGAGAAATGTATAAATTTTCTGTAATAGAAGTAGAAGTCCATATTTTAGATTCCTCGATGTTTTATGAGGCAGCCCTAAGTATAAAAAGACTGAGACCGAGTGGACTGTAAAACTTAAAGAAATTCTGACTTTTAATAAGCGCCGGCTGATATCCATCTTATTAAACTGTAATATAAATTATTTTACTAATCCGCTTTATTGCTCCACCATTACGTAACGCTCTTCCCGTTCCCGCCGTTACACCTGGTGCCTGGTTTCAAAGCAGTTAATCCCATTTCGGAGATTTTTTTCTTCTTCTTAGGTTTATAGCTCAACACTGCTTCATTGAGTGTCCAACTTTTACAGCTTTGTTGCCAGGGAGGGACATTTTTTTACATTTCAAGGACTGCGTGTAGATAAGGATGCCCCCCCCCAAACCTCCTTTGCAAATGAATTATGACGGAGGAGTGTATATGCCAGTGTTTACGCCACCTGATTTGTGCGTGTCCAGATTGTGTTATCGAAGGTATGCCCGGGCGAGCGCTAACTCAGCAAAGCGGGTGTCAGCGTGGCTCTAAAGGCAAACACAAAGCTGCCTTATCGCCGCCTCGTCCCACCTTGTCCAGCTGCCTCCGGACCCACGCCACTAAAGAAAAGACTCCTTGTTTCACGCTGCACTTTGGATTTTGATTAATGACCGCTGAGGACGATCAGGTAGCGCTCGTGTGCACAGGTTCGGGGGGGATTATGAACTGCCAATCACGCTTTTCTCCAGCTGTAAAAAAAAAAAGAGCAAGCGAAGGTAAAGGATTTGAACCGTGCCAGAATCATTAGGGACATAAAGAAAATCTCATTATATACTCCACTGTATGTGCAGTGATTAGAACCGTGCTCTTGGAATAGTTTATCTGGAAAAACACAAAATAAAACTCAGCAGCTGTTAGTCTTGGTTCTCAAACTGTGGTGCGCACAGTGGATGTGCCTTTAGAATATACATGAGGTCTTTTTCCTGGTCTACTGATCTATCTGGTTTTGGACAATTAATGGTGGTATCTGTGAAAAACATTATATAAAGTTTACTTACTTATTTAGTATTGGGTTGTAAAACTAATCCAATAGCCTACTAGAATACTATTCAACAGTTAAACGAGTTTCTAAACTTGGAAATTAGGACAAAAATAGACCAAATAGAAGATTGGTAAATAGTGGATGTAGATGTTAAAGGAACGCCCACACATGGCCACAGTCGAGGGGGAAAACTAACAAGAAAAATAACTCTTTCATCCAATGCTCCACCACTACTTTAACAAATGCTGAATTATGGATGTGTTTTCTACTAAATAAGGATACAGATCCATGGAGAGGAGCCAAGTGCTTCAACAGCCCATAAATACAAATATAACCAATAATTCTAACCAAAATCCTCACGTTAGCTTCATGGTAATGCTAACCGCTTTACAGTAAGTCACCCATTCACTCTCTCATTCATACACATTCAGGATTGTTTCAAAAGTGGTAGCCTATCAAATACAGCTTTCCTTAGTAACAGTATAGATTTTTTTTAAATGCATTGTGACAGAACTAGATAGTGTAGTCGTGGGAGGGTTTATTTGACCCATCCTTTAATGCCGTAACCTGGAGCAGTAGGGGATTTGCAGATGTGAGGCCTGGTAACTCCTCATCTTGAGCCAGATTTATAGCCCTGACTAGCTAGATGGTTGATTAACCTGTTGTGGATGTTTTTGTTAGACCTGGTTCAGGAAAGGATTTTACATCAAAAGGTGATCTTAGTCTTAGTTTTTACAAAGCGAGCAGAAATGTGTATTCTGTTTGGGAAGTAGAACGGTTGTATACTGTATGATGCATTTTAATGTAAAGCATGTAACTTTATCCTGATCTTTATCCTAAATCTTTAACATATAGATAGAATTGTGTTGCAGCCCATGTCTATTTTGCAATTTGCGAATGTAGCCAATGCAGCTCTGCCCGTCCAGGAGTTTGATATTATCACAGTCAAGGGCATTGTCGCACAAATTGTATAGTTGGGGAGAGGGAGGTGATTTTGATTAAGGGTTGTTGAGGGTGAACTGGTGGATGGGTGTAAGGCCATGCAAAGGAAGGTAGGGATTAGGAACTGCCACTCAATTTTCTCCCAGGTTCTCAAGCTAGCAAGGGTAAAGGATTAGGACCGGATCAAGGCTGTTATTCAGGGTTTAGAGCTGGTTTGAGGCGGACAGGAGAGATGAGTGAACAAGGTCGGCCCACTTATAGGGAGGAGGCAGGCGGGCGCTAATGATAGGCCTGTCCCGTAACACCTGCAGTGCTGGGAGAATATTCCACTGTTGCTGCAGGCGCTCAGCTCTTCCCTGTTCATTGCCCAGTCAGAGTCCAGAGCAAGTGCAAAGAGTGACCAAGCCCAGCCTCGGGGGATTCTGCCACTGTCTGCGTGCCTGTGGTGCAAAAGGTTAAACAAACATCAAAACCAATCCTCTCTTTTACCGGTAAAAATGAAAGAAATACCGCAGTTAGGTCAACACATGCTGCAATCTCTATATCGAGGATCCCACCGTGTTTTGTTGAAGCCCCTCACTGTTACTGGAGACGGGTTGGAGCAAACGCAGTTCAAAAAATACTATCACCACAAAAAAAAAAAATTATTATAAATAATTATGTAAGGAAAATCTTAGAAGTAGTAAGTAGCAGTGTGACAATGTATCGATTTTGTGATATATCGCAATATTTTTTTGGAAGACACGATACCGATACCTTTAATGCCGATATTGATACTTTTGATGATGTCATATATTAGTATACAACATCATGCATATGAGACTTTCACAGTCAATAGAGGTAGATAATGGTCAGTTATACATTAGGGGTGGGCCATATCTTATCGCATGTTGTTATCGCGATATAATTTTTTGATATCATTGAAATTTTTAATTTTTTATATAATTTATTTTACGCTCAGCTCCATCAGAGCAGCATAAACACTGACTGTGGAACACGGGGACAGGTGGTTAAAAACTAAAATTAAATGAAGGATGTAAACTGCTTTAGTAGATCATATTTGCGAGGAAATTAGTATGCCCTCCTGGAACCTTCATCTTGACGTGGTGGAGGGATTTGAGCGCCCGAATGATCCTGGGGGCTCTGTTGTCGGGGGCTTCATGCCCCTGGTAGGGTCTCCCATGGCAAACAGGTCCTAGGTGACGGGTCAGACAAAGAGCGGTTCAGAAGCCTCTTATGAGAGACCAACAGGCCCGGTTAGAACCATGAGGCCGTCCTTCTGTGGACCCAACACCTGCAGGAGGAGCCATAGGGGCTGGTGCAATGTGTTTTGGGCAGATCCAACAGCTGCCCCCATGACCCGGCAACAGACAAGTGGAAGAAAATGGATGGATGGATGGATAATCTTCCCAATAGGCGTAAGGCTGGGATTTTGAAGTAATTTGTCCATTGTCAATTATATCGTGAAATATATCGTTATCGTGATATTTCTTTTTTATATCGTGATATAGATTTTAAGCAATATCGCCCTGCCCTATTTCACAGTCAGGACAGTAGAGGGCAGCACTTACACCAAGGACTATCACGTAAATGAATTGCCTATATAAACACAATCAGACAATCAATCAGCCCATGTTCATCCTTTACATTGCACATAAAAACATAGAGCATCTAGTTTAAAAAGTTAGAAATCACATGTTCTTTAAAAAATAGTGATATATAATATGTGCAATATATCAATTATCGCAGTATAGGCGTATTGTGTGTCATATCGAATCGTAAGGGACCCAGCGCTTCCCACTCCTGTTAGTAAGTACAGCTTTCAGACTTTAACCCCCACACAACCTCGTTTAGATCTAGGTCTCGGTATCATGTTTTTATATTTTTGCTCAGTAGTGCAGACCTTTTGTACGAGCTTATACTTAGATCATTTTAGCAGTGCCTCCTCATCACAAAGTTCACTTAACTTGCAAGTAAAAGCATTACTTTCTATGCCTATTGCGTGGATAATTCCAAAGTAGACCACCACTTACCACCTGCGCAGCTTTAAAACTAAATCTATTTAGTTTGCCAAAGCACGCCGGAGCCCACCCCGCGGGCGTTCTGCTCGCCTTTCCATTATGCCCTTGTCGAAATAGTTGCACAAATCTCTCACACGCTCCTCATTGTCCTGGGAAAACAAAAGGATAACCAAAATATTAGTCTTTGCTCTCTTTTGCGCGGTGGGAACTGCAGGTTGCGGGCAGGGATTCAGCGGCGTGCCATCTGGCGCGGAGCCTGTGGTATAATTGTGCGCTGACGCTCATTGACGGGCCGCTTTTCTTCCGCGGCTGCAGGCGGTTGTGGGCGGAAAAAAGCATTGTGCTCCGGTGCCAGCCCCGCTCTCCTGCCTCACCGCTACAGCGCGCTACGGGGGCATTATTAGCCATCATTACGCCATCATAACGCGGGGGTCACGACACCGCCATTACTGTAACAGCCGCGCATGGGAGTCGTGGAAACAGTCACGGAGGCATCATAAGAGTAAAACCAACTGGATTAGGAGACGGCAGAAAGAGCTGTCTGTGCTGCTAACAAGCTTATAATGCACAAGCGATGCCGAGCGGGGCGGGGAAATGTGCCGTTTCGTGCTATCTGATGTAGTGAATTATTTAGATAAAGGGAAGTTTCTAGAAGCTTTAAGTGAACTTTTGGCCTTGGTGGTGAAGTGGTAAGAGACTGCAGATGTGGTAGTCATTTTAAACGGGAGTTATTGCTGTTTCGTGTTGTCGTATTTACAATTTAAATAGTTGCAGCTACTGAATCACAAAGGGCTCAGTTGTTTTAGTTGCGAGCATAGTTTTAAGTAAACAACTTTCAACATGTCCTGAAACCAAATTGATGCTTGCGTTGGTTCATTTTTCAATCTTCTTCCAAATGGGACACTTAAGTCACTTTTTTTCTGTTTATAATAAAAGCTCCATTTGTCTTCGTACCACACACGGTATCTTCCCGTAACTGGACTCCTGCACAGGTGAACTCGAGTCATGCGGTCTTAGAAAACGTACAGAGGGAAAGCGTCATTTTGCAACGCTGAATATAATGGTGGTTAACGGAACAGAGAGGCGTGCTCGGGTTTTTGCCACATTTCCGCAGCATCCTCTCACTTCTCTAAACCGCCTCATCAGGGCAAGCAAAGGCCACGGCGATGTGTAAATGTAGCCACTCTCTGACTGTGCCACATCTGTATTTGCTAGAGCGCTTGTGAAAATATCTGCTGCTTTTTTTCTTTTTTTTTTCATTTTCTTTTTTCATGCCTCTGACAAGCGGGAACAGCGTGGTAATGTGGCGAATCCCTTGTGTTTATCCACTAATCTCTCTGGCTGATGCCGATTTGCACTACATGCTTGTCTAATCACAGCTTAATATATAATAAATATACTCGTATGCTAATTTGGGTTTGATGTCTTCTGGGACTCTGTGTTACACTCTTTCTAATAGGCCATGTTGGCACTTGCTTTAAACTTGTATCTTTATTTTCTTTCTAATCCTCGCTCTTTTGGGGTTTTTTTGGTCTGTTTCTGAAAGTTACACAAAGCAGAGACTTCAGCCATCAGGACATTTCCAAAAATAACATAAGCATAAAGCCATGCAATGCTTTCTCACAGAAAAAATATTTATTTATGGTATGATTAGGACTACTGAGGATTCAGATGGTAAAAATAGCAGAGTGGGCATGTTTTAATTAGACTGCCGGGAACTCTTTTCCTAAATGGAGGTCAAGTCCTTGCCTCCTCCACATACCAGAGGGAGAGCATGAGAGAGATATCAAGCAGCAGATGAAAAATATGGTAATTGGCAAGAAATATAGCCGTTTTTTTCTTTTAAGAAAGAAGAGCAAGTGAAATTTCCTGCTGATGGGGGTCTTACATCACTTGCTACGAGGACCGATAAGCAATGGTTTGGAGTCAAAGAGGGTATAGTGTTTCATTATTTTCAATTTAGTAGAAAAGATTACCTTCCTTTTGTAACTAAGTTCCATATCAACACTTTCTGCCTTTAGACAGACTTGACATTTACAACTTTAGCTTGAATACGAGCACATTTTCCATTCTCTACACTCCATTAAACAACCAGGCTGCACAAGATGGTTCAAATTTATCATTTCGTCACAATGTCAGCATCTGCAATATAACTTCAATGAGGTTATTCCAGTCGTAATAATATTCCGATTTCTTTGTACCAGGCATTTAATAACTGATATAGCCAAATAGTTGTGTGCAAAATGGCTTGTTTTTGCAATATTGTGCGGTCTTACAAAAGAAACACTCCCTTATCTCTTTTTATGAGGCTGTTTATCCTGCACTACTTAGCGCATATGATCCGCCTCACTCTTAGCTACACGAGAGGATTTATTTGCATCTGCTAATTTTGCTACTGGCAACTGCCCAACTTCCGCAAAGTTCACATCAAGTTGAAATACAGCTTGCACGGCCCCGCTAATGTATCGGCGTGGAATTAGCACGTTGCTAACCTCGCGCAAACGGACTTCCTTCCCGACCCGGTGCCAAACCAAACCGTGCTCTGTGCTCAAATAAACCCGGGGCTCTAGTGTCTCTGACCGGGCGCGCATGTTGTTTCCAATGGCGTGGGCTCAATGCACTTAGCGACAGACTAACAACCGCTAATTAGCAGCGCTCTGTAATAATCCATAATGATCAGGCTGAAAGAGTCACTCCACTCAACGACGGGCTCCTGATGGTCTATCATTTAAATCCAGCCCAGTGACGGACGAAGAGAAGCTGAGGGAGACATTTGGAGGAGGTGAAAGCGAGTTCCCCCCTGAGACGTGCCCTTACATCACCCCCCCCCCCCCCCCCCATCACCCCCCTTCCCCTTTGCCCCCGCTTCCTCCGGACCCTGCTCTACGGGCGCCCTTTAGGGCCCAGTACCTGATTGCAGAGTGCACTTACTTGAGACCATACAAGTGTGCGCCGCCTATGGCTACATCAGCGGGGACAATCACACCGCTCCTTTCTTTGTCCTTCAGATAAAAAAAAAAAAAAAACTGTAATTCCAACACTGTATAATTGGAATTGAAATGAACAAACACAACTGCACGTCTGTCTCCTTCACGCAGAACGCTTACTCACCTGTGAAGCGGCGTGCGTCCACTCGAATCAGCCGCAATCAGGCCCGTATGGCGCCGTGTGTGTGCATATATGTACCCGATGTGCCGCTTTTCCACAGACCGTACAAATTGAGTAAGATGTGCGTCGCGTGCTCATACGCGTTTAACATAATCCCGGGGTTCGGCGGGCGGTTTAACGCTGCTCCGCAAAACAACACAATCGAATGATCCTCCGCTGTCTCCGAGTGCTTTCATGCTTTATTTAAACCCAATTATATAGAAACATTACCTTTGTGTCCACACTGTTTTGTAATAATTCTGCTCCGTGACCCTTAAAAGCCACCAGCGCAGCCGGGTTTGAAACGTCTTAATGAAAGGAAACAGTGGAGAGTGCATTTAAGGAGACGGAATTAGCATTTGGAGCAGCGCCGTAAGTCCAACTCTTTTCAATGACGGTGTTTTGCGAGAGGTGTTTTCGACATTGTTTGCTAAACCGCGTATACATTCGTGCTCGAGACAGGCCGACCGCCCGGTGTTTGCATTGAACTGTGTGTGTCTCCACGCCGCGTTTGTACACAGAGGCAGTCATTTAAACACCCCTGCAGACACCGGCATCTTCTGAGCACACTCCTTCTTGCCAAAGTCGCCGCTGCCTCGGGTATGCCGCGTTGTCTTTGCTCTTCATGTCACTTACTTAAATAATGCCTCTGCCTCACAGTAATGACGTTAACCTCTGAACCCCGACTTTTTCTTCTGGACCGGAGGAGCTTACAGCCTGTAGGCCTGTGTAATGCCTCATTTGAAAGCTAAGACCTACAAAACTGATCGAAGTGTTGTGTTTGTCATATTTTTGACATTTTTTTGTTGCATTTCTGTGTTTTTTTTTGTTGGGTTGTCACGTTTTCGTAATATTTTTGTCATGTTTTTGCCTTTTTTTTTGTTGCCTTTTTTTTTCACTTGTAAAATTGTACACTTTTTGTCTTTTTTATTTTTATTTATTTTTATTTTTTTTGTACAATTTTCGTAAAATGTTTGTTCATTTCTTTTGCCACTTTTTTGACGCATTTTCATTCTGGTTTAAAGTCGCATTATGCAACTTTTTATGTGGAAAAAGAAGTTGATATCTGTGCGTATTTGACCTTGTAGTGACCCAGAGGCTGTATGAGTGGTCAGCATGGCGCCTTTACTTTCCATCACAGTGGTCTCTACGATGCTCCAGGATCAATTGTTTGGAAGGATTTCACTGCTTTCACCAGAAAACCTACAAAACAGTTGATCCTGGAGCGTTGTAGAGACCACCATGATTGAAAGTAAAGGAGCCACGCTGACCACCCATACAGGGTCACTACAAGGTCAAATACGCACAAATATCAACTTTTTTTTTTCACATAAAAAGTTGCATAATGCACCTTTAAGCCTCACTTTTGTCGCTATTTCCAAGAAGCTTTTCCATTTGGGAAACGCCGAACAGCAGAAAATGTGCTCGGTTACGGTGGGGATTAAGTGGTTAAGATCCCCGGGCCTTTCTGTGTGTGGAGTTTGCATGTTTTCCCCCTTGTGTAGATGATTTGTTTGGCCTCCTTTCTCCATCACCTAACCATTTGTTTCCCATTGACATCTCGCGCCAACTGTTTAGTTCATACCCTTTCTTCATTTCCGATTCTTTTTTTTCCTGGGCATCTGCGCAAACATAAACACACCCTTTCTGACACACAGATAACATAAAGTCACCCCCTTCTTCTTCATCCCGACGATTGGTCTGAACAGCAGGTTTGTGCCGAGCGCTTCTGCTTAGCTAAATGTACTGAACTGCTGCCATGTGGCTCATTGATTAGATACATATTTGCATTTAGAATAATTAGAACGAGTACACATGTGGGAGATTGCCAACAGACGAGAGCGCGGGCGATTAAATTATAAAATGTTAGCGTTCCTTGGCGCGGCATTCAAAACCAAATAAATACAAGTAGACCAGCGCGAAGACTCCAAAATCAAAAGTCTTTATCATCTCTCAAATCCGCCAAAGACACGGAGAAGACGCTCACTCGGTGGCGGGGCTTAAGTAGTCGTCTGCACACCGGCATCCTCCGACTTGTTTTGCTAAGTCACCATCACCTGCAGCTCTCCCCCTTTTTGTCAATTCCAGCTGGCAACAGAAAGTCACGCAGAGGGTAAGCAGAATTTACTAGTTTCCTTGCCGCTTGTCATAAAACCCGCCTTTTCTTGCCAAAAGCAGTCGCAAGAGAGTGTGTAATGGCAGCGCGAGGACGGATTTGAATTATGCAAAGGAAAACAAAGTACATTTTAAGCGGCGCGGTGACTACTTTTGTTCTGACGCTAAGCACACTCTGGATTCATCACACCCAAATATTGTCTTGTCGAGACCCTACATCCAAAGCATTCGATTTGTCTCATTCAGGACGTCTCGCGGCTCAGCCTTAGTCGCCGGGACGTGTCTTAACCAGCGCTCTCTCTTTCAGTTCCTTTATAGCCCGTGTCGGAATGCATTGAAGACGAGGGTGAAGATGTTTTTTTTAATGCCAGTGAAGGCAGAGGGCGGTGAGTGAAGAGAGACATCGCCGCACCCACAGGCGGCTTTTAAACACAGCCACACCCGACTACTTTTGATTTTATGAGACGCAGAGTCGATGGTCGCGCCGATGACTTCTCGCCATAGCTTTTGTTGTTCACGCGGCCGCTCGTAGGAAACCTCACAGCTTATGAGAAACTTTGAGTCGAACGTGTTTTCAGGCTGACTACTTATCTAACAGTGTCTGAGGCGACCATTACTGTCCATGTGCTACGGACTGTAACTAAAAAGTTATTAGCCCCACTGGCTCTGGAAGTTTGGTGCGGCAAAACAATAGGTTTACAGCTTTTCCAGGAGACTTGTTGTCGTGCAGCAACAACATCAAAATGCATACCCTTTTTGAAAATTGCCACTGTCCCGAAAGTTGAGTGACACTTTTCATATAGACGGTGGATGCAAATCCGTGTTGTTTACAAGTGCATTCGCTGTGTCTGGATTACGAGACAGTTCAAGATGATGGAGGACTATTTCCACGCTAGATTTTTGCATAATTAGTTTTGACAGCGTTCAGACTAATTTGTGGTTCCACTGTTAAAATCTGAACAAACATTACAGTGTGTACAGGAGAAACTCGGAAAATTAGAATATCGTTCAAAAGTTCATTTATTTCTGTAATTCAACTTCTAATTCATGATATTGACTCCTCACATGCAAAGTGTCAAGCCTTAATTTTTTACATACATACATACATTTGTTACTATACATATCTCACTTAATGTAATGAGTCTATCATATGTCTATCTAGGGCTGGGCGATATGGACCAAAAGTCATATCCCGATATACTTAGGTTGAATATCGATAACCAAATATCTTCTGAAATGCACGTGCTTAAAAGTTTAGAAGTTCATGTTTCAGCATTCTCTCAAAAGCTAATGCTCATACATGTTTTGTTTGCAAATCACTATTGCAAAAAAAAGTATTACACTATTTCCCCCCATAACCATTGAGCTGCACCGTAGAGTATTGTGCAGTTTTGCTCTTGAAACACTGCCGCTCCCACCCGCCGTCCACAAAAGGACAGCGAAGGAAGTGCCCATACATATTTTATCCCCTGGCCACAAGTGTGTACGCAGGCCTCCCGGGCGTGATCTCCTGTGTTCATATTTAAGCCCAGCTCACTCGCGAGAGGCACGTCCGACACCAGCGCCGGAGCAACTGTGGGCAGTAAAAGGCGCTTGTGGAGAGACGCCGTGGGAGCCGTTAGCACGTGTGAGCAGATTGTCCCATCGAGTGGAAACCATGTATACATGTTTATTACTCCTATTAGAGGGGCGCAGTGTCGAGAAACGCGCTCCTGAAAAATCAATCAGACTAAAATGCTGAGCGCGGCTTTACTGTAAGCATTTAGGAGGCCATGTGTAGCTGTGAGATAAAGAAATAGCTCTGGTTGACGGTGGAATGGGGCCATTGGGAGACTTACTCTACCTCTGGAGTTGGGTTACCCCTACTCCCACATTTTTGTTAATATTGTTTAGTAAAATATACATGATCCAGGACATTACAGGTGCAAGCTGTATTGTTCCTAAGGATAACTAAATGCAACAAGCTTTGCAAACGGTAGAGGCGAGCTATAGGAACAAGGCGCCAAATGTATTGAAACAACTGGAGCACAGTGGCAGGAAACATGTTTTAATGAGACACTTATATAAAGCAAAGGCGCAGTGTAAGTAATAATCTCCTCGCAACTTCTGTTTTTGTCCACAGAGACCGACCTTACTTTCTCCGAGACGCGTAGTGTAAATATAACTCGAATTCGTAATCTCTGTCTTTGATGTCAAGCCTGGTTATTATTGCACTGACCGCTCGGCAGACTCGTTTTCCAAGACGCTTTGGATGTGTGACTGATGGATGAATAAAAACTGGTGAATAAACGAGAGAACTACAATTGATTGCACATGAATCACACGTTGAATATCACAATTGGCGAGGGCAAACGCACACTGTTCAAAGAGTCTAGTATTATATATAAGACTTGCTAACCCTTAGACATATCCGAACATGCTCTGAAAGGCAGACCTTGTATGAGTTTGGCTGTTCATTCGCTCACAAAGACCACAAACTGAGTGAAATAAACTTTATTGAACGAGTAGGATGTGGCGGATGACGTTATGTTGCCGTTTTGGGGCTTCGCACGAGACGATGACGAGCTCTCGGGTCTTGTCTTTATTATTTAAATCTTCTGCCAATTGTTAATGCTCCTTGATGTGTTTTTTATCGCCACTCGGAATTGAATCTTTATTTAAAGAACTTAATTGCAAACCAAACCTCGGCTGCGCTAATTGTCAGAAAAAATTGCAATTAGATACAGTATTTAAAGTCTTATACAGCTATGGATAACAGTGTCTACGCGATCATAGCAAAGTTGTTGTTCGGAAGATATGAAAACTTTAAAACTCTATTTTACAAAAAGGTTATAAAGTGATTTTTCCTCAATTCTCTTTTTGAGCAACGCTCTCTCAAACGTCGATCTTTTTTCCACATTTAACACATTTCTGACGGTTAGCAAAAAAAAAAAATCCCCCCAGAATCCTGAGATATTAATTTCCCTCCGTATCGCTCATCCCTTCATTGTGTGGCCCTGGCTGCATTAAAAGTCGTTAACAGCGTCGCGTTGTGATAAATGTCCGGGGTAATGTGATAGCGGGTCACAGACAGACCCTGACACCCGGGTCGGGGGCCACGGGAGTTAAACGTATTCCATTTAGCCGCGTGTCAGATTGATACAGATGGCGCGGCGGCCAGGTATCGACAACGACATTGACAAACATATGGCCTCTTTGATTGCCGTTTATGCTGGCGACAAATTATCTGTTAAGTGCTAGCAACCCGATCCATTACTGGCACTGAGCAGCTTGGACGGGCGCCACCGGGGTGTAGGTTTACATGGAGAGGGTACAAGTGTCCTTAAGTGCGGACACTGTATCCATCATTTCCCTCTGAGGCCTCGCCCCACTCCCTAAAGTTTTAACCAAGAGCTCCAAAGGGGAACCAGCCCGATCCTCCTCCACAGACAATCCCGGTGACATACTGCTTCAGCCTTTTGCAAAAGATTGGATTCCTAATAGCTTTTTAAGATTCGGATTTATTTTTCAGCTCTTATGACAGCCGTGATTGAAGATGTTTCATTCCTTTGCGGGGCACGTGACCTTGGGAAGAATAATTACTGCCTCTGTTTTTGGAGAATGCTACTTTTTTACATCTTATCAATATGCCAGGCTGCGTCTTTCTGGAATGGAAAAGGGTTTAAATGATCAAAACTCGCTTGAAGTGGAATGCCGATGGAAGGATTTATTAGCGAGAGCGGGTTTTTTTTTTTCGGAGAGGGCGACGCTGAAATGAATGAGAAAGGTTGAAGTGAACCGTAAACTGTGGGCGGCCGTCTCCCAGAGCTGACACTGTGCTAATGTGTGAGTCTGGTCTTAATCTGATCCATGGATCATGCTGCAGCTAATTACCATCTGCTCACTTGCACTTCCTGGCTTCGGCACATTGGCTTGTTTTCAATTACATCCCTCCAAATAAAATTACAGCCTTCATTTTTATTTTTGGCCAAGTGAACGTCTTGTAGGGCTCCGTCTTTACCAGGTGAGGACCATTATGTGTGAGTGAAGGAAGTGCCAGCTGCTTATTTTCCCCACTGCGCTGATGGTGGGGTCCATGGCTCACACCATTCAAGCTCGACTGCTCTCTGCTCTTTCACATGGCGCTCGGCCGCCGTCCCGCTGCATACAGCCGTCATTTACAGCCTCAGCACACTCCAACCCTGGTATAAACACTTAGACCGGCTTTTGACCTTTGTTCCTTTTGTTCATATTTTTCTTTCTTCGGCTGCTGTCTTGCTTTGTAAATCCGACAGTGTTTCATTAAGCCTTTTATGCTCTACATGTTTCACCTAGATGCCGAGTGCTTTCAACCAAAGGTGCCACATCGCACCCTGCCAGCGCAAGTTCAGCCTGTACATATGGGAGCTAAACCACGTAAAGGAACACGGTCCAAGTATACAGTAGTTATATTAAATATGTAAATTTTCAACATGTTTAATTTTGTGTAACTAGACTTGGATTGTGTAACTGTATTTAAATAGGGAAAACGAGGAAGAGCTTGGTGGCTTATAACTTCACCCCTGTTTGGCCCCATAGAGGAGAGGAGGAAAGACTAAATGCTAACAACAGCTTTGGTCTTTTTGCGTGGCTCAGTGCACGCACAAAGATCAGACAGGTACATATAAAGCTCAGGTAAGAACATATCTCAGTATGGAAAACCGGCGGCCTGTTCCTTTAACATTATTTAGTAAACGGCTATCTGTGCAGTGGCCTCGATGCTAATGATAGTGTCTTATGTGAGCGGGCATTTCCAAATCTCTCTTCGAGCTTCAGCTAATAGGTGTTATTGATTTGGACTGCACAATGTAAGGCCGTGGCTGAGGTAGCGATTTTAAGGCCATCTTTCTCATGTTGATAAGTCCACATATTGGAAACACATTGATGCTGCTCGGTCCAAAACAGTGCAGTGGAGAAAGACAGAGATGCTGCTTCTTGGAAAGTGCTTATGATTGTAAAATCAGTATTGCCATGGGGATTTGGGTCGACCTTTACAGAGGCAGCTCCTGGAGGAAATATCCGGGTTTTATCATTTGCACAGATACAGCTGAACTAGTGTGTTTTAACAATATGCGAGTGACTGAATGGCAGCTGTGACCTTGTGATTTAAATGGACGATTAACATAGAATGTATGCCAACTATTTTTGCGGCATGTGGAGTCTTGTGACCAGATTAAAAATGATCTTTGAGTTACTTTGAAAAGAAAATAATCTGCTAAGACAGCGAATCCCACTGACCAAGTCATATTTGATCTGAGAACAGTCTGTACATGTGCTCTTACTCAAGTCTTTATCTCCAGTTGCTTTGATTTCTAAAACATCGGAGGTTGGTAGTTGCAACAATAATATTCCGACAATCTAGAATTTGGGGTTTTTGCAAACTGTTGGACTATTTGTCTCAGGGACAGCAAATGAGCACGAGTCCGGTACAAAGCATCTTTTCATTCGCTGATTAATGCCCTGGTACGTGGCCTCTGTCAAATAAATGTAATAAACCAAACTAACTAAACTAAAAGTAATTCATAATTTTATTGCAAAAATCAGGCACATGTTTGAGAGAAAGGGCTCTTTTTTTCACTATCTCTCAGCAGATATTGTACACGCCTAATATTTATTCATTCAAAGTGTGGGTACTGCTGCCACGAAAAATATTGACATCCACAGTAAAGAATTGGCAAGTCATGAAGTATTTGAGCAGCAGGCATCAATTGGCCTGTGCTTTTCCAATGTTCTATAGCGACTCCAGCGCTCAGTGGAATCTATAGCAGCGATAAAGAGCGTTCACTCCACACTGAAAGGCCACGCACAGGGCAGACAGAAATACACAAAAAAAACGCTGGACCTTCTGGAGCAAGGCAGCCAGAGCTCCCTGCTCCCTGCTGCCCTTTTCGATCAATTTGCACCGAGTGTAATCACAAAGTAAAAATTTCAGCTCCAGACAGACATGGGTGTTGTTAGCCAGCGACAGCCCCCTCACCATTAAAGGGGGTCCAGCCCGTGTCAACCGCGCTCACATATCTGGCTCGCAGACATAGCGTGGGCGAAGTATAAACATTTCCTCCTACCTGGCAATGACAAACACGCTGTCAGACAGATAGCTGGGATCGCTGCCTCTACTACCCCCCCCCCTCCTCATTGGAGCTGCCATTTTTAGCCAGCCTCCCAGTCTGACTTTGAGCTTGGCCTTTGATCACCTCCAAGGAAGCAGTTCTTTTTGATGCCCCATGCAGATAGGCGCAGGCAAAACAATCTCTCACACACACACACACACACCCCCACTTGGTCTTATGGCAACGTGTCATCCGGTGCATCATGTTGGGTGGCCTCCCATGTCATTATCGCAAATAGCAGTGTTTTGTGCAAATTGGCAGTGCTGCCCCCATTCAGGGCATTATAACTTGTGCTTTTTCGTCAGCAATATATTCCGAAGCGGCAGCGGCCGCGGCAGCACACACTGAAGCGACATCAACATCTGCTTCTAAAATGTGCCTTACAGCCCGAGTGCAAATTGATGTATTGGCAATGTGTAACTTTACAAGGGAAAAAAAAATCTCCCGACGCTCCATGTATTTTTAATGCTTCCCATAAATCGAGTCCGTCTGCGGTGGAGTTTACCCCGAATTACCCCTCACGACTGCAGCAGCCTGTTGTCCAAATACACAAGGTCAAAACAGATTTCCAGTTCCTTGATATGATACGGTAGGACTAATTACCCTTGCAGTGCTTTGCCACAGGTCACATGAAACATTCAAACTTTGCCCTCTTGTAAAGTCGGCTTCTGTTTATTGTCCGTTTTCATAACACGGGCTTCTTCTTCTTCTTCTTCTTCTTTGAATACAGGCCAATTTGTCTGGGGTCTGCATCGTGTTACCGCAGATAAAACGCACCTTTTGAGCGCCAAGTTGAAATTCAGAGAAGGAAGTATGACATGGCCTCAATGGGAAATGTAAACAGCTTCTGTTATTCAGAGGCAAATACAATGCAGCCATTTTTCCAGACCTTTTTATTCATATTTGCATTTCACTTTGTAGCAGTCTGGTGCTGAAGTCATTTACATTTCTTTTCTATTGGAAAACCAAAACCAAAACAATATCTGCTTGGACTTTTTACATTAGTACATTAAAAACAGTACTGTAAAATATCTGTATTCAGGCCTTACCAACAACTGAAGACCCATTTTTTTATTGTGCTTTAAGACAGTGGTTCTCGACTGGTATGGTGTCAGGACCAGTGTTGGGAACGTTACTTTAAAAAAGTCATTAGTTATAGTTACTCACTAGTTGTTCCAAAAAGTAACTGAACTACTCTATAATGAAAGTAACTTGTTACCAGGGAAAGTAACTATTTGCGTTACTGCGTTACAGACAGGGGTTTGTATATGTACTATCATGTACAAGATGTTCATAGTAACTGAATGAACTGAATGGGGGGTAGAGTAGAGGGGGGGCCTCTGTGACTGAATGGTATTGACCAGTATTTGCGCCGCTGTTTTATTGTAGGAATACGGTCGTATTCAAAGAGAATGTTTTTTGGAGCAGAGAGCACAAACTCTGCACACACAGGCAGCGTGAGTACTCCCACCCCTCTCCGCTGCTCCCCCCATGCTGACACCGCGGAGCTCATTCAGTCCAATTGTAACGAGCCACTTTGTTGACCCAGTAACGATAACGGCGTTGTAACGACGGGGAGAGTAATGAATTATGAAAAATAAAGTTATTTTAAACGGCGTTATTCCAAACACTGGTCAGGACCCACAATCACCCTGGGATGACAAGCAGTGACCCTAATACAACTTAGACTTGTGACATTTGGGCTGCAACTAACGATTATTTTGGTAATCGATTAATCTGCCGATTATTTTTACGATGAATCGATGAATCGCTTGGCTGTAAAAGGTGCATAAAAAAGTAATTTTTTGATTTGAGGCTTTGTTGTTGGAGTAATATTAAAGTGAATGTTTGTAGGAGGTGCAGCTGAACTTAAAGCTGCACATGAACACACGCACATGTTTCTGTGAACAGGCCATTCCTCATTTGAAAGCCAAGAACCTTCAGAGTTCAAAGCATTACTTCAAAGCACAGATAGATCATTTATGAAATTTATATTGTACAAAACACCCAAAGTTTGGTCAAAAATACTTAATCTTCATGTAATTTTTTTCTGTATTTGAGTCTGTGTAAACCAAAAAAACATTAATTGATTACTAAAATAGTTGACAACTATTTCAATAATCGATTTGTTGTTTCAGCCCTATGAGGCCCTATGTGAAATATTGTCTTTTTCTCAAAAATTGCTGTTCTATAAGCATTAACAACCCGATAACAGTCATTTTAACAGACTTAAGTAGTGATTCTATAACATAAATATTAAAATAAATGTTTTCTGGGAATCACAGCTTTATAACAGTGATACAAGTACAACTCCAATCATGGTCAATAAATGGAGTGTACATAATATGGCAGATAAACACTATAATTTAGGCTCAATGTTTTTTTCCTTATTTTATATCCTGTTTTGTAATACTTTAACAATTTTACCGACGTGTTTCATCGAGCTTCATGTTTTGCAACTCGTGTGTTATAAAGGATTTGTTAATACGCACTTTGAGAACACGGGTTTCCTGAGATTTCCATATATCAAACTTCAAATTGTGTGATCCTGACAGGCGTATAGGGGAGTATGAACACTTTCTGAGCCCACTGTAAACGGAGTACATTACATCTGCTCCATAGTCTCCATATTTGATTTAACAGCCAATAAATTACATTTCGGCAACTTGAAGCATTTCGGTTCATGTCATGTCCAATATAGCTCAAGATACATCAAGCAACAGGACGGGAGAGAAATGAGGTTAAACATCTCAACGACTACGACTGGACCAGAACAGAAAGCATTGAGTGGGTGGCAGACTGGAGCGGGAGTGAAAATACGATGTTGTATTCACAGGTCAGAGCAGACTGTCAAATCTTTAAGCAGATGGCCCAGTGCAGTAGCGGACCACACCGGGAGTCACTCCTGTCAGCTAAAAAAGGACACTGCTAAATGATCAGGACGAACAAACTTGGACTGGAATCATCTGACTTTGGGAGCCCGCTGTATTGCGTTTACATTTACATTGCGTTTTTACTCATTCTTACGCGTGCTTATATCATAAACATGTCTGTAGATTAGTTGTTTAACCGAGAGCTCTTTCTCCAGTTCGGATTGATCCAAATCTAAAAGCTTCTTGACAGGAGAGCAATGGCCGCTGGTTGCACTGGTTTATGACCACGACGCTATGGGCCGCCATTGCCCGCCATTGCTGCAGTTCCTCCATATGTGGGTGGCAAAACAAGCTTGTTTTCCATTAGTTAGCATTGCACTTTCCACACGTTTTAAGCAACTGTAAAGCCTGGTTTTTAATTTTTTGGAACTTTGTACAGCTAGATATGGCTCCTGTGATAACGCGCGGTTAGTTACAATTAAAGAAACCAGGCTGGTTTTTGTAAGGTACATTTTAGAAATCTCGTATACTTATGAGGTCCGGACTTTGACTGACAGGCCGTTAGCATGAGAGCTAATGGCGTGGGCGTGGCTACGACCGAACTACATGCCCAACCAGGGGCGAGTCTACGGTGAAGATCCCGCCCTTTTGCCCTTCTTAGGAACATGGTCCATCACAGCATGGTAGGAGGAGTCTGTAAAGCCGCCATGATTTCCCTTTCGAACGTAGTTATTATGGCAAACGGGTGAGGAGACGGAGTCTATTATTATGTCTCATAATTTCATTTTTTTAGTGTAATGTTACTAATGAAGCCACAAATTATGTTAAAAAAACATGTTTAAAAAAAAGCAACAGAAACATGACGGAAATGCAGCAAAAAAGTGA
The DNA here is from genome assembly GCA_021464625.1 of Proterorhinus semilunaris. NCBI lineage: Eukaryota > Metazoa > Chordata > Actinopteri > Gobiiformes > Gobiidae > Proterorhinus > Proterorhinus semilunaris. Next base: position 14,584,381 of record CM038355.1, on the reverse strand, counting down.
AGGAAACGCAATAAAAACGTGACAACAAAAACGAGGAAAGAGCTTAGATGAGTTTTGTAGGCCTTACCTTTCAAATGAGGCGTTACACTGGCTTATAAGCTGTGAACTCAAGAAGCTTTTTGCTGAACTAAAGAAAATGTGCTCGGTTAAGGCGGGGGGTTAGAGGTTAAAATAATTGCCATTCATAAGCAATAGACCCGGTGAAGACTATTTGAAGACATGTCCTCGAGTTGATTTATACTGACACTAATTGTTGGTCTCATAGATGCACAAACCAGCTCTCTGCTTGTCACCATTTTGGTTAGAATGGGAAATAGAATTACATATTGGACCAGTGTGTCACATTTCATTAATTCACCAGCCGTGCCCGCTTTGAATCCTATCATTTGCATTGTAAAGGCTGTTTTTTCCCGGTCATTGTGCTGTGTTTTCGCAGTTTAAATAAACATGGCACATCAGGCTCCAAACTTTCTCATTGGCACCGCCATTACTAATTCATCTAAAGTACTCCGCGCATCTAGGACTCCTATTTAGAACTGGGAAACCAAAACCGCGTAGTTCACTCATGTGAAGACGATGGGCTCAATCATCGTATTACGCGTCGCCACAGCCCCAAATAAAAACTGTGGCGAACATTTTCTGTGCATATTTGCAATGTTCTTGGTTTATAGGAGCATTATGCAAAGCACACGCCACAGACACAGCAATGGTAAAACACTGTTGTTCTCTTCGTAAAAAGCTGTAGTTCACTTCTGTGCAAAAAGAAATGTCCAGCCAACATCACAAAGTCAAGCTCGAGCCCATTATGTGCCCGAGTGGAGACAAGTGGAACGTGTTGTTATGCTAATGCATGTTAATCAACTCCTCAGCTGAACGAGCGCTTACCCTCTAACATTTGTGATATTGAAGCACAGCGCACATGCAAATGTTTTCACTGCCTCCTCCCGCTGTCCGCGAGCTCGATAGAAGGCGAGAAAAATGATCACGGTGGCATTTTATACATGAATGCATCAACGCAGCGTCCAAACAGGTTGATAAATGAGGCAGGCGCGGCACACCTAATATGTATCTGGGGTTTTCTCTTTTTCTCAAATGGGGGTGTAATGGCTTGTGTCTAAAGCACATACACCAGTACCAGCGTCTTCCCCATAGCTCGGTGGGTCAAAAAACGTTTTGTGAGTTCAACATTTTCAGGGTCAAACTGACAGTCGATTTTGTCGCTGTCTGTTAAAAAAATCTGAATCTTAGACTTAGTGTGATTTTTTTTCTCTGCAGTGAAAATGCTTTCTTTTGGCACTTTTTGGAAAGTTTATTTCTAAATGTGAAAAAAATAAATAAATACAAGAATGAATGCATGATAAAGGAGCCAATATGCACACAATAAATGCCATCTGGAGCAAGGCACGTTAACAAAAGCAACAGAAATATAAAATCCCTGCCTAACTCGAAACAATTTCGATTCATCAAGAAACCGTGAGATTGGTAAAAAATAGAATAGGACTGTTTCCAGGGAAGTGGACATGCTTCCGACATCCAAGATTTTAAAACATTTTGTGCCCATTTTCAGATTGGACAAAGATGTTTAAAAAGCAAGCAACCTACTGTGATTCGCCACTGGCTGCAGTTTTATTCTTTGAAAATAGGGCTTGTGTAACTGGATTAGCAGTGGGGGGGCACGTATCAGGCTGGCTGGTTACAATGGCTACACAAGGTGCGTTTGTGTTTGAATTGCAAAAATCAGGCCAAGTTCAACCTGTTGTAATTAGTTGGATATAGTTTTTTTTCCCTCCAGTCTCGTAGTGAAGCTTAAATCTGGACTGGGTTCGGTTGAGTTGACGTTTCTTCTTAGCTCTTGTGGTCAGGATTAACTCCCGTGTGAGCGCTTGATTTGGACCCTTTGCTTAAAGGACAACTAAGCACCAAATCAACTTTTTTGAGCTTATAAACTGCATTAATATGTTTCTTATAGTGCTCTCTACATGTCCTGGTCAATGTTTTGACATTTTAGTGCAAATTAGATAAAATCTCACTTTTGAGCCTAAAATCGTCTGTGTAGCGCCCTCTCTACATTTTCGGCTGCACTACATTTGAATCTCGTGCCCGTCCTCCCCATTGGCTCTGCAAGCGGTGTGACGTCACGTTGTGTGTGTGACGTCCGTCGCTCTGCTGCTCGGGTATAAAAGCCAAGTCTCGCACACGCCCCCGTAGCGAGTTGGAGTTGGAATAGCGAGCGAGCGTTTTACATCGATTTTCAAGTTAGCAATTTATTAGCATAGTATTTAGTTAGTTCTTTAGCGCAGCGCTTCTAGTGCAGTAACTTTAGTCAGGTAGTTTAGTAGCTGTTTTGTGACGTGAGCCCAACATGCCGGTCACAGAGCGGCCAGGGACCGGCCGCACAGAGCGGCCAGGGAGCGGGAGGATGAGGAGAAAAGACCCGAGACGGGGATTTGACCTACAGGCTCCGCTCCGTGTGTGAACCACAGCACTCATATCCCCGACATCTCCTCCTTAAAAAAGACAAATGTAACCCCAAAATACCCAGATTCACTTATTTAGTGACATGGCTGGATGTTTTCACGTTGAAACTACAGACACGATAACGCTGTATCGGGCAGACAGCGCTCATCAGGGCTGTCAGTGTTTATGAGACGGGGCTGAGGGCTTTTTACTGTAGTCTCCCCCAGGGAGAGCGCACAGACACCGGGGCAGCGGTTAGCCATCCCCTGCCTTGGAGGCTCAGAGCGGGGCAGTGTGTGACTGAGTGTCCGCTAAAGGAGGAGGAACGGGGAGATACGAGCGCCAAATGTCCGCCGCGTGTGCTCGGCATGTAGCCGGTACGACGGGCTCGAGAGTCCGGGAAAGTGGCGCCACATGTCCGGAGAAGCTAGCCGGTGCGAGAGGCTGAAGTGTCCGGGAAAGTGGCGCCACATCGTCTAAATGCGGCATAACGGGAGTCAGTCAGTCCCGGTCACACATGGTCTGAGACTGTCAACAGAGCAGAGACCGCCCACACACTCCCCCTCCCCGCGTCCCCCCAAAGCCTCCCGCCACGCCTCTTTCGCTGAGTTTTTTGAATTTTGGGAGTGGGTGGAGTAAGATCTGGAAGGGGTGTTTAGTAGCTCTTTAATGACTGGATTGAGAGCTAATCACCCAAACTCTCGGTCATTAGCGCTCAAGTGTTCAACCCTTTGTGGCTGCGGAAACGGTTAAATACAAGCGCTGCATTTTGGCAACCTGTTGTCTCTCCACATTGATCCTGCGGTGTTGACTTTGCGGCGCAAGACAAAGACAGTGTCAACATGGAGCAGCGGCTTTTTGTCCCAGAGGAGCTCAGCGGGTCCACACCTGTGCTCGTCCCCGGAGGCGATGAGGGATGGATCGGCCGCTGTATTGACGCCTCACATCGTCACTCGCTGTTAAATCCACCCTGGTGACTGGTTTTAAGCTCCCCGCAGTGGTATCGCAATCATCGGCAAGGTGCAATCACAGCTCCGGTTTGATTCGGAGGACTAGCTTGACACGACGAATCACATTTCACAGTGACAGCAGCGCGCCGGCATGGTTCGGGGCTATATGCGAGTTCACGCGCAGCCATCTTTGGGATAATAGTTTGACTTGCTTGACGAGGCAGACTGCCGTGAATTATGACTCAGGGAAGTTACAATCCACATATAGTTTTCTGCCAGTGTTCAGTCATACAAAATGTGCCCCTTAGGCTTAGCTTTATGGCTTATGTTAGTTGCTTTATCCAAATTTTTATTTTCAGACCTGTGATTTTTCAGGATTTATGCAGGGAGCAGACATTTAGTGCGAGAAACTTTTGAGAGACTGGCGAAAAGGGAAGGTTACTCTTACTGTAATGAAGAAAACAAAAACAGCTAATCGTGGCTAAAAGCTAGATGGCCACAGCTAGAGGAACGAACGAGTTCACAAATTAACAACGTGCTGCCGGGAGAGGCTTGTCAACGATGCAGTTCCGCCTCCATGCCCAGGTAGTTGCCAAGGCTGGTGCGACTTATAGTCCGGAAAATACGGTAATTTCAATGGCCCAAAACTGTATTTTTAATGTCACAAACCATGCTACAATGTTGGTCTCTCATCAAAAACAGCCACTTGCACAGCTTTGGGTGATCTTTGGAGTTTCACCAGTGGCTATTCTCAGCACCGTGGCGACATCTCCCGAAAAGCTTCCCCTGTTCCCAAACAGCTTCATGAAAAATGTGTCGAAACAAAAACGCAACAGAAAAGTGACTTAACATGAGGAAAATATAAAAGCTTCTTGGTAAAAAAACAAAAAAGACAAAAGCGAGGATGAAAATGCAACAAAGGAGCGACAAAAACGTGACGACAAAGCAATGAAAAAGTGACAATAATGTGTGACGAAAACGCAACAAAAAGGCCAAAAAAGAGCAACAAAAAAGTGATGAAAAAGTTACAAAAAAAAAGCCACAAAAGAGCAACAAAAAAAGTGACAAAAATGCAACATGTGACAAAAAAGCAATGAAAATGTGGTAAAAATAAAGATAGATAGATAAATACTTTATGGATCTCACAGATGGAGAAATTCAATTTCAAATGTGACGAAATTCCAACAAAAAACCCAAACAAGTGGCAACAACGCTTGGAAGAAGCTTAATTTAGATGAGTTTTGTAGGACTTTCGAATGAGGCGTTACACTGGCCTATAGGCTGTAACCTTTTAGATTTGGGTAAAGCTGAACTAGAGGAAATCCAGTCGATTAAGACGGGGGTTAAGAGATTAAGATTTGCAAACAAAGAAATATAACCAAAAGCAAACTCGATTTCTTTGAGTAACTTCCGCCAAAACTGCAGTTGAGTGTGTTTCAGACGATGATTGTTATTTTTCTGACATAGGAATCCAATTTAATGATTTTTAAACAACTTTCATGCCCAGGGGAATTCCTCTTTTTAAAAAAATAAAGCGTGGAGGATTGCCAGAGAAGTCAAGAGAAATGTGTACCGTAATTTGAACCTCCTTCATGTCACTGCCTTTGCGAGTTGTTTCCCCCAGTTTCGTAGTTTCTGTGCCTGTTAGAGTTGAAATAGTTTCCCACCTGTGCGCCTCACCTCCCTCATAAAAACGTGCCTCGGGGGGGCTTAGCTGTTGCTCCGATCAAAATGCAGGCAGCGCTCAGCGAAATGATAATTACTCTCACCGTTCGGATTGAAGATTGCATATTGGATGTGATATGGTGCCATCTTCCTCAATATTGGATAGAGCTGAAAACGCCGAAACAAGTCCTACAGGCGTATCTCAATCAGGGTTTTAATTGTATGTTTTGGCGATTACAATCGTGTTACGGAGCGCAATCTTTCTCATTCAAACGACTCGCCAATGCTAATCAAGTTATCTGTTTACCGCACGCACTTTTTTCAACGGACGACCCGCGGCTATTGTTTTTGATTTCTTTTATATATAATTTTTTTTTTTTGCCTGGTTGGAGCTGACCTGAGGCTGGTGCTGTGTAAACACGGTGGAAGAAGAGAAAAGCAGAATAATCCCACCATTGAAAAGCCGCTGTGTCTCCGGCGCTTGTGGCAAACGTCCAAAAAGTGAGCTAACGAGATGCACCAGAGAAACTCGGTGTTCCTCCGGCGACATGGCTCGGTTTACTCAAGCAAGGCCAGCGACAGACACAGAGACTGGATTAACATGCAGCCAGCTTTGGGAAGAAGGGGAGAGAGTTTCACAAAAAACAAGACGTGACTTCAGAAAATGGGGAAGCTCAACACCGAAGCCATATTAAATCTCCCGCATTCCCAACATTTTGATCCATTTGAGAAGCGCGGTTTGAAATCGATGACAAAGCGGGGCCTAGTTTATGCAAAAATAGCCTTTCCCGAGCTTTAAACCGTGTTACAGTGTTGTTTCCACTTCAGCATAACTGAAGCGGTGTTTTGTTTTATTTGCCCATGTTAAAGTAATCCTCCCTCTCCCCTCATGTTTTCATTTCATTTTCATTTTGCATCAGTATAATCAATTCAAACATAGAAGGATGTCTTGTCTTGCATAAAATTGAGGCAAATCATTTTCTCTACAAGTGTCAACTACGAGATTCAAACAGTAAATGAAACTCATCACCAACAAGATAATCGTTGCAGAGGTCGACATTTTCTATCAATCCCCTTATATCAGCCCGCTGTCTTTGCGAGTCCATTATTTCCAGTTCTTAACCTCTTAACTCCCACCTGAACCGAGCACATTTTCTCCAGTTTGGCTTTACCCAAATCTAAAAAGCTTCATGAAAACAGTGTCGAAACAAAAACGCAACAGAAAAGTTACTTAAAGCGATGAAAATGTCAAAAAGTGACCAGGAAAAAGATCCATCAAGATTAGGCTATATCCACACGAAAACAAAAAGCTTATATTTTCAGAAACTTTCTTTGTAAGCACGAAGCCAGCTCAGTAAATGTGTGCGTCCACATGGGTCGACTCAGGTCCTTGAAAACGGTGTAATTCATCTGTCAGGCCTGTGTGTGGCGCTGTGACGCTCACACAGATAATAGAACAAGATGTAGAGGGCGCATGCGCAGTAAACTTGTGTGGAATGTAAACAGTGAAAATGAAACGGATTCAAGGATTTACGATTTACAGAAGAGACGAGGAGGCGAGTTTATTCTTCAGACGTAACGGGACTAAAGCAGAAAAATCTGTCAGTGACCGGATTTTGACTGTCGGACCGACTCAGCCGTGTTTTTCTACTTGTCACCTGTGGCTTGCGGATTACAGTGGAGCAAAGAGGAGCGGAGCAAAACCATCATAGATCCAGGAGTAAAACTAATTCTAAGGTCAGTAGATTATGGACTCCACGCTGGTGTGTGATGTCATCGTTTTAGTAAAAGTTGCGGAGACGTCGTAACAACGGCGCCACGTAAACGGCGTTTTGAGATCTTTCCACTCTGGGACCTATTTTGGAAAATGTTCGTTTACAGACCCCAAAAACGCCGGACTCATATGGACGATACACTGGATTGATCTAATATCTTTGCGTTTGGTCCTCAGCTTGACTTCGTATGGACAGGGCCTTAGTTTGATAGGTCTTCGCTTTCAAATGAGGCGTTTTGGGACTATAGGCTGAAACCTTTTAGATTTGGGTAAAGCTGAACTGGAGAAAACGCACTTGGTAAAGGCAGGGGTTAAGAGGGTAAATTCAAATGGCATGTCTGTAGGTCAGAACTAAGTAACTTGTTTACCTTAATAAATCCCTTTTGTAGTCCCTCTGGGGGTAATACAAGTGTTGATGAGATGATTGGGGGGGTCTTTCATCTCCCCCTCTGCCCTTTGGCCAGAAAACCACACTTGCAGCTTTGCCTGCTCCGACCTGGAGCACCAATACACACGGAATCACGAAGAAGAAGCTAACAGGCTAACGGCAAAGCTAACTGTGGGCTAGCGCCACTTAAACACTATTTACAGCCAAGTTTGTCAGCGTAGTATTTACTCTCACGGACAATTAATAAGTAAAAAAACGCAACATGCTATGACACCTGCAGTGGCGCTTATGGCCTCTAGGGGCACAAGTTACTTAGTACTGCATTAATTTCCACATAAACATCACAGGACGACATGGTTACACATTCTCCTCGCCATTTCTGTATGAACTGGTTCTTCAGGATTCCTTCCACTGTGAGTTTCAGCCAGTCGTCTAAGATCTGTTTTACTTGCATGAAAACGTTGCCCTGGAGGTGTTTTCTAGGCATGTATGTTATAAATCCAAGGCTATAATAGTTCCAAAAGTGTAAAGAAAGCATTGTATTGAATAATAGGTGGTATGGGACGCTGGTAGATTTAGGTCACCCTTTTTACTTCCTCAATTGTAAGCATTTATTTACAAAGCAATTTGCAGCAGGCCTTCCACAGCTTGATCAAGGGATTGTCACTTTTTTTTTCTGGCAGTAAACAAGATTTTCTCGTCTGTTATTTTGAAACTCCCACACAGTTTAATAAAGCAAAGTCGAGTTGCAAAAAAAAGAAAGAAAGAAAACAAAACACGGATTTGAACGTCGTCTTCTTCAGTCTTTCCACGGGAGCGCGACGAAACTGTGAAAACTGCAATGTTTGCCCTTCTTTCCACGCTTTTGTGGGACCGGGGGTTGGATGGGACGCCCCGAGAAAAAAGAAGCCCGTTTCCATGTGGGCAGGAGCCGCATTGTTCTGCTGTTGGATGATCTTCAGATAAGTGCCATTGTGTCGGAGCTGCCAGAGCAAACAAAACCGTGCCTTTAGGGGAGCAGCCTCTTGTGTGGAAAAGGCGGCAACACAAAACTGGCAGTTAAAAAAAACTTTTAAGGAGATTTGGAGCATCTGAATAACCCACTGACTGGCCTTCGAAGTGCACTTTGTTTCAATACGGAAACACAAACCCGTTAATCCACTAAAGGTACTTAAATATTACTCATGCATTAGACAGAAAGCCTTGAACATGGAAAACTGCTGACTGACTGACTGACTGCAAGTGCTTATAAACATAAATGTATCGGCTTTATCCGATAATGATGAAGATATAGGCCTTGACTTTGAGCAGAAATGATTTAGTTTAGGGCCAAATGCTTCATTTAAATTAAGGCACAAATGAATGACCGTATTACTGACCTAAAGTGATATCCGTGTAGCTCCTCCACGTTTATTAAACTATGGATATAATAGATTCCGTCCCTATTCATTTCCCTTTGTGGCGGGAGGGAATATCTCTCGGCCGCTAAACCATTCTTCGTGGATCAATACAGGGTAACTCATTCAAGGGGTGTATCTATGAGTCACTTAAGAATACCATTGAAATCTCATCATTGCTTTTAATAATGCCGTCTCCACTGTATACTCGGTTTGCCTGCATAACCCTGGGTAGAATATGCAGTAGAAGTAGTGGTGCCCCTTAACAGCTCAAGTGCAATTTATTTCCACTTCCTTCTACTCACTACAGCGCCGCGCACATTTTTAACTAAGCCTGCCGGTCTCTAAACACATCCAGCCCATATGGATTCTGCACCAGCCGTGAGATTGAATGCTATTATTTCCGCAGTCTGACAAAGACTGACAGTGAAATTGCGGTATAGCCCGCGCAACAGGCTCTCGCTCACAGTATAATTAGTCATTAAAATTAAACTATCGCTTAAGCAATTTGATGTCAAAACTTTTTAATTGCAATTCTAAACGCGACGTTCTCCTCACGCTGCTTGTTTAGCGTCGTATGTCATCACCTGTCAGTCGGGAGCGGATGTTTGAGCCCATTCTCTGCTGAGTTGAAATTGTCGCGCGCACAGCGGTCAGCCCGAGCCCGCAATTTGAAACTCGATGAGCTGGACCACACGTGTGCTTTCTTTTGTCGCTCACTTCGGCGTTTAATCGCGGGGAGGCAACTGTGCCATTACTTCCTCCCCACCTGCAGAACAATGGGCTGCTGTGGAGAGTGCGCCGACAATGGGCTGCCCCTGAGCTGAATTTACTGCGCTGCAGAAAGAGGCTCATGGCACTTCACCACAGATATCAGACAGACCAAGTGCCAGTGCTTCCTCCGAGTATTGGAGCTCTAATATCTCGGATACAAGACGGTTTAAAGGTTCTGTGTTATTCGTTAGTCTGTCTTTTAAACTATCTTTGGAGATTTTGGCATTGGTATGCGATATAACTTTTTATAAGGACATGTTAAACTACCCATTTCACTTTAAGCCATCTTACATAGTTTATAATAGGTTTGACATTTCTTGTGATTATTAACTGCCTTATTGTAAATGAACACCGGATGTGTCACAAGTAGAGGTAATTATTCCATAAATATTAACGTGCTACCATTTCGCTGGTTTAAAACTATGAATTCTTCTTCTTATCACATCAAATTCAGTAGTATTCAGAGAAGCATGAAAACTATGAGTATTTTTGACACAAAAAACATGGACTCATCCTTTTCTGGCACAAACGGGATTAAAGCGATTTAAATGAAGCTAAAAACAATACTTACTACCTTTTATAAAGACCCTATTTATAGTCGAAGCGTCAGAACAAGGAGCCTAGATTAATTTGTCTAGAATACACAGTAGTATTGAGTAATGATATCAGCATTGTGGGTCAGTGTTTTAAGCTCTTCAGGGGTCTGGCTATAGAACTGCACAAATATTTATGAATAAGCTGATATAAGTTTTTCATAAGCGCATTATGAAATAAAGCTGTCGCTGTCTATTTCTTCTTGCTTTTGAAAACCTTTTGGCTTTGGAAAAAAAAACGATAATCATAATATTGACTTTACAGATAATTTATTGGATGAGAGTATTCAGTTCGTTCTGGCAGGCTTGGCCATCACACGAGTTTGCATAATTCGGGTCCGCTCATCTGCATTTGAAAAAAGGACATTGGCAACACTGGCCTCTTGTTTTGTAAACACAGATAACCCTGGTGGGAAAGAGACTTCTCACAGCAAAACCCCACAATGACCAGAGTAACAGGAAAAGGTGACATTTAGGACTAGAGCTGGGAAATATATTATCGTCTACAAGATAATATTGAAATTGCTGTTTGGATGATATGCAAAGTAAATTAAGTGTATTTCAAATGTGAAAGAAATGTGGGGAAAATGTGGGAACAATTGTAAAACAAAAATGGAGAAATTTTTTTTAAAGGGAAAAAATATAGCAATATATGGTGAAATATATTGTGAAAAAAAAATGGATACAATTTTGGACAGTGTTTTTTTCTGCCCTCGACAATTATCTTTTTGAGTGACAAAGCACAGTTTTTGCATATTTCTAATGGTTTGCAAAAATGTCACCAGACATTCCAGAAATCCCCAAAATATTGAGGTACCGTATTTTCCGTACTATAAGTCGCACCAGCCAAAAATGCATAATGAAGAAAGAAAAAAACATATATAAGTCGCACCAGCCTTGGCATCTACCTGGGCATGAAGGCGTAACTTCATCGTTGACAAGCCTCTCCTGGCAGGAGATTAAGCACCCATTTGCAAACTCGTTTCTCTAGCTATGGCCGTCTAGCTTTCAGCCCACAATTAGCTTTTTTTTGTTTTCTTCATAGCAGTAAGAGTAACCTCTGCTTTTCGTTAATCCCTCACAAGTTTCTCACTCAGTCCAAACTTTACAGTTTTGTTAATGTTCAGTGGTACAATAAGTAAGTAAGTAAGTAAGTAAGTACTTTACTTGTCATTGTACAACCGTACAGGAGTAGCAGATACTGGTACACAAGCCTAAAGTGCCCTCTAGCGGCATCGAAAATAACAAACGTGGAAGAATTTTTTTTATATATATAAGTCGCACCCCCAGCTAATCTATGAAAAAAGTGCAACTTTTAGTCCACAAAATACGGTATTAATTTTTCTCAATAGAGTTCAGGATTGTATTGTCATGTCGCTAAGCATCATGGGATTTGCAGCAATAATAAACGAATGGAGATTTTTAAAAGGTAAAATACTGGGGTTATTGTTCCCATTAAAACACTTGGACACCAAAGTGCGTTAGACGTATTTACCAGTAGTGACTCAACAGCTAGCGGAGTTGTTCATGTGGCGTCTTCAAATTGCATAAGCTTCAGTTCGATCTCTTCAAAAGTGTTCTAAGATACAGGCAACTCTTGTATTAGTTTAGCAGTTCATATTTCAAATTGTACTCAAATGCCTGCTGACGTGTGAAAAATGTACTTTGTGAACTAATACAATTGATCCCAAACCTTAGCATTTCTATATATTTTGCCAAAGTGGCTCAGGCCTATGAAGCATGGCGTGTGAACTGTTTGTCCAGTGACTGTGTGTACAAGGCGCCAACAGACCTCACACGGTTAAACATTAATCTTGCGTCTATATATTCCCACGCCGGTGCACTGCCTCTTCTGAATTCTAGTTCCTTAGGTATGCAGGTGCAGAAATATCTTATTCCTGTTCCCCATCATTAGAATGCGCTCCTGCATTTGTTTACAGAGCAGATGCAGTTATGCTCCTAATCATCTTTGAATATAACTTTCCTTTTTTCCCCCCGCGCTCTTTGCTGTTTGATGGAAATGTGCATACAATGCTGTCCAAACATTAATAAAAAGGAGATAGTGGACTTTCGCCCCAAAGCAGTGAATTTTCATAAAGAAAGCCCATTACAAAAGTGGGCACAAAGATTTGAGATATCTAGTTAGATTCATTCAGTGCTGGCTGCGCTACACTCGGCACTTCCTCAGAGAGAAAAAGCTGCTGCTACTGACGATGTATTTTTTATACTGTTTCATGCATAATAACCATCCCCAGTGCAACATGGCAGATGAGGCGGACTTTCTTTATTGTGTCATAGAGAAACTGCAAGCTCGAAATTCCCATTTCTGTTTAATATGACATTTAATGGCATTCATAATTTCAAAAGTCGTATTCTTGTCTCGTTGTGTCAGGATTTTGTATGGGGAGAACGCAGGCTTTCGAATAAAGTTTGCTAAAGTAATGATGTTTTACTGTGAGAAGAGAATCCAGCGATCTGAACTGTGAATAAGAGCATGAGAAATGAGCAGAATACATGCGGGATGTTAGAGCTACATATAGGCGATCTGTTTTGTGTTGGAAGTTAAGATTTACTTACTGTAATTGATTAGCTGACTCATTTAGTTTTTGTCATTTCTAGTTTATCCCCCTTTCCTTTTTTATATAGTGGTATATGTTTTCCTGTGTTACCTTTCCCAGTAATTTCCCATGTTATTTGTTGTTGTGTAGCACTTTTTCTTTTGTTTTTCCTTTGTTTTGCACCAAGGGTATTAGAACGTCCATTGCAATGTGGACCAGCATCAAGTAGGCCTTGAAATGTACATTGTCTGCCACAAAGTCTGAATAAACAGAACAAAACCTTGAACTGCAGTAAACAAAAAGTTGAATATGCATATTTTCTTTCCTCAACAATGAGTGGGACGAAGCAGTGTCTCGGAGAATGTTGTTGCCAAAAATCCTGCATTGTGTTTAGGAGAGTAACTTTCACTCTCTGTGCCAGTGCAAAATGCTGGTACAGTGATGCAGTTATTTTAGACTCTAGTGATGTGCGGGTCGGCCTGGAACCTGCGGTCATCCTGTGTTGGTTACTTCAGTGAGCGTAGGTCGGGTTAAAATCCCTAACCCTACATTAATAAGGCTTACAACACAAAAGTGCATTCTTTTTCAATGAACTTCACTCAAAGTAAGCTAAGATAAATAAGCCCACATGCTAGAGCCGGGGATGGTTTGACAGAAATACACGAAGGTTGCCTGGGTCGGGCAGACTCACAATAAAAAGCTGACCTGCGTATCACAAACCTGGTTTCGTTTCCACTGTACTTTTCACCCTTCTAAACCTTAAACTGTGAAATGTCAGTTTCTCAGATTGCCCAGTATCACAAGGCAGTTCAGTCTTCGGTCCTCACTTCTGGCATGGCACTTCGCCCACTGCTGCCTGCATGGATGAGTTGGTGGGATTATGATTGATGGTGTTTCAAGAAGCCAGAATGACAGGCATTTTTTTATAGTCAGTGATTGAGTAATGTATCAGAGCTTTTAGAAACAAGAAGAGTGTTGAGAATACGTACTTCAAATATATTAGTATTCGGGATGTTCTCAGAGAAGAGACTCTAGCTGTACCATTTTAGTGTATTTTTATTTTCCTAAACGGTGAATTCCATTGTTTCGAGCTCGTTTTGCATGTTATTGCCTCATCATAACTACATTTTACTAATCCTACATATTTAGTCTGTTCTATTTCCTATTCATAATCTTTTACGTTGCACATTGCCACGCCTCATTATTTATTTATCCTTATTATTTTTTTACTATTTTCCTTTCCATACAGCAGCCAGTCACGGTACTGCATGCACCCTCTTCTGGTATTATACCCATTTTCTTTATCTTCCTCACAATTTTTTCCTGGAGGTATTTTCTTTCTATACGCTTTCATTACGCTCTTCACTTCTTTTCACTCTGAGCTGGCCATTAAAGCCTGCGGGCCAAAAATCCTTTAAAACATCACGGCTAATGTGTTTAATTATGCTACTCGGGAGTATATTGAGAAGCATAATATTGAATGATATCAATGATATTGTGTGAAGGTGAAGAGGAATGTCCGGCTAATGCTTCTCTCATTGAATGTCACGAGGTCAAATGCCACGAAGAGGTGACAAAATGTGTAATGGAGGGCGAGACGTCTTTCTGCTGGACCTTACGTCTGCTTCCCTCTTCAACCTATTAGCCCACTCTTCCTATCCATGGCGAAATATAAATCTCTCCTTTTTTCTAATATTTTTTAAACTGATCCATTGAAACCGACTAAATCGTTAACACTTTTGAGTCTCGCACAACGTTGTTAGCAGATTTTCAAATGGGCACAGACTGTATGCTTTCCTTACGCATTATCTGTTGTTTCCAGAAGATTATACATTTAGCCGACTCTTTTAGCATAACTCCCTTGTGGCCGGCGTCTTGTTTTTCCAGGAAAATACACACTGACTTTTTCACTTTATTATACTTTAACCAGTGTAGCACACGGCATACGCACACTTATTATTATTATTATTTTTTACTCTGCTGACATTACTTATTACCTCATTACACATTGGAATTATTATGCGTGCTTTGACGAAATGGATTTGTAAGACCATATGCTTAGTGCCTCACAAAGCATGACCGCCGCCAAGAAGACGGGGAGAGGTTTCTGCAACAATCTGTTTCTCAAACGTAGATAAAGATAAATAAAATGGTTTGTGCGCGTTCAAACCCCTCTATTTACTCCCAAGTCCGATGCCTAAAACAAATGAATACCTTTTGACTCTTCACAAAATCACCTAGAGGCTGGAGCTTTCTCAGGCAGTTATATTTGTTTTCTAATGCTGCGTTTACACATAAGCACGATGCGTTACGAATGCCACAAATGCAAATTCGTGGCCAAGGATCACGAATTTGATGATTCGGGGTCGAGGTTTCACGCGCCGCCACTAACTGTTGCGACCTGTTACTACGCGTTACGATTAATGGCACGAATTATTACGCACGGTCACGAATATGCGTCCCGCGCTGCTGCGTGGTGTTGCGCGCTGCCACGGGCTGTTACGGGTCACTAGGAATATTCGCGTTCTGTCCGAAATCTGTCAAGAATTGGGCGAATGTGGAGTGATCTTCTTCCACCGGGTTGGAGGCGGAGCAGAGGCCGTGCTCTCCCCTGAGCCATTGGGCTCATCTGGCTCCAACTCCCGAACATCAGGTACGACCGCAGGAGGAAGAAAGGAGGAACACTTTCAGCACCCCGCGGAGCGGCAGCGCCAGGTGCTGTCCGTGGCTTGGAGCGCGGATTGGCCGACTTTGTGACACTTTTCCTTGGCATAGCTACTGCAGGTACGAACATTTACTTTGGGCGTAGCGTGGGTTTCTGTCAATTTTGAGCGTGAAAACAGTGATTCTGCTCTACGAATGCTCTACGAATGCTCCACGCTGAATTACGAAGCGCCACTACTCCTCACGAAAGGAGACGCTCCGTTGCGAACGCCACGAACAGAGGGTGATTCGTGACATTCGTGGAAGATTTTTTGACAGACAAAAACTTTCTCCACGAACGTCACGAATGTCACGAACTGATGCGTTCTGTTAAGAATCCCATTGAGATGCGTTAAGTCACGTCACGAACGTCACGAATGACGGAAAAATTACATTCGTAACGCATCGTGCTTATGTGTAAACGCAGCATAAGAGCTAAATTCTTATCATTATAAATTAGTTTTTTCCAAACCTTTTATATTTATTTTCACTGTATCAATGGAGGATTTTCACCGATAGATAATGCGTTTGATTGAGTTTGCTACATAATAAAAAAGAAGCCATTAAAAGAGGTCTGAAAACTTCCTGAAGCCACAGCGCTCTCGTCAGCCGAGCCGTCAGAGCCAATTGAGCAAACAAATAGCTCTTGTTAAAAAACTGCGTGCATTAGTTGGAAGGTATTGAAGTCTTGTCTCATTCAAATCCAGCGTCGGGTGAAAAACACTAGAACCGCCTGTGTCTTCTTTCTTCCTGAATTGGGTAATTCAGGGCGTTGTTACGACCAAATAAAGGAATTTCTGGGGTGCTATTAATCCGTTTACCGTGAATGAAAGCAGCCGTTATGAATGTCTTCCCCGTCTTCCTCTTTGGCAGGGGAGAGATGACTTTACGAGCTGATGCCGCTTTGTTTTGAAGAGACGTAGTGACTGTGATTGTATTTCAGAGTTTTGGCACAAGTCAGTGCAGTATGATGAATCATAATTATGTGCTATAAACTGCTTGGATCACAACACAAGAATGGCCTTGCATCCAAAACAACAAGCTATTGTATATTATAGTCAGTGATAATGATCTTTGTGTGGATCATTTTCACCGAAGTAGAAAGTAAGTAAGAGTTTCCTTACATGACCAGCAGTAGCACCAGAAGATGTGGGCTGCAGTGGCACATTTAGGTGTTCACACTTCAACCTCTTAACCCCCACCTGAACTGAGCACATTTTCTCCAGTTTGGCTTTATCCAAATTTAAAAGCGTCCTGAAAGAATTGTCAAAATAGCACCAAAAATGAGACAAAAAAGCGATTGAAAACTAGACAAATAGGGGGTTGGAGAAATAAAGTCAAAAAAGTGACGACAACACAAGGAAACACTTCCATTTGGATGACTTTTGTAGGTCTTAACTTTCAAATGAGGTGTTACACTGGCCTATAGGCTGTGATCTTTTAGATTTAAGTAAAGCTGAACTGGAAAAAATGGACTCGGTTTAGGGGAGGCTTATGAGGTTAAATCATAGACATAATAATAATAGACTTCGTCTCCTCGGTCCTCCCCGTTTATCACAATGACCACGTTTGAAAGGGGAATCATGGCGCATTTACAGACGTTCCTAAAAAGGGCATAAGGGCGGGATCTTCACTGTAGACTCGGCCCTCGTAGGGCACGTAGTTCGGTCGTAGCCGCGCCCACGCCATTAGCTCTAATGCAAACGGCCTGTCAATCAAAGTCCGGCCCTCATTAACATTAATATATATTTAAAATGTCCCTTACAAAAACCAGCCTGGTTTCTTTAATTGTAACTAACCCCGCGTTATCACAGGTGCAATATCTAGGTAGCTGTAGAAAGTAAAAAAAAAAATAGAAACCAGGCTTTACAGTTGCTTAAAACGTGTGTAAAGTGCAATTCTATCTAATGGAAAACTAGCTTGTTTTGCCGCCCACATATGGAGGTATTGCAGCAATGGTGGCCCCTAGGGCCCACATAATGCAGTGCAACCAGCGGTCATTGGGTTAAAGGCTTCTATGCTTTTCATTGTATGTTTGTTTCATCTCTCAGTCACCCAGGAGTTTTATATTGTTGCAAAAGGTCAGTTTCCAGACCAGACGACGAGAAGAGCCAGACGACAAAACTTTTCCTGTGATCTTAATGCATCTAGATATCCGGCTGCGTTGTTGACCTAAAACCAATCTAAGCATTTCTCTGTGTCATCGCGGACTAGATGAATGTCCAAGTTTGTTGATAAATAATTCAAGCCGCGTGTCATTTGGAGCATTTTTGACTGAGCGCGTGATTGATGTTAAAGAAAAACAGCCGTTTTCCTGTGTTGTCGCTGTACACAATAAAATAGTACCGCTACGACGGCGGTTACTTTTTCCCTATTTAACATTACCTTTAATTGACAACACCGCGTATTCAAACTGGAGGAGGAGTTGAGAGTCGTCAAAAACTACTCTACATAAACTAATAATTAAATACCAGGAATTGATGACACATCAAGGAGTTAAACAAGTTAAACGTTTATTTCTCTAACATGTCATCTCAATACAGAATTCTGTTTTTCCTATCCATCGTGAGTCTGTCTCCAATCGTTCCCATGATCAGACTGACTCTTCCTGGGGAAGCACAGCACTCCACATTCCATTGTCCACAAGATTTCCCATTGGCTCCCCAAAGCTGTCCATTCAGTTCCGTCGTAATTTGACCCCTTCTGTCCAAATGGCCAGTGGACCGGGTGGGGGTTGCTGTGTCTTGAAACAAAAGATTCTGAGGAACCCACACCTTTCTGCACTGAATGACAACTTTTGGTTAGTTTGCTAAATAGCCAAAGGAACAAAACATCGTATAAAAATATTATCTCTTCAGACCCCCTTTTTGACCTCCCAAAGGAGGACAACAAAACCATAATATTTTCAAGTTCACAAAAGTACAGCCTGTATCAAAAATCACAGTACAATTTCACATATTATAACACCAAAAAAACATGTTCACTGTATGTAGGGCATACTCAACCAGCCGCTGAGTGGTTTCAAAATCATCTCTCTCTTCCCATGTGTAACTTCCGCTTACTAATCTTTCCAGGCGGAACTCAGCTGGTTTTTATTCCGTGTCAATGGTACATGTCAACTTTTATGTCCCCCTGGGACCGTCTCTGATTGACACAAAAATAAACATTCCTGCACACAAAACACAGCAAGCGCAACAACACCGAACAGTGTTGTTTAGATATTATCTCCACCACAATATTCTCCATCACAGCCTTGTCGGGGGTCGTTCCATTCATATCTCAAAGCCTGCCGTACTCTTTCCAAGTACAGGCTGGGACCACCCCCTTCTGGCATTTCCCTTGTCCCGAGCTCCGTGTCCCCCTGGGACGCATCACCCATCGTATAGATGCCCCCAGTGGAACCCAGAGCCCTGGAGACCATGCTGCGAATGAGAGGCACAACACAACAAAACAAAATACAACAAAACAAGAGTATTACACCTATAAGAATACCCACCTTTTGAAGAATATGGATCCAGGAACCGGAATTCAACCAATTTAGCCAGGTCCACTGAGGACCCTGGTCTTCTTGAGACGCGAGGAAGTCTTTGAGTTCCTTTACTTTATTTTTAATGGCTGTCCAATTGCCAGTTTCGTCGGGGAATATATGTACAGCAGTGGTCAAGGCCAACTGCTGCGCACATACCACCCTGTTCAGCGTACATGGCGTCTAACGCCACTCTACTTTGCATAACCACAACAGCCACTGCCTTAAGTTCTGGACTCCGTTCCATTTGGTCCAAGATGTCGCCTATTACCTCAGTTAGGTCCTCCAGGATCCACCATACCTCATTTAGACGCTGCATGGAGGACGCCACACCGATCATAGGGATCAGCGTGGCGATAAATCCTTTCCCATCTCCGAACAGGGGCTTACGGCCGCCGTCATCAGAGAAAGGTACGTATGATTGACCGAGGGTACGGTTTCCCACCTGCAGGGTTGAGTTGGTAATCATGGCCGTGTGCTTAGCTAATTTTACCCATTTATTCTCTCCTGGTGTATGACCCCCCATATTGAAAGACCGTCGCTTCCTAGATCCATCTCCCTCTGTGGAAACAGACATGTTAGATACATCATAAATCACAGGTTTCAAAACAGCATATTTTGTTCCTTCTTTGTTTTCCCATGTTTTTATCATTTTTTCTGTACAATGGGTAATCCAGTCTAGGGTGTGTTGGTCCGACACTGCTTCTCTCATTTTCACCAACATTGTACCTGCATTGTTGCAGTAGATGACCAGATTTTCTCCAGGTGTTTTACCTACTTCTTTGCATACCTTGTAAAGGGCCAATTTCAATTCTTTGATAGGGTGTCCTCTGACCCGTCCCTCACAACTATGTGGATCGTCTATTTTTATTACTGTTGGTATGATGAGCAAGCAAAGAGCAAGTGTCAGGCCCCACACCCCGTATGGACACCTTAAAAAGGTCCTGGTTTTAAAACCCAGGCCTTAAGTCCATATTTGTTAGTCTTTTTTATGTCTTTGTGACCGTGTGGGTCGGGGTTGGTGTCCCCCACCCCCTTCAGTGGGGCTGTTAGACCCACTACCATATTCGTCAGGATGTGTCAACCGTCCGGGATGCGTATGAGTCCAGTGTAAGCCGGTTTTCTCAGAACAGGGCTTCAAGTGTGACCAGTGGTACCAGTTGTCACGCCCCTCTACCTTAACTGCGGTGGCAGTCCTTTGAGTCACTTCAAAAGGTCCTAAGTATCTGGGAGCGTCCAACAGGTCCTGGTGTTTTTAATGTAGACCCTCGATGGTAAGTCCGCTCAGGCAAGGTCGCTGAGTTAGACTTAGGCGGGCACCCGGGCATGGCCATTTTTATGCTCTTCCGCTGATAACAAGTTCGCAGCCGCCACGTCCACCAGTCCATGAAGGGTTATTAACTGGGTGTAAAAAGTGGAGCCGGACGCCCCGCTCTGTACATATGGAGGAGGGGCCGATGGGGCCAAAGCGGGAGCTCCTCCGCTCGGGAGGGGCTCTCGAATTCCTCCCCGTATTGATTCTGTCAGGTCGTTGTCTCGGTTCATGCTCCCTCCGCGTCCGCTATATTTTCTACATCACTATGCTTTGGTCAACTTTGATTATTGTAAGGCGCTTTAGAAATAAAACTTGATTGATTAATTTGGGTCAAAAACTCACAATTACGACCACTCACAAGCACCCACCGAGACAAGGAACCAACAGAGATCTGTAACAGAAACACAAAAGAACAGACGAAAATTACAAAAACAAAAATTCTCATCAGGGCCGCTCACCGTTAGAACGACCATGCCAGCTAATCTTGCAAATTATGGCTGGACTCAAAAACCTATTTAACTTAATCTATCTGTTGGAATGCTAGGGTCAATTTTATCTGGAAAATTCAGAAATTCAGGTTTCATTAATCTACAGAGAAAAACTCTCTTTTAGCTTCTGTTTCCCACATTTACCACAGATTCTGTGTGCACTTCAGAATCACAGCAAACGTCAAAAACAGAGTATTATAAATTAATTTACCTATCTGAAACCGAAATCTTAGTTGGCCATAACATTTGTCAATTCGTCACTTTATGTTTTCGTTTGTTTATCTTTTAGATATATTTGTATCAGTTCTTTCCCATGCCAAAATAAACCAAATTATAATAATTTTCCCATATAATTAACACCCCCTCTTGGACTGAGGAAAACTCAGTCCAATAAAGAGTCATGTAAACATGCATAAACAAGTGAAACCTCTATCCTTGTACAGGAAACACAACAAACCAACTCCAATTTCACTGGAGATTAATACCTTCTGCACCCACATAACAAAGAAAACAATAGCAAAATAACAAATGTCAGGTTCAGTCCAGGGAGGTTGAAGGCGGGTTTAAATGGGTCGACAGGGCGAGTGAGAGACCTGGACAGCATGTGAGGTCCTGGGAGTGGCCTCAAAAGGGATCAGACCAGCACTGGTTCAGTCCAATCGCGGCAGAGGACCATCAGACAGGCTGGGAAAGAGCTCACAGCGGCTCCCAAAGTGAGAATAACAGTCACCTCCAACCTGAGTACACAAACTAATGAGTGTAGATGGTTTCAATAGGGATTATAACATACATTTTCAAGATCAGTGTCCACTGGATTCCCGTGGAATCAAAGAGGAGTCTGATCTCAGGCATCCAAATGGCCTGTTTCAAGTTCATAAGAGTTTCCTCTCGATCTGCTCACGGATTGACGCCAGGAGCAGAGCAAGAGAAAGGATCGAAACCCAATTCACTTCAGCTTTTAGACATAATTTCAGACAATTTAGTTTTAACTATTAAAATATTCAGACAAATGCATTTAGTTGTAACTTAAAGATTATCGATTCAATTTAGTAAATAAACCAGCATCAGTAGGTCCTAAAGACCATCTTTATCTGGTGCATTAAGATATTTTCAGTCAGTTCATAAACACATAATTCTCTATCATGGTGTCGTGGAATGATGTCCCAAAACGGACATAAGTCTAGCATTAATGTCTATAGAGTAGGCATACATGGATGGAGAGTACAGGACATTTTAGAAACTTCAATTTCTTACCAATCTTTTGTTTCACTCACGCTTTGGTCATGGAACAAATTCTTTAGCCTATTGTCCAGGAGAGAGAGCAAACGAGTTATAAACACATCATATTACTGTTCTATAGGGTGTAAACAGTTCGCAGTCACACCTCGTTTGCCTAATTAATTTTGTTTTTTAAAAGGACCATTCACGTCCACTAAGGTTAGCCTTAAAAGCTTTTCTATATCATTAAAGTACAGTGATCAATGGGTGGGTGGCTTTGGCAAAGTGAATGTTTGATCCAAGGTCAAACGTCAGTTGTACAGTCCTTCAGCTCTTCCCAGTAGATATATCTGCATGCAGCAACCACTGTCAGACAGCAAGGTGTTTGTCCAATCAGGGAAAAGTCACTGTTAGTCCATTCAGAGAGCACAAAACTGTTGCTCTCACTGTCATCAGCATATCACATCCGAGGAGAGAAACAGGAGTCTGAGTTGGCGTGTCAGATTCAGTCCTGTGAGCTGACTAGGCAGTGGCTAGGTGAAAGGTTTTGGGTGGTCTTCCTGTATCCACCCAGTAGATGGTGTCCGTTAATGATCACAGTCTCATAGTTCACAGATGAGTGTCGTTCACCTTTATCCACCAGCACGTCAAGAGTCTGTCCGTTCACCTTCACAGGTAACAGAGTTCTGCCGTCCCATGCCACTGAACCCAGCAGCTGCCAATGATCAGAGTAGCATGGTTCCCATCAGCGTTGTTGTAAACGCCTCGATCTCCTCGAACGTTGTTGGTCATCTCGTCTGAAACAATCCTTGGCCACAATTACCAACACCACACCCACAGGTCACTGCACATTCAAGTAAACTCATTATTACTCTTTTTTCATTATTACTTTCATTACTCGCTCCTTTAAGCTGCACCTTTAAAAGTTGCACTCATTTCTTTCAGTTCAATTTTGCTCTCGCTTCTGGTCAAGGGCATTCTCAAAATGTATTCATTAATTTATTTGGTTGTCTTTAACAATAATTTGAATTTTGCATAATTGCTCCTTCATAACTTTTGGTAATGCGTCCAAAATGGCGCATAAAGATCAACTTAAACTCTAAATCAATAGTGGTTTGTACTTTCAATCAATGTATTCAAACTCACGACAGGACTTCCCTGCTTCAGTTTTCATTCCATGGCGCCACCGTGTGGAGAGAGGTTCTATTTTTTTTAGCAACATCTCTCAGAGCCCTAAATGCTCCGTCAATCACAGGCTTAAAAAAAATAGCATTTTTCTCACACTGATTTTGGATACTCGTTCTTCAAATGTATGCTGTGGAGACATAACTCTACCACCAGCAGAAATGTTCCTCTTTAAAAACAAAACAAAATAATAACTTTTAAAACAATAACCTTTAAAACAAGAAATTAGGTCAAAAAATGTTCTTTTTTCTACTTTTTTGTTTTGCAATGAGGGGCGGAGCAATTTCTCCACTTACCCTCCTACACGGATGTCTGGGCACAAAGGAAAATGGCCACTTTCCCAATGCGCCCATCACTTCCCGTTTAATCAGTCCTTTGCTGCGTCTACACAAATGCAGACACAGCAAATGCACTTTTAGTTTCACTCCGGACACACTCAGTCACTCTACAATAAAGAGAACATTACACAAAGAGACAACAAGACACAATAATTTCCACAAACAAAACAACAGTTAACAAAAAACCAAACAGACTAACAAGAACAACCAAAACAATTTAGTATTCTCCCCCTCCGATCAACAAAATCAGATAAGTGTATAAAAATAAAAACACGCGTTAAATAGTATAATGTGCCTAAAGTCCGATGCCTTTCAATGAAAACCTAGAGGCCATACGGTTGCACTACAGCGATGGCGGCCAGAAACTCCGGTATTACAAAATAACAGCCAAATAACAGTACGACATGGAAAAAACTAAATGCTAAAGCTAATCCTTTGTTCTCAGAGCTAACTTAGCAACCTCGCACACCAACAGCAAACAGATCATATCGAAAACAAACCATGCACCACACTTCAATAAAATCCTACACTACTACACAGAACAGCCTTCAGTGTCCACACACCGAGCTGGGTTTAACACATGTGTGGGTTTAGTACACGTTTATCAACAATATGCTGTATGCTAACGCACTAAGCTAACCATGCTGTATGCTAGCGCACTAAGCTAACGAAGCTAACGAAAGCTAACAAAGGCTAATATAAAATATAGAATTTAAGAAACCCCGTTTCTCAGGCCTTCAACCTATTTATAGAATCACCGTTCTAAGGGCCTTCAACCCGTCTTTTAGACAGACCCCAAATCTGTCTACGATTATTTCAACGTTTTATTTCAGACCGTGCGTCCACGGTCTTGGGCGATTCTGCCTACGTGCATTTCAGCTTTTACAGGGGTAAAACCCAACGCGCAGCCCGTTAATTACTCGTAATTTATCCCACTTATTTTGTCTTCTGTGGTATCTAAGATATCAAATTATAACGTGTCTTTCCTTAATTCCACCATCAATTCACAGATTACACCACACAACAGACAACTCCGTTAAAAAGTAATCTAAAATTTGGAAAAATATGCCAACTAGACGTACTTTGAGACTCACACAATAGTAGAGGTCAAAAGCAGTCTTACCTTAAGCTAGAATGACGTCCATGAAATTGTTGTTGTATGATGTGGAAGAAAGAACCTGGTATTTCTAACGCAAAATGGGTTTTTTTTTCTCGAAGACCGAACCTCGTCGCGTCTCCGTTTGACGGCTCTTCAGCACCCCCTGCAGTTCTCCCGGGGTCACCACATAAAGAAAAACAGCCGTTTTCCTGTGTTGTCGCTGTACACAATAAAATAGTACCGCTACGACGGCGGTTACTTTTTCCCTATTTAACATTACCTTTAATTGACAACACCGCGTATTCAAACTGGAGGAGGAGTTGAGAGTCGTCAAAAACTACTCTACATAAACTAATAATTAAATACCAGGAATTGATGACACATCAAGGAGTTAAACAAGTTAAACGTTTATTTCTCTAACATGTCATCTCAATACAGAATTCTGTTTTTCCTATCCATCGTGAGTCTGTCTCCAATCGTTCCCATGATCAGACTGACTCTTCCTGGGGAAGCACAGCACTCCACATTCCATTGTCCACAAGATTTCCCATTGGCTCCCCAAAGCTGTCCATTCAGTTCCGTCGTAATTTGACCCCTTCTGTCCAAATGGCCAGTGGACCGGGTGGGGGTTGCTGTGTCTTGAAACAAAAGATTCTGAGGAACCCACACCTTTCTGCACTGAATGACAACTTTTGGTTAGTTTGCTAAATAGCCAAAGGAACAAAACATCGTATAAAAATATTATCTCTTCAATGTTATTACCATAAAAAACATAAAGTGGGCTTGAAGTATCACGGGGGGGAGAGCAGCTGGACTTGTGTGTGTCTCGGCCTCATCACTGTGGAATGAGCAGAATCTCCACTTGTTCCTTGTTCATTTATTGGTTTATTTGGTCGGGACAGTGCATACATATATACACATACATGGGTCTCATGCATGTAAACACACCACACCGGATTGTAGCCTTAGTTGGCCTGCGTCGCCCCGGTAACCACCTCACCCCTGCGCTTCTTCCCAAAAAATCCTGAGCTTGACCTCGCTCCCTAAACGTAATGGGAGGCTTGCTGCAAATGCGGCGCCATCGCGACTTTGTGTTGCGTGACATCATTGTGCGGTGGCCAGGATGCACTTTTTTTTCGTCTTTTTTTTTTTTTCATTTTCGTGCAGCTCAACTTTTTCTTTGAGGTTTAGTGGAGCGCCTCGCTTTTACCGCAACTGTCTGGAGTCAAAGGAACGACTGGCATTCTTCTTTCACTTTGAGTGCTCTCTTGTCTCTTGTCAGTGATCACACAGGCCGGGCCACCTAAGTAGACTTCTGCTGGTCTATCCTTCCAACCAGTGCTCGCCTACAGAGAGCTACTTTGACTATGTTTTTGTTTTTGCTTTTGCAGTTGTCACATTGCTAAGTGATCCGCAGCTATCACTATATCACTTTATATCACCTTTATGTCACTTTATCACTTTATACCCCTACACATCTGTAAATACAATCCCGCCGTTGTTCTATGTCAATTGTTGTCGTCTTACCATATTTTACTTCTAACTAGGAAAAAATTCCTAGTTTGTGAAGCTGTTCTCGAACAATGGCAATGAAAACGATTCTGATTCTGAAGATGATTATTACTTCAAGTTCCAAAGCAATTTTTGTGCGTTGTTTTCTCTACCCTAATAAAGTGTTTGAATGCCAGTTTTATACATCCATTTTGTAGGGATAATAATAATAATGCATGGGTTTTATATAGCGCTTTTCTGGACACTCAAAGACGCTTTTCATTGCACTATTCATTCACTCCATACCTGGTGGTGGTAAGCTACCTTTGTAGCCACAGTTGCCCTGGGGTAGACTGACGGAGGCGAGGCAACCAGTCTGCGCCATCGGTCCCTCCGACCACCACCACCCACCCACTCACTCACTACAATCTTTAGGCTTCCTGGTGTGACCAAACGGTCTCCCATCCAAGTACCGACCAGACCCTTCCCTGCTTAGCTTCCCAGGTCTGACGGGATCGGGTGGTATGGGATGAAAGATATTGTGTCTATTTGCATATTTTCTGTGACACATCCTGGAGCTTTAAACTAATGGGCAAGGAAATTCTATTTGTTTTTTCTTTGCACAGTTCATACACAAAGTTATTCCAAGTGCTTTACAGAACAGGAATGTGCAACACTCAAAAGGCAAACACAATCAATATGTCATCAGTAATCATTAGAAATAATCTAATTAACAGTGAATGAGAGCAGATTAATTACTCTCAGTTGTCATGTGCACAGCTAAATACAAGAATTGCATGGCATTAGGAATATGTTTAAGGCTTGAACTTCACAGTTGGCAGGTTTTTTACATAATATGACCCATAGGAGAATGAATATATTTTTTGGAGAGAGAAATATGGCAGCACTACTGTTTTCAACATTTGAGATTATTATTTATACAAATATAAGTATATTGATTGGTCCAAAGACACTATTTATTGTCCTTAAATGTACCCAAATTGTCATGTAATAAAACCCACTCCTCCTATTCTCCATAAGTGTTCAAATGTATACTTTATATTTTAGCACTAAGTCTAGCTTAGAGGTGAACAGAAAAGAAGTATTCCGCTATTTTAGTACAACAGACTTACTTTCAGTGTCTTTGCCAATGATCAAAGATGTCACCCAGGTTCTCCGCTTGTTGAAAACTATGCCTTTAAAAGTCTGACTCATACCAGCCATCTGAGGGTTGCTTTTTGCTTATTTTTATCTCCGTCCCTGTGATCTCTGACTCTGAGAAACAAGCGATGAATATGTGCACTTAAACTGCAGCGCTTGAATTTCCACCATTTTACTCAATCTGAAAGCCCTGGCCTTACAGCCCCTGAACATATCATTTCAGAGTGATTGTAGGTCTGAAAACTTACTTGAAAGTCTTTTAACCAGTTAACTGCCGTCTCCCCTGATCAGGGAGTTAGGGTTAGTTAACCCTAATCAGGATATAATTAGGGTTAAGAACAGCAAATGTAACGTAAATTATGTTTCACTCACACAGATCTCACACGTATTTTTAGAAACTAGAAGGTCTTGGCTTTCAGATTACGTATAACACTGGCATATAGGCTGTAAGATCTCCAGTCAATAGGCTTTGAGATTTGGATGTAAATAATTGTTAACCCTAATCCTAAAGTGGCAGTTAAGTGGTTTTACATAAATGGGTAGGGAATCTTAGGATGGACTGCAAAGAGGAGAATGAGCACGGACTATTCTCAAAAATATTTTAACACTTATTCAAGTAGGTTCACTATGAAATGATGGAGAAAAGCCAACACAATCTACCATTAGAACACTGGGGCGACTGTTCTCAGGATTCGTTCTTACAGAGGAATGTTTGCAGCTAAGAACAAGTTTTGTGAATACCAAAAATCCTGCCTACGGTGGCGGTAAGAACAAATATGTCGGCCAACGTCAGTAAACTGCAGGGTAATCGACTAAGGACAAACTTGTGTTGTAGAAAACAGTTGTATAAATTGATAATTGCACTCTAGGTCAGGGGTTTCTAAACTTTCTTTGTCCGAGAGCCCATTTTACAACACAAAAACACCGGAGAGCTACTTCTGCTCTGAAGGCACTTGGGGAACTTGGGCGTGACTTAGATGGAGCCAAGATGATCTCAACTCAAAGAAAGAAAACTAATTTTGTTTGCAGATGACATGTTTATTGCTCAATCTTTTTGGTGCACACAGAAAAAAGGCCTCTTTCCTCCCCGTAAGGAGTCTAATGGCGTTTTCCTGCGTGATTGATGAACCATTGTTGTTACTTATTTAGGCAAATAAAAAGTGCTCAGTCATCCCATGGTAAATGTGCTTTTGCTCTCTGTGTCGCAGCGTCGGCCTCTGACAGCGTGACGGCCGTGTATGGAGAGACCATTGTCGTGCCGTGCAATAGAGGATCCCCGCCTCTGGACGACCTAATGTTCATCAAGTGGAAATACGTAAGTCAATAGCACTCACGCGGCTGTCGGGGGGGCGGCCCGGGTTCACTGAGAATCACACAGGAAGAAAGAGACAAGTATGGCAGCACTGACCTTTCCGTTCTTTCACTCGATGTTCTCTCTTACTCAGGTTTAGACAGTGAAATAGACATCGCATATCATAGCGCAGGAATAGAGTCTTTTCATCGCGTGATCACAATGAAGGAAATGTACTGACTTTAGTTTGGAATCATTGTATGCTACGAACAAGTTGTATTCATTTGTCTGTTTTTAGTCAGCTTTAGCTCCAGTTTTTGAACACTGTCCTGATGCTGGGCTCTGCCATAGCAAGATACGGTCAGATCATAAAGGATCATATAGAAATGTAATAGTCTGTTAAAAGCATAGTCTTGTGGGTATTATTATCAAGACATGTCAAATTAGCTTTGAGATTCGGTCGTCTGTTGAAGAGGCTTTTATGTTGAGCCCTAAACAGTGATCTATTAACCTCAAAGAGCCACGGAAGTTCAGAATACAAAAATATAATGAAGGCTAATGTCAAATAAAGTGGAAAGTGGAAGTGATTTTTCTTCCATTATTGTTTTCCATATAGTCCGGAACAAGAGTGCATGCGTCTCCCCTGGCTCCTCCAGCACACTCGGTACAGTGCATGTGATTGAAAGAAATTGACTTTCAGTCAGACCATAAGTCTGTGCTTTTGAGTCTATTTTCTCTGAAGATGTGCTGCAATTGTTTCCTTCTACAGGCATAGGGGACAGCACCTGTTCAAAACAGTTGCCAACTTTTCATTTACTTTTTTGTTTAAAGTGTTATAATCAATAAAAACATAAATAGCAAAGATAACAGAAACATTTCTTCAGACAGTGGTTGGTAACTGAGAAGCGAAGGATTGCCTTTGAGGAAACATGCGTTGGATCTGTGCCTGGGATCCTGATGGCAGTAAATATGGACGGTCATAGTCTCTGGTGTAATTAGCTAAAGAAATGAGGATCTGTCAGTCTGAGGCGGCTAATGCTCACAGAGACAATGGCACTTGGCACAGTCTGCCCCTCATATTAAATATGGAATGATTCTGGAGTTAACAATTACACTAATGCACTTCTGTAATGCATGGATGCAAAAGGTTGTATTGCACATTTTTAAAACTCGATTTATTCCAAACACTTGTGGAAACTAAAGGCAATTTACAATTCACTCTGCCTCATAAATCAGTTGTAAATTGAATCCAATGGGACCTTTGACAATGCAGATTACCGCGGAGGCAATGATACAGTCTGATAATTGTGCCTAAACGGGCAAAAATTCTTGCTGATTAGCACTCAATGTAAAACCATACATTTACATATCACAAACTGTATAATTTGAGTGGTAATTATAGCTATATATCTGTTAGAGGAATAACTCTTGACCCAGTATGATAAATAGAAACTTAATGTTATCTGCTAACAATATCATTGTTCACCAAGGCATTTTGTCTGACTGAGCATTTCAACCTGGGAGAGGATTAGCGCATTTTGGCTGACATAGCTTACTATGATACCAAGATAACTTAGTTTTATATTAACCAGTGTTTGTTTTAGTACAGCCATTCCTTTCTCATGAAGTCACTGCCTGTCCCGCTCTCTTTAATATGCCCACAGCGTTAGGGTTCAGCGCAGCCCTGTGGGCTCTGTTTGCCCAGAGATGTCAAAGAAATGAATCATGGACATGAGCAAACACATGAAACAGCCACAAAGGCTTAGTCTGCACACAAACCCTTGTGATTATGTGTCTCTCCTATCGCTAACTCTCATATGACTGTGTTTGTGGTGACTTCAGGAGAAAGATGACGGCACGCCCGGTGATCTGCTGGTCAAACAGGACCAGAAGGAGGCCACAGTCCAGGCCACAGACGGATACGCTCAGAGAGTGAGCATCGACGACAAGTACAACCTGCTCATCAGCAAAGCCACTCTGATGGACCAGCGCACCTTCACCTGCATGGTGGTGTCTGTCAGCAACCTCAACGAGTTCCCCGTGTCTATCCAAGTGCACAGTGAGCCACGCTTCTACCTTCACATACAGTCAACCTTCCTGTTATATATACCCTTAGGGGTCATATATCAAGTACTAAATACTGGAAAAAAAACACACAAAAAACACCATGCCATTTTGTGGGCAAGTTGCACCTAATCTACCATCTGTATTACAGTATTAGGGCCCAAATGTGAAATGTAAATGAAAGAATGCTTTGTGAGTAAAGAATGACTCGGCTGCTGATCCACTGTTTACTACTCGTGAGCAAACACTTGGTAAATGACTCCCTGGGCGCACTTCCAGCTTTGTTACTGTTCCTCAAGTATTACAGATTACTCATTGGCTTACACAGAGTTAGGACTTGGTACTTTTAAGCTTTTTTTTATCCATACTAGTACTTTAATAATACTTGGTTTATGGTATGGTACTCAAACAATATATTTTTCATTTTTGAGAATAATCAAATATAATGATAATGTTCAAGAGTTTTATAAAAAAGAAGGAAAAAAAAAGATTTCTTGGCGCAGAACCAGACGTAGGGCTACTTTAGGACCTGCAAGCATCAAACCTGAGAACCTTAAGTAAACAAAAAGTGGCAATTGTTCTTTTTTGGGTACTTTCTTCAAACGATATTCATCCCTGCACAAACATAATGTAGTTGCATTAGAATGGGCTTCCCCTCAAATTATACAGGGTAAACAAAAGTCCACACATTACCTGCTACATTCTTGCAATAGAATATAAACTGTTTGCATATTTCACGACAAAATGCATAGCAAAATTAAGTTTGCACCCGATTTACCATAGACTTGAACTTATCAACAAACTATACCTGAAACGCTAAACTTTGCATAAATGCTTTGTCCATATTTATTCAAATTTCTCATGCCCCATTTCCTCAATGTATGCCTTCTTTTGTGCTTGTTAAATTAGAGCTGAATATAATGGATACCCAGCAGCGGGCCAAGAGCCAGACTTCAGTATTATGCTTTACAAAATTACAAGCTACAGTCGATATTTCCGCACCTGTCACCAAACTTGGCCCTTGGTTCGATTTGACCCCACTCTGGACACTATTAGCTAAAGCAATCATTTTATAATTGCCAGCTGTGTGTATTTGTTTTAATTTAACACATAATGTATTATATAGACTGTTAGATTTATCACACAGACACATAACTACACGCCTTCCACTGACAACAGGGCCATGAGCACTGACTAATTAACCACCAGTACAACATTTGCAATGCTTATTTACAGATACATGGGCGATGTGCGGAGGCAGTCCTGCTTACAAATAGCCAAGCTCTAATTGCATTCAAATGTTGTTTTTAGTTACGCTGGGGTGTCTTTCCGCTCCCCTTCATGCTCCGAGAAATATGCTCCTGAATCTGAATTTTACTCCCCAAAACTGCCCATGTATCACCTGCTAATGGGTTTTGCAAAACCAAGCGTGAAATAGCACATGAAGAGAGTAGCTCAATAGGCCTTAGAGAGAGCATTAGGTTGTAGTTAAGTGAGGTCATGTTGGAATGATGTCCTACAGTTCCGGTATTAACTATGCTATAAGTCTGACCAAAGCATTTCGGATGGGCAGAGGTGGAATTTGAAAGTTTGGGAGATACTTATTGCTTACACATCACCCCGCAACACTCTGGGGAAACTTACGTCAGCATCAATAGGTCCGACGCTAACGCTATTAAAATCAATCACGCCGATACACGACGCCTCACTTTTCGCGTTTGTGTTTGCAGAGAAACCGTCCGCGCTGCAGATCATGGACCAAGCCCAAGTGTTACACAAAGACAAGCCGACAATGGTAAGGTCGAGCGGGGGCTAACGCCGTCATGTAAATGTTTATCCTGCCTGTGAACTGCACTTTGTCTGTTGGAATGAGCTGCTGAAGGCTCACGGTCAACGCGCTCGTGACATGAAAGGAAAGCGAAGGGGTTCCTCTGTGGACAAACGGGAGACAGATGTACTCTATAATTTACACAGTTCAAGGAGCCCCAGGCACGAGAGGAAGTCCAGTAGAGCGCCGACACGGACACAATCAAGGCGATGTCAAGCCAGTCGTTGATAGAGCTAAGTGGGAAGATGTCGTTGTCTCATTTAGATGCTCTATCGCTCGAGGTCGGTGTTAACCTGTAATGTCAATCTAATACCTAATGCCTGGTTTATAGTAGAATAGGGCTTTCGTTCAATAATTGTAAAAGGCCTTTGTTGTAGCACTCATTATGGCTGTTTATTTGTTTCGGACAATAATGAAAACTTTCTAAGCTAGGAGGCAATACCAGATGTAGATGCAATAAGTAGCAGCTCATTGGTCAAAGCGGAGTTTCAGGCAGACTCTTTTACAGGTCACTGAATTTACCACCACTTACGGGACCTTGATAATTACAACACGTTTATCGAAAACAAGGCACTCATTGCTGTCAACTCCTGGAAAACCAATTAAAACAATCAGGCCATTGCTGAACAGTTTTAGTTGGATTTGGTTTTATTTTTTGCCTTTTGTTACTTTGGAAAAGGTGGAGTTTAACTGTAGACAAAAGTTCTTAAGGCGAGACGCTGCAAGCAAAACAATTGTTTCAATTTTCAGGCCTG
Source organism: Proterorhinus semilunaris (assembly GCA_021464625.1). Lineage (NCBI taxonomy): Eukaryota > Metazoa > Chordata > Actinopteri > Gobiiformes > Gobiidae > Proterorhinus > Proterorhinus semilunaris. The sequence goes on along the minus strand of CM038355.1, from coordinate 14,551,363 downwards.
TGTGCTTTGTGTCTGAACTTTCTCTTGAAAACAAATAATTGGCTATTTTTCACAATAAGGGGCTTGAGTTTAGCAGGGAGTCACCGTTTCTCTGTACATTTATATTGGAAATATTAACTTCAAAACCCATTTCTCGAAATGCATTTATCTCACATCACCACTCGAAGTAGCACCCGCAAACACCCAATTTTTCAGGCTTGTACTTAACAATATTAGAAAGGATTTTGTTGAAGGATATTTTTTTCTATCTAATTCAGGCCCACATCTACAGGGGTGCAAAAAAGTGCATTACAACCTCATTTTGAAATGTTGGCACCCTCATTTTTAGTTGCACCATGTAGTGTAATGGCAAGAATCTTTATTTGCATCCTTTTGAAACTCTAATGCACCTTCAGAGCTGGCCCTGATCTAATTCCTTGCCTGTTTTATTGAGCTTTGAGCAGCCCAAAAAAACTGGGCAAAACTTGATTTTTTTACAGATATTTTTAGCTGTAATCTTTGTCTGTTATGTCAATATAACAAATCTGTTATTTCTTTCCTTCCTCTCCCTTCTTTCTTGCCTTAAAGGGACAGGCCACCGTTTTTCCATACTGAGATATGTTCTTACCTGAGCTTAAACGAGTTGATACGTACCTGTCTGGTCTTTGTGCCCGTGGAAGAGCTTGGTCGCGTCTAACTTCACCCCCGTTTGGAGCTATGCTGGGAGAGGCCAAATGCTAACAACATCTTTGGTCGTTTTGCGTGACTGAGGGCACGCACAAAGACCAGACAGTTACGCATCAACTCGTCTAAGCTCATGTAAGAACATATCTCGGTGTGGAAAAACGGTGGCCTGTTTCTTTAAGCCGTCATCTGCACTGGGGTTATTTTGTTTTCCGTCTCACCTCAAGAGGCTTCATCTGGACCTCAGGATTTTTTTAGCATCAGCTTGAATAGATTCGTCGCCATCCATTTGACGAGAGACTATTCTTAATCTGACCTCGTTCTGACACATTCTTATAATATTTAAATCTCAGAGGATTAAACCAATGCTGCTTTGTTCCTCGTTGCTCTCGTTTCCAGGTAACACAAAGCGCTGAAGTTGGTAATGCCTTGAGCTTGTTTGATTCAAGGACAAAATACAGCTTTTGAAACTGCCTTTGCTTCACTGCGTATCAGGATACCAAAATAGTGATTAATGCGTATTTGGGCAGACAGCGTTTGTTCTTTTGACACTTTTTTAAAAGACGCAGTTTGATTGTGATTGATGCGTTACAGATTGTTTTCCACTAGCGCCAGTGCATGTATTGTGTATTGAGGCAGGATTGGATTGTAAATGCTCCGGCAGTTGTTCTTTTTTATTTGATATAATATGGAGAACATGGCTTTTTAACCAAAGACACTTCGATGGAGAAGCAGACAAGATTTATCGCGGGCTAAATTGACCGTTGCTGTAAACTAATAGCGCTGATTTAGTGCTTAGGTTTCATGGCACACTCCCTCACCGCCTCTGCATGCCCTCAGGTCTCCTCCGGCGATAGACTGCAAACAGCTAATTACATTTTCAACATGTGTCTCTCTCAACACAAGTGACTAGACTGTCTATTTGGTTATTAATGGAGTTATCATGCATGTTGCTTAATTGTTATTCTCAGTTTAACACTTCACTGAAGACTGTGATTATGTCCTCTGGCAACTAACAACTTGACATACAGTGTATTCAACTATCTATTTATTGCATCTGAAATCACATAATGACATGTATACCTGAAAAACGCGTGCACAAATTAAATGTAACCTTGGTATCACAGCATGAATATTCCAGGAAATATAGTTGTTAACAGAAAACTAGACCTTGAATTGACCTTGAATTAAAAAAAAAAAAAAATCTGTTTTCTGTTTGGAGCCAAATTAGTCTCTGAACAGGTAAAACCTTCACCTGGAAACAGAAAAATATACCAAATCATCACAATAACATTGCACTGATTTAATGTTTCTCCATAGATTTCTATAGGAAATCTTAATTTCAAGAGCCATTTTCTCATACTGCATTTTTCTCACGTTGTGGCGACAACATCTCAAGGTCAGTAGCACCTATAGACTTTAAAGTTTCCAGCATTGGACTGAACAATATTTTGAAGATTTTTGCAGAGGGATTTTTTAATATCTAATTCCTAGCCTGATTTATTGAGTTTTGAAGGTCAAAAAACAATGCGAAATTTACATTTTTACAGATTTTTCCACAAAAAACAGCTCATTGTAAATCTGAACCAGATATCCAAAATCCCCTCTACAAATGTCTTTGTAACCTCACATTAAATCCGGTTAAGGTCCGGTTAAAGTCCGGTTAAGGTCCGGTTAAGGTCCGGTACGGCGTCCGCAATCTTAGAAAGTCATTAAAAAAGTGTTGCACACTCACACTGCTCCGTGAAGTCGGAGCAGTGTGGCCATCCGGCGGCAACGGAAAGAATCCGCAAGAAGTCTATTTTTGCCGGAGACCGGACCTCCAACGGATCAAGCTGACAGAAAAACACGAGTCAAACAGGAAGTCAGGTCTCGTGAGAAAAGAAGATCCGGTCTATTTCAAAATAAAATCTGTCCGCTCACTACTTATTTGGTCTCGTTTACCACTCGTCCACGAAGGCCAGATTTGTGTAGAGTACGACTTATAGTTGTCCCATGTACAGATTCCCCCAGCTCAGCGGCAGTACGTCGCAGCTCCTCCAGAGTTATCTTGGGGCACTTGGTTGCATTTCTTACCAGTGCTCTTCTTGTTCGGTCTGTTAGTTTAGGTGGACGGCCGTGTCTTGGTAGATTCGCAGTGGTGCTATACTCTTTCCATTTCCGAATGATGGAGTGAACAGTGCTCCGTGAGATGTTTAAATCTTGGGAAATATTTGTATAACTTAACGCTGCTTTAAACTTCTCCACAGCTTTATCCCTGACCTCTCTGGTGACCTCCTTGGCCTTCATGATGTTGTTTAGTGACCAACACACTCTGACCATAGCTCTGAGGCCCTCACAGAACAGCTGGAATTATACTGGGAGTAGATTACACACATGTGGCCTCTATTTAATGGTTAGGGCAAGGTGTGAACATTCTGCAGTAATTAGGAATAAAAAAAGGCAAGTTATAAACGCAATTTAATGCACTCCGAAAATGCTGTATGAATACTTATGCACGCCCCACTTTTCTATTTTTTTCAAAATCAAATCTTTATGTTAAGGGTTGAAAACATGACAAAATGTGCAAAAGTTCAAGGTGTATTAGTACTTTCGCAAGGCACTGTATCTACAGCAAATACTGCAGGACATTTACCTCGGGAGAAATATGACAGAGCAACTTTTACTTTTATTTGAGTAATATTCAACTACTACCACCACTGCATTTAACAATCTGTCTATCTGTTTGCCTCTTCGGTCTAATCCTGGTTTAGATCGGTTTAATGTGTTATGCCTTTATAGACCTGTTGTAGCCTTAGTTTATGCCTGAGATCTAGTTTAGGTCAAGTCAAGGCCGAGTCTATTTATAAAGCACATTCAAAACAACATCGCGGCCCCCGAGTGATGTGCACAAAAATCCATACACAAGTGCGATATCAAAATACAAAAGTTTAGATCTCGTAGTTCTCGGGAGGCCAACTATTATCTTATCTTAGCTTGTACTTTGTGTGAAAGCTTGAGAATCGGCTGGAGATAAACTTTGACACGACTGCTCCCGCTGGGTGACAGTAACACTCATTTCCTTTCATCACGGCACCTGTGACTCGCATATTTCCGTACTCCGGGGACGTGCTGGAAGTTGCAGATAGGTCATCCCTCATTCCATTTTTGTGTCCAGTGTTTTTCTTCTATTCTGCAGCTCTAGCCTAGAAACGCTATAGCCACACGGGAAGTAAGCCTCTCCTGCGTCACAGTGCCCCTCTATGTGCACCCGCGTGTTTCCAGGCTTTGAGAATGCTGCAACCCAAACTCTCTTTGATTCATAGTTAAACACCTGCTCCTGCCAGAATTCCTCCTCGTATTGTGTTGTTTATTTTCCCCGAACACACCTCCACATTGGCCATGCCGGAGTGTTCCCTGGGAGAGAGCAGAGAGAAGTTTTGAAAAGCTGTGGGCAGCACATTCGCAGCGGTCATCTCGCTCCAGTCTCTAGCAAGCTATGCACATTTATTTCCTTCCACCGCATGCATCAGACTCGCACATTTATTATGGATCAAGTGTGCACCGCTGCCTCTATTGGTATTCCCACCTAAAAACTCAGGCGCTATTGGACAGCTTTGAGCATTTTGTAGTGAGGCAAGAGAGAGTATAAAGCGGAGAGGAATGGATGGAGGGATTGCCGTTTTGATAAGTTAGGAGAAGAATGATGCTTCGTACGCAAGCCGAATCACAAATTAGAGCAAAAGTGTCCTGTCGAGCAGAAAGGACCAGCGGAATCAGCCACTGCTACGTCGTTTCATTAAAAATCCGTACTGGCGTGAAGAAAAGTTTTCCGAAGGCACACACCGTACCAGGGTTTTGTTTGTTTTGTTGTTAAGCTGCAGATTGCCAAGGACGGAGCTCCGTCAAAAACACCACACGTTCTGAACGAGACACCTGGAAACAAATACTGGCTTGTTCACAGGGGTTAAACTGAATGCACCAGAAGGAATGATTATTATTTATTAAAGTGTGGTAAATAGGCTATGTGGAATTTTTGAGTTTGGCTTTTATTATTGCAGAAGTTTCAAGTCAATATTTTGACAGATATATTTTTTCCTTTTTGGTGTTCCGCACCAGCGTGACAGTTGCAGATTGTATAAGATTGTGCACATAATGATAACCTTGAAAAATCCAATACTGCAGTTAGAAGTCAAGGGACTGTCACTACCAAATCCTTCCTTGGCTTTATCTGCTGGTCGTGACTTTGAGGGAAATAACAAAATACTTGAATATTACAAAAGATGTCGCTCTATAGTTATTCTATCGTTTTCATGGCAAATAGATCCTCTAATTTATTATTCCACAGTTTGAAAGTTGTTGGCCTGTTTAAAGCCTTACTGTGTAACACTGAAGGAATGGAGTTAATAAAATGTAAGCATTTGTTTTATTACAAATATTTTGGGGGTGGGAGGTGGGTGGGTTTGGCTCTTCTCGCACGTAACTAGTAACTGCTGGCAGTGGGACATCGCCAGCTTGTCTCCATGGAGATGTTGCTAATTTGCTTCAATTGCAGCCAAATCAAATACTTTACGTCCTTTTCCAAATGCTTTATTTTTCGATGGCCACCTGCAGCATCCAATTGGTCATTGGGATCATGTTTGGTATTGCTGGCATGTTTGCTGATGTTCCGCAGTGTGGCTTTAATTTGCCTGATCAAGTGATTTCAGGGTTCCCGCGGAGCATTAAAAAGCATTAAAAGTCATTAAAAGGACCATGCCAAAACGTCATTAAGAAACATTTAATTGGATTCAAACTGGCATTATTCAGAATTCATTTGAAAATTAACTTCATAAGTTCATCCAAAATGCAGAAATTATGGCTCAAAATACTTTCAGCTGCAGTTTTGGCTGAAATTGTACACAATCAAACGTTTTCTATTGTTTGTTTCCCTCTTGCTTTTGCATTTCAAAACTTCCCCACATTAATTCATTTGACAGAAGGTTTGTTGAGAGCTGAAATAATATGCACAGATTGTTTGTGTGTGTGCCATTACTAATATTTTAGTTGGGCATTAAAATAGCATTTAGGCCCAATCTCAATTCTCCCCCTTAGCCCTTACACGGAAATAAACTGCGAAATGAATTCACAAACATCATCAATAAGCAACATTTATAAAGTTGCTGAACGCTTCGTTCATGACTTTATTCGCTTTGTGCAACAATTTAAAAAGTCCATTGCGTTAAACACGTCAGTTCTACGTTTTCGCTTTGCTGCTGCGAATTCTCCGTTTATTTGCGCTGTATTGACTGACTTTTTGCATTTCTTTCCAAACTTTCGATACGTCGCTAATGCCACGACACACAGGGTTCCCGCTGTCTCCCCGCGCCGCAGTGCTCTAGGCTTGCTTTTTTTTTTACATAACCATATTTATCTGTGTTGATAGGAAATGCAGTCAAATGGAGGGCTGTCCCATTTCTTAGGGCGGTCCTTTCAACACTTAGCCCTTGGTTTCAGGGTGTAGTGAAAGGCCTAGGGCTAGGGGAAGGGGAAGGGGTAGAAAAGAGAATTGAGATTGGGCCTAAAAAGCATTAAACTTTTGACTTGCTGCTTCCTGTAGTACAAACCCTGGATTTGAGACACACGACTAGAGCAAGGTGCTCCACACTAATCCTCTCTCAGAGTTTGCCTTTGACCTTAAAAACACAGCAGGTCTTTTGATTCTTGTTATTTATGTCTTCCAGCACCGTGAGTCAATAGTTTGATTGTGCACACAGCTGTTGAGTTAATCACATTGTCAAACCTCACACTATATTTATTACCGTCTCATCACAAAGCAGCATATTACATCATAGACAACAAAATGACCAATATTCTGCTAAACTGAATTGTATTTATTTATTGTGACTGCCAAGGGGTGGCTTTTATTTTGAAGGAAATACTTTTTTTTTTTCTTGTCTCTTCTCTGCGGGTAACTGGGCGGGATTATTTATTTTTTCAGCTTTTAGTGAGTTTTGTTTTGTTCATTCATCTTTGAGTGCCCCACCCACCTGCTGATGTCATGAGGTGTTGATTAGGAAAGTAAGTAGGGATTAGGGCTGAAAGATTTATCATATCGATATTGAGATATGAACATTTAAGATATTAATATTGAAAAACCAAGATATAAACGATATAGATTTTCATCAATAAAACTTTTTGTATTATGATATTTTTATTTTTCTGAAAAAATCTTGGTTTTAACCGAACCCATAGTATATCGATATCGAAATATTTGGCATAAAGCTCGTGTCCTGACGAAGACCAGGAGGCGGGACCACATTACACCGGTTTTAGAATTGCTGCATTGAAACACACGGGGAGCCCGTGTGTTTCAGGATGGATTTTAAAGTTCAGGACCACAGAGAACGTTCATGTATTTAAGAGCAGGCTCAAGACCCACCTTTTTAGCTTTGCTTTTAACTGACATCTCTTTATTTAGTCCTAATGATATATTGTATATTGTATGTATGTGTATGTGTATGTATATATGTATGTTTGTATGTATATATGTACGTGTATATATGTATATGTGTGTGTGTGTGTGTGTGTATATATATATATGGATGTAGGTCGTATTGTTTTAAATGTAATCTGTAAAGCACTTTGTGATCCCTTTCGGTATGAAAAGAGCTTTATAAATAAAGTTTAATTGATTGATTGATAAATATCGAGATATCAAATTTTGTTCATATCATTCAGCCCTAGTAGAGATGCACTGATACTGGTATCGGATATCGGAGTAATACTGAAAAAAATACGATATCGGGTATCTGATACTGATCCAATACCAGTTTTAGCTCTCAACACTTTACAAACATAACTTTTACTATTTAAATCTAAGTAAATATGGGCATGCCATTGGAAAGCTAGGAACCAGGAGAATGAATGCCGCGGTCAGCATTGGCATGCTAAAGCTAGCGTTAGCATGCTAATGCTAACAAAAACTAATCAAGGCTGGGTCACAAACTATGATAGAAATACCTAAAGTAATACAATAAAATCGACCACTGCTGAAGCCAAGTGGTAAGAAGTAACTTATCTAACATATTTGTAATGATCAGATCACTAATGTGAGTTGTTTATATGAATGTAACCTAAAGCCTGTCATATAGTCAAGGATATTTAGTGTAGAAAAGTCCAGTGATCCTTTTTAAATGTTTATCCTAAGGTTTATAAAGGATATAATTGATAATTGATCCGTAATATCATGACAATAAAATATGACTCTTAAAATGGAGAAAAGAGTCAATTAAATTTTTTCACTAAGAGAAAGATAGATAGAGATGATAGATAAATACTTTATTGATCCCGAAGAAAATTATGCATTAGAAAGCCAATTTTAGGAAAGTGGTATTGGTAAATATCGGGTATTGGCAGATACTCAAAACCCAGTATCGGTATCGGTAGCAAAAAAGCTGGATTGGCGCATCTCTAAAAGTAAGTAACACAAAGTATCTAAGTTTAATTATTTTTTAGGTTTTTTTGCTCGTAGGAGGGAGGTGAAGGCCATAACTCATTATTTATTCCTCATATTTATTTCAACTCCGTATTTCTATATTGAATAATTAATGCCATGCTACATGTATTCATACCTTGACATTTTACTCCTTTCCCCGCGGTCAATAATGGTCTCATGCCTGCTCTACATTTATGCTGCTGCTCGCGCCATTTACGAACTGATGATTTTCTGTGGGTTTTCTGCTTTACCGCTTTGACACACGCCTCCACGGCTGTCCAGGACGAAAGCTAATTGACTGAAAGTGACAGAAAGACGGCGAGACTTTCCCAAACTAGTATTTTTTTCTTCACTTTCTATCTCGGCTGTTCGACTTCAGTGAAGCGAGGGCAACACTCTAACTAACTCGCATCTGCAGCTGCACCGGGGATATTAGAACCTCCACATTTACCTGTATCTAATTATTTGTGAACAAAACACCGCGCCGTTCCTTTCCACCTTGTTGCCTAGAGATTAATGTTAGAATATTGGGTGGCGGATGAGGAGGGAGGCTGTTTTACACGGATTCGCGGGTAATGCATTATGTGGGAGACGGCCCATTTCACCTGAATGAGAGCACGTCCGGGCTCTGCGTTTGTATAGGAGGGAGAGCTGAGTGGCTGGTTAGTGATTTAAGGTAAGCTCCCAGGCATATGGTGAGCCAGTATGTTAAGAGCTCTTTCTGTTGGTGAAGACATGTTCAGGATGGATGGTCTTGCAGGGGTTTTTTGTGTTGCATATGAGTCAGACAGTGAACTGAGGTGATCTGTCCTCCTCCCGCCTCCCACTTAAACAACAGGCCCGTACATGGAGAATGAGACTAAAAGGGGCGCACGTAACATCTTTATTTTTTAAACTGTTTTTCTGGGTCTCTAGATTTATCATTTTCCGAGGACACGGTGAAGTTCGCCCATCGTTTTGTTAGACAACGTGAATCTAGCTTGCGATAACATGTGAGTGGGGTAATTCTGGGAAATCTCAATGTTAGAAATGTTCTAAGCCGAATTACCAGGAATTTAGGGGCATTAAGGGGATAAACTAGGAATTGATAAAGCTGATAGTAGATTATTTACAGACAGATATAAACTGTAGCATAAACATTTGATTTCATTGTTATACACTGAAATGTCTATCACAATAGAGATTAAAAGTCTCACTGAAATACTCTTCGCCGCGTCTGACGCCACGGTTTGAAGAGAACAATGTTTTCGGTGTGTGGCCGATACAAAGAAGAGCTTTTGTAAATGGAATTTAATTTGGAACCCTACATGTGAGGCAAGTTGCTGAGTTCTCTCTTCTGTGCTATCCTGTTAAAATGCCACAAAAATCTTTACCAAAATGTGGCACGATGAGCAGCCCTGATTTAAGTAGGGATGTAACAATATTGACAAGATCGCGATATCGCGGTAGTAAAAGTGCCTCGATATCGTCGTGGTCTTGTTACGATATTTAAACGGACAGTTATCCGTCAAAAACAACTAGAATAAGTCTGATCCCGTGGAAAAAACATTGTAAACTACATAGACCATGATCCTTTGCGCTGCGTTGTCACAACAAATGAGCTGTTGAGCCAATAGGAGCGCATGTTTTACGCTGTAGTGTCCACACAACAAGTGAGGACACTACACTTGTTGGGGCTCCCGTGGATATTGATGAAAACGCCTCCGAAGTTGTACCAGCCCCTGCAGCTTTTAAGTCAGACTTATGGCAGCATTTTGGTTTCGCTGTGTCAAAAAACGATAAAGGAGAGAGGGTGGCGGACAAACAATGGACCATGTGCAAACACTGTCACGCGAAATTACGATACACCACGGGAAACACCAGCAACATGCGGCGCCATCTGACGACCCGTCACCTTGACAAGTTTACAAAGAAAGTCACGTCAGGTCAAAAAACCTTACAGGAGGCATTTTTGACAACTATGCCACACAACAGCACAAAGGCTCAAGAAATCACGAGGTACATCGCGGAATACATAGCGTGTGATTTACGTCCCTTTTCTGCAGTAGATGGAAAAGGATTTCAAAGTTGTAAATGCACAAAGGTCTCTTCTCCCATGTAGATCTTTTGATCTTTCTGAAGAAGAACCTCAACATAAGCCCTTAGGTTATCAGTGTTTTTTCAGTTGGCCTTTTGCCTGACTACTTTATTTAAGTTTAGATGATTGTTTATTATTTATTTGGTTGGGGCAGTGCATGTTAATTAATAGACATGCATCTATTGTACATGTTTGTGGATGTTTTCAACAGGCGTTTTTTATTTGCCTACTACTTTTAGTTTTATGCTTTTTTACACATTTGAACCAGACTTGAGCTTTGTTTGCACTTGAAGGGAATTCCCTTTTGTTTTTGTTTACAGTTCTACTTGCTCAACGGTATATTGATGTTAATGACTTGAGGTTGCACTTTAAAAGCATTAAGTGATCAGCGTTTACATATGTTTTTATGCTGCATGAATATAACAATAAATGCCCTAGTGACTGGCAAAAGCAGTTTAAATGTCAGTTTATTATTATTATCATCATAAACTCAATATCGTGAGCTATTTTACAATACCGTGAGCCTCTCCACAGTATCGCAATAAATATCGTACCGTGAGCTCAATATCGTATCGTGAGGTTATGATATTGTTACATCCCTAGATTTAAGTAAGTACTTGTTGTAAGAAAGTAAGAAAGCCTACGTTGTTATCCTGGATGTACATTACCTGGATAAGGTATTGCTGCCTGTGACCTATCGCCGGTTCGATCAGGGGGTAATACAGCAGAAAATCTCCAGAACGGATTTGTTTCGTAGAGCAGTGTGTAATAACAAACTGCTTGTGCTCAGCTGGCACATTGCCTAATAAATAATGTTTTATGGTTAACCCTAGCCCTGCTCTTGCTTTCTGCCTCGTGTTTTTTGGTCAGTACCGATGTCATGGTGCGTTCAGTTCAGTGCACCAGCCCAGTGGACCCACTAATGTGGAAGTAACGCGAAAGCAAAGGTGTTTTTTTCTGGCGACATGCACCCATGAGCACAGCGCATTGAAATCAATAGGCACCATTTTAAGTCAGCGGGACTTGATTGTTATGCTTTACTTTCGGTTATAAATATGTGAGAAGAGGGTTCAAAATGAGTGTTACATGATTATCCAAACCAGAGCGAGCGTCGATGCTTCCGTCTGTGCGTCTTTCCTCCTGATTCATGACTAAGTGAGGCCGGTCTTCTTGATCATGGTTAAAAGCAAGCATGCAAGCAAGCAAAGTTTATTTATATAGCACCTTTCTCAGACAGAAGGTCACAAAGTGCTTCACATCAAAACAAGCAATGACTAAAAACACAGGATAAAATTACACAAATCAAACAACAGTGGAGACAGTCATATCAGCCCATAAAACCGTACTTTCAAAACGTAAAGTAAAAGTTACAAATGTTACAAAACAAAAATGTCAGTAATGTGTGTTGAAAATGGCATTCTGTGCAATTTTGATCATGACATGGAGGTGGTCACACACACAGTGGGAGTTTAGGTGCAGGTTGTTATATCAATCTGCATCTATTTTGTCAAGTGTTATTCCATGTAGCTTTCTATTGGAATATTATTGACTCAGTATCAACATTGAAGTGGAAAACAAAACTCTTTGAATAGAAAGCACCATCACTAGGCCTGGGTGCAGTATGGTATTGGAAAAAAAAGTGTAGGTACTAACTGGTATAAAAGAAATAAAAGTCAAAAGCAGGTACTGAAAACATATTCCATCTTTAGAGTCCAAGCCTGTTTGGTCCCGGGACAGCATTAAAAGAAGTTACAAATTTAAAATAAATAGTCTTTTATGGAAAAACAAAACAACAAAAAAGTTCTGTTTTATGGTTCTATAGGTAAAGAAAAAAGAATAGTTCAGGTATCGATATCGTAAACCAAGTATCATTAAAGTACTGGTATCGGGGGGGGGAAAATGTCGGTACCCAGCCCTCACCATCAGCCTTCATAGAGTTCTCATTTCTCAGCAAGGCTTCATTGTTCTGGTGGAAAAGACAAACAGCGCAGCTAAGCCACTGTAGCTATTTACCAGCAGAAGCATGTCACAGACAGATTGCCCGCTGACTTCCCTCCTCTACATCACGTAATGGCCTTACCTGTAGATGTCTTTAATCACTGTCACTATCTCAACTATCACATCCATCTCTCTTCTCTCCCCTCCGTTTGTTTCGGAGCCAAAGAAATCATCCACTGTGCATTCTGTTTGAAGGCACTCCCCGGCTCCCTCCGACCTAATGGCATTTTCAACTGCGCCGTGATGGACGACGGTGTTATGAGAAAATGGCCAGTGGCGGAAAAAAACATTCCAAGATACAGAGCTAAGAAAGCTCAGAGCCGAAACAATAAAGTGCTCTTGAATTTATCACAGGGATGCATGGCCTGCTTAGTCCTTATGGGGCATTTTTGCAATCACTTTAATTAACTCATGTAACTCGTAGCCATTGTATCTTTGATGCATAGCTCACCATGAGCCATAAGTTGTTTACATTTGCCGAAGTGATGCACTGTTGGCCCTGAAACCATAAAGCCATTCCATAATTCTGTCTATGGAGGGTTTTACACTGAGACATGTGCAGTAATTTTGAACAGTCAGAGGATAGAGAGGGGTCTGTGTCCAAGTAAAACAATTTTAATAGAAACATAATGAAGAAATATGAAGTACATCCTCAAATCTTTAATGTTTTCCTAATACGTCTGCACAACTTTGGAAAAATAACAACACTAATCCCTCTAACACAGGACAGGGCATTATCATAATCAAAGTATTGCTGCCTTTGAGATTCAGTAACAGCCATTACAATTTCATATCATTTTCTATGAAGAACTATGTTCTAAATGAAAGCATTGTTTAGAAAATGCTGAAAGCTTGTTTTTGTGGATCAATCAGCTTAGAAAGAGTATCCAATTACTTTGCATATAACTAGGACGGAACATGGGGTATTGACATGTGCCAGAGCTCTGACTGACAGACTGGATACAGATACTTTCTCTCGACAAGTGCATGAGGGTGCAGTTTATCATTGGGATGCGGTCATTATTGCAGGTTAGTGACAAGAAAATTGTGGAGGTTGACACATGACACGGCTGTCTGTGGACTGCTTGTCTAAGGATCAAAGAAGAGGGATTTGCATCAGGTTTTCCCGCCTTTTTTGGAGTAATCACCAAAGCAAATATGCTCAGGACTTTAGAGAGTGCGGACGGAGATGGACAGAATGAGCTGCAGCGGGACGCTGGTCGTACTGGGAAGCACACAGCTTAAGTAAATATATGAGTTAGACAGAGCGCCCTCAGCAAAGCAGCTGGCACCAGTCATGCGAAGCACTCAGGACTGCACCGTCTATGAATACTGAAATATCCAACCTATATAGTGTTCAGTATTATGTAGGCGACGGTGGCGCAGATGGTAGAGCGGGTCATCTCATGATCAGAAGGTCTGGGGTTCGAATCCCGCCTCCTGAAGGTGCACGCTGGCGTTGTGTCCTTGGGCAAGACACTTCACCCAGCTTGCCTCCAGTGTCTGCGTACATTGGTGTATGAATGGGTGAGAGGTTCCTTGCTGTAAAGCGCTTTGAGTGCCTAATGTAGGTGGAAAAGCGCTATATAAGTTGAGACCATTTACCATGAGTATGTTTGGAAATATACAGTAATTCTAAATTACGTTCACGTTATATTTAGCAAATCCATCACCTACCCCAAATGACCCCCCCCAACATTGCACGAATATTAAGTGAATCTAAAGTACTCATAGGTGTCATATGTGCTAAATTTACAAAGGGATTATAATAGGAATTATAATAATCTCTTTTGAGGTACCACACAATTCTCAATGGATTATCATTCCTCACTATTTCACTGCATGTGTACTTAATCTCAACCAATTTTACTGTAGAAATCCTGAGAAAATATGATGTCATCAGTGGTGACTGTATTGCACACTCGCCATTTAGTTTCACTATGACGCTTTTCAGCACATATTCTGTTCAAATGCAGTTTATTTTTACGTGTCATTCATATTTAGTTTTATTGAAAACACAAAGCACACACGTCAGAAAGGTTTCAACTCCACATGACATCATCAACTACATTACATTTCCATAATTGCACAGTGTATCCTACTGCATGTAAAGTGCAAGAGCAATGCGTTTCATTGAAATCGCCATTTCAACTTTGGCCAATCTAATGGCTCTTTGGCTTTTAATTGTTGTGTCTACAGCCAATTCTGTGGCAGTAACGGCACCTTTGGAGTAGTACAATGAAATAAGTGTGGGTGTTAGATGTTTCTGAAGTGGAGAGCATTGAGTTTTTGTGAAGCTGAGATTTTTCAGGTCTATCTCGTCTGTGCAATCATTAAAGTAAAAGCTACAGTAGATTGATTTGTTTTGCAATGTAGAAAAAAGTTGAGATTGATCCACAGGATGGATTTATTTTTTCTTGCTCTATCGCACATCCCTATAACGTGCATTCTCTCTTTGTATTTCAGACTGATCCATACAGTTGTAGCTCTCATAAAGCACACGTTGTAGTAGCTGTAACACCAACTCCCTGCCACTTGTATCGTTTATTACTGTCGCGCTCTCTGGGTATCACTAAAATAGACCAACATGAGCTGACAGGGAATAGCGACTTGGCCATAGACTCCTTCATTTCCCCCTGAAGCTATTCTAAAAATCCCTCTCAGTGACAGCTTTTATTTCCTTCTTGGCAGTTTTTAACACTCCTAGTTTGCATTTGCTGTGACAGTTTGGATTCACATTATTTTGTATACCCAGCTAATGACTATGTGTGTGCAGGAAGTATTCAGAGGTTTCTATTTATTCCTATGTTATTACGCTGAAGTCTGATACTTTTGATCAATTCTTAAAAACTTGACACAATCTTCAAAAAGAGCACAAGGACAGGGTTTCCACAGATCATTAAAAAGTATTACTTCTATTGTGCCAAAATGAATGTCTTAACCTTTTAACAGCCGCCTCAACCAAGTGCGCTTTCTGCTGTTCAGCTTTACCCAAATCTAAAAGGTTACAGCCTACAGGCCAGTGTAACACCTCATTTGAAAGACTTACAAGACTGATCTTTTCGCTTTTTTGTAGCATTTTTGTCACTTTTTTGCCGGGTTTTTGTCCCATTTCTGTTGCTCTTTTGTGGCTTTTTCGTCATTTGTTCCTCACATTTTTTACACTTTATGTGGTCACATTTTTGTCGCTCTTTTGCTGCATTTTCATCCTTGTTTGATCTCATTTTTGTTAACGCTTTTTTTCAGTAAGCTTTTAGAGTTGGATAAAGCCAAATCAAATCGAAATTTCTTGAAAAATACTGGCTTTGGTGAACCTTTTCTTTTTTCTTTTTCTTTTTTTTGCTCATGTATGTCCAATTTCCTTTGGATTACTAAAATCTGCCCAATCCCTTGATTTGATGTTTGAATGTTTGCGAATCTTTGTTGCATTATATGTTTAATATTTGGGCAGTAAAATGCCAATTTAAAGCATTACATTTGACGTGTTGCCCCCTGTATAAACCCTGAACTATAACTGAGAGCATAGAACTTTCACATTTGTAAAAAGTCTTAATGTATTAGTGTTGGGTAAGCAGTGTTGAAAACGTTATGTGTATATTTCTGGTATTAGACGGCCGCATAATACATAATTAACAGAGGTCTCGTTTTACTGTGCAGAGCAGGATATGAAGCCAGCGCTGTGAGAGGAATGTTCATATGACTCGGGCTTTATCTGCTTCACACACGCGGTATCTGTGCGGCTGCCGCACTGACCTTCAGCCCTGCAGATGTAACAGCAGACAGTGAGCTTATGAAAAGAAGCTCCCATTCACTGCTCTATGAGACCTGTGTTTGTGTCTCCGACAGCCCCCTGCGGAAGACCTCTTCAACACAGAGCGGCGTTTTAAAATTGTTTTTTCGACCCGCAGGCTTTATTAGACAGGACAGGACAGTGCGGGTACTGAAACTGAAGGAGTTAAATGTGTCGTATTGTTTATGAAGAGTTGTGCTGTTGTTGTCAAACCAGGGGTAAAGTTTTTCAGACTTCATCATTGTTATTGTCCTGTTTCTGATCAGAATGATTTTACTGCCGTTTTAGATTCACAGACTGTTTGTCATAAAGAGCTCAGCTTGAAATAAGTGTCAAAATAGCAAAACAACAAAAGAGCGACAAAAACGTGAGGGATTAAAAAAAAAGTGACAAAAATGTGATGAAAAAGTGACCCAAAAAAAGCTAAAGAGCAAAAAAAAGGTACAAGAAACAAAGGGAATGGAATTTCTTTTCTTTTTTTTTTTTTTTTTTTTGCGATGACAATGTGGCAATGCGAGGAAAGAGAGGGCACAGGTGAAACACATCAGGACGGGGCCGGCAATCAACACAAGGGAAGCAAATCAAAAATCACACAGACCAAAAAGACATGTCAAAATAAAACACCAGGGACAGATAAACACAAAAGCAAACCAAAACAGGGCAACAAAAGACCGAATCGTGACAAAATGAGGCGTTTCACTGGCCTAGAGGCTGTAACCTTTTGGATTTGGGTAAAGCTGAACCGAAGAAAATGCACTCGATTAAGGTGGGGGTTAAGAGGTGTCGAAAGGACCTGATTAAAATATAATAAAGTTAAAGCAGAACTAAGTAACCCATGCCCCTAGAGGCCATAAGCGCCACTGCAGGTGTCGTAGCATGTTGCGTTGTTTTACTCATTAATTGTTTGTGAGAGTAAATACTACGCTGACAGAAAAGACAATGGGAGAGAGGGATATTGTTCATCCAATTACACAATGGAGATAATTTTTTTTACTCAAACTTGGCTGTAAATACTGTTTAAAGTGGCGCTAGCCGCAGTTGGCTTTGCCCGTTAGCCTGTTAGCTTCTTCTTCGTGATTCCATTAGTGTGTATTGGGGCTCCAGGTCAGAGTAGGGAAGTTGCAATTATGGTTTTCTGGCCAGAAACACCAGGGGGAGATAAAAGACCCCCCAATCATCCCATTAACACTTGTATTACCCCCAGAAGGACTACAAAAAGGATTTATTAAGGTAAACAAGTTACTTAGTTCTGCTTTAAAATTAAAAAGTATTCATCATAAGGTTATATTACCTCAAATTTGTACTTTGTACTTTGGCACTTTACTGTCTTTTACTAACTCATTTTTTGAATGTAAAAATGTATATGTAAACGTTGAATATTGTTTGACTTTTTGTCCTGTTGTCACCGTTGTGAATTAGTTGTATTATTTTTCAAGCATTAAGATTATATTCCAATAATCAGGACTTCATGCTTTTCGCTCACTGGTCACGGTGGATTCATAGTTACTAACAGATGCGTGTTTTCGTATTTTAATGTGCTGGACATTTGTTTTTATGTATTTATCTGCTTACAATTTAATTTCCTGTCTGTTTGCGATGAATTAGGTCCATAAACACAAAATACATCAACACGGAACTAGGAATAACGCACGCGCTGTTAGAATCCAGGGGCAGGACAGGCATAAAACCCGAACAAAGCGAGGCAAATGAGAAATCAATATCACTATGTGGCTTCTTTGCTTGTGCTAATGTTACGAGAAAAGGTTTTAGGAACCCCTGATTGTTCCCGTAGGTTCATGGTCAGGAGAAACTTAAGACTTTGTTGCTGTGAGACCAGTGTGCTAAACATTCAAGGTGCCACTGTAGAGTTGACTAAATTTAACGTTTTTTCATAACACACGGCTTACCCGGTGGGTTCATCACACATGGCGATTCACAGATTTTAATTTGTTGCATCGAGAAAAAAAGAGCCAGAGAAGTTGTAATAAAATACTGGGTCCACGACTTAATTGGGGTTAAAAAGAGCGTCACGGCCCAACGAGCTGTAAATCAATGTGCATCTGGATGATACAGTATTATTCTCAATCCAATGAGGTGATTAAAGTTCTTCTCACACATTCGGAGTTGATATTCCACAATATCTCAAGACCATATGGTTTCCGAATTAATGAGGCAAGCGCATGATTTATATTGTTGAACAGAGACGGATAAAAGTTACTGTCAGGTTTACCACATCTGTTATTTCACCTTCACTGCCTGAACTAATTAAACTTATCTGAGGACACGCTGTCTGTATATAATATATTTTCATTTGGCGAGGCGCTTCTTTGTGTTTTTGATTTCGCAGCCTTAATTCCTCCCCTGTTTTCCTTTAGGTGGGAACATGTGTTGCAGCAGATGCGAACCCCGCGGCCGGCATCACGTGGCAGAAGAACGGGCAGCTCTTGGTCGCCGTCGATCAAGGTAGATTTGCGCGCGGCCGTAAAATGTCCAGCGCATCAGCCTTTTCCTCTTGTGGGCGCCGCGCCGCTATTTCTCACCTCCTGACAGCGAAACAGGAAAAACAAAATCCCTCATCGTATATCATATTCATCCACCACGCCAGCTTATCGGCTCGTCCCCCGAGGGATTGGAGTGCAGTAAGATGATACTGCGTTTTCATTTGGCTAAATCTTAACTTCAGACAGTAGCAGCTGGAGAAGTAAGCGGAATGTAGGAACAGGCTTACAGCGAACATGATGACAGAGCAGTTGTTGCCTAAGAACACTGTGATGTAGAAACGCGGCAAACATCCTCCGGACTGACAGTCATAAAACTCTTTCATTTCAAGTGAGCACACAAAGCTCTTAGCACTACTGTGTTAACCCTTTTTATGTACGACTTTGTATTACATTAGATAGTGATTGTCAACGGATCTGAATATGGATATGGAGTAATATGAAATGTTGATGCTAAATCTTAATGACAAATGTAAATGTATTTAGGCTCCTCCAGGCAACCACAAAACTAAATCTGCCATGAGACAGTTTACTGACTTTATACAAATCGTCATACATTTCACAAGTATCTATAAACAGTATAAAACAGAAGATACTACTCACAAATATTTATTATAAACATACTTTATTTTTACATAAACGTTATTTAATAAGAACAGAGCCCTGGTCCCACAAAACAACCATTAAAGTCATTGTAAGCAGTTGAGCAAACAAAACATGACTTCTGTGCCATTTGGCCTGAGGCTGGCCTGACTAACAACTGTGATGTATTTTGTTTGTAGCCGTGATGATTACGACCAGCACGAAGGTGACGCCGTCCACAGGCCTGTCCACCACCTCGTCCACCCTGCAGTACGTGTCCTCCAAAGGAGACGCAGGCGCCGTCTTCACCTGTGTGTCCACACACGAGCGGGAAAGTGACAAGACCAACGTGGGACCCTTCTCTGTTCACTGTGAGTCAAGCACAGCGCCCCCTACACTACTGTAGTCGTGTACCATTGAGTATTTAATAATACACATGCTGACTAAGTAATAGCTGTAGTCAGGTTTTATTTCAGAGCGAGGGGCCGGAGGCAAAGCTACGCTCCAGACATGCAGGGCCATAATCAGCAGTGGACCAAAACCTGTTTGAACAGAATTAGCTCATTATAAAAGTTTTCACAGAAACGGCTAATTAGCTTGTCACACCTTATTTCTCACATGTTATTAGTTAATTGGTGTTTCCCCCCATAAACATATAACAAGAGACATAATATTTGCAAATCATAATATCACTATTTTGCTTTTATACGTTTTGAAGGCACGTGCTATCACTTGATGCACAATATTCATCTTATGTGAAGATAGTGTAAGGTCAAGAAGCACAAATGTAAAAAAAAATCCTTTTGGTTTCTATTTTACTGTTATCATTCAGCACATAATGTAACTACCTTGTTGCAAAACATCCTACTCTGAGCCTCAAGGTTTCCCAAACTAGCAGGAAAAAGCACAAAGGAGGATTATTTGGACCACTTTTGATAATGAAAACTTCCCCGACCATATCACTCATGTGGAAACAAGACTTTTGTTTCATTATTCTTCCTACCACACTCTGTGTTGAAGACTTGGCAGATTGTTGAGCTGCTAGTTTCCTGCAGAGACTGATTTCCTAGTCAGGCTGCAGCAGTGGGAACAAGACCGACTTATTTCAGATGAATAAATCTATTCATCCTGAGAGCTGGTTATTGTATCACTGTTTATTGAAGCGCTGACTGGGTAGTTCAGCTCATAATGGGAGGAAACAATCAATGAAGGGATAACGGAATGGCACAATGCGGTGGTGGTTATGGTATAAACACACCACATGATTAGAGACGGGTGAACGCAAACTCAGCTAAACCAAAGTAAACAAGAGATTCCAATACAAAACTTACTTTAACTACTGAAGTTGTCCAGAAATTCTGTTTGACTGCTGCCTCTTACAGTGAACTGTTTGACCATGAACATGAATTTCATTATCTTTAGTGTTTGTACCAAAAGTGTCATTGGCAAAACCTTCAAACGACACAGGGAAGACATTACGGGTTTCGAGGTTTCTTTGGTTGAGATTTGTTAGCATTGCACAGGATACAAGGTTGATTTACCAATTTTTTATATATTTTTCTTTTTTATTATTAGAACTGCACCTGCCTTAATAAAAATCACATGAGCACTATTTACTAACATGTTTTTATGTTCAAGGACACGTGTAATAACCGCTATATAACCCTGACATTTCTCCTTAACCACAATCGCGTTAGAAATCTCTGCAGCACAGTTTTCGAGTACTATTCAAGGACATAGCTACATAAGATGCTCCGAGCGCTGGTTTATTTCCCCGCGAGCTCAGTGTTTACACTGCTTCTGAAATAAAGCGCAAATAAATCCACCCGCACCTTCAAAATCCCCCTGTATGGAAAGGTGTATTTGTATTCATTACATGTGAAATGGCTGTTTGCTTGGGAGTGGTCTTATTGGGAATACGCCGTGTACATAACAGAACAATGCCTTATGTGTGGCACTTTTATCGCGCGGCTTTCGAAACGGGCACGCAATAACAAAACGCTCAACAATGTGGACTCTTTCCCCGCTGTGCTTTGCTAAAGGATTTGTCCGGATTTTGAGTTTTTGAGGGTGGAGAGCACCTACTGGGAATTATTTCTTTTTGGGGTGGGTATTCAGATCCTTGAACTTTGAAGAGGATAATCTAGATCAGTGGTTAACAAACAGGAGGCACTTAGTTTGTTTTTCTGGTTTAAACATGGTTTCCACCCAGTTTAGACATAATTTAATCAATTTTTTTTTTCTTAGCTTATAACCTCTCCATATGGGATAGGTATTACTAGGTGGTTTTATTGTGTAAGATAAGTAAGTGTATTTCTTTTTGGGGTGGGTATTCAGATCCTTGAACTTTGAAGAGGAGACGCAGAGAGAGAGAGAGAGTCAATAAAAAGCGTCGGATCTTGAGAGGGGAGTGGGGAGTTTCCAATTTGTTAGCGTCAAGGCAACATTTTCAGAGTGCGATATCAAGTCAAGCCGGGTCACTTTGTATAAAGCGTGATGGATGCTTACTTTGCTCGGCTTCTTGCATGTGCTGACCCCTTTGTGCAAGTGCGGGATCTCTCTCCATCCCCTCCCCTCTTCCTCCCTTTTGAATATTCCGTCTCTCTTTCCCCTAATTGCAGATCCATCGGAGAAAGTTAGCCTTCAAGTCCTGAGCAAGGGGCCGATCGTGGAGGGCGATAACGTGACATTGAAGTGCCACGCCGACGGCAACCCTCCACCCAAAGCTTTCTACTTCCACATCAAGGTCAGTGAGGCGCCCCAGAGTTTGAAATTCAAGAATAATACTGAGCCCATTGTGAATTCTGCCACCGCTTCTCTATTCAGCCTGGCAGCCACTTGTTACGGCTTATCATGCATTTGAATAGGAGAAAAGAAAAGACCCAATTTGGTGGCCATGATGAAATTGACATGTTTTGGAAAGGCTGCAACGCCGTATGGGCCCTGGAATTAAAGCCAATCTCACTCATTAAATTTAATCGGACTACAATCAAGTGCTTCTGCAAATGACATTCTTTTTTTCGCCTCGAACATGAAGTCCTTTTCCTTCATTTTGAAATTAACCCAGGCGAGTAGAGTAGCCAAAATATTTACTTAAGTTAGGGGTCTTTTAAATTTACTCAAGGTACAAGCAACAAGAAGCCATCCAAATGATTTCTTGTGTAGAGAAAACTTGAAATCATTTTTTTTTTTGGCCCTCTCCTCCTCTTTCCTCCAGGGCCAGAAGACGCTGGTGGAGAATGCCGACACCTACACTTTGACTGCCATCGGCCGGGACGCGGGTGGCGAATACAAATGCTCGCTGCCTGACAATGAGAAAATGGAGGCCGTCGAGAGCATCACTGTCAACTGTGAGTACTCATGACATACGGGGGGTTTTATCAGGCTGCAGCGCGAGAGAGGAAATCACTACAGAGACGCACAGTGCACCCCTCCAACTGTTGTCCCGCAGCGAGCAGCCCCCCTCCCCTTTACGCCGCACTCCATGATAGAAATTTCATAAACCTACGAGAACAAGAACATTACAGACTGCGGGGTTTAGGATTTCTGTAGTTTCTAAAAACTTCCTCGCTGAAAAATGAGTTGAGAACCAGCAGTGTTTGTTGTGTCAAGCTCGAGTTTAACGTTGCCAAACCCATATGGGGATTACAGATTCAAGAGAAGGCCAATTATGCAATACTCACATTTAACAGTGTGTGAATGTACAGGAGTGGTTATTCAGCAACATTTCCTCGACAAAGTTTCATGCCTTTGCCTTGTATTTTCAAAAGTAATGACTACAACTGCGCTTACATTTTAGAGAACGTTTCACTCCATCTAGAAAGCTTTCTCAAGGCAGTTTTGGGTTAGTTTGTTTAGTTATTCAAAATAATGCAACACTATTCAGGTACAGGCAACAAACGGTCACTAGAAGAAACTAGCTTTACTCTAAAAACCTACGGGGACCGGATATAGACGTGGGCATGGGTGGTGATTTTCCAGAGATGTTCGAATGGTTCTGTCCCAGGTGTGCAACAGCTAGAGCCATAGACCTCCATGTCTGTTGAGGGCCGGCCACACTGGTCTCACGTATACAGCCTCTGTCGCCTCTTTATCCAACAGGAGGGTGGCCTTATCCACAAAAGAGTGACCCATCTCATTAATTTGCAAATACACTATTGAATGTTGGTAGAGCCGCTTCTTAAATGGATGTGATGTTTACCACCAGTATCGAAAGCCGGTACCAAAGAAAATTATCTTTCGATCCAAGTTTTGATGCTGTTGGTCCAGGGACAGCATTTAAAGGGACTATACAGAGGTTAAAAATGTTAAAATTATGTAATTTCCTCCCCCAACATGTTCCAGCAATGTCCTAATGTGTAGAATGAGCCCAGACCTACTCACCACTCACTCAAAAAGTTGTTAAATTCGGGGCCGATGTACCATCATGCAAAAGCTTAATATAGAAGCTGCAGTTACATGTTAGACCTGAGGTGGCAGTTGTGAGTTTAAAAATGACCAACTTGCATCTAGTCCCTTTAAGGTTTGTTTTGTTAGTTTTTTAGTTAGTTGTTTGTTTAATTTTCTTGCCCCAATTCTTTCTAGTTCTCCAAATTCCAATGTTACTTCTCTAAGGGTCTTTAAAAAACATGCATAATCAGGAAATGGCTGCTCCTTTTATTTTAAAGAATACGCCATTATTCAGTCTCCCTTTGACGTTCCAGAAATGAATATGCAATGTAACAAGCGTCTGTTTTTCACTGTAAATAAAGTCATGCGAGCAGACTAATGGTAATCAAATTTCGACTTCGGAGAGCCCGTCCTGGCAGGGAGTCGCAGCGGAGCGCCAGGCAGGGGGGAGGAAGAGAGCTAATTAGAAAATTCAGACACGGAGTGAGCAGAAGTGACAAAGTGTTTGGGTGGGCGATGAAGTTTGGCAAAGTGATAAACCCTATTTTATTTTTCCTTTCTCTCCTCTGTCTCCTCCTCCGCCCTTCCTTCCAGCAGCACTCCCTCAAGTAATTACCCCCCCACCTCCTCCCAGGTGTGCGCTTGCGAGGCTTCACTTCAAGTAGGCCGTATGATTGTAATAAAAAATAAGTCTGACACATCCTCCCTCCCCTAGTGTCCCATACGGCGCCTAATGCTCTTCACACATCTTAAACAAAGAAGTGCATTTTTTTTCTGTTTTTTTCTTTTTTCCAGTACCCAACTTTTAAATTGAGTTTGTGGCTGAGCAGAGAAAAACAATAGCTTTCTCAATTGGAAATTGTTTAAGATATTTTAGCGGGTGTGTGTTTGTGTGTTCCCTGTGCAAAAAGTGTTCTTATAGAGATGGAAGAGGACAGGTAGCTAGAGCCCTGGCAAGGCGTCTGACGGAAAGCGGCGAAGCCTTTAGGGCTTGACAGTAACACGAGCCACCACAATTCTGCTAGATATCTATTTTGGCTTTTCACTTTTACTCTCACTAATCACTTTTATGTAGGGCTGGGGGGAAAATGGATTAGATTTAAAAATCGGTAGGTCAAACTAGGTATTTTTTGTTTTATTATTATTATTATTATTATTATTATTATTATTTGTTTAGCTCTCTGGCCCCCTCTCTGAAGAAGGTCCTGCTGTATAAATGTGCCAAGAAGAACAGAGCCCACCTCAGGATTTTTTTGTTTTATTAGCTCATTTGAAATACAGCAATAGCCGTGCTGCCTTTGCTCTGCCCAATCCCGTCAGACCTTGGAAGCTAAGCAGGGAAGGGCCTGGTCGGTTCCTGGATGGGAGACCGTTTGGTAACACCAGGATGCCTGGCAAATGTAGTGTGTGAGTGAGTGGTCGGTGGTGGTTGGAGGGGCCGATGGCACAGACTGGTTGCCTCGCTTCCGTCAATCTACCCCAGGGCAGCTGTGGCTATAACAGTAGTGTACGACAATGACAGTGTAGCGCTTGAGAAACTTGGTAATACAACAATTTGTTTATGTTGATGCACTTTCATTAAATACAATGAGGAGGCTGGGACCCCAAAAATTGACAAGTAAACAACTCGAGACCCCCATTGTATAAAGTTATTGCGCCTTATGCTACTTTAGGGCAAACATTTCAAAATCAAAGTTTGTTTAAAAGGTGCATTATGCAACTTTTTATGTGAAAATAAAAGTTGATATTAGTGCGTATTTGACCTTGTTTGACCCAGCGGCCGTATGAGTGGTCAGCATGGCGCCTTTACTTTCCATCACAGTGGCCTCTACAACGCTCCAGGATCAATTGTTTTGTAGGTTTTCTGGTGAGAAGGTGAAAACAAAGGTGCCATGATGTGCCCAGTGGATGTATGACCACTCATACATCCACTGGGTCAAACAAGGTCAAATACGCACTAATATAACCTTTTTTTTTTTACAATCAACGTAAATATCCAATATCCAACTTTTTTACAAAAAGTTGGATATTGCACCTTTAAGTATTTGAATGGATTTCACAAATGCTGTTTTACACTCAAAAATATACTAAAACCAGTAGCATTTTTGTTTTTTATTTCATCTTGAAAATATTGGAGGACTCCCACTCAAGGCCTCGCGACCCCCACTTTGGGAACCACTGCATGTACGTTTGATCATTTATAGGTTTAGGAACAAATAATGAATAAAATATATTTATATCAACAATTATGGCAAAGTAAACTACATTTTTCATCCTCATGAATACTATTAGCTCTCTACACCATATTCTTGTTTTATTTGACAAATTTCTCTACATAAACGCTACTTTCTCTACTTTTATTATATTAACATTTATTAGCACAAACTTTGCAGGTTGCAAAAAGATGCTAATACCAAGGGCACATCTTTCGTCCTGTCCTGCCAAAGTACAAAAGTGCTATCTCCACACATGAACAAATCTTCAAACACATGCAGACAATTACTCCGCACAGTCGAGGCAATTTACAGTGGCAGACTTGCATTGTGTTTCACCTCTAAAAGCACCTCTTAGACTAAATGGGAAACAAATGAGAAACATCAATATGGATTTTTTTTTTTTTTAAACTAGCTTCAATTGATTATACAAATTAGACGCCATTACCAGCATTTCCTGTTGAAGTTCCCTCGCCTCTGCCGATGAGCGTTTTCACACCGACGTGCAAGCACTTATTGTCGAGTTCGCATTACGGTTAATAAAGTACAGCTTTATTAGGCAACAAAAGGAGAGCAAAGGTGATAACAAGCGACCAATTAGTGGAGGCAATTTGTTAATAAAGGCCTACAGAACATAGCTTATTGTTCGAGAATATCTGTGAAAAGCAAGATCTTAAGCCCTCATACATGTGTTTGATTTTGAAATATTTTGTACCAGGATCACTTGTTTGCTTGGACTCTGACGGGTGTAACAAGCCTCAGATCTGTAGCTGAAGGCATTCATTGTTAGTTTACATATTGCTCTGTCATTTGACTTATTAAGAAGTAAAACCAGGCAAAAACATGAGCTCATTTCAGCCATTGGGTGGCACTTGTATGCATATGACTGTTCCTGTCTGTTGCTTTTACAAGGCAGCGCTTCATATCACCACGATAAACTGCAGAAAAATGCCAACTTGATTTTATATTGAATTTAAAGGGGCTCAGTGGAAAACGTGGTGTCAGCCTCCCGCTGGTAATTGGTATTACCAACAGGCTGTGTGACATTTCAACTGGGCATCACTGTGCAGCTGTGTCAAAACAAGCTGCTGCCTCAACACTGCCAGCAACAATAGTGCCACTCATACCTCCAGCTCCTTTCGTCCTCCAAAAACACAGATGTTTACACAAAACAGTAAGTGCTGTTTAAAGAGGAACTTTCTGGCTAGACAATACTACAGGCCATTATTTATCAGGCGGAAATGATGGGAGCAGATGTTGAAATGCAAAATAGAATTCAACAACTAAGTTTGACTTTTTGAATAACAGGGACTACGCCGCCATATTGGTAGCGGTGGCTCAGTCGGAAAAGTGTTTGCTCATTTACCGTATAGGATGGTGGTTTAATGTCTACGCTGAATGTGAGTGCATACTGCTCTTGGGCAAAACACTTTTCCTGCTTCCATTGTTGGTGTACACTGTATGAGGGCCTGCTGAGAGGGTGATATTTAGGTCATTGGTAACTTAATTTAAGGCATTTTGGAAACAAAAAGTACAGAGCAAAGGGCTGTATATAGATGCTTTAGTTGTACTCTGTGCTTCTTAACTCCACACTCATTTTAACAAAAGTGTCAAAAATGTTCTACTCTTTTCAATTATTTTTAGCACCTACCGTACATTGCATTAATTAATATAGAACTTTAGCGCTGTCTCAGAAACTTCCCGGCATCAAGACCTAATATTTAAGAAAAACATTTCAGAGGTACCAGTTTTTCAGTGCCAAATGTACTTGAATTAGTTTTTTTCGGTTCCTTACTTTTGATCTTACTCAGCCCTAACTTTGGCTGTAGGTTTACATTTACAGTGACTTAAAGAGACTAGATGCATGTTGGTCATTTTATGCTCACTACTGCCACCTCAGGTCTTACGCATAACTGCAGTCTCTATATTAAGCTCGTGCATGACGGCACTTAGGACCCGACGTAACAACTTTCTGAGTGACAGTGCAAGATTTTAGAGGCAGTTGTGGTAAACAGATCTGGGCTCATTCTACACATTAGGACAAGGCTGGAACGTGTAGGGGGAGGAAAATACTTAGTTTTAACATGTTTAAACTCTGTATAGTCCCTTTAATGATTAGTGTAAATTGGGTCAGATTAGGCTAATACAGATTCACACATCACTGTGTCTTTCTTTACCCAATTCACTGTTGATTTAATCTTTTCGGAGGATTAAATATTAACAGCCATCGCCCTCTATTAGGCCCAGCAAGGACCAGTCTAATCCACTTAATTGACTTTGGCAAAAATCATTTTTGGACCCGCAGTAAACCTCAACCCCTCTGCGCTCTGGGACTATAGATCACCACTTGTGATGAATCATTACTAATTGGATTTGATCCAAATCTATTTTGTTAAATGCACCCCATGAAAATTATTTTGAGCAACAGAAACATAATGTATAATTCTCTGCGGTTGTAAGTTCTTTATGGTTTTGGCTTGTTTCTTGTTTCTTGCCTTAATCCATTTGATTCAATTATCTAAATGTAATTAACACATAATGTACCTCTTGCCTTTGGGCCTGGGTTCCTCTGGGCCTCATGAAGAGAGACTAATGTCCCCACTTAACCCAGAGCTGATGTGTAATGGACTCAATTTGACATCACAAGACCCTTCATCAACTTCTATCTGATTTTTAATATTAGAAAGATGATTGTCATTCAGTGCATAGACATGAGGATAGGCAAGTGTCTCTCAGTCGTTTATGCTGCGCCTTAGATTCATTTCCCAATACCCTAAATACAAGAGACAGCTTATAGTGTGTGTTATTGTCGGGGTCAGCCCGATGTTCCCTGGTACGTTTGTTCTCCTGCAGCATTGTGAACTCCAGATACTGGAGGTGCCTATGTTCCACAACTGAGTATGTAGTATCGAGCTGAAGTTAGGGGTACAGCAGCACTTGTCTGAGTCTGGAAGGACTGCAGTTCCCAAATGAGTACCTGAGTGCTATACAACTGCTGGGCAAACTGGGAAAAAGTGCCGTAAAAGCGATTCTAATTCCTCCCCACTGGAGTTGTACTATAAACTACCAGAAGAAACACAGAGCGAAGGAACCCTATTGGTTATTAGTTTACTTAGATCTATTATTAGAATCCCCACCTTCCAGTCAGCTTGCCCTCCTAGGGTCCTTAGATGAGTACAGATGAGTGCCTTTAAATAACAAACTTTGCTGCAACATGTATTATTTTACAGATTACTGGTGGATATATAAAGCATCAGAAGAGCCTGTCAACAAACCCGCGCTATAACAATTATCCTGCTTTTATGATAAGATCTTTAGCAAATTAGAAGCGTAACCTCACCCGATAATTGACTTTAATCATTTAACAACAACACGTGGCCTGTGAAGTGGCGGTGGCGGTGCAGCTTTGTTGTGAGAGATAACAGAGCGAAAGATGAAATGAATGCCGTATATATACTCACCTCTGCAATATGACTCAGCTAACCCTGCACTTGTAACTTGTTTTGGCAGACCTGGACCTGTCTCTGAATCCCACTGGGAAGGTGGTGAAGACAGTAGGGGACACCTTGTCTGTGAAGATGGAAAAGAGTGCCTCGGGCGAAGCTATCGTGTCATGGAGGAAGGTAATGGGCGGTGAGGTCGGCCGTTGATCAAAGAAGCGAGCTGCGCGCCTAGATAGAAGGAGAGAGGAAATGAAAAAGTTTGAGAGAACAGTGTGATTTGTCTAACTGCCTGTTTACTTTGCTCCTCCAGCCCGTAATCAAAGGCGACTGTGGAAAGTCTGTCATGCTCTTATAGACTGTGAATGGTGGCAATTTTCCCTGAGTAGATGGCAGGGTCATTCCATAGCCTAGCATTTACTCCGCACTATAGGGCTGACAGGGAGTCCATCCTAAACTATAAAAGCCTGAAGGAAGACCGACACAAAAGTATGTTCTCCTCAAATGGCTGCACTGAAGAAGAAAACCCCAAAAGCTAACATGCTGCTCTCGCATTGGATTTGCTCCCGCATTGAAACCGTATTAGATTCTTCGGATTTTTATATCTGGGTTTGCAAAGAAATCGTAGCAGTTGTCAGATTATTAAGGGAAAAACCCCACACACACAACCAGGGAAAGATTTTTTATGCAGTACTTTTTAAACAGATTTTATGATCCATCTAAATGGGAACCAAGATAATGATTTTAATATTATTCTTAAAATCACGCTGAAGCCTGAAAAACAGCTCCATGTTTTGGCAAATAAACTCTAATGATGCAGGATTTTGGAGAGTCATCCGCTTTTCCAACACATTTTACAAACACTAATCTATAATGGGATCGATACAAAAATGTTCCCTTTTGGGATTAGCTGCGGGAAAAGTCTCAGACGCTTCTGCTTTCTAAAACAGAAAGTAGGAGTGGTTGGCCTGGCTAGTAAATAGAATATATTGTCTTGGTGGGCTATTCTATCTTCACCACGGTGAAAAACTGTCTTGCTGGAGGTCTGTTTTGTCCATAGAGGTTTTTGTATTCGTAATTCATTTACTCCACTCCGTATATCAGACAGCGAGTCCACCCGAATCTATAGTATTATTATAAGAGGGAAAGAAGCAGCTGAAAATGTATTCACTAAGAATTGAATAAACGTTCACTGCATTAAATGAATGGCTGAAGGCACGGCTGATTTTATTGAACAAATTTAGTGGACTATGAATGTTGAGATATTACGTAAGATAAGGTGAATGTTGGGTTCGGGCAATTAAAATAGGTTTTGTGAGAGATAAGACTGGAGAAAATGAGAGAAAAATAGAGATTAGATATTGTCACGTTACCGCTTGGAACAGCCTTGTGACTCAGTGGGGATCTGTGAATGTGGGATGTGTGTGTGTGAGCAGCTGGACCGGTGCAAATGGTGGCCTTTAAAAGGGAGGAATTGCTATAATTACTGTGACAGAGTTGCATTTACAATTAAATGACAGTGTCAGGCCCATTGTGCTGTGGAAAAATACAGACCAGCGTTGTGTCCTCTTCTTCTTTTCAGGACGGAAAGGTTGTGAAGGAGCCCGTTTTCACAAAGCTGACATACACTGATGCGGGCGTCTACAAATGCGAAGTGACCATGGAAGGCATCACCAGAACGCAGAGCTTTGAGCTGGTCGTGGAGGGTACGGGGATCAACATTTTTCTTTGAATTTTGTGTTTCACAGAAGACATTTCATTATCAAGAAATCTATTATCACAGAGTGTCAAGTTCATAATGGATGTTCTCATTGTGGTTTGAAACGCTCCCACAGGCAGGTCAGCCACATGACAGGCTCTCAACATAGAATGAATGAGTGTAAAACTATTTGGTATACATTTTTATCCGTTGAGAGTATAATATCCAAGAAGTGAAGCAGATAATTATAGTAATTGTAGACTTAAAGGTAGAACCGTCGAGCGCTTTCCAAAGAAGTTTAAGGAACTTGTGCTGCATCCTTTCAAGCCATGTCTGTGTTTCGCAGTTGTGAATTCTGCTCTGTCTTCAAAAAAAAACATTGTGATTCAGAGGTTTGGGAGAAATGCGAAGCTGCCTCAAGCCTCGAAACCCAAAAGTTCAATCGTAAAGTTTGTTTTATATAAGGGGATTACACAAGCCCTGTCCCCCCACAGCTGTATACATTGTTAGGCGTGCAGTATTCAACACCCACACTGACACCAGCCTCCCTCTGCTCTGTTTGCTGCAGGTAAGCCTGTGATCACCGGTCTGACCAAACAGCGCTCGGTGGATGGAAACCACAAAGTTCTGACCTGCGAGGCCCAGGGAGTACCACGGCCCGACTTCCTGTGGAGCGTCAACGGCTCAAACGTAAGTGCACACGAAGAAATGGAAGTAATTGACTCATCTGTCAAAACATTTTTCACAATACGCTTAACGATACAGTATGTGTTGGAAAGGACACAATATTTCTGTTTCTGAGTCAATTCTATAAGTATTTAGACCAGTGATTCTCAACTTGTATCAAGAAGAACCGACTCCAGTCACAACCATATAAAAAATTGATTTCAGCGTATAATATTATCAGCTATTTGTAGTTTGGCCATGTTTATGTATGTTGACAATAACATACAGTTTTTTAGTCGCACAATTCGGTAGATGCAAACTCCAGATCTCAGTGTTAAAGGGACTATACAGAGTTTAAAAATTTAAAAATTAAGTATTTTCTTCCCCCTACACGTTCCAACAATGTCCTAATGTGTAGAATGAGCCCAGACCTGTTCACCACAACTGCCTCTAAAATCCTGCACTGTCGCTCAAAAAGGTGTTCATTCGGGTCCGAAGCGCCGTCATGCACGAGCTTAATATAGAAACTGCAAGTACGCGTTAGACCTGAGGTGGCAGTAGTGAGTATAAACCTGCATCTTGTCCCTTTAAAGGAGACATATCATGCAAAATCAACAGTTTTTTTTTATTTTATTTGTATTTATTTTTTTTAATTTTAAGCCATGTGTTCAGTTTGCAAAGAGATACCTGGAGTAATATTTCACTTCATTCACACAGTTTTGAGTAATCCTGTTTAACTCAGCTGTTTCTTCTACAATGTCAGTGTTTTGTTCTGTTCCTCCCTGGATACTTGTTAAAGCCCATAACCCAACATTATATCGGTTCTGAGCCGTTCTGCGCTCACAGGGGGTAATTCACCAAGCATTTGCTCTTGTGCAAAACTAGTAGCACGTGGAAAATTGGATCAGCAGGAGCATATTTTGCACTTGTCACATTTTTTAGCCCAACCACAGAATCACACAAAACTTCATTCGGTAAATTAGGTACATCATGCTTTTTAGCACTTGTCTTTATAAATGACCCCCAAAGTGTGTTTATCGTGCCGTGCTGTAGCTGTAAACCATGCCACAAATCAAAACTGAAATTTTCAATAAGTTATTCCCACAGCTGCCAGCAGGGGGAGCCCTAAGCAAAGTCTTCACCAACCCTAGAATTTCACTGATACAAAATGTATGTTTTTAAGTCAATTTTTAGGCCCCACAAGCATGATATGTCGTAGAAAGTGCTGGGTACATAAATAGAAGTAGCTGTGATAGCTCTGTGCTAGTAAGTAAGTGCAGTGATGTACAGTAACAGTAACAGACTTAAGTCTTGTGGCGCTAGTACTTTTTTATCTTATCTTGCAGCTATCATGGCAACAGACTGTCTCCCTTTTCTTTTATGAGTTAATTTGCACCAACAATAATAAAACTACCAGATGATAAAAAGTTTAAATGATTGCCCTTCCGCTCCTTCGCAAGCATCTATACACGCGGTGGTGGCACCCCAGAGTCCCCCGTGTGTTAGGTCACTCTTGATGCCGCTCGTGGCAAGAGGAAGACACATAACAGCAAACTGCACTGTGAGATTAAAGTGCTCTTTGAGGGTTCTGTCAGAGTTCACTTTGCTCTCGCAATTAAAGTGAAGGAGAATTCCTGCAGGATATTCTCTCATTTTTTGCTCTTCACTTTGACAGCCCTGTGTACACTGTTTGCTACTGTGCTGCATTGTTTTTACACTGTCTGCTGAGTCTGGAGGCAAATATCATCAACATTTGATAAATATCTTTACAAGCATCCCCTGGTGTCATTGGCCCAGACGCGACATACTTTACACTGCCAATGAACTTGGTGCTGTAAGTGCTAGCATGTGTACAGTGTCATGCTGTATACTTTTACAAGCCATGATCAAACAGTGGAGCAGATGAAAGCACAGCAGTGTATGACTGATAAAAGGCTCTTCCTAATATTTGTCCAGGGGTAGCAGCAGCCACAGGGGAGGTCTCTTTCTCTCTAGGGAAAGCTGTTTGACTGTGCAGCCTTTCAGAAGAGATAATTAAAGGAAGAGATATGTGTCTGAAGTCGAACTCTTCACATTTTAATTTAGTTTGTGGTTGTATTAAAGATAAACAAGATGTTTTGACAAACTAAAAAAAAAAAAAAACTTAAGTCACCCTAAGAAAAGGAAGGATAGAAGGGTGGAGGG
Source organism: Proterorhinus semilunaris (assembly GCA_021464625.1). Taxonomy (NCBI): domain Eukaryota; kingdom Metazoa; phylum Chordata; class Actinopteri; order Gobiiformes; family Gobiidae; genus Proterorhinus; species Proterorhinus semilunaris. The sequence continues at coordinate 14,517,708 of CM038355.1, read as the reverse complement.
TCTCATAGTAGAGCCGCAGCTCCCCTACTTTAGGGGGATGTTGAAAACGCGTGGAAAAAGTGTGCGGACAGATTATGGTTTAGAAGAAATACATTTGGTCAATAGTATATTGTCTCATAAGACCAGTTTGAAAAAAAATCGAAATTAACAAAAGCTTCAACATTTTTTTTTATTTTTTTTTTACCTATTCAATGACAACTACCTCTTTATCCTTCATGGTTGTGGAAATAATCGCAGGAAGTCAAACCAGCCACGAAGAACACAAATGACCAAAGCCTAAATATACCACAATATGATTCTCTATAGTTCTGTGATTGATGAATGAAAAAACACATTTGACTGACTCCTTATGTTTTTATGCTCCCCTCTAGTTCAGGTCTCATATGTATTTTGCCATTTCTCTGTTTCCCTGTCGACTATTTGAAACCAGATGAGAGTTGTTTTGTATATACCCCTACACTCAGAACGAGTGCCCATTTTTCTCCTACTTTCCATCCTCCTCTTTGCATTGGCAGGTTCAGTCCACCCCCTGATGGGGACATTTGCAGTCATTTGCCCTGCTATTATCTATTCTGTCGCTGTCCCAACTCGTCACAGAATTCACAGCGTAGCGAAAGTCAATAATGTGGAACGGGACTGCCTTGTGTTTCCCTGCAAATATTTATTCATATGCTCATTTTCCGCCAGGAGAGGAGCGCCTACGGCAACGGCAAGGCCTCCCATAAAATTACCGTAATACCCAGGGTCAACCTCACCGTCACCTGCTTCGTCAGCAACAAACTGGGAGACGACGCCATGACCATCAACGTCTCCTCCGGTGAGTTAAAGAGTGCTTCTCATTCTGGTGAAGGGAAGGGCACGGTGTGGCGTTGTAGGCTCTCAGTCACAGTAAGAACGTTTTTAAAGGTAGTCATTTGTATCAGGCTGTTTTGCTGAAGATGTGTCGGCTCTTATTCAGGAGGCTTCTTGTCAGGGAGCTAGATATACACTGCACAGAGGGAAACTCGCATATAGTTCAGCTAGCTTGTTGTTTGTGCACTGCCTGACTGGGAAAAAAAGTCACCACATGGATTTAACTAACTGATCTGATCTGGGGTTTGCTTGCTTTTGTTGGCGAAATCCTCTTGATGATTTTGAGTATATAGGATTGTGCACTGTAGAGATGAAAGCAATTGCTAAAGTACTCCAAAAATACTAAAGCTTAAAGGTAAAAGACCTAAACACCTTCCATAATAATACATAACGCTTTTCTGCATTCTCAAAAACGTTCTACATTGCGTTTTTCATTCACTCCATACATGGTGGAGGTCGATAGTCACAGCTGCCCTGAGGTAGACTGAAGGAAGTGAGGCTGCCAATCTGCGCCATCAGACCCTCAGACCAACACCAAAGCACTCATTCACACAATACATCCATACACGGGTGTCTAGCCTGCCCAAAGACACAGCATCAGTCTGCACCAGCGGTAACCGGGATTCAAACTGCCAACCTTCGATCTCAGCTCACAATTTTCTTTTGACAAGTAAGAAAAATCATCTCGCCATCAAGCGAATTGGCCTGGCCTTGCCCTGGCACATGAGGATAGACTAATAGTGAGAGAGTAAGTCCTTTGTTAGACCAGTTTAATAAGGTGCTGTCATTGTCCAACTACTCACCTCCACTCCTTAGTCTTCAACTGTATCTAGTTCAGATTAGGGGCGGGCGATATGACAAAAATAGCTTATCACGATTTTTTAATTATAAACTCCCGATTTCGATTTTTTTTATAGTAACAAAAATAACTTAAATTACACACTGAAGAAGAAAAAGATTGAATTAATATACTAATTTATTCAACTTTGTGATAATCAACACAGCAAAAATAGACTTAGAACTTAGGCTAGACTTAGAACTACAGCAAACTAACTCTATACATTAAAAAACACAATAAAACAGACAATAAAAGTAAAATAGTAACACTAAGCTGTCTGACCCTTTCACAATAAGAGTCTTACTAAAGCGATAACATACTGTGTCTTTTATTGTGTAAAAGGCTAACCGGAAGCAGATAGTTACCATAAGTTATTACTTGACCAAGTAATTCACCAAAGTTGAACAAGTCAAGTTATATTTTCAAAGACATGGATAAACAGCGCATTTGTGAACACGGTCCAGGATTTAAATTAAACAAATGAGAAGGATCTGACAGAACTGTAAGGAGGACGGACACACTCGCTTCTTCGCACATGTGTCGCCAGGTAAATAAATAAACACACACTGCGATCTGAGCAAAGCAGCAGCGTTACGGGGGAAAGACACTGACATAAATACGCTGAAATAGAGACAGAACGCTGGGTTTAAAGCTCCAGATTGAGGAGCCTGGTTGTGTATGTGACTGTAGAGGAGCGGCTCGCTGCCAAACGCTCGCATTAGCGTCTGCCATTGCGTAGCAGTAAGTGCGCGGCTTGGCTTTATGTCACTGACGGTGAAAAGCGTCAACTGTGCAGAAGTGCTTAGAACCGTGATAAAACAATCCCACAAAAATGACAGATCGTCAGCTCTGGAGATCGTAAGTCGGTCTAATATCGTCATATCGCCCAGCCCTAGTTCAGATGACCACTTTTGAAACCTTTGTTGTTGTGAAAGTGCAAAAATGTTGACCTTTTGTGGAGGCAAATGGGGCATTAGCAAAGGCTCTGCAATCATTTTGTATTACGCAAGTTAATGTATCGAGCTGGCAAGCGCTAATTAAGAAGCATTAGCTCAAATGAGAGAGAGAGAGAAATCAGTGGAATTAATCTTGAGCTTAAGTGTGGTGATGGATGCAGAATTCTCTAAACATTGCTTTTGACAGTCATTAAACCATTAAATCACAGTAATCTGATTTGCTGTCGGGAACTGTTTTTTCTTTTTTTCCTTCCAGCCGCCATCCTCCGTGACCCCTTTCACTCTTCCACTTTCCCAGTTTTGTGTAGCTCAGCTCTATAGGGAACAAACAGGGGCAGCGGTGACTCCATTGTGTTGCTGGCAATATGAAATCACAGTTGGTGCCGGAGTTGCTTTTGCCTGCAGCTTTCCACGAGCAGTTTGATCTGAAGGCTCATTTTAATAATGACTGCTCGGTTTTAACAATGCAATTCTGCTCCCGTAACAAAAGGACCGACTTTAAAACGGCGCAGGGTAAGTAGAGCAAACACCAACGCGAAGCCGCTCTGTGTTCAGGGCATTTCAGGCAGCCTTATCTTTTGTGATCAACCCACCCAGTTGATAAGGAACTTTAATAATAGGCGCAGCGCTCATTGCTAAAACTGTGCCATTTAACGCGATTAAAGTGGGTCTACATTGCAAAGTCAATATAGAACCAGCGATAATGTGGGCAAAAGGATTATAGATAGAAGTGGAAACGGGATGCAAACATACAATACGCAGTAGATATGGCACTATAACTGTTCTACTATGAATACTAGATGTGCTTTCCAACAATGACTACTGTGCTGTGCCTCCACCTAATCTAAAGTTAACTTAAGGTTAGAATAAAGGTAGACTTTATTGTCCGCATAGGGAAATTGTCCTCTGCTTTTGACCCTTCCTGAAATGCCAGTGAGGCAGCCTTTAAGGAGGCAGTGGGCGGCTGTAGCGATCGCCCAGGGACCCATCTCCAGACCTTAGTTAAGCTCATGGTCAGATTTACCTGGCTGCGAGTTTTGGATTAATGGGGTGAAACCGAAGCACCCACAGAATGAAGTAAATTATAAAATGTTTAACTAAAAACTGAACTTTTACACATTATAAGTTCAATACATTGTTTGTTTTTGGCAGAGTTTACAAACAAATGTGTCGATCTCCGTCAGATGAAGTCTCTAATGATGTTGCGATATATTGTGTGCAATCCGGATATTGCATCACCTTCCACAGACAGCTATAGCTACCGTGACTTTTATAGCAAAAATGGACAATACTACGAATGCTTCATAGAGCAGTCATGATAACAAGATTGATATATTGAGGCAGGAAATATCGCGATAAATGTTATTGTTGACGACCTTACAATGCCACAGAAACTAACTCTAAAGCTTAAAAGACATTTAAGCTCTGTTCGAGAAGTTCTTAAATCTTAAAATATCTCTCAATAAACATGAAATACAATGAGAAACAACATACAGTACTTCGGGTGAAAAATAAAGTAGTAGAAAAATTGAGAAAAAATGAAAATAAATGTTCTGACGACGTACAGTATATTAAAAATTGTATTGTTTATCTGTCATTTATTGAATGATAAGTCGCATAGTTATCGTGACAGCCCTTGCTACAACTACTCCTGCTACTGCTACAGGTAGACTTCTAATTGAAATATTAGTTATATACCAGTAATACTGTTGATAATGCTTGCGTTCAGACTTCTGCAGCTGTCACTTTTGTGTCGACCTAAAATCTTGTAAATGAGTTCGATAGATTTTGGAAAATGCAAACAATATTAAATCAACCCACTTGGGAATTGTATTCTATTGAAATATAAAGGATCATATTTACGTAATTTCCATTTAGATTGAGCCACTTTGCAGCACAAGATCTCTTTGTTATCAGGCGTGTTCACTCATTCCCTTCAAATCACTGCAGTATTGTGTTGAACTGTAGGCAGCAACCACATAGAAAGCCCGAGAAGTAGCTGAAGCATTGATTTCTCTGGTGCACCGCTTTTCTGTGCTGCTTATAGCCATGAAAGCCAATGCAGATGTTGTACGGCGTGTGAGGGCTATTTGCTTTTGGGCCATAATGAGCCTCAGATTACGTGCGCCCAAGTAATTACACCACACAGTAGCGTGGGTTAGGTTACCAACTAAGTTGAAATGTATGCTCCTGTATTTTGTCAATAGAAAAGCCAGAAAAGATTTTTATTTAAAGGGAACATATCACGCCAGGGAGCTGGAGCCATTGACTTTCTCTATAAAAGAGGGCATTTTATGTTGCTATTTTGCTCAACTCAACCCAAGCCAGTCTGAGTCACCAGTGGTGCTGAAAAACATCATTACAGTATGGAATAAATCAGACTCCTTAAATTAAATAAATCATGTAATGTCTTTGATCCTTTTCATTCACTGCAGGGCTAAATTTAGAAACGTTACAATATGGGCTCTGCTAGTAACCAGACATGTCTTTGAAAAGTGGGAGAAAGTGCTAAGAGGTGGACAAAGAGGTGGACAAGCCAATGGAAATGGATTTGAACTCTCATAGTGTCGGATAAAGAGGGGACAAGGTTTTGTAAATTCTTTCAAGCTCAATAATTTTTTTTTTTTATTGTGTTACACAAAGGCAGCGTTGAAAGGCGGCTGAAAAGAAAAAAGAATAAAAGTCTATTGTCTCTTTTAATTGCGCTTATTTGTATCAAGAGAAAATGTTGAAACCGCAGTCAACAGATCCTTTACCTTGACGTTCTCTTCCAGGAATTGCAGAATAATTGTGTTTATGATCCATTATCAAAAGTAAAAGAAGAAAAATGTGTCCACGAAAACAAACACGCCACTTACACCCAATATTTACAGCGTCACGGCTGCAAAAGGAATAAAACAAAAGCCAGCCTATGTGTAATGAATGTCTTGGACTGTCAAAGGCTAATGTTGAATGCTCCTGCGCTGTCATTTCATGTGCACACGCCATTGCTTCTTCCTCCCCACTCTTTGTGTGCGCGCCATAATCCCGCTCTCTGTTGTCTCTCCTCCATACTCACTATTTTCCGGGCTCCGGTTGGCTTTCTTGTTTGTTGTTGGGAGCTAAACCTGCTTGCTCTTTCTTCCTTGTTCTATGTCCGGAAAGCATATAAATTATGGCTTCTCTGATGGTATCCTAACACGCCAAGATTACACCGAGAGGCTGATGTAGCTTTGATCTCGTCTGGCATCATCTGCATTCGCCTTTGTTTTCATTTTGTTATGATTTCTAATTTATTTTTGTTTGGTTTCAGTTGTTAATGAAGAATCAGAAAAGAAAGGTAAGAGGTTATTTTAAATTTTTATTTTGACCTTTTTTATTTATTTTCTCCCATAAGGGTATTTACAAAAGATCAGGTATAAAGGATTGGCTGATTACTCTCTGGGTAAACATCCAGTGGCCTGATTTTTGTGTCTGCCTGTCTGTACATGCGCTCATCTCAGCTCCTCCATCTTCATTACTTCGGAGCGGCTCACTCATGCTAATGCGCTCTTGGAGCAGATTAGTCAGATAATCAGGAGTGTGGTGTGAGTTTTAAGACCTGCAAGTAATATTTGCTAAATAAATACAAGTCTTAGTTGTGTGCCACATATTTGCTAATTATTGTTGCCTCCAGGGTGGGATAATTAAGTATGGGCTGCCGACTTAAAGAGATTAATGGACATTTTTATACAATGTTAATGGTGGTTTTAGATAGGAATATAAGTTATGCATTTAGGGTATGACTTGAATTTCCAGAACTTTAATTTTCTCTCTCAAAGGAATCAAAGTAAAGGGCAATGCAATTTTAAAACATAATTGGTTACAGTTGGATGTAAAACACATAATGACCAATGAAAAATAATAGGTTTCTCATTAAACAGAAGAAAAGTGTTTTTTGTTTTCCTAACTTTGGAAAACATATTCAATCAGATCACCTGATATTTGAGAAATGCATTGATTAGTCAGATACTGCATCAGTTAATATAAGATAAGAAATTGTTCCACAATGGGGAAATTGCAAGAGCCAAGTACAGGGACCATAGTAGATGTAGAAAATGGTAAAAACGAAAGAAAGAACATCAAATATACACATAAAAATCTGAAATTGAATACTATTATATACATGTTTATTTAAAAAAGATTGTTATAGTTGATATGCACAGTATATGGGAGCAGTAGACTGGATATGTACAGCATGTAAACCGTAGTAATATTATCTGGGCCACAAGCCTTCATTTTTAAGCAATTTCAAATCAGGAAAATGAAACCTGTTCAATCACAATGAATTGGATTATCTTTGTTGAGGTGCCGATGTCGGCTGGCAGTGATGATGATGACACTCGAAGCTGGTTTTCAAAGTTCGGGTCAGTCTTGTGACAGCTGCTTGCCCAAACTCCGACGAAGAGCATCCATTTTATCCAAACGCATTTGTTTCGAGGTGTAGTGGTGTTGGAGATTTGCCTTCTTCATCACTGCCAGCCCCTTCGCCACATACCAGGCACACTGGCTTGCCTTTCACTTTGACAAAGAAGAAAATCGTTTGTCCATTTTTCCTGGAATACATTCAAGATCCACCTTCATTTTGTTAGCGGTCGCCATGATGCCGCACTTGTCAATCACTATCGCGCAATACGTCACATAAAATCACATGACTCTTATATATAGTATATTAAATATGAAAAATGCCTTGGGCTGGTCAAACGGTCCTGCAAAGCAAATTCAGCTGCAGTTGTGACTGAAATTTGACACTCTTTGGCTCAAAAGTTTTGCGTTCTTTTGGTTTTTATATATCAACATTCCCCTGTTTGATTGAATGTTTACAAATCTTACGAAATGAAATATGGCGATATTTTTGGCAAGCATAGTATTCAAGCTTTAAAATAGCATTAAAAAGCATTCAATTTGACCTGCTGCCATCTGTAGAAACTCTGTGTATAGTTTCCCTATCGATTTGTAAAAAACTACCAGACCGACTAGTTTTTGACCCCCGGGTTAAAACATTTTCTGGTGTAGCCTGAGTGTACTAAATGTGTGGTAAATGTTAGCTTCAAACATATTGTAAGGCGTTAACCCTGGCCATCTGCCCATGTACGATCAGCCCCCGTACACAGACAAACCTGCCACCTTTACTTCCCCGCAGCCAAACAGCCAGGCTCCCACGGGCATTCTCCAGTCAAAACATGTCACTCTGCAACATGTAAATGATTGCAGGGTGCTCCATTGCGCCGGGCCCCACACCTGCTGCGCTGTGAAGTGGCACCGTCATACTCAGGATGATAACACCACGCGGCGGGCGGAGTGAGCGATACATGTGTAAATTTGATGGAGCAGCGTGTCAAGGCAGTTAGCATACGCGCTGACGTTAATGCATTTCCTCATTGTGCTTTAGTGCCCTTGTTTCTATTAAGGAAACATAGCAAGCCCGTTTTTTTTTTTCGTTTCCTCCCCCTCCTACACAATATCCCCGGTTTCACGGCGAGCTGCTGATGTTCCCGGAATGTACACAAAAAGCTCGACGGGGCCCTCTCGTCTCTACAGTAACCACCGGAACAAAGCGCAGAAATATAAACACCAGCCCCGGCAATAAAATGTGCAGAGATTTAGGCGTCGGCGGAGGGCGCAATCGAGGCGCGCCGTAAAAACTGTGTACCTCGTGCTGCAATTTCCAAACCGAAACGCGTTACGAGTTGTCGAATCTCTATCGTCTGCCGACCGGGTGTTACGGAGTTTTGCAGATCTTTTATCTCACACGTGGCAAAATGAAAAACAATAATCAAGTTTCACAGTGTTCACAGCAGTCCTAGGCCCAGACGTGATGAGCAGATAATGCCAGAAGATGTGACTAAATACTGTATGAATAAACCGATGGGATGAAATTCATATTATATTAAGGTAGAAGTGGCTGTCCTTAAACGCACCACAGCAAATTTGTATTAATATTGGAATTTGTTTACATTATTGCATTACTATTATGAAGCTAAATGCATTTTAAGGTGCTCCTTTTGCAATAAAAATAAAACTCTCCCGACTGACAGTTCAACAGTGAGTCATCAAGTCTCCATGCAAATGTGCGCCGCTAATGTGTGCTAATAGATGCTACAATGAGATAAGTGGCTGATGCTAATGTTAAGCTAGCATTCAGAATTCCACTAATAGCTTTTCAGGATGATTACATAAATATACATCGCATCAGTCATCAAGTTCGGAGGGTGATGTTTACAGACAACGATCATGCGGTGTAAATCATAAGTTAAAGGGGTTGTATCCATTTTTTGTGCTCGTAGTGAAGTTAGGGTGACCAGATGTCCCAGTTTACTCGGGACCATTCCAGCTTTGAAGCCTCTGTTCCTCAGACCAGTTTTTGGTGGCCCTCGGGGTTCTTGCTGAATCGGCACACATAGCCAGAGATGGTCCTTTGTAATTCAGGTTTTATGACCTCAACCACTACCATATTATTGTGAGACAGAGCTGGCATTAAAGTTTAAGCAAGAAAGGTCTAGGGCACAGTTCAAATCTCTGCTAAATACGGCCAGGGTTTCACTGCACTGACCGCCGATCTGTGGCCCTTCACCCTGTGTACACTTCTATATAGGGCCCTCCATGAAAACAAGTCTGGACACCCCAGCCCTTAGCCTGGCTAACACCAGACTGGGGACCACCAATTAATTTTCTCGTTGGAGAGGTGTGGTTAACGATAGTCCATAGCACGTAGCCATAGCCAATCGTATCATCGTATCAGACGACAAATGATGTACCCGCTGTAAACCTTCGAGCTAAACTATTTAGAACACGGTCTAAAGCTTGATCAAAAGATGGCGTCGCGTTTGCTGCTTTCATGTTAGATCTGTAAATAAACTTTATTTTTATTTTTATCCCTAAACAAATTACAAGCTTCCGTGTGTCGAATAGCGCGTCATCGTCTTGCCCTCCCTCCTCGTTCTGTGATTGGTCCTTAAATCCATGCAAAGATTTTGGCCATGGTCCCCAGACTCCTGTGCAGTTCAAAATTATTCAAGCGCACACAGCAGTCTGGTGTCAGTCAGGCTACCCAGCCCTAAGTAAAATGAAATAAATGTTACCTTTTTGCAACATTATGGGTGTGACATGTGCAGCAGTATGGCATCTGAAGCTTATTATGAGGGATCGTAAACCAGAAGTAGCGATTACAATAAAACCAATTAGCCTGGAGGAGACCAATATTGTTAACATTACCTGGTCACTCTGCTCCCTGAAAGCTGGAATGTGAAATGTGTTTCTAATCTCGTCACTGAAAAAAATCTGGATGTTAGGAATAAGTTTAGTCCACACCTAACTAACAATTTTAAAATGAAAATTGCTGCTCAAAAACAGTAAAGATTGGGTAAAACATTAATTTGTCCTCTTTGTGTGTGCTTAGATTAGATGAACGCATGTGTGTTTAATTACGTTGCCTGAATAGTGATGTGAAGAGATTAGTAATACTTAGCCGTGTTGGCTATTGTAACAAATAGAGCTTTAAAAGCTTGAAAATCTTTGCTTAAAGCTACTGGAAGGTAATGATGTTGTGAGCAGAAAACAAGCGATTCGTGCTCGAGGAATACTCATTAAAAACTAAATATCCCTTACTTAATGTTGTAATATTCAGGTGCAGAGTAGAGACCGTTAGCAAGTGAATGTTGACTCCCTTAGTTTTATAACGACAGTATCCCACTGATGTAACAAAAACCTACAGAACCAGATTACAATAGTGTGTGAATACATTTTCCTTTGCGTTTTTCTTGAGAAGCATCAACAGTAGTTTGCTCTGGTTATTGCATTTTGTTACTCTGTAAAATCCTGTCAGATTTTTTATTACAATATATATATATATTTTTTTTTAAAGAACATTTCTCTGGAAATACTGTGGAGTAGAGAGCCAACATGTCTCTCTCTGCTGTCTGAAGTTAATAGCTGGCCATTGTCATAATGCTGATATTATTCGTGTTTCTCAGATTCCCAGGAGGAGTCCGATGACCAGGCCAAGCTCATAGTCGGCGTTGTGGTGGGCCTCATTCTCGCCGCTGCAGTGGTGGCACTCATTTACTGGCTCTACATGAAGAACTCAAGGTACTGTAACTCCCCCATGCACACATTAGCATATCTCAATCACATCTCCGAGCACCTGACAGAGCATCCGCGGCACTGTAGTTAGCCCAAGCAGCCAAGAAACACTGAATATTAATACTGTCGATAGGTAGTTAGCAGCCAGAGACAATAGATGGGACAAATGCTCCCGTCTGTCCTCAAATGATACACACGTGTCAGCGCGGTGATAAGCAGCTGTGGCAGCGCTATCAGGTGGGGAGACTGCCTGGCGTGATGGAGCACAGGTGTGAGAGAGCAGAGAGAGTGATGTGCCAGTGCAGCGGAGATAAGTTTTCAGATCGCTGCCAATGTGACGGAGTGTGTCGTCTGCAGCGGGCGGGCGAGGTTTCACTGAAGCAAAGGTGCATCACCAGCAGAGGTGACTGGAATAACCAAAATATGTACATACATTTAAAGGAAGCATATGCACGGTTTCTTTATAAATATTTCAGAATCATGATCTATTTGTGTCCCCATACACTGTACAAGGTGCACACGTTCAAATCAAACACTGACTTTCAGCGTCAGGTTTTTTTTATTGCTGGTCTCCCGAGGAAGAAATCTGTCTTGGAGTAGGTTGTAAACATAAACACAAAAATGAACATTACAAAACAAACCACCCACAGTGAATATAGTCAAGCTTTACTGATAACAAATAAAATGTGGATTCACTCTCTCTGTTTCTTTCTCTCTCTCTCTCTCTCCCTCTGTCTCTATTTCTCACTGTCTCCCTCTATTTCTCTTTGTCTCTCTCTATTTTTCTCTATCTCTCTCTATTTCTCTCTGTCTCTCTCTATTTCTCTCTGTCTCTCTCCCTCTCTGTGTCTCTGTCTTTCTCCCTCTCTTTCCATCTTTCTCTCTCTCTCTCTCTCTCTCTCTCTTTCTCTCTCTTTATAAATATTTAAAAATCATGATCTATCTGTATCCCCCATGAGGTACACATGTTCAAATCAGGGTCAGTTTTCTTTATTGCTCATCTCAAAGGCAGAAATTTGGCTCGGAGTTGGAGTAAACATAAACCCATTACAAAGAAGGACAAAAAAAAAAACTTACCAGCCACAGTAAATATAAAGTTTATTCACTCACAATTGCAGAATGAGCCCCACACTTTTGCTTGTCATGTCCTATTCTGAAAACCAATTCACAATAAACCCAAAAAGGCTCTCTCTCTCTCTCACTTCCAAAATCCCATCACCTGTCCCCAACCAAGGCCAAATTGGTGATATATACTGCAGGCCTCCAGTAGTTGTTTGTGTCCATGGATCTTACGGTAGCTCAGGTTGAGTTGTGATTGTAGTACCTTTTATAATTCACTGAGAACACATGCTACATACTAGGGCTGAACATCCATCCATCCATCTTCTTCCACTTGTCCGTTGCCGGGTCATGGGAGCAGCTGTTGGAGCTGCACCAGCCCCTATGGCTCCTCCTGCAGGTGGTGGGTCCACAGAAGGACGGCCTCATGGTTCTAACCGGGCCTGTTTGTTGCTGGTGAGGCACATGCTATTGACCCCAATATAAAGTAAACAAAACTGCAGGAAAAAAATGCTGTCTCTGGTATTCTCTTCCTTTGAAATAGCATTCAATAGCAACACGTTTAAACACAAAAAAAAATCGCACGATATTGCAAATAGAAATTAAAAGATAATATAGTGAACGTGAACGGGACTCGTACCAAATAAGTTATTGACAATCCTGATGCGCCATGCGGGCGGTGCATGACAGCTTCAGCATAAAACTCGTCTACAGCATTTCATTCATAAAATGTCAGTCTAATCAGTTTTCCCTTTTACTTACTCCTTTACGTTTAAATTTCCTCTCCTGAACAGTGCAGAATAATAAAACAGGCTGGTTTTCACTTGTGGTCCACATCCATCCATCCATCTTCTTCCGCTTTATCCGGGGCCGGGTCGCGGGGGCAGCAGTCTCAGCAGAAATGCCCAGACTTCCCGATCCACGCACACCTCCTCCAGCTGTTCTGGGGGGACCCCGAGGCGACACCAGGCCAGCTCGGAGACATAGTCCCACCAGCGTGTCCTGGGCCTTCCACGAGGCCTCCTCCCAATAGGACATGCCGGGAGCACCTCCCGAGGGAGGCGACCAGGAGGCATCCGGAACAGATGCCCGAGCCACCTCAGCTGGTGTAGTCCACATGTTTTGTAGAAATGTGTAGCGCTGAGACAGCGCCCCCTCATATCGTCAGGGCACTTCGGGCTTATCAAAACGCGTTTTTATGTCAAATGAACAGGTTAAACAAATTGTTCTTATGCCTGATTCTTTATCCATGTGATAGAAAACCAATGTGCCCTACAAAAACCCATTTACAAATGTATTGTACTTTTAGGGGGCGAAAAAAGCCCAGAATGGGAGAGAGCGCTGAGCGAATGAGCCGAGCTCAAGTATGTGCAGGACGCCGGCGGCTCGCCGCACCTCCGCCCTCTTTATACCATATCGACAATTGATTAAACATTTGGGCATTTTTAACCACGAGATTAATTCAAATCATAGGAAATCCCTATCATCTTAAGAGAAGGAACTTATATTGTATTTTTTCTTTTAGTTTTTTTACATGCAATAATTTTTTCCATAATTTGCAAAAGTTATTTATCAATATACATATAGTCCTGAGTAACTGTTTGAGCATAAAAGTAAGATTTCTGTTTAGTGGCAGCATTTTGATGATTCTTTTTATTCGTAAAAATAAATAATAAAGCAGGACAAGAAAGGCAAAAAAAAAAAAAAACTTGAATTCATTTTTGAGAAAGTCAACATAAAGCTTTCGTCACTTAGGACCGTACGGTAGTCTTAGATTGTAGAAGTAGAAGTTAATGTAGCTGGTTTCTTGTGTATTCTGTCCAGACAAGGAACCTGGAAGACGAACGAGAAGGAGGTTGGAACATCCGAGGAGAGCAAGAAGCTAGAAGAAAACAATCACACTGTTTAAAAAGGCCTGGACTAACTGGAATAAAAGAGGTATTTTTAAACATTATGTGCAAATGTGCTTCTCAAACAGCTGACCAGAGCTGTGAACAGTGCCAGACCTTATGTGGCTGCCATAAAACACAGTTATTTATAAATGTTTTAATTGGTGTAAGAACCAGCCAACAAAGTCCAATATTTTTTGGGGAAATGTGTTTGGAAATTCTCCAAGTCGTGTTGTGCCAAGATCAATCATTTCACCCAACCAAGAATGTTGACAAAACTAGATCTGGGATACACAGTACGAGATGTAAGGTGTTGCCCTAATTTGTACGTCATTCCAGTGTTATTAAACGTTTAATACATTGGGCAGACAATATTTAACAGGAAATTTCACCTATAGAAACCAAGAGCATCTATTTGGCAGAAAGTTAACTTTTTACAACAAATTGTTTATGCAAAATGAGCACGGATGTTGTGGTCTTCATAACAGGTGCCCGTTGTTTATAATGAAATGGACAATAATAATGGAGATTGTAATAAAGATGCCTGGCAGGAGCAGAAATACCGTCAGACACAGTGATATGCGATCCTGGCACTCGCTTGCAGTTTTATGTCCACTCCAATGATTGGCCAATGATTCACAGTATTTCTTAGGAACAAGGTTTAATTACCTAATAGCTATTATAATGACAGGATTTGCTAAATGACATTTAGCGTATACCTAAATATGGTGTGCCACGATTAGCTGTTATCGAACCAGTGTAACCCCCCAGGGCTTAAGATTTCCTCAACTCTAAACATTTTCTTGTGTTTTATCTTGATTTTAGTAGATTTGTACTCGATTTGAATGTATTTTGAATAGTTTTTGGGGATTTCTTGTGCAGTAAGGCCTCATTGCAAGTGGGAAAAAAAACATTCTAATGGTTTGATTCACATTAACTAACACAAAAAAAAAGTCCACCTGGATTTACCTAACTGTTCTGATCCGGGGTCGCTGCAGTTGGTCAGGTTTAGGTTCAACAACATCATGAGCCTAAAGATGAGATCAGCTGACCACCTGAACATCCCGAATGACCAGGTTATTGAATCGATGGATTTCTTTTTCCCTTATAGCACGAGCATATTCCAAGATGACTATGCCAGGACTCATTACGCTCACGTTATGAAAGAGTGGTTCAGGGAGCATGAGACATCATTTTCACGGGTTGGGCACCACAGAGTCCAGATTATATACATAATAAATAATTTACTTTGTCTGCTTTGACTTGTCCTACCCTGCATGTTCCTAAAAAGGGTATATGGGCGGGATCTTCAGTGTAGACTCGGCCCTCGCGTGACGTGTAGTTCGGTCATAGCTGCTCTCATGCTAACGGCCTGTCAATCAAAGTCCGGCCCTCATTAGTATACGAGAAATGTACCTTACGAAAACCAGCCTGGTTTCTTTAATTGTAACTAACCCAGCGTTATCACAGGAGTAATATCTAGCTGCAGAAAGTTCCCAAAAATGAGAAACCAGGCTTTATAGTTGCTTAAAACATGTGTAAAGTGCAATGCTTTCTGATGGAAAACTAACTTGTTCTGCGGCCCATATACGGAGGTACTACAGCAATGGTGGACAATGCTGGCACCCAGCATCGTGGTCGTAAAGCAGTACATCCAGCCATTGGTCCCAATGGTCAGAAACAACTGGCTTAACCCAATCTTTGGGATGTGCTGGAGAAGGCTTTATGTAGTGGTCACACTCTCCCATCATCAATACAAGATAATGGAGAAAAACTAATGCAACACTGGAGCTTCTGTCATTGCAGAAGCGTATTGTAAAATTATGACTTGTTCCATTTGAACAACTCACATATGGATAAAATACTTAATTTAAGCAATGTCTGCAGAAATGCAATAGTCGTTTTTCAGTGTGAGAAGTTTCAGGTCAGGCCAAACTTTTACAGCAGCCCATTCATGACACGTTTCCGGTCACAACTTCCCGCACGCTGTATTCCTTCCCTTCTATCTCGGGGGTTAAGGTGGATTTGCCCGGTGCGATGGGTAAGACGTGGTGTTGGCCGCAGAGGGGCGAAGTGACTCACCTCAGAAGAACTCCCAGATTGCTTTGTGCTGCGAGCAGAGGGGTCATGACCTCTCCGGAGCCCAAAGCGCAAATCCTATCCACAAGCCCAAGAGCTGACCCTACGGGCGGCTCTGCCAAGTCTCAGCTTGTACTGGCCCATCACCCCGCACATTCTCTAACTACGAAGCAGCACCTGTGGATCACAAACAACAGGGGTATTCAATTGAACTGCCCGCTCTCTATGATACCAGCGCAAACTTTCATGTTCGAGCAATTGCAGCTTTAGGGGGCTGAGCAATATCGAGAACTTCTCTTACAAGCAAATGTAGAACAGTTTGCATCTCCAGTCCAGTTGTATTTTAACCAGTCACCATGTAAATCGAACTCTACAACTAGTATAAAGTTTTACCTACTACATTTACTTTATTTATTGACAATCGGTCAGTGTTAAATCATATGTTACCCTTCTGGAAGTCTGGAAGTAGTCTCCATTATAACGCACTGATGTGGCAAAGTTCTAGCTGTATTTGGTTCAGATCTGGTTAAAAATCAAATAGCTCTTGGCATGGCATGGCGTGTCAAATAGCAAATTCAGATATTGCACCCTGGTGTCCCGGCCAACCAGAGATGCTTTAAAGATAAACCCGGCGTTATGAGTGACAGACAGATTATTACCAACAAGGAACTACTAAAAATCGCACAGAAAAAAAACAAAACAAATAAAGCAGCTCCATCTTCTGCCAAATCAACAGGTGAAGTTAATGACAGGTGACAGAAGCTATAAAGTCGTCTCCCTCTCTCATTCGTATTTGAGTGACGTGTTAGAAATTTGCATCAGTGATTGGATCAACACTAAACGCGTGGTAGTAAGTGACTTGTAATTAAGCCTGTTCCCTCGTGCTTCTGCTTTTGAACAGATAGTAGGAGCGGCTCGGTGGCCAGGCGTTGCTTCTTATTAGTGAAATGCCATGTCTTTTACTTTTGCTGCTTGGTTTGCTGATTGAAAGTTCAGGTAAATTGAGACCACTGAGATGGTTCTGAACGTACGCAGTTTGAAGAATAGATAATGTGTGCCTTCAGTCTTAATTGTGGTTATATTCTAGCTTCTTAGTGTGACTCTTGGCCTGTGTAAATGCTAACTGTTTTAGTGCTTGTGGTGATAATTGGATCTATTTGAATAGTTCCACGTGGAGGCTGCTGCTCTTATTGAAGTGGGTACTTCACAATAGGACTCCCATGGGTGTTTAGGGAATACTAAAATGGCCATAAATCATTTGTACTCTTTAAACTATTCATGCATTGTAACAGGTTAAAACTTCTGGGGCCAGTGTGTGCCGGTATAGATGAATTCAGGTGCATCATAACTTGCAAGCTTGTGGACTTTTCCAGAGCACTCAGTGTTTAATAGCCTGAAATGTCACGGTCCTCACACTCTAATTAGGACCCTAGTCACATTTTCCGCCTTTCCTTTGTTCAGAAAGTTTTATTAAAGTTGTTATAGTATAAAAACACAACATCACAAATCAATTTTACAGCTTCATAATTTAAAGCCAAGGCTCTGCTGTTCTGCAATTATCGCTGCGCTGTGATAATGTCTCAATGTGTGCCTGAATTTATGCGCGTTTCCCTGCTCATCTTGTTATGTTATTTTTGCTTTCGGCGGAGACAAAGAACCTTCTAACAAGAATCGCTGTTCTCCTTCTTGGGAACCATTCCATTTAACTATATTGGCGATCAATTAGTCAAAGTCTTTTTATAGCGCTGTTTTCCAACAACGCAGAGCAGACCAAGTGTTTTTGGATTAAATAAAGGGGGGGAAAAGCTGTGGCTAAACAAAAACAAAATGAAACTGTGAAAGATGACGGAAGAACCAAGTATTTTGTTTTCGTTTAAACACGGGCAGGACAGTTTGGGCAGTGGCTCATTTTTTGTGTCGAATACCCTCTTTTGTCTTTTTACTCTATAATTTAGGTTGGCATTTTTCTTAGGAAGCCTTTTAATAATGCTTATGCTCAAAATTCTCCATGAAAACGTTTTGTGCCCCAGAGGTCCCCTTAACTCTTGTTCTCCCAACTCCATTTCAAGCATCAGTGTACGATTGTTTATTTGTCATGTGTTGTGCACCCTACTAAAGGAACAGGCCACCGTTTTTACATACTGAGATATGTTCTTACCTTAGCTTCTAACTTCACCCCAGTTTGGAGCTATACCTTTGCTGGGAGAGGCTAAACGCTAACAACATTTGTGTGACTGAGGGCAAGCGCAAAGACCAGACAAGTGCACATCAACTCGTATAAGCTAAGGTAAGAACATATCCCAGTATGGAAAAAAGACTGTTGTGGAGGGAGAGGAAGGAGGAGGTGGAGGAGCTGACCAGTGCAGGACACCACGCTCTAAAACAGGGACAAACCCAGGAGTCGATCCACTGTTTCAGAGGTTCAGAGGGCACTGAAGGCAGCCAGCCAGGTTTCCTCCAGGTGCTCCAGTCCTACCGGCAAAAACATGCTGGTCAGGTTGGCCCACACTGTCGCAGTGGCTTAGTACTAACCCAACACCTGAAAGCAGAAAATCACTTACTTACTTATTTAACTGTGACGCTATTCTTCTGCATCATTTTCTGCTTGTTATACGCTTAGCAGACTACTTGCTCAATAGAATAATCAAAATGAATGAATCAATGGCTGTAGCCCCACAGTTTAGTCACAACCACAGAGAGGAACCCAGGCGCAAAACCATCTGAGAGGACCATTAAAGGGGCGGGGTAGATCAGCAAACAGCTCAGACAGATATGATGGAGCGTGGCCATTAGGGCTTCAAAAACAAACATTAAAATTTAAAAATCAATGCACTGACGGACTGGGAGGGATCAGTGAAGGCAGGAGAGGCCTGGGGGGACTCTAAAGCTCACCATTAAAGAACTCAAATTAAGCCTTTTTAATTTATATTATTGCTAAATATATTTACTTTCTGCAATACATACATATATAATTCCCCCACGGATATGCAGGCTTTTTGTTTAGCGAGCGACCGGTCAAGCATGCTTTTTTTGCCACCCGCCGTACACCCATTTGTTTATTTGTTTATTTGTTTATTTGAGCAGTACACATAGTGCTCAAAAGGAGTGGGCTGAAGCAAAAGCTTATGATTGCCCACCCCCAAGTGCAATAAAATAAATAAAAAAAGAACATTTCAAGCAGCTACATTCATACAGACCAACTTACAAACTTACCAAAAAAAATAATAATATATGAACTGTTTATACAATTAATTGAAGCAACGCACAGCTACAACAACAATCCCGTTTCATGTACGATGTCTAGAACAAAGCAGTCAAAAAAAAAAAAAAAATGTGATCCTTAATATATTTCTTCCAGATTTTTACCCTTGATAACCGAGAGTTACTTTTATGTTATGAAGGTACATTAATAGATATTATAATCTGAGATCTTGATACCCATTAGTGATTACACACAATTTGTGCCACATTTATACCTTCATTACGGCCCATTTAAAACCTTTTTAACCAAGGCTTATAGTATGAATGTTTTTATGGGTTGAGTGCTCCCCGTTTTCTCCGCTGCAGAATCTAAACAGTCGCCCGATGGTGTTCATTAGAGCTAATAAATCAGTGCACTTCCCTCACATAGCGCGGCGGGCCCAGCAGCGAAGAGAAGACTGCTGCACTCATCGCCGGCATCAAACTTTAAAGGAACTACTTCACCTGATTACTTTCTCTACTGCCGGCTCTAATGTGTTTATTTGTCTCGGCGACCACAAGCGCTGCGCCATCCCCTGCTCTCGCTCACTTCTATCTGACATTCGGAGAAACGACTCGTGGCGACGCGGAGAGCCGGTTACAGCAGCAGTGTGTGGTTGCACAGTGAACCCAGTCATGTCCGTAATGAGATGATGCACGCCAACAATAATTTAATCCACCGGGCTATTTTTAGTTCAGAGAGTTGCTCGGCAGCCGGCAGCAGAACACAGAGCCAGAATGTCCAGGTTTTTTAGAGCCAGTCCAGCGTAGTTTCTCCTCCAAAGTGTAATTTCTCATTATCAAGACTATTCACAACAAGTACGATCGCAAAAGTGCATTTGAAAGTCATCTAGTTTGTCGACAAAGCACACTTGTTTTTGTTTATTAACAGCCACGGCGCTTTGCGAACGCCTGATCACGTCTGATCTTGGACGCTAAGCTGGGTTTGGCTTGAAGAACATGTGGGAATCCCAGCGGCTTAGTTGTTGGAGCGTTTTCGGATAAAAGAATGTCATGAATGAAAAGAATTCAAGCCGGTGGTTTGAATGCAGCTGTGACTGATACTTATCGCCACATTGGCACTTCATCCACGATGCCAATGTGGGCGGGACTGGTGTGGTTGAAGAGGTCATTGGTGCATATTGGAAAAGTTTAGACATCCCTGGCTTAAAGTGTAAACTGCCCACCATTAGACCATTAGAGATACTGTTCTTAGTTTTTATTATTAGGGGATCAAATTCATGTACTTTTTTTGGGTTGATAAATTATGTATCTCTTTAATCCCTCGTCTTGTGTTTCTGCAAAGTCCAACAGGTGCGCCCCATAAAGTGGCCGGTGAATCCCGCTTTAATTGCACGCCGCCATTTCCAAACACACCGTTTCCTTGCGTCGTTGCTCGTGAAATGCCATGTTCATAAAACGCTTCACTGCTCTCGCAGTCGGCACCGTTCAGACTCAACTCGAGGAAATGCACTTATTAAGACATGATCTCGACGCTAAATGAGTCGTAATGCTTTGTAAAACGCAGTGAGAAGTGTGTGTGTGTGTGCGCTGCTTTTCTTCTTAGCCAAGATTAAGATTTATTGTTTTGTTTTTTAATATATGCATTAAACAGTTTTATTTGCACAAACATCGGTTATAATTATCACTGTTATATAGTTATTGATGCTTGAATAATGCTGTTGTAACGACCCACGTCCCTGACTGTGGGACAAATAAAGGCGTTATTATCTTGAGAAGAACACATTGTATACGGTATATAGGATGAATTGGTGTTGATGTTTAATTATGAAACTTTTCCCCCTAATTGCTGTGTCTAGCAAAGTCCAACCGATTCACAGAAGTCCCACAAGATTTGCAAAGTGGGCGATGACACACACACACACGGCTTCGACTAAGCAGAAAATCTGACTTCCAGGATGATACATAAACAAATGCAGCACTGTCAACATACCGGACCACAACCTCCCCGTTGGTGTCTTTCAAGCTTTCTTTTTTTTTTTACTCAAACTTGCCTCGGACTAGACCTCAGTGACTTCGGCTTAGACGCGAACAATGAGGACATGAGTGATTTGGACTTGAATACTTGGTGACTCTGGTGGGTCTGGATAGTTTTCATTGGCATAACTTGAAGGTCAGTAACCATGGCGATGTTCCAGGGTCAGCCGTTGCCAATCTATTGCCCAGTAACCATGGCGACGTTCCAGGGTCAGCCATTGCCAATCTATTGCCCAAGGCATGATTGAGCTTTGCACCCCCCCCCCCCCCCCCCCCCCACTCCTCCTCCTCTCATTCTCCTCCCAAAACCAAAAAACTTTATTAAGTCAATCCATCATGTAATTGGCCTCTTAATCATTATATAACTAATCAGTCATGTAGCACTGACAGCATTTAGACTTTCCCCCTTTTCCGAGCACACATGTAGACATGGACAGACTCTTTTCTGAGTGTTTGAAAGTTGGCCATTTCTGAAAAACACAAGTGTCTTGTAAAGTTATGAGCAAAAGTCACAGATGTTTTAGATGGCGGGACACATAGGGTTAAAAAATTAATCTGCAATTTGGTGCCCCTCCGAGAGATGGCGCCCTAGGCAGCTGCCTTGGTCGCCTATGCTCAGGGCTGGCCCTGCCACACTCTGTAAATACTTTCTGAAATTTCAGGCAGGACTTTTCTGGCTAAATAACGGTCAAATTGAAATAAAGAAATAAAAACAAAAGCAACACATCAGAAAAAAAACTCAATGTGGAGTAAACTCTGCAGTTTGGTGGGGAACGATCCATATAAGTCTCCGTGTCATATTGTGTGGTTTTGTCAGTTATTTTGGACATAAAAGGTGAGCATGACTAACAAGTGTCAGGCGCTAACAATGTGCAGCGTGTTACTTGCTTGTGAATTACAAGTTATTCCAAAGTGCACGTGCCAAAGGACACATCAGCTCACTCTTTCCATGCCAGTTCTTTCAGATGGGAAGATGTGAAAACAAAGCCAAAAATATTTGGCCAATAATAAACAGTTATGGGCTTAATGGCATTTGGCTCTTTTGACTATTGTTTGTAATGATTTTCTTGCTTCTTGCTGGAACACATTCCAGTCTAATTGAATAGATAGTTAAAGCTCATGTTTTGTCGTTTTGTACAGAAGCGTCTGAAGGCGGCCTTGCATCATCCTCACCCAAACCCTCCCCGTGCGACTCCCATTTGGCTGCTTGAACGCTCTCCATCAGGCGACGACACGAGCAGCTCCAATCAGAGAAGTGTCCCGCCCTGCCCACAGCCTGCCCTCCCCTCACCTCGCCCCCTCGACCCAATCTGCACTGAGGCTGCCGTGTTACTGTGTCATTTTGTCAATTTTCTTTGGTAATTTTGTGTTCCTGGTGAATGCTCCTTGTTCTTTCTGTTCGAGCGATTCTGTGTAACGGCTGTGTGGCGCCATTTTCACGTTTTTTTTTTTTTCCCCGTTTGTTATTTTCTAAATTTAATTTCCCTTTCTTTTGTTTTTTTGTTCAGAGAATCTGTTTGTCGATCTCTTCAAAGAATGTAAATTCCTGTACACTTTTTCAAGGCCTGTATAAGAAATCTACAATTATGCGTGTGCCCTGGCTGAGCATGCCAAGTTTTATTTTTTTAAGTTTGGGAAGTTTTAATTTTCTGTGCGATGTGTGGAAAAGAAGGCCTCAGTTTGAGGGGAAAAAAAAGAAAAAAAAACTTCACTGCTGTAAAACAGACCTGTCAACGTAAAAAAAAAAAAAGAAATATAATAATACACTAAACATTTCAGGCTTTAGTGACCGTTTTTGAAACTTTTGCTCATTTTCATGTTTTTACGCTAATGTGGCTTGTCACAAGTTCAGTATCAAAATCGAGTGATTATTTTTTTTACATACAGAAAATATGCTTATATTGTTCGCTACAATACAGCATGGAAGTTAAATAGTTGAATTCACAGAAAGTAGTTGTACAATATTATTCATTGTTTCTTTTGTTACACACTACATGCCTTCACCTGTAGGTCATCCTCTTTTTTGAGCTATTTTTGTTATTTTATTTTGAGAAGCTTTACTGATGCCAGGTTTGAATGCTTTGTCTTTTTGTTGAATTGTTGATGTATTTATAAAGTGGATGGCTGTGCTGCACCATGTTTGATAATTCATTTTTTTTTCTTTTTCTTTTTTTTTTTGCCTTGTTGGAAGGCAGACATCAAGTGTTGCATAGATACTGTTCTGTTCCACTAAAGACAATAGTCTGTGCAGTGTAAAAGCTCTAACTCTGCTGTATTATTGCTGTCCATAAGTCATGTTGCTTTTGTTCTGTTAGAAAACTCAATTTTCTGCAATGCAACACCGCATCGGCCGTATTCTAAAAATTGAGCGACAGTTTTAAATGTATTACACTAAAGGGATAGTTAACTTTTTTTGTATAATCGGTGCTTTTTGTTAGCGGTAAAGTAGTGAAGTATGTAAGTTGTCAAGTTTGGAGAAGCAAACAGGAGCAAAAACAAAGGTTGTTTTTATTTATCGGGTTCATTTGGGCTGCAAAAGTCACGGACAGGTTCTCAAGTTGTGCAGCTCTTTTGGGCTCATTTTAACTTTGCTGAACAAAAACTCAACATTTAGACATAAGGACGTTTTCATATGACTTCAGAAAGCTTTGATCAAGCATTGATTTTAAAGGGATATTTCAGGATTTTTGACATTTTTGTCATTTCCTAGTTATCCAGAGTGTTGTTGATTTCTGGATATTATAATTTTTTTTTTTATTCATGCAGTTCTTATATTTGAAGAGTCTAGTGGCGCTAGGCTAGTGCTAGGCTAGCGCATTTCTACGGTAACAGTTAGCCTGCATTAAAAACAGTCTGACCCCCTCTACAGTGCACCTGAGGCAAATCACTTATAACGCCAGACTAACGATATAAATGTCTGTGTCGATAGAATAATTTTAACCATTTTGCATTTAAAAGAACTTATATTTGAGCAGCATCAGCTTCGTGGTTGTAAGCTACGCAGCGGCGGAGTGATCTGCTAGAAAATAGTCCCTCAAAATGCGGTAATTCATGTGATACAAGGTCAGTTTTATTTAAAAGATGATTCTATCGACACAGACATTATATCGTTAGTCTGGTGTTTTAAGTGATTTGCCTCAGGTGCACTGTGGAGTGGGTCAGGCTGTTTTTAATGCAGGCTAGCTGTTACCGTAGCCTAGCACTAGCCTAGCGCCACTAAACTCTTCAAATATAAGGACTGCATGAATTAAAAATATATATATAGCTTCATAACTAGGAAATGTCAAAAATCCTGAAATATTCCTTTAAGGCTGAGATTCAAATTACACAGGAAACCTTCCAAAAAACACATTTCTCCCATAGAATCCTTGCAATTACTGCTGTAGATGTTTATGAATATAACTCAAACATGCATAGGTCTACATTATTCTGAACAGGCAAAGAACCTTCTTGGTATGTTGAATCCCTCTAAATCTAAAACTGCTGGTGTTGCCTTGTGGGTTCAGAAAGTCTTCTTAGTTTTCAAGCCTGATTTCATTTACAGTCAGTCCAAGTATAAAGGCTCTGTATGGAAAGCAACATCATTACATTATAAACGGTCACCTATAGCATTTTTATCAATAGACCTGGATTTGTATGTCATTCCTTGCATTTTATGAAATGCTAGTACATAATAAAGCATAGATGACTGAAAAAGATTTTGCTCCATGTCCTCCAAACTGGATTCACAACAAACTTCCAAAAGCAACCGATTTTGACAAAAAAAAGGTTAAATTATCTCTTTAAGAAATTGTTATGATATTCATGACTGATGTACATTGCCACATTTTGTTACCGATTATGTCCCACCCTTTGAATAGAACCAGAGTGTTAAAGTGTCAGATAATAGTCGCTGTATTGGGGGAGTCAGCTGTTGGTTAAGGAGCAACACGGCCTGTTCGTGGCTGACTTGAGAACCTGTTGAAAAGGCTTACCAAGAAGGACGATGACGCGCCGCGCACTATTTCAACTCTCAGTTTTACACCTGGTAACCATGTCCTTGGCGTGTGGAGAATGTCTCGCGCATTCCTCCCCCCCTCCTTCATGTCTATGGAGACAAACAGGATCATTATTGAGAGAGAGAAGCTAGTTGCACTACATGAAAGCGTTAGGTCAGCATCGCTCAGCGCATTGTCACATCGCGCCTTCTGTTCTTTTCTCTTTTTTTTTTTCTTTTTTTTTTGTTCCAGACTAATCAGGTCAGCAGTGAAACCAAAGAGGGGTAAGATGAGAAGGCCATAGTAGTGTTGTAAATACAGACTTTTGTTTTTGTACTGTTGTTGACAATAAAGTGTACATTTTGAAAAAAAAAAGATCCTGGAGTGAAGGTGATTCTTTGTCCAGACCTGAGGCAGTGTCTTCATCTTCACGGGGGCCATTATGACTGTGACCCGGGGTTTCCAATTCAGCATCTATCAGTTGTTAGTCATGTATCGATGGCATTTGCCTTAAGGGAAATGTATCAGTGTTAAATGTAGACACACCTATTAGTTCAGTTCAGAGTAAAATAAGCTAAGTGAAAGGTGGGAAAAGTCCATGCTGTATTCACGTTGCAAGAAATTTGTGTATGACATAAGTAGAGGTGGAAATGAAGCCAAATATCAAAAATATCAAAATACAGCAGGCAAGTGCTTCACAGTTGCATAAAATTACAAGAAAGCAGATCAAATTAACCTCTTAACCCCCACATGAACTGAGCACATTTTCTCCAGTCTGGCATTACCCACATCTAAAAGCAAAAAAAGTGGCAAAAGCAACAATAACACAAGTTACAAAAATTAGACGAAAAAACTACAAAAAAAAGGGGGATTCAACGAAACGAGAACAAAACAAAGACACTTGCAAGATGTGACAAAAACGTGGCAAAAGAATGACAAAAACATGCTGGAAAATAACTTAAAAGCAAGTAAAACATGACTAAAGAGTGAGGAAAAAGCAACAAAAAAATCAACAAGACAGCCACAAAAGAGTGATGAAAAAGTGACCCAAACACGGGTGGATTAAAAACCCTAACAAAAACGCTTCAAAATTGCAACAAAAAAGTTACGATCAGTGTTGTAGGTCTTAGCTTTCAAATGAGGCGCCACACTGGTCTATAGGCTGTGAACTCCCGTCGAGAAGCTTTTGGATTTGGATAAAGCCGAACTGGAGAAAATGTGCTCAGTTAAGGCGGGGGTTAAAAGATTAATCTATAAATCATCAACATGATAGAAGTTAATTAATTACAGTAAAAGGATTCAGCCTGGATTTGAACATTGTCAGAGTTGAGGCCTGTCTCACATCCTCATGAAGACTGTTCCAGATTTTAGCTGCATGAAACTGAAACGCAGCCTCACCGTGTTTAGTCCTGACTCTGGGAACCACCAGGGGACCCCTCCCTGAAGTTCTCAGGGCCCGAGATGGTTCATACGGCTCTAACATGTCAGAGATGTGCTGTGTTAGTAAACCATGAAAAGACTTCAATTCTATTCTCTGAGCGACAGGAAGCCAGTTCAGTGACCGGAGCACTGGACTAATATGGTCGTATGTCCTGGTTCTTGTCAGGACTCGAGGTGTCCAAACAAACACCATTAAACCAGTTTTGAAATATTTTTCACCTTAAATTACTCTCAGTGTCTACGTAAGGAAAGGCATTTGAGTGCTGAAACTATTACAAAAGGTCTACTGAAGGAGCACTTCCTCTAAAACATTACCACCACGTGAACTAGACCAGTGGAACCAGCGAAACCCAGAGGTCCACGGCAAATGTGGATGCATCTGACAACTTCGGGTATTTTCGTGAGAAAGCAGAGAAGAATTGTCTGGTTCAAAATTCTCAAAAGCTACATCGTGACATTTTGACTTCTTTCTATCCAGAGTTTGTACTAATATAGCGCCATCTCTTGGAAAAGCGTAACACGTTGCATGACGTCGTCACAATAAAAGTTTCATCAAGGTCGAGTTTATTCATAAAGCACATTTAAAACACCCATCGCTGTCGAAAGATCTGTGCGCAGAACATTTCGAAAAGTGCATAAGTAATTAAAAGCAAGCAAAAGTAGAAAACATGAAAAATTCATAACCACAAATATGAAATTAAGAACTGCCTGCTCAGCCTGTGTTAAAGCTAGTGCAAATAAATGAGTTTACAACAAAGATTGAGTAATTATTAAAGCGCCGGCTGCTTTAATATTCAACGGAAGAATGTTCTTGAAGCAGCGAAACGCAACCACCACCAAAATGGACTGAATTGTTTTGTAATGATTCTTTTTTTAAGTATCTTTCTACAAGGTCTGTTTGTGTCTTGTGTTTTTATGTGACAGTGAGCCAACGAGGAATTTCTAACTCATTTCTTCCTAGAATTGTGGCAAAGAAGAAGACACAGACTATAGACCAAAAATCTACCAGCTTCAGAGCTCGATGAGACACAATAAAACTTTCATACATTTTATCCAGAAATCCTCTCCTGCATTGAGAGTAAAGCAGTGGTAATGTTGGTGTCTGTGCACCGTGTGGATTTACTGCACAGACTGCAGAGCCAAATCTCCCACACTCCTCACTCATCATCAATGAATCCACAAAATCAAACTCACTCTGGCAGAAAATGTCCCAGTCATTATTCAAAGGCTAAGTCTGCTCAGGACATTCTACTCGGGACGACATCGGCCAATGGCACAGAGTGTTCCTCCACCAACACGGAGGCTGTTGGTTTGATCCCAACTCAGGGATCAGGGGCACACATCGTCACTGTGTCCACGGGCAAGACACTGAGCCCTTAAATATGTATGAATGAGGGCTGTGATAGTTGTGGACGACTGCTGGGACGACCCGTAAGAAGCAGTGAGCGACTGCAGTACCGTGCCCGCTGACCTGTCTCCAGATGTGGAGCCAGGCTGATGGTCAGAATCACCAGGCTGGAGGATTCACCTATTGCACATGTTTTTAGTGGTAGGGGGAGTACCTGAAGGAAACCTATAGGCCAGACCTGGGCAAATTACGGCCCGTGGGCCACATCCGGCCAGCGAGATGCCTCAATCCGGCCCACGACTTGTAGGGCATAAATTGCTGAGTGCGTAAATAAAAAAAGTAAGCCTCTAGCCCATTCCTTTGCGGAGTTATGATTTTTTTTTTTTTAAGAAAAAATTACCAGAATGCTCACTCCAGCCACTAGGGGGGCTGCTTAAATTAAAATAAAAGGAAAGAATTTCATACGTGTCCAGCAGAGGGAACTGACATGATAAGAGATCAGGGTATAAACAACACATTAGCTACAGTCCAGTCAGGCTCATTATTATTCATTTATTGAAAAAAGTTTCTTATAGTAGTATTTTCCCAATCAATACATATTTTCATTTTGGAGCTTTTGTTGAATAACCTGAATAACGATGCACACATAATTATGCGCGTCCTTGGCTTGATATGGCTAAATATTAAATATTATATAATAATAGTCCTACTAAATACCATCCATCCATCCATCCATTTTCTTCCACTTGTCCGTTGCCGGGTCGTGGGGGCAGCTGTTGGAGCTGCCCAAATCCCATAGCACCAGTCCCCTATGGCTCCTCCTGCAGGTGGTGGGTCCACAGAAGGACGGCCTCATGGTTCCAAACGGGCCTGTTGGTCACTCATAGGGGGCCTACTAAATACCAGTATCAGATATTCAAAATACCCAATTTAGTGTAATGTACAATAGGGTAATGTTGCAGAATAAGTTCGACTTATTGTTGGTGCAGCCCTCCAACTCAATTCAGGCTTCTTATGTGGCCCCTTATGAGAATTAATTGCCCACCCCTGCTATAGGCAGACACAGGGAGAACATGCAAACTCCACACAGAAAGGCCCCGTCCAGGTGGGAATCGAACCCGGGGACCTTCTTGCTGTGAAACACAAGTGCTAACCGCTGCGCTGCTGTGCATAAGGGCTTTTTGGGTTCTAAAACAGAATCCTAAATTGGGCGACCAAGAAGACAACTGTATTTCAATCCCTCTCCTACATTTCACTCTCTATTTTCTCCCCTGGTTGAAAATTTCCGAAGGCAATTTTTTGAGCCACACTCGGCTCAGATTTCTCTTTTTCCTGGAACGGTTCTCATTGTGGCTCAGCAATGACACATTCTTTCTTTTGAAGGTGAAACAGGTGTGATCCCGTATCAGTGGCGGTGATCTGTGGTGCTGTCACTTCCTGCTGCATTAGTCATGCTCTGAGACCCCCCCCCCCCCCCTCCCCCCCCTCTGTGCTCAGGAGGCGGCGGCTCAAAGGGTCTGGCTCCACTGGTGTTGAGCTGTTGAGCGCATAATTTCGCTCACTCGTCATTCTCATGATCTCTCATCGTTTTAATGAGATGCCGCTTCATGTGACCGCGCCGTGGTTTAGAAATCTGACGTGTCACTGATGCTCAAGTAAAAGTCGACTTGCTGCTACAGAGGAGGGAATTCAACAGTCCTATGTATTCGATCCTATATTTGTTCTTCGCTTTTGACTCGTCCTTCAACACCGATGGGGCAACGTATCGGGAGCAGTGCAGCGCCAGGAAGCCTTTCTCCAGGTGGTCTGGGATACCTCGCTGAAGGATTGACCTATTCTGTTACCCATGCCCAACAGCAAAAAGTCATCTTCAAATATGTAAATGTTCTTCAAATAAATACATTTCAACCTGAAAAGACTCAGGGAAACAGAGTGGCGTTAGGAGAGTTTTTTTGGACCTGAATCACGATTGGGGCTCAGACTCCGGCGGAAGACTGAGTTAACGATATGAAATACACGGCAGTCTTCCCCTATAGTCTGGACACTGGTGGTGATAGAGGATGAGACTGGGGGCGACGACGAGCAGAGCTGAGGAGAGGCCAGGTGGAGGAGGGGCGGAGGAGGGGCGCAGCACAGCTGGGAAATGGCCAAAGCGAAGAAGGGGATCCTGGGCGATTAATGGCTGAAGCAGAAATGAGCAGCCGTAGTGATTGGCTGTCGCGAAGGTGCGGCTTGAGATGGGGCAATGATTGGATGATTGATTGGATGATTGATTGGATGATTGATTGGTGAGAAGCTGCCGGCGATGAGGCGAATGAATGAGTGCTCTAGGTAGGTCTTAATTTGCGCTGAAGCTTCATTTGTCCTTGATTTGAGAATATAATTTCAGGTTAAATTAAGATAAAACAACTAAGGTTAATTCAGATTTTTTTTATGGAAACTAGTTTTGACTGCAGTGATTTCTTTTCTCTTCATTTAAGTTTAAATATCTTGCCCCATGGACAGATTTCTTAAAATGAGACTCTACAATCTAAATGACTGTTCTCAAGAAAATTTCACTTCTTTCCAGATTACTTTTTGCGGTCACACAGAAGGTGTCCGTGCCAAGTGCCCACGCAGTTTGGAGATCAAATCTGAGACCTCCTTGCAAAGCGCTAACCATTCAGCCACCGACACCGGACCTGATCCGGGATGTAGCACGAGCCAGACTGATCCTCCATGTTAAGAGACACACGGGGATACAGTCTTTTACCAGTGCCCTTTCTTCTGTTTTAAATGAGCTGGACTTGTCCTTAAAGCAAGAAGCTGCTCCGAGGGCTTTGACCGCAACATTTACCCGACTGCTCGTGTGGACTACAAACAAACATGGCGGAGGACGTAAACGCAAAGAGCAGGCCGTTTTGTGTTTGACTGGTTCGCTCTCGTTTCAACTGCAAAACGTTAGCCCCGCCTCGAGTCTCGATTTGGAAATTGCGTCCACAATTCCAGACTGTCTTTATATGTATTTATAAATACATAAATAAAGACAGTCTGGCTTTATGCCCGGCTTTCAGGGATGTGCAGAGTAAATGAGTGTGATTCAGGAATTGTACCTTTATTAACGTTTTCCCAGTGGGTACTACCCTCTTGCACTGACTTGAATCGTGACATAGGACAAAATGTGCTTTTGAAAATTATGCAAATGTTATGTTAATCATTGGGAAACATGCTTCTATAACCACTGGTGTAATGGTTCCATGCTTTGAGCACATTGCACATATATCCATGTCATTCCACTGTTGGGTTTGAGTGAGGCGCTGCTTCGTGCATGATGATCCTGTCATGGCTTTAAACAAACAGATTAAATCTATTCTTCCAGTATGTGTCACCATCAGTCGACTGCACACAGAAAGACTCAGTCCCGTCTCCCACAGCTCTGGCTGCAGTCCCTTGGTACACGATCACCATTTCTCTCCACACAGCGACCGCTGCGCCAAACCCGCTCCTCGTCCAAGCCAGACTGCAGTGGAGTCGTAAAGAATGTGCTCCCCTAAGACCGAAATGAAAGGGTTTCTGCAGTTTTCTACAGTGGTGTAAGAGTGATAATTAAATCCTCCGACATAATAACACCAGCTCGAGTATATCTACAAAAATGTAAAAAGAAAGAGGGAAGACCAAACAATTGTACAAATCTTTCTTTATGGTGATATCGCAGATGGAATTATTGTCCAAAGCAACATTTTCTTTAAAAAGTGAAGGCAAATATTTGGCAGACAAAGCCGCTCGTGTTTGCCAAGACAATCTGGTGCTAATAAAAGAAATATTTTTTTACTCTCCAAGATTTGAATACCATTTTTTTTCCCTGAGATGTTGGGATTCAGACCAAAACATGGCTGTGCGTGTAGACAGGTTGAAGTTCAGCTTAATTAGCCTGTATAAGTTGTTTTTTTACATTTGAATTTAAAAGCAACATTTACAACATTCATCCATATGCTAGCTAAGACGGTTATTGCGGTATGAAAAACCCCAAAGAGTCCACAGTAAAGATGTCTCCGGTTATTGTTACCGATTTGATTCATGATATAAGTCCAATAAATCAAACTAACTGGATTATCTTGACTTAAAAGCCAGTGTTTCCCCTCAAAGCAACATTGGCCCTTAAATCAAGATAATCCAGTTGGTTTGATTTATTGGACTTATACCAACCTTAAAAATAATAAACCTAGATGTTTTAACTCCCCATTATTGATGATTGTAGTATTTTTTTGTTTGTATTGGCATACAGCACTTGGATAAACTGTGGTTGTAGTGAAGCACTATCGAAATAAAAAAGATCGACTGTGTCCTCTACCTCTGTGTTATAGGGTCAGAAAGTCAGGAGTACAAAGTATTATATATGTTTCTTTCAAAACAGGTGGAGTAAAAGTAGAAAGATCTCAACACAAATACTACTCAAGTAGAGAAGGTCCTCAAAAACTACTACTACTAGTACTACTACTGCCGCACTGCGTAACATTTCACCCAATAGATAGAATGAAATACAAGCTTGATTAAATGACGCTTTTGTTGTCGAAAACATGCCTAAAAAATGACCAAACAAATGCGTGTCTGATGTGAGCAGCTCACCTCTCCTCAGACCTGGGAGTGGGACGTCTCCAGCATTTGGTCATTAGGAGCATGTGTTGCATTGTATTTGTAAAATGTTAGGCCGTGTGCCTACTTCATTAAATCCACTTTGTTACCGACGACCTCTGTCTTCAGTTCAGTTCTTCCACATGCAGTATAAAGCACATTCAGAGAATTTAAACTGGATTACTCCCAAACCCTTGGCTCAAGACAGTAGCTCTTGTATTTTGTAGCTCTCTAGATTGGGATCCGCAGTTGGAATCTCACTTTGTGCAATGGACATAAACTTACAACTTCGAGTCCAGGGGAAATGCTCAAGGCTACAGAACAGATACTGTATTCGTGTGAGTGTGTTCTTTAATGACAAATGAGGCTTTTAAATCGCCTGCACCTTTCTCTAACATAAGCAATGACTGTAATTCATCACGGAGCTAAACCTTCTCTGAGGTTCACAAACAGCACACGTGAGGTTGGTGGTTTTTCACTTTTTTTCACCCCGAGTACCACCTCATAAACTAACGTACCTGACCTTCAAAGCACCACGAGGCCTATATTAAGACCGGACCGAAAGGGCTGTGAAACAGACCCTAATTGGACTAAATTACGTCTAAACTGTACTATTGGAGGGTAATAAGTGTCGAATTTAAACTTATTTTTAGTACGTATACAATGGGTCGAAAAATGATGTGAACCCGCTGTACTTCTCCGTGCTGTTTTGTACTCCGACGCCTCCATTTCGCGGGTGATCTCCGGCTAATTAGTGCCTCCTGCTTGCCGTAATGACAGTGTGCTCGCGCGTGCCAGCCAAGGGCCTTAAACCTAAACACTGGTGCCACGCGACCAGAGACCGTGTGTGTGTGTGGGAGGAGATCTCGCCGCTCTCTATTCACGTCGCGTCGTTAGCGCGCGCGCCATTCTGCCTTTATAATCCGTGCTATTGACTTCACCCACTGCAATACAGCCGCGCGCTTTAAGTCCCGGCGCGTAATTCACTAACATTGTGTGAAAATATAGACACTGTTGCACGGCGCCCCCGTGAAGCTGTTGTTTTTGATCAAATGCCCCCACATGAAAGGAGGAGAAGGAATTACCAAAACCGGAAACGTGCTCCTCTTGGCTGTGACATTTACCGAGCAACACTGTCCGGGGCTTTTGCATAAGCTAATAGTGTGGAGTGGAACAAATCCCGCGTCAGATGCTCCGACAGGGAGAGCGGCGTGGAGCGGGAGAGGCAGGTGCCCGTGAGGGGATCATATGATTATGTTGTCTTCGCATTGGAGGTGTAAGAGCAGCATTTATTTAACCAGGAGACAGGGCGCGCAAGGGAGATATCCATCCTACTCGTGTGGAGAAATACTGGGCGGTAATGAAAAGGCCAAAAAAAAAAAGAAAAAGAAAAAAAAAAGCTTGTCTGACCCTGTGTTATCCGCCAGTTTGTTCTATCGCGCAACAGCAACACAAAAACGTCAGTGGCCACGTTTACATGGTCAGAAACATCAGAGGAGCAAACGGCAAATAATTATAGCTGGGACTCACACTGTGCTTTTCATATTATCTTTTACTCTTTGCCTTTGTGACATTGGCTTGGCCTCTTTGCTGTATTTACCTGATTAGTTTGTGCACACATGCGAAAGATCGGAGAGAAATCAGGAATATCAGATAACGTATATATCAGATTACGCGGTTTACATGCCACGTCAATAATCTCAGAACTCCAGAACTCGGATCAGATTATTGGTCTCCATGAAAACGTAGCCGTCGTCACCAAGGTAGGAATGTGGTTTCGCACACACACACACGTGGCATTACATTTCCCGTGTTACCCTCAATCAATCAAAACTATATTTTTAGACGGCAAATGGAAACCAGTTTAAAATATAATCTGGCGTAAAGTATCTTTAAATATTGTTTTAGCACATTGTCCCTGTTAAATAAACAAAATGACAAAATTAGGCGTTACCGATTAAAAACCATTTGCCCAACCTGATTCCATAACTTAAATAGCATATCTGTTCTTTGCTTTAAAAAAGTATAGGCCCCAGTGTCAGCGCCTGACCAGAACAAAATACATAATACACAGAGTTAGCAGCTTTCATTGCTCTGGGCACAAAAGAGTTCTTGAAGATATTTCTCTCTGCCGGTATGGTATATATCTCCTACTCACGGGTTGTAGTTCAAACCCACTGTTTAGTGAATGGGAAGGGTCGTCTATGATGCACCCAGCCTTCTATCCCAGGAGTGTCTCATACAAAGACCTCTGAGGCTGCCCAAAGATCTTTGAGTTCATGTTCACGATCCGCTGCAATTTACTCTTGCTCTTCATGCGGAGGTCACCACTCACCACAGCATGTTCTTAAAAGAGAGGATGCTCTCCACAAGGCTCTTATATGTGCCGGCCTCTGCACCGTGAGTCGAAAGCCTCTTCATTTCCTGCTCTTCACCCACTCTTACATTGTGCCGCCCCGTCTAAAAGGGTCTATAGGCAAAACAAACAAATCAACTTTCCTCTGCCATGCGAGTGCTCGGCGCCACGGTAGCGCAGTGGCAGTAAACTGTTAAGAGGTCCTACGCCAAACCGGATGTGCGTCAGCGTCCACCATGATAAGAAGCGTCCGAATTGGACTGTCGGTTAGGAAGGAGTTGGGGAAAGTAGCCTGTATGTTAACTATCATAGCCACTTTAGCATAGTGACCTCTGGTGGTCCCATACCGGCGACTAGGAGCTATGTGCCATCCCATAAGCCACCACGCCGCGCATAAAAAAAAGATTCTGCACAAGCCAAACTTTATAAAAGTGACAAAATACATGTTAGAGTCACATGGTTTTAAAGAGCTGCCTCAGTAAATGGCCTAAATGGCGGCAGTTTGTGCTTTGGTTTTCATTTTGTAGAAACTTAATCCACATGGCCAATTTGCATACTGTAGCTTTATGAAACAGCTGTAGAGATAAAATAATGCTAAATGGAAATGTGATGGCTCATTTGGAGTTCTTTTTATTTTTTTTTCCTCTTTATTTGGAGATTATGTTGTTGCATACGCAATACAGTAGGTGGCGGTATGCGCTTTCGTTTGGCCCGCAGTCCGCCAATCACCTTAAAGAAGAAGAACAGCTGTTGGTGATGTCACTTCCCCTTCCCCTGGGTAAGGACGGGCGAATTGGGCAAATAGCTCTGAAGCTCTGGTTCGCTAACTGCATAGAGATCTAACAGTTGACCCCATGAAAGGTTATGGATTAGTTGCTAGTGTTAGATAGTACTTAGAGGCTATAATTTGATGGTTTCAGACCAGCTATATAAAAAGGTTCTTCTTCTTGAGCCTCTGAGGTTTGCAACATCGGATTACTCAGTTCAATTAACATGTCAATATCAGACGTAAGTAGCCACAATAATAACTATATACACATTTTCTTTTAGTTTAAGATAACAAACAATATTGCTTTCATACCGTACGTTCTTAAAATTTGTAGATTATAGTAAATAATTTAAAATCATTAGCGTAAAAGCCATTCTCTTCATCACAGGGCTGGGGATTCTCAATGGGGTTGTAAATCAAGTTGTGTCCGGCTGTATCTATTACATTGTATATCATCCTAGATCATCTCGTCTGTGCATGTAGCCTTTCCTCCTCTCCTCCATGGACCCAAACGGGCGCAGTAATATCTTCACTTCACTGCCTTACAATATAATACCTCTTTTTATCCGCTTAGAAAACCGACGTGTTTAATTCTGTGTGACTATACTCACGTAACTGCATTTAAATAGGGGAAAAACGTGGAAGAGCTTGGTCGCTTCTAACTTCACCTCCGTTCGGGTCCATAGAGGAGAGGAGGAGAGGCTAAATGCAAAACAACATCTTTGGTCGTTTTGCGTGACTGAGCGCACGCGTCCAGACCAGACAGGTTACGCTTCAGCTCGTCTAAGCTCAGTATGGCAAAACGGTTGCCTGTTCCTTTAAAGGGGGGGGGTATTATGTAAAATCGACTTTTTCAAGCTTTATATCATGTTATTATGTCGTTCCCTCATTAAACACATGCCTGGAGTGTTGCCTCGGCTCATTCACATATTTTTGAGTAATCAGTAAAAACTTAGACGGCGGCCATTTTAGGTGTAGCTATGCCTCAGTCCTCCTAGGAACGCCCCCACCTCCTGGAGACGCCTCTGGACCTTTCGTCACCAGCCAAGCCACCAACCACTGCTTTTCAGCTCAGCAGAGCCCCCTCCCCGCACAGTGTTGTTGTTTAAATGCCACAGTAGTGTGCTGAAGGGGGCGTGTCGGAAAGCTTCTTAAAGAGACAGAGGCCTATTTCAAGACGTTCAGTACAACCATTTTGAGAGAGCAATTTTATTCATGGCAGTTATTTTTATTTACTGCATATACAGACCAACAGAAGGTCATCATTGTAGTGCTATAGACTGGTGCTATGTGATTGAAAAAAGCATAATACCCCCTCTTTAAGTTTGGTTGCGTTACGGTCAGAGAGAACAGACAACAAACCAGGCTTTAACTTTGTGGTTAAAAAGGCAGTAACACTTCACTTGTCATTATCGGATTGTTCCATTTCTCTCTCAAGTCCAGTTCAGCCTCGCTTTACTTACCAGCTATCTCATGTAAAAACGTTTTTTTGGGCAATGGATACCCGAGCTAAATTGGCCTATTTTTAACAACCAACCTAACCGGAGCCAACACAGCAGCAAATTTTATCCGGGGCCAGACCAAAAACATTTAAAGTCTTTTACCACTTGACGTAGACACCATCGGCAGTACCTTTTGAAGCCAACAACTTCGAAAGCAAGAAGCTCCATTTTCAACTTCTTACCAGTGTTTTAATTACCAACGGTTTGAATTGTACAAACGTAATCAAATGCTGCTCATCTGAGAAGGCGCTGTGATTTCGTCGGTGCATGTCGGGGTAATTAGCTCCACTGTCGATCACACTGCTACTCCCCGGGTGACACGTTTTTTTTTTTTTCCCAACGAACCAAACTCAGTCACAATGAATACTGAAATAGCATATGTGTAAATGCGCGCACAAAGACAAAGAAATGTAAGTAATGAATGCACCGCTCTACCTGCTATGTTATACATGAACTGAAGCTGGAAAAGGCCTTCGACGTTTGTGTGTGAGCGGCTCCTTTTCCAAGGGCCTGGAAAATAGTGCCCAATCACAAGGCGCACACACAAAAGTAGGTCATATATGTCCACGAAAAGTCTTTATCGTGACCCATTTTGTGAAATTGTCATTGTGTCGGGATGAGTGTTGAGTTTTTGCAGGTTTGGAACATACAGTAAATAGCGAATATTCTGAATGAGGCCGTATTCAACTCCGGCGGCAGTGACAAATCTCGGCCACATCTGTTCCTACCACACATGTATACTGAACGGTCTGCCCTTTGAGTGAATCCAAGAAACGCCACCTGGAAATAGAGGAGGAATCCATTACAAAAGCTGTACACCAAGTGGGGATGGAAGTTACGAGAGGCCTGTGTGCGTTCAGTCTATTATGTGGAAATCATCCACTCATTTAAAAGGTTACTGTTGTGCAAAATGTTTCATCAACCCGGGTCTTGAACTGCTTTCTTTGAACTTGAACTTTGAATTGCCTTGTGTATGAATTGTGCTCGACAAACAAACTTGCCTCGTCTTGCCTTAGCGTAGCGATATACTACCAGTTCTTCTCCAATACTGTCATGGGCTGATCGCCATCTTTGAATGAGATGTCGTTATTATAAAAAAAAACAATGCCAGATCAATCCGGCGCCATCGCTTCTTTGTTTACACTGTAAGGCTTTCACAAAGGGCTGAAAGCGTTTGATTTTTGTGCTATAAGAGTAGATTTGCCGCAGTATTGATGATAGATTGATGTACTATTCCCTCATGGGGCAGATAAACGTGTTGTGCTTGACACGGTTAGAGAACTACTCGAAAAGGTGGCTTTTTCACAAGAAAATCATATCGCCAATGGAGCTCAACAGTCCCATTCAATTTCTCCATTGGCTTTTTGAGTCAATAGAATATAGAGTTTAAAGGCACAATGAAGGAGACGTCTCAGCTGGTGCATTCTGACTATACAGGACAAATAGTAGTACTAGATATACTAAATATGGTCAAATGCGCTAATAACCAGCTAAATGTGTAACCAGATGAAAGATGGAAAATGTTACTGAACACAACAGTGATCGAAACCTGTTTAAATAGGATCGAATGATTGAAATATTGCAAATTCTTAAAAAATAATCACTAGTATAACATTGAGTTTAGGTCAACAAGATCTCACACTCGTCACATCAACACCTGGTCTCACATCTTTCGAGAAGGTCAAAAAAATCAGCTTTGCGACGGAGCAGACGAGCCACCGTTGAAACGACTTTTTCTCTAAAAAAAATGTCTACAGGAAAAATGAGAATTTCACTTTTTGAGTCTTGAAGACGGTTGAGCGTCAGCATTTTAATGAAAGACTAATTCAAAACGTAATGTGTCTCCTCCCACCACTTTGCTCTGCATGAGTTGAAATATCTCTTCACAAAGACCACTGTTAGAAAGTAGTTTTGGCAATACGCTATTAACGGAATCGTTTAATATCCCTCTAGTCTATACTGACTGACGACTTTCATACTTTGACCTCGCAGTCTATTACAGCTGCACTGGACAAAATGAGTCCATCAGTAGTCATCAACAGCCATTACGCAGCTAATCAGAGGGAACTTTCCCATGGTGCTTCGCTTCCACTCCACTCCAGTCCGCTCTTAGATTAGCAGAGGTCATCTTCGTCTGACGACAAGCTGTAGTAGTTTGAAAGAATATTCTGAAATAGCTCGGGGTAAACTAAGCACTACTCGTAAAGTTTTATTTCTGTCAGTGCTGTTTTGTAAGATCGATTAGATATTATCGCTAAATAGTGCATATCATGTTCAAATCATGCTGTAGTTTATGTTTTTCCTCTTGCTGCAAATCTAAAATTAAACCAAAAACCGTAATAGTTTTTTTTTTTTTTTGCAGCATGATTTGTAAATCTTCGAGGGGGGATCCGCCTCGTTCATTTAATTACTTTTTTTTGCTGTCGCCCCTGTTGCTAATAACAGTGACACGATTACGCGCACGATCACAATTAAGTTTTTTGAATTGGCTCGTGCATTTCTCTTTTTTTTTTGTCTTCTGCTCGCGGACATTTGCATGATTACAAAAACAGTCTGCGCGAGAGAATATATCACGGCTAATCGTTTTAAATGGCATTGTCTGTGATCCGCACACTTTTATCCTCAGCTAAAGACGGATTCATTAATGTGCATTATGTCGTCTTAATCCCATAGCCTGTTATTAGTGAACACATTTACATACGCGTCACATTTCAAGAGACAGAAAAGGTTTACGCGTCAATATTCATGATTTACTCTCTCGTAGCGCAGTGCAATACTTCCTGAACGCTAAAGGTTTATTTTCGTTCTGCAGTTTACCGAGGTCTCTGTTGTAGCGCTGTTGTAATGCAGTGTGTGATGAATGTATGGCATTGTAATCTACAGTTGCGAACGGCACCGTGAGCCCCAGACTCATTTCCCTCTGAGACAATGCAGTTGGGTTTAATAATAATAATACAATGGTTTATTGATTTGTA
This sequence comes from Proterorhinus semilunaris, assembly GCA_021464625.1. Lineage (NCBI taxonomy): Eukaryota > Metazoa > Chordata > Actinopteri > Gobiiformes > Gobiidae > Proterorhinus > Proterorhinus semilunaris. The sequence goes on along the minus strand of CM038355.1, from coordinate 14,477,719 downwards.
TCGATGTCCTTTGCTCACTCTGAGGCGCTGCTTTACGATGTAGATCCGATCACTGTCTGCCCAGGGGCTGACTGTAAAGATGTGGCTGCCATAGAAAACACCTGGAGCGGTGTTTCCAATGTTTGAGTCATCTCCTCCAGTGGCAATTCCTCTTGATCAGCTCAATCCTTTCATCGCGAGGTGAAAACACAGGCCATTGTTCACAGTAGCCACATGGTTCTTGTCACGGGGAGATTGCGTGGAAACCAGGAAGAGTCACCCCGCCTGCCTCTGCAGAGCCCAGGTGGAACCAATTCTGCAACTGGCAGAGCACACCGAGGCTGCATTAAACGACACCCGTTCACCTGTGGTGTCACGCACAGGGAGCAACAGGGACACCACGGCAGCAAAAACGCCAGCAAACTGCCGCCTAACAAAGGGAAACGAAAGACTTTGAATCCTAAACGCGGTGCAGGACCGGGCACCCGCGAAAGACTCTGGAGTGACAGCCGGTAAGAATCTGCGCTGCTTGTGAAGCTGAACTTTGTCAATGCGCTCGATGCCGAGCCGCTGTGCTGTTTACTACTTTTTCTACACTGTGTTTGAGCACACATGTATGGTTTTTGCTACTGTAACATAATCTGCTGGAAAGTACTCTACTTTAAAGATAACTAAATTGAAAACCTTAAAGATTTAAATTCATGGTTGTGCTTAAGACTTTGTAATGGAGAATTAAATTGTTTAAAACCTGCTACACATATTAGTAATTTATATAATGCATTTCATGTATGTATGTATGCTAAAACCATGGTTTTGTATCCTCCATACTTGCCTGGTTTACGTGTGTTTGTGTAATATCACCAGCTGAACTCCTGGATACTTTGTGCATGGTATACATACTTACACTGGGATATTTTTGTGTTTTTGTTTAAGGTTTTTCACCTACCACTATACCCTACCCACCCTAGTCAAGCATAGGAACCCGCACAGCTACACATGGACAGCCTGACATTTTGTTTTGCATTTTCAATCCACGATAGTGATGCAGATGTGTTTGAGATTATTACCAAATACCTGCAAAAAACGTCACACCCCCTTTTATAAATCCTCTCACCCCTTTCACCTTAACTGAGCGCATTGCCTCCAGTTCGCCTTTACCCAAATCTAAAAGCTTCTTGACTGGAGAGCAACAGTGTAATCCTCACTTTTTTGTTGTCTTTTTTTTTTCACTTTTCTGTTGCTTTTTCGTCCTCCCTTTCATTCGTTTTTGTCGCTATTTTGACACTTTTTTTTTCAAGAAGCTTTTAGATTTGTGTAAAGCCAAACTGGAGCGTGGTTCAGGTGGGGGTTAAGAGGTTAACATTAAGATTTGACCAAATGTAAAATCTAAAACTGTTCTAGTTCCAGGGTAAATGCTGTTCCCATGCACTGAGCCACACGGTCCTTCGGAGTCACATTGTGTTAAGTTTGGCTCATTAACAGAGACTGTTGTGAGTGAAGAATTCGCTGCTGCTGGTTCAGTGTCTGCAGTGACACAGAAAAACAACACCTCAGGCTTCTCTTCTGTCTGTTCCCATTGTTTTTCTTCCTGGGACAGTTCCCACTCCTCTCATGGAACTAAACCTACCCAGAACTGTCAAAGGACAGTCAAATTGAACGTTCGTCTGCCTCTGGTCATCATTACCATTCAGTGTTTGTGTTTATGAAGAGCTAATCAAACGTCACTGGAGGCTTTAAGGCGTCACTTAATTTATATTCACGGGGAAAGAGTCCGACAGCAGCGTCCTCTGCCAACACAACAAAACAATTACTATCAGTGAAGTGCCTTATGTAGTAAAGAGAAGGCCAAAGTGGGATTAATAGACCATTGTGCAGCATCTGCCCCACCTGAGGCTCAAAGTAGCTGAGATTAAGTAACACTGTGGGGGAGCAGTTCCAAGATGCAGTAATTAGCTAACCATACAACTGATCTACACAATGTATTCCTTATTCTAAAAATAAGTAGTCATTTCCAATTCGCAGTAGCTGTCAGTTATCATGTACCCCGTCTCAAGCTCGTCTAGTTCAGGCCCCGCGGCGCTTCCGCAACACGATGAATAACATCAATATACAGTAGAATTAAATGGCTCGTGGAGGAGACCATGCCCCAGGCCCAAAGACTGCTTTTCCTGTTAGGATCCTTGTCCAGAGTATCCCCCCCCCCAAAATAAGCTTTGCATCGCAGTTAACTTTGGCAGTCTGCCGTTTGCCAGAGAATTTGTTTTGTGGACTTTTAATGTTCCCATGGGGATATTTGTCCTCTGCCTTTGACTCATGCTTCTAAAATTTACCACATCTACACTGCCCGACCAAACGAACCTCAGAAAAAAAAAAAGGCGCTCTAATATTTTGTTGGGACTGCCTTTTAGATTTGACCCCAGCTCTAATTCGCTGTGGTTTCAATAAGCTGCGATGTCAAAAGTTCCAGTGTTGCATTATTTATTTACGCCTTGTATTGATGATGGGAGAGTGAGACCACTGCTCAAAGCCTTCTCCAGCGCATTATTTCTGGACTCTGTGGTGTCTCATGCTCCCTGAACTACTCTTTCACAACGTGAGCACAATGAATCCTGGCATTGTCATCTTGGAATATGTCCGTGCCATCAGTGAAGAGGAAATCCATTGATGGAATAACCTTGTTGTTCAGGATGTCCAGCTGATCTCATTCTTTGGGCTGAACGGACCATCTGCAGCCGCCTCAGATCAGAACAGTCAGTTAAATCCAGGAAGGCCCCAGGTTCGATTCCCACCTGGACGGGGCCTTGCCGTGTGGAGTTTGCATGTTCTCCCCGTGTCTGCGTAGGTTTCCCCTACCACTAAAAACATGTACAACAGGGCCAGGATGAATGTATGGCGGCGGTCAGAGCAGTTGGCGCAGATGTGTGCAGTCGCGGCAGCGCTTCTGTGAGTCTCCCCCAGGGGAAACTGAAGCTACAAAGGGAGCTTACCACCAGCGAGCGTGGAGGGAATGTAAAAATGTCCCACGTAAAGCGCATTGTGACCATGTCTGTGAACGGTGCTACATAAATAAAGCTCTTGTTATTGGCCAGGCAGCACAAGAACCTGCAGCAAAACCCAAATACAGTAGTAACAAGTGGTGAACATTGGACAAACTAACCACCAAAGGCTAGAAATGGCTGAAAGGAGCTCTTCTTTGTAAATTACCCTTGAAAACAAATAAATTAAAGGCCTACATGTCATAAAGCAACACACATATTCAAGACTTGTGACTTTTTTTTTTATTGACATATTCATGAAAATAACGTAACCAGACAAAAAGGCATTAATAATAATGTATAAATTAATTGCACAATACTCTACGGTTTACATAATCAACACGTTCTCATCACCAGAGCACATAGAAATTGGACTAGAAAAACACAAACTGCCCTTTGCAACCTAAGGCCACTTGCTCCCTGCACGCGGGAGTCCAACTATGTGTCTACTCTTCAGTCGGCAAAACGTGGCGCCAGTGAGTTAAAGGGGGAATCTGCAACTGCTTTTCACATTTGGGACGGTCACAATGGGGGAGTCATTAGAATGCGATGAAGGCTTATGTGAGAGAGTCCTGTCCTCTGCGTCTGAGATTAGACTGTGATTCTTAAGACTTGGAAACACCGCGCGGCTCATTAGCTCTAAACCAAACCTCCGCGGACTGTCTGCGGCCCGGTTTTTAACATATGCGAAGTTACATAACAGTTTATTTAGTGGCGGCCCCCCCCCACCCCCCATTCCCTTCGAAGTGGCAAGCCGAGAGTAGCGAGGAGAGTGTCCGTAATGACAGTAGCCTATAATTATAATCTTGAAAACAGCTGGCTGGCCTGACTCAGACTGAAACCTGTTCGGTACATGGTCATTATGCAGCATCTACAACACAAATGGTCTTCACGAGGAAGCGAACATTTCATAAAAATGCTCAAAAGTAAATGAGCTTATTGCCCTGCATAATTCATTACCAGAACCAAATGAATGTTTTCAACTTTTGATCGCTTTTTGTTTTAGATATTACATTGTTTTCTTGTTTGTGGAAGCCCCGACTTGTTACTGTCGGCTATAAGAGCTAATATCCAGGCTTTACCCCACTCAAAGCTCATAGTTGCGGCGTCAAGCTCATCCATACACGAGTCCCTAAGTAAGTCAGCATTACACTGACATAAGCTCAGTGCCTTCCAAACAACCTCGAGGCTATTTTTTTAAAGGCTATGTCTACAATAGTAAAAGGTTGCTTTAATTATTGATGTTCATGTGTCAAAACTATGAAATACACAGTTGGATATTGATGGAAGAAAGTGATAATACAAAAATGTCAAGTGTTTTTTAGTTCAATAAAAACCCTGTACCTGGAGTGGTGGAATTGCAGTAAAAGAAAAAATACAGTTTTGTGCTTTGGATCTATATCGATCCATAACTATAAAGCCTTTGTAGCATCGTGAACAGCAGTAAGAACATTTGGAATCACACAACTACATGTGTTAAATGAACTAAATGTAAAAGTGTGCAGGATTGTTGTGTAAATGCTTTTATTGTTGCAATGACGTCTGTGTTGAGTAAGAAAATCTGAAAACGCCAGTAGCACATGCGGTTACTTCTGTTCTGTGACTTAAAGGCACAGTGCGTAACGTTTTGGACTATACTGTAGCTAGAAAAAAAACAAACATGCCCCGAGTGACCAGCTCAACACAGACGATACTATTTTTCAGAAGGTAATCGGAGAATGGATTTGGATAACCTAACCTATTGAAATCTCATCTGTGGCTGCCTTTAGTCAACATCGCCATGGAGACGAGCTGGGGACGTCCCGCTCCCAGTAAAGTTAGTCAGATCTTAGAGCGTAATACGTTTGTTTGTTTGTTCATACTTTTATTGTTGAAAAATACCTAAAAAGCATCTGTGATCAAATAAATGCTCATTTTTCATTCTATGTATGGATACAAACATTCATAACAATAACGTTATTTGTTTCCATTGAAAATCTGTTTGCAATACTTTATCACATTTACTAAGACTTAAAGGCACTATATCTGCTTTTTTTTCTAGTAGCGGAAACATAATTTGTTTTGTTTTGAGACATTTGTGGGAAAATCAGGGTCATTTCTGTGACCCTGAAAAGTGACACGTGGTGACATGGGCGAATAAACTTGGCCCTGTGAAGAATTGAGATTTTACAAATATTGTAGAAAAGTTAGGAAGGACCACAACTAATCCTCTTTCATTGTTTGTTATAAAAAACTTTTTTAAGAAGACTTTAAGAAATTCAGTACATCTTCAACCACTACTGACACGTTTTCCACCGTCTAAACCAGGGGTGTCCAAACCTTTTTGAATCTGATGTGTACCGATTCAGCAACAAGGCTGAGGGCCACCAGAAATGGGTCCGAGGGCTGCACTTTGGACACCCCCGGTCTAAACTGAACTTGTGTGTGAAATGCAGGGCTGAAAAAGGGCCGAATATTGGATATTATGAAGACACCTGCTGCAATACAACAGCAATATTGGTAAACACTCAACTTTTCCATTTCCACTCCTTCAGACGGATCATATCACAGCGGCGCTATCTGCTTTGTGCGGCCTTAAATTAATCAGCAGCTAAATGGGCGGCCACTGTTGAGAACACCCCTAATGCATCATTGCAAATTAATTCTGATAGCCTAATAATGGCCGCAGGAAAATGAAAATGCGGAGGTGAAAGTGGGTCAGCGCTGCGGAAAGGGGCTTTCCGTAGTGAGTTACAAATCCAAAACCAAGGAGGAGATCAGGCAGGATTTGTGTGAATCGTTTGTGGCCAAAAAAATAAATTAAAAAAAAGACTCTGATGCCGAATATGTTCAGTTTATCAACACTCAGGTTTATGTAGAGGTTGTAACTTTGTTTTATGAATAGTGAATGGAAAGTGCCACAGGCTGACACTTTTATGAATGTTCAAAAGCTGCACATTAAGATTGAAAGTAATTGAATGGGTTGGCGGCTTTTGTATAGGCTCTGAATTCTTACGAGTCTATGAAATTCCCGTTTTACCTTTTGCATGTTTTGTCAAAGCTTCTTCAACAACTGGTGTCAATGTGTTACATAAAGGATCATCAGCGTGTATGTTTCTACCACTTGAAAACAGATTCATGGGATTTTATTATGATGCGACAAACGTACATAAAAAGAAACGGAAGTAAAATGTTTTCAAGCCAAAGAAATGGGCTACCGTAGGTTTTCACGCAGTATGTTAAGCATCCAGGTGTTGACTTGTGTCGCCTGGCATCCATGTGAATATGTGACTCATAAGTTAAATATACTGCTGCAGCCTGCTGTGCTAATCCATATGCTGTGCGTGAGAGAAACTTGTCAGTCGATTTGAGCTCCACTTGAACAGCACGACTACAGGCTGCACAAACAAAGTGGAATTTTACCCGGCTATTTGTTATATGATTTTTGAATAGATGAGGGTTCTTGAGTAATCTTCAATACTCTGTAGTTGAAGCGTAGACCCTTCAGACCGAAACTCCGGTCCGAGTTAGGTGGTTGTTTGTTTGTATACTTTGTTGTCCCCGTAGGGAAATTTGTCCTCTGCATTTGACCCATCCTTCATTGCCGCCGGAGCAACCCGTAAGGAGCAGTGGGCAACGACGAGTGCCGCGCCCGGGGTCCCATCTCCATGATGTGGAGCCAGGCTGATGGTCTCAATCACCTGGCTGGAGGATTCATCTATTATACATGTTTTTAGTGGTAGGGGAAACCGGAGTACCTGGAGGAAACCTACGCAGACAGTTAGGACTTATAACTACAAAGACGTTTACCCACAGGTGAGAGTAGCCATTAATACAGGGGAGGGACTAAGCCAAGCTAAACTCCTCCCAGTTGTCTATATCTAGTCTGCGGGCTGAGCTTAAACGTTAGTGTTGCCGACGACGCTTTTTGGATGAGAGGCGGAACTTTCTACACTTCAACTACAGAGTGCAGCGGAGGACTCGAGAACCATCCTTGAAGATGGACAACTCCTGGACGACTGGGAGCCTACATGGATATAAAAAGTAAATACACCGGCAATTAGGAGGCTTGCCAATCTGGGTATACTGAATATAAAATCAAAAAATTTCCAGCAAGTAAAGCGCTGACAATTGTGAATACAGTTTGGATTCAGTTTCCGGTGCACGTCTCAAGCACGCCCCGAAGATTAAGGTGCTTTAAGGGGCATTAACATTTGAGAGAAGCCTGAAATACGACCAGCTAAATCACCGCGCGTTTTCGAAGTGGTCAGAAGTGCACGGGTTAGCAGGTTTTAAACATAGTAAGACCTCATGGAGACAAAGAGACTCAAATAATGCACTGTTTTATAATAATTGCTCTCTTTGTGACGATTTAAAAGTTTAAACTAACTGCGCTAAACTCCAAGGGCGATGGAAATATTTTGCTTTCAGTAAGTGGCAGTTCGAGCATTGCCACGTCTACGTACACTTGACATTAATAAAGGGACTGCATAATGATTACTCTGGTGTTCTGAACTTTGTCGTCATATGCAGTTTCGCCGCTGATTATCATTCCACCACTTTTGCCTCTTAAGTATGCATCGGAAGAAGAGAAAAAGTCCTTGCTTTAATGAACGATAATCCCCATTATCATTTTCTTGAGCGATTAAAAGATTTCCTGAAAAGGATTAACAATCGCTTCACAGACGCTGATCTCGCGCCAAAACAAAAATCTAATGAACACAAATGAAAGTATCTGTGCGACACGGGCGAGTTTAGCCAGAAGAGCTCAAAAGTGGAGCTGGAAAAGTGTTGGAAAAGTAAATGGCGAGTAGAGAGGGGGACAGGCTTTTCTCAGCAGAACACAGGCAGCGGAGTTTGACTTCTTTCATGGACTAATGTGTGACCAAAGGCAGTTGGAGCCCACTGACAATGACAGTAACGCAAAACTGTAAGTGCAAGTAAAAACGGCGTCTGTGATGGCCGTCCACTGAGTGCAAGGGACACTAGGCAGTTCGTTAGCGTCCACACTAGAAGAGATGGCTGATTCACGGGGAGCTTATCGAGGGCTCTCCTGACGCGCAGACATGTGGGGAATGTGTGCGTAATGGAAGTGTACGAGCATGTCTCTCTCCTCTTTCTCCCTGTACTTACTTACTCTCTCTCTGTGTGTCTGTGTCTCTCTCACTCGTTCACGGCGGCTGTCACGCTCAGACAGACTTCGCTCCAGTCCTGTTACTAATAAATGCAGGCACCGGCGCAGAGACGCAGGCGAAAAGTGAAAAATAAACTCTTTTCTGCAAGTTAATCACTTAAGGGCAGAGGAGGGCTGCAGAGGGGCGCCACAAAGGTACGGCTCCCTCCATGCAGAACAATTACATTCATAGGCTTCAGTCCTCGCATGAACAAAGTAATTAAAAAAAGGCCTTGGCTGATTACTCCCTTTTGGTCTGGGAGGAGAAACAAAAAGCCACAGTAACCCCTTCTCCCGCTCCCCGACTGCGCTGCTCCTGGATCAATACAGCTGTGCGTAAGGGCTCTCCCGCCTCACCAGACCTTGTTAAGTCCTACAAGAGAGCCAGACTCCAGGCAAACACGAGCTCCTCTCCGACGGCACGCTCACCAGGGGCAGCAGGGGAGCACGAGGGAAGCGATGGAGTCTGGCTCCACCTACTGGACACTAACACACACTGCTTTGGTCCGTAGGAAATCTCCACTCGACAATGTCATACAGAGGGTGACCAGATATTTCAACGTAAAATCCTGGACGCAATTCAGGAGTTTGATGCAGGGGAGCCAAATCTTTTTCTTTTTCTTATTTTTTTTTTTTTTACCTAGTTTTACCTAAAACTGTGAATGAAATATAATAATGACATGTGTCAGTGTTGAGACCATAAACTTGAGATATTGAGTTAGTTTATACCTTGTGATTGACATTTACATGGCCCAAAGACATTGATGCTGTGGGGATTTGGAGAGATCCATGGGGAAACGGGACAAAGGACTCAAAACTTGTCCCACGTAAACTGGTCATCCTATACTAGACCTTCAGGACAGTCAGAAACAAAACAAAGGGACGCATTTTCACACCAGTATAAGCACCACCTATTTTAACCTTTAACCTTACTTGTTCTAGTATCCATTATATTATGAAAAGTAACCTTTGTGGATTTTCTTTGCAAAATGGGTCCCCAGGGCTTCTGATGCAAGAGGTCCAGGCGAGGTTAGGATTATAATGAAGAAATGGGATTTTAATACATTTTATGCTGACTAAGGTTCTATAATAAATTTACCAACCATTGAAATTCATATAAATGGTGATAAGTTTCCGTAAAAAACAGTAGGTTGCCAGGTTTGGATAAAATGCTGTTGTGTGTCCATGATTGAAAAAACATCACTGCCTTAAAGTGTCTGAAGGGCCTTTCTTACCGGCCTGGAGACTAGTTGGAGACCAGTTGGAGGCTCGAGTTGCCGCTGGTCACGGAGATGTCTCCGAGACGTCCCCTGGAGATGAGGGTAGTTCTCCATGACACCCCTGCAATGTCTCCGAGACCTGTCGGATACCAAGGAGATCTCAGAGACACTCCATACATCCCTTCTATCCGAGTAGGTCTCAGAGACATTGCAGAGGACAACAAATACTTTAATGTTCGCAACGTTGCTCCCAGCTGCTTGAGACGGCATAGACCTCTCGGGAAACCATCCTGAGTCTCCACTGAAATCAAACGTGCTCATTTTCACCGAGACTACCTGGCGACTCGCCTCATCTCCAGGGGCCATCTCCATGACCAGCGGCAACTCGAGCCTCCAACTAGTCTCCAGGCCTGTGAGATAGGCCCTTAACATCCTGAAAGAAACACAAAAATCCTGTGCTGCATCATAAAAGCATTCTGCACAGTGGTGTTACCGCTTTCTTGTACTGGGCACAATAATGTTCAACTTTTTTTTATGAGAAAATAGGTCTTTAATTGTTTTTTTCCCCCCCGTCTGAACTGGTAATTATGGAAATGTTTCAGCAACACAGTGATATCTCTTGGTTCCATTTAGGCAGTTTCACCGCATCATGCAAACCAAAGACAGAAAACAACGAGGTGAAAATGCGCCTCTTTGTCATTCAGAGAGCCCCTTGTTGTTACAGCGCAGCCCAGCATGTGATGAGGCAACAACAGCAGTGGCAGGTGGAGTCTGAAACATTACAAGCCCCTGGACACACACATGAAGAGCTCAGAACAGCAGAGGAGCAGAGGAGCCCGCTGTAAACATCTGTCCAAGGCTCTCTGCTGTGTGCTGTGCAGCCTGAGCCACTTTGTGTTGTGTAAATCAGGGCTCCCTCCGGTCCCGGCCCGTCTGCAGACACAGAGGCACAGCTGAGAGGCCCCTTAGACACGACTAGAGGTGCAGTCTGGGGGCCACCAGGGCGAACTCCCTCAGAATGTTCCGGGCCACGTCCACTTTGTTCTGTGCAATCATCAGCGCTCTCTTCACGTCCTCGAACGAGTAGCCCTCGCCCATCAGTTTGGCGATCTTAGCGTCCACGTTCTCTGACTGCAGGCCGTGGGCTTTCCCTGAATGGATGTCCGGGGGGATCTTTCTGGGCAGGGGCTTGGGCGGCCGCGCGGGGGCCTGCAAACACTCCATGGAAACTGGAGAGACGGGGGGGGAAAAAAAGAAAATGGCTGTTTTTTTGCACATCTGCTGACAATGAAATGCATGTGGCTAACTAATCGCACGGCAGATGGAAAGCAGCAGCAGCTAAATCGAATGCTTTCTTTAGTAATGTCTGTCTGTGAAATAAAGATACCGGGCTTAGCAACTAAAAAGAAAATGTCACGCTGGTTGTGAAACTTTGAGTCAGATGATCAACTGATGTTACGCAAAAGAAAAAAAGCAAATGTCACCAAATCATCAAAAAGTCCTCGATAGAAATGATATATTGCGTCATCATTACCAAAAATAAATCTCAAGCAAGGGTTTAAAAGACTTGAATTGAGAATATAAATCGTGTTTTGGGCGGTTTTCGCTAATTTCAACTTTTTCCCTGATTGGACTCTGATTACAGTGCTTGTTTGATGACATTTCAGACTGGTTCGAAGGTAATCTTGCCAGAAATGAGTAAGTAAAACTCCCAATGAGACAAGTGCAATCCTTGTAACCTTTTGCCACGTAAATGTATCTGAAATAAAGACAAAATAGGTTGAAACGAGTCAGAAACATCTAGGTCGAATGGCTAACCAAATCTTATCTAGTCAAAACAATTAGTTTTATTACAAGTGAAACTCGGAAAATTTGAATATCCTTAAAAAGTGCATTCATTTCTGTTGTTCAACTTAAACTGTGAAACTATGACTGACTCATTACATGCAAAGCGAGTTATGCATAGCCTTTATTTGTTATAATTTTTTTGGTAGAGCGGGTTGTCTCGTGATTGGAAGGCTGGGGGTTTAAATCCCAGCTCCCGCCGATGTTTCCTTGAGCAAGGCCCTTCATCCACCTTGCCTCCAGTGTCTGCGTACATTAGTGTATGAATGTGAGTGTGAATGGGTGACTGGTTTCTTTCCAGTAAAGCGCTTTGGGCCTGATGAAGGTAGAAAAGCGCTTTATACTGTAAGTTGAGACCATTTACCATTATGGCTCAGCTTGTAAAAAAACCAAATTAAAAAGCTCAAAAAAATTTGAATATTTTGAAAATGGACTGTAAGCCCATCCATCCATCCATTTTCTTCCACTTTTCCGTTGCCGGGTCGTGGGGGCAGCTGTTGGAGCTGCCCAAATCACATTGCACCAGTCCCTATGGCTCCTCCTGCAGGTGGTGGGTCCACAGAAGGACGGCCTCATGGTTCTAACCGGGCCTGTTGGTCTCTCATAAGGGGCTTCCGAACCGCTCTTTGTCTGACCCGTCACCTAGGACCTGTTTGCCCTGGGAGACCCTACCAGGGGCACCAAGCCCCCGACAACAGAGCTCCCAGGATCATTCGGGCGCTCAAACCCCTCCACCACGTTAAGGTGGCGGTTCCGGGAGGGGGGACTGTAAGCCATAATCATCAAAATTATAACAAATAAAGGCTTGACGTATGTCTCTTTGCATGTAATGAGTCTAAATCATTAGTTTCACATTTTTTAAGTTGAATTACAGAAATAAATGAACTTTTGAACAATATTCTAATTTTCTGAGTTGCACCTGTATGGTCTGGTTATTTCATTAGAGTTGATTCATTTGCTGGGTTTTATGGTTCCTCTTCCTGTTAGTGCTTCTTTACTGTGCATTTTATTTGTTGCAAATCTTCACTCGTTATTGTCCATTTGCAAGTTATTTCTAACACTTGCTTAAGTCAGCTTTCCAGTCCTGCTTTGAAGCTGGATTTGTCTGGTCTAGTCGTCTGTGGGCAGTAACAGTTGGTAGAAGAGCTATTGTTTAGTGTGACATGTTGAGCCGAGGAGTTTTCCAGCCCCCGTGTGATTGATTGAATTCATTCAAAGAATACGTCTCATGCCCACACTACTGTAAGTAGATTCTCATGTTCAGTTTTGAGGCGGCGTGCACTGGATCAAAGCCAGAGAGGAGCAGCGTGCACTTAAGTAAATAGCTGTCAAATGTCACACGATGTGGTCCAGACTTTCTGACTTTTGAACGCGTTTCAAACCAGGATTACACAGGGAAAGCAGTAAAGCATTAGTTCGACGTCTAAGAACTGACTTTCACGGCCCCCTTGGCATTATGTACGCTTGAGTGAAAGGAAATACTCTCTAAATGCATCGAAAAGTAGCAATGAAATAATCTCTGACCTGAGAAACACATTTGTCAAAGTCATCGTGCCATGTTCCGCGGCTGAACGAACTCACAATGAAGGCACATTTTTCCCCGTCCCTTTGTTGTATTTAAATGTTCAAGGCCAATTTCAGTTTCAAAGGCTCAATCTTTCCCCAGACCTTTAATCTACGGACTGATATAAAGAAGTGACAATAAAACCCATTTGTCTGTCGGCTTCAAAGAGATTCACTACGCAATATATGTATTTTACGCTTTATGGGTTCTTTTTGGGAAATTTGGAAAATATGTCTCTCGTAAAAGCTATTAACTGTCACACCAACACATTTATACGCAAGGTGAGCGAAGTGTCTGGCCCAAGGACAAAGCAACAGTGTGAATAACTGGTTGCCGGGACCAAACGGCTCACTTTTCAGTCGATGAACATTGCACATCAGGAGCTGTTATGCAAATTCTGGTATTTCCAGTGTCTGCGTACATTGGTGTATGAATGGGTGAGAGGTTCCTTGCTGTAAAGCGCTTTGAGTGCCTAATGTAGGTGGAAAAGCGCGATATAAGTTGAGACCATTTACCATTTCTAAATAATGAATGATAACAGTGAAACATTGGGGTAATTTGCCTGGGGATGGGAAAGACCAGCCCGGGCACATACAGCGGCGCGACCACGTGTAAGTAAAGACACCCCATACAAAATATCACTGTGTGTCATTGGGGCAGGACACCTCACCCACAGAGCTTGTATGCACGTGATGGATGAGCGAGTGTTCGGTGGTGGCCGATGGCAGAAAAAGCAAGCTGTGCGTTTGCCCGTCTGCAGTCTGTGTGGTGTGAAAAATGGTTCCTTGTGAAGCGCTTTATCACCTACATCTTTGTAAAGTGCCATTCATCTACAGCACCCGTCAAAAGTTTTGTGGTTTTATTTCAAGACTATTCCTAGTGTGGATTCTCACTTTATAAGAATAAAGGGTGTCAGTTTGTAAGAATTTAAAATATATAACATGTTTCAACCTTTTGGTCCCCTTCACACAATGTAAAAAGTGTTGAAATTAAAAAAGGCTAAAACATAAAAACTTTTGACGGGTACTGTAAATGCACCATAACCTTTCGAGGCACAGTACCGTGGCTGGCATAAAGGGCAAATCTTCCATATTACTGTGTAACTCTTTACACAATTAAAATGTAAGGCACAACATTCACACAAATCCAATATCCAGATATTCTTAAAGGAATAGGCCACCGTTTTTACACACTGAGATATGTTCTTACCTTAGCTTTGACGAGTTCATTTGTTCCTGTCTGGTCTCCACGTGTGCCTTCAGTAACGTAAACACAGCACAGATGGCGTTAGCATTTAGCCTCTCTCTTCTCCTCTATAGCTCCAAACGAAAACGAGGTGAAGATAGAAGCTACCAAACTCTTCCACGTTTTCCCTATTTAAATACGGTTACGTGAAGTGTTGCGCTATAAAGTATAATTACACAAAATGCAACTGTGGATTTTCTAAGCGGATAAAAAGGGGAACTATATTGTAAGGCATAATAATACCAGGAGTAATTCGAGTGATCTTCAATTTACTGTACGGATGCCGAATTACTCCTGGTATTATTACGCCTTACAATATAGGTCCCCTTTTTATCTGCTTAGTAAATCCACATTGTTGCATTTTGTGTCATTATACTTTATAGTGTAACACTTCACGTAACCATATTTAAATAGGGAAAACGTGGAAGAGTTTGGCAGCTTCTATCTTCACCTCGTTTGGAGCTATAGAGGAGAAGAGGCTAAATGCTAACGCCATCTGTGCTGTGTTTACATTATGGAAGGCACACGTGGAGACCAGACAGGTACAAATGAACTCGTCAAAGCTAAGGTAAGAACATATCTCAGTGTGTAAAAACGGTGGCCCATTCCTTTAAAGCAGGGAATCATTACACAGATGACCAGTAATCTTTCCTGAAGCATCACACCTTTAAATTCACGGAGACGACACTCGGTAAGCATGCAAAAACAAACCAGATAGTTTTAGTGTAGAGTAAGAGTGTCGAGTACCTTGGCTGCTGGCTAACAGGTCGTGCTCCAGGCAGCCTCGGAAACCTTTCATGTTGTCAGTCTGTCGTCTGACCGGAGGCAGAGGCGCAGCGTTGTTCAGCATGTCAAACACCGTGTCTGCACAACAACAGTACACAGCAGCACGAAGCAGCCCTTTGGTTAGCTGTCACTCAACGCCCCATCCACAGAGACACAGAGAATAGAGATCTTTCATGTCGGGAGCGAGGTAGTGTTTACAACTCACCGGGGGGGGGGCAACAGCAGGTGCACCCTTTAGTGTTGTCCTAGTTTAATAGCCAAAAAGCTATCTCACTCTTGTTTGGCATTGAGCTGTGTCCTAATATTGTTATTTCTTTTGTGTTTCTGGGCCGCCCTGTCAAAGACGTGTGTCAAAATGCCTTGGCAATCTATGCTTTGCAAAAGGATTTTTAAGTTTCATCACACACGATGCCTTTTTTGATCACTGCATTTGTTTGTTTCACTCTAGCACAGGTTCGGGCAAACTTTTTTGATGCCAGGGCCACATTGGATTTTTGAACGTGCCACGAGGGCCAGACCAGTTGGGAATTGGGTTGTGAGTACAATCGCTTAAACACATTAAAAAGAAGCAAATAGCAGCAGTTATGCATTATTTTTTTCTATAAAAACATTGGTGATTTTCCTCCTTATTTGGCACAGCATATTGGGATTGATCCTGTGTCGTGTGCTGGATTGAAGGTCTAGGTGGTCAGTGTTCCTCCTCCATTTAGTTACCATTTTGTCTGATTTAGGTCTCATTTATATCCTTTTTTATACATAGTTGAGACCTGATTTGTTCTTGAAGGTCAACTTCACTGCCTGACCAAAAAAAGCCAACACAACAAAAAGGTCACAGCTCTAATATTTAATTGGAGCACCTTTAGGCTTTGATTATAGCACACATGCTTCTGCAATGTCAAAAGATCCAGCCTTGCCTTTATTTTTCACCAAGATCTTGTATTAATGAAGAGAGAGTGTGACCACTGTGCTTTGCCTTCTCCAGCACATTCCAAAGATTTAAGATCTGGACTCTGAAAATGATTTCTCCCTAAACTGCTCTTTCACAATGTGAGCCCAATGGATCCTGGCATCGTCATCTTGGAATATGTCCGTGCCATCAGGGAAGAAGAAATCCATTGATGGAATAACCTGGTCATTCTTTGTGCAGATGGTGTTGCTGAGCCTAGACCACAGGCAATGTATAATTTAGTCACATTTTTAGATCTAGTTTAGACCTGATTTGATTTTAAAGGTCACATTTTTTAAATATTTTTATGAAATGCTAGGCTACATGTTGCGAAAACTCTGTGAACCTGACCGATGTTTTTTTAATCGCCCTCTTCACTCACCCGGGGTCAGTAGCAGGTGCTCGTGCCCAGAGCAGGGTCTGTGCGGCCGGCTCGGGGCAGACGAGGAAGAGGAGTTACAGGACGAAGACGACGAAGACGAGGAGAGGTCCACAAAGCTATGTCGGGCTGGAGGCGGGGGAGGAGGGGGCTGCAAGGGGGGCCGGCTGTTGAACGGGTCCTCCAGAGCTGAAACACAGGAAGAAGACACAGACGGGACTGAGCCGCTGAATCTCCACCGAATCACGCTGTAGGGAGGGGTCGGACCGTGCAAGACAAGTCCACCACGGTCTGTCCCGCTGGGGATTACATGCTCAAGTGCTGCCGGCTCATTGCCTTCTTCCCAAGAATATGGCTGCAATTTAGAAAGAAGCCTTTGAGCAGGGAGAGCACAGTGACAGCAGCACGAAGTATAAGTTAATAAAGTGCAGCCAGTGACAGGAAGTTAGAGAAGACTTGTAGCCGCACAGGTGCAATAGCTTGGTGTCTCTGCAGAGTGTAAAAAAAGTTTTTAATACAGTTTTAGAAGAGGAGTATTTTCAGAAAACTGTCTTAAGGCGTAAGAGGAACTGTGGAATATATATCATGCAACTTTTATATAAATGGATGATAAAACTTGAATACATCAAGTCAAAACACCTTAAAGCAGAGATTCCCAAACTGTAGTATGTGTACGACAGCCGCTACTTGGACTTCTTCAGAATGAACATACTACCGCTCAAAAGTTTGGGGTCACTTATAATGTCCTTATTTTTTAAAGAAAAGCACTACTTTTTTTCAATGAGGATAACATTAAATTAATCAATACCTATTCTAGCTGGAAACCGGTGATCTTTAATGGCATACCTTCATACGTGTGCAGAGGCGCATTTCTAGCAAACATCGCTCCATTGTTGTAATGGTACATTGTGTTAAAATAAGATAAAATGAATGATCTTTATTGTCTGTCCCAATAGAGGCATAAATTCATCTTTGACACGGTTTTAAAAGGCATTCAATCATTGAAAAGTGCAATTTACACACAATGCAAACACATACAAATATAGGCTGCTGTACTAATGTTGATGCTGCTTGTTCATGGTCATCATTGCAAATGGGATGAAGGATTTTGTATGAGTGCTTTTGTTTGCTAGTGGGACCTAATCATGTTAAAGGGTAATTGATTATTAGGAAACCCTCGTGCAATTATGCTAGCACTGCTATAGAACTGGCCTGGGTGACCCCGAACCTTCGACCATGTATGCTTTAGTAATACTTAAGTTCTGGTTTACTTGCATAGTTTATACATAGTTTAGTCCAAATTTAGACTCTTTTTCAGACCCGGTTAAGTCTTGATTTAATATTGACCCTAACCCTGGCGCTACTAGAAAGGTAAAACACTTTCTATGATGGTACATGGTGTTAAAACATGTTGCAACTACAGCCTTAAAGTGATCTTTAAATATTGAGCAAACACTCTCAAAATACCACATAGCATGACTGAATGTGAGTAAGCGCTCAATTCAAGAGTGTTACATCGTATTACTTTCAAAAAGCGTTCATCTGGATAGGGTTGAGCTAACATCCAATGCCAGATGGAATGACTCCCCATGGATGGAAATAAATCAAAGGTTTCAAAGCAGTTCTCTTGGATGAGAGGCGAAACGTCTTCAATTCCAAAAATTCAGTCCAGCTGACTTTTTTTTAACCACCGAATGCGGGAAAGTCACATTCAGTTTTTTGAACAACGCATACACCATACAAAAAGATGGGCGACCATTTTATTATTGCTACTCAATATTCAGCAGAGCAACGTTTTCAGCTGCCCTAATAAAAGCCATCTAATTATGTGTAAATCTGCTGTAAATTAATGTGAATTTTGCCGACTTCAATGTGTTTGGATTATGCACAATACATAAAAATAGTCTCATTATCACAACAAAATAAGGCCGCGCTTCACCGCCGCACTAACTACACTGAATATTTGAGCATGTTGCTTATAGATGGCCTTAATTTCCGCACAGCCAGAGCTCCCGCGCCGTTCCTTAAGCGGCGCGTAAAAACACATGACTAGCCATAATCACAAGCTGGCGAAATCATCTACAGCTCCGTCTCCCAAATGTGTGTGTTTGCGCCCGGCCGCCATAAACAAACTGTCAGGATCCATCTGTGAGCCGGCGCGTTCGTTCACAGTGAAATGAGCGCTCTGTTACGAGCGTCTAATTGGAATGTGGAGGAGACAGCGGGACTCGGAAATGATCCCGCCCCCCCAAAAAAAATACAAATAAAAAAACTATCGAGCGCACGTACGGAGCAAATGAAGGGGAGGGAGGCGCTTCAGCCCGGCACTCCACACCTCATCGGGGCATTTTCACACTTGACTCCGAGTGGAAGCGTGGCGACAGATAGGAAGGCGGAGGGATATGTAGTCGGGAGGTACCTGAAGGAGGCAGCAGGATGTCGTAGTCCGAGGGAGTCTTGTTGATGTGAGACACCGCCGCCCGGCCCGAGTCCGAGAGCACACCTAGGGATCAAAGTCAGACAAAACAAAACTATAATTCCTTATTGTAGGATCGGCATTCACCAAAACATAATCCTGCCTAACATAAACACCGTAATGTGTGTTTCATCTGCTTTGGCGCGGTGGTCTATTTTTGACCTTGTATGGCGCCTATTTATTCAGATCATGCAAATGAAGAGATTTGCAAAGGAGACATTGGCAAAAACAGATGAGCGCCATAGAAAAACATAAATAAATGCTTGTAATTCTCTCTTTGCATTGCAGCGTTTGGCCTGATCTATTTTGGTGCAATACCAAAGTAAAAAAAAAAGAAAAAGATGATCTGCTCTTGCAAATGAACTCTTCAAATGTCTCAATAATCACTTTAATGTCAGGCAGTCTGTTTGTACTGCCTTCTGGAGATTAAAGCCATAATGCTAATGCCCAATATTAGATACCCTTTCCCACAGGAACACGCCTTTACACAAACGCGCTCTAAAAGGTTAAGGTTATTTTATTAGCGAGCAGTGGAAAAACATAATCTGCCAGCCTGTTATTTTTTTTTGCTATTACATGTGTTAAAATAAAGATTCAGTTCACACGCACAGTTTAAACGGGACGATTAACATTTGAAAGCAGAGTAAAATATGAATTGTTGAACTAGTACAGGAATCGTAAGCATTTCAGGAAACATTTGAACTGTCGAAACTGTATAACTGTTGCACTTTATAAAAAATGTCAAATGAAACTTTGATAGAAAATGTGGAAAAGTGGTTTGGACTAACCTGGATCTGGCAGTCTGGCTTTCCTCTCGTCCGCGGGGGGCTCAGGGGAACCGTTCTCCAAGTGCCTACACACACACACACACACACACACACACACACACACAGGTCTTACACGAGGAAGACACGGCGCTATCATGTCCTCGATCGCCATGGCAACAGAGGAGGAGGAGGACGCGAGTGGTACCTGGTGGGGACAGAGATGCAGATGGGCGCCTGGCTCAGACACAGGTTGGATGAGGGGATCTGGTAGTCGTCCTCCGGTCTCTCGGGTCTCTCCGGTCGCCTCCTCTCCACGGCTGGACTGCTGAAAGGGTTGGATGATCTACAGACGATGGTTATTTAGCCATTTTAGTTAAGTTATAATAGAGGTCTTAAAATGTGTGTGTGAGTGGTTTTGTTTGTTGTGGCTTCAGTGTTGGGTGAATTGGTTTGGGGCGATTGCGGAGCCAGGGGGGGTAGTTTAGTTTGCTTTAGGCTCTGGGAGCGAGAGCCTAAAGCAAAACGGCTCATTCAGGGTTTCCGCGGGGCATTGAAAAGCATCACATTGGATCCAACCTGGCATTAAAAGTGTATTGATAATTTATTAAGACATCACTCAACATTTTTTACTGTTTAAGTTCATCATAAATACCCAAATTAGGATCTAAAACATGTTCAGTTGCAATTTTGGGCATTAAAAAGCATTCAATTTGACTTGCCTCTGCCAGTATAAACCCTGTTATTGACGCTGTGCAGTAGTAGCTTTATTGTGGCATCGTTTTTGGTAAACGCGGCATTCACTAGACACCTATAACGACATTGGTCATTTTTACACCTTACACTGAGCTGCACAAGTCTTTTTGTGACATACTGACATTTTTCAGTGGTGAATATGTGATTTGTAACTGGAGTAATCTTGACCACTTGATTGACTGGCGCAAAGTACGGTAGCTCCGGTCAGTTCAAGTAAATAATTACAAAAGCAGGAGCGCAAGGCCGATTTATTGTTTTGGTTCAAGTGAACGCACTACGGCGGATTGGCACAAATTGAAAACCCCCTTTCTGAAAGTCAAGGTTTAGGATGTACAGTGTGATGGATTGCGTGGGAGCCTCTTCTAGCCCTTTTCAAAAACAAGATTTTGTCGCGTTATGATTGTAAAATGCCAAAAACACAAAGGTTTATTGCACCGCCATGTTCATTGCAATACCACAGTGAACAAAGGTCAAGGTAAATGGCTCTTTCAAGGGAATTCCAAAAAGAATGAAGACTTACATGGAAGTTTCAATAGTCAGAGTAGTAACATGGCCATGTGAACAGAAGAGATGATTTATCTACTTGATTGATTGATTTGGATTTATTTGAGTGATTATTTACATTATTTACATTAATACTTGGTTTAACTTTAACAGTCCCCCACATTTTTAAAGATCATGATCCTTCACCAGATCTGTTCTGCGCTCACAGTGTATTCATCAGGCTGCCATTATTTGCTAGTGTGTTTTTTTTACTTATTTTAAATTATCAATTGCTGAAGTAGCCAAAATAATGTTGTTGAGCCTCGATTTTCTCCACTTCAAGCTTTCAACACATCAACAGCTCCGTTAATGCATATAATTATCCCAAACACTGGCTTACTTTCCAACTACACACTGTAACATCCGCGATCCACGCTCATAATCGTGTACATTGAACGAGGTGTGCTCGCTACAAGGGGGGAGGCACATCGCTCAGCCAAACCCACAATACTTTACAAGAGTGAGTTGTGTTCGGTGGTGGCACTGCTTCCCCTGTGGGCTGGAGCTTCATCAGAACTGACAGCTCTATCCCCTGCCTGTGCTGCAGCCTGATACACAGAGAGACCTAATCTAATTCAGGCCGCAGCTAAAAGGCTATTAGCCGCGCAGCCGTCATTTTTCAAAGCTGTTTCAAACCAGGACTTTTCCCCAAGGCAACGAGACTTCACTGGGAGAAGCTCTATGTCTGAAACCACAGTGGGGAAGGAGAGGAAGATACAACTTAGGGGGGAGGAACGGATTAGGACGTAGGATGTATGGGCAGATCACTTGTAAGAGAAGGGTGCGGACTGTGCTAAAGCCCTGTGCTTTGTGGATAAACAGTGAGTTCAGACAGCATTCATACTTCTGATACTGAAAATGATTTAAAAGGATTACTTATTCGTTTGTCCTTTTTACAATAGCAAAAAACAAAACTACACTCAGCTTATACAGAGGCTATACATGTATACTTTTGCTTTGATTTGACTACAGACCTAAACTTCTTTGAATGTTCAAAAACAGCACAACTATGACTGACGGCAATGGCATGGCCCCGCAGTTGTTCCACAGGGCATGTGTTTCCAGGTTTTCGGGTTGTGACCGCCCAAGTTGGGTGGTTAGCGCTCCTGCTTCACAGCTAGAGGGTGCCGGGTTTGATTTCCACCTGGACAGGGTGTCATGGTTCGTCTGTTGTTCCCCTGGTTTTGCATGTAGTCTTTGGTTTAGTCCAGTGTTTTATTTTGACATGTCTGTTCTGTCCTTGTGATTTTGCTTTGCTTCCCTTGTGTTGATGGCCTGCCCCGCCCTGATGTGTTTCACCTGTACCCTGTTTCCTCATGTATTTATACCTCTGTGTTTCTCTTGTCCTTTGTCGTGTCATTGTCCATGTCAGCCCTGGTTTGTTTTAGTTTTTTGTCATCTCTGGATTTTGTTATTTTGGTTTTCGTCATTCATTAAACATCACCAGTTTTGTTGCATTTTGGGTTTATCTTCCTCGGTCCACCTCCAATCCCAACACAGGGCTTTTCTGTGTGGAGTTTGCATTTTTAAAACAGTGACTACTAATATAGAATTGATTACAATTTTAAAGTGTAGTGTGTGCTGACCTTTACTTGCCCAACGCTGGTAATGAAGTATGTGTACTCTTACCTGACTGTGGATGCCAGTAACATTTTTTACTTACTTGAGTATTTAGTTGGGTCACTACTTTTCACTTCTACCTGAGTAAAATTATTTAAATGTAACATTGCTCTTACTTGAGTATATATTTTGGCTACTCTACCGACCTCTGCTCAATAGTTACTCTGGAGACCCCCAGTAGAATGAATACATTACATTACATTGTACCCAACAGTACAATGTAATCTGCTTTGTAACAATGTGTAATAACTTGTACCTATGCAGTTAATACACAAAGGAATAATGTGTATTAGTACTTTGAAGGTACATAATGTAATAAGACATAAGACCCTTAGGGTTAGGGCTTAAGGTTAGGGTTAGAGTTTGAGTCTTATGTCTTATTACATTATGTACCACCAAGATACTCATACACATTATTCCACTGTGTATGTAACCTGTGTAATGTTATTACACATTGTTACAAAGCAGATTACATTGTACTTAATGTGGCAGGTACAATGTATCAAGGGTAGTGTAAAACAAAGTATTACCATGTCAGCATATTTTATTTTCTATTTTAATATATTGTTGTGGTGCTGGAACCGCCACCTTAACGTGGTGGAGGGGTTTGAGCACTCGAATGATCCTGGAGCTCTGTTGTCGGGGGCTTTGTGCCCCTGGTAGGGTCTCCCATGGCAAACAGGTCCTAGGTGACGGGTCAGACAAAGCAGCCCCTTATGAGAGACCAACAGGCCCGGTTAGAACCATGAGGCCGCCCTTCTGTGGACCCACCACCTGCAGGAGGAGCCATAGGGGCTGGTGCAGCTCCAACAGCTGCCCCCACGACCCGGCCACGGGAAAGTGGAAGAAAATGGATGGATGGATGTGGTGGTGTAATCAGTGTAGATTTTTTACCAACAAGAAAAGACATTTGCATGATTTTAATATGAGACTGCTGCACGTAAAACAGAATGATCAAAGGAGGTCTGAAAACGAGCCGAGCCCGCTGCGTACGTGTAACCTGCCCGTGTTGCTGAATGGTGCGGTTTTGTGTTGGCCCGCGTGCGCACTCACTTGTGACTGTTGGCGAGGCAGGGCTGAGTTGGCGAGAGCCGCGAGGGCAGCACGTCATATTCATCACCGACTTGAACACCGTTGGAAAAAGGCTGCAATGACACGAAACGCGGAGGGAGGAGGGTGAATGGAAAGCGCTGTGTAAGACGCCTCAGAGAACACTGGCAACTGTGTCTTCAAACGGGCTGCTCGTGGATAGATCTGAAAAGCTGTCATTCAGAGTTTGTAGAAGCACGATGACAGGAAAACATGTGATTGTCATTGATGTGCAAGTGTTTCGACCTCAAAATCCAGATTCAGTTCATGTTGCACATTTTCAATAATATATAACATGTGAGAGAAACTTGAAGTGCTGAACTAATACAAGAATCAAATCTGTACAGATAAACTACAAGCTTAGCAAGGTTTTATAGTAACATAATACTACAACAAGACCACAGAAAGAGGACTTCGGTGTTCGTCATGCTTGGTAAATTTAGTCAAAAAAAAAACACCGTGAGTTCAGTTTCTTGGCTCGGGGGGGTAGAGAAAGGAAAAAAGTTATAGCTCCCCTAGGTCCTTCTGTCTGAGGGGGGGGATTTACTTTTCTCTGCAAACAATAGAGTCGAACTACAGACACAATGGGACCACATAGAATTACATGACAGGAAAGCTATATATTACCGAGACAACCAAAGGGATTACAGAAGCGACAGAAGTTTCGTGCTCTATTAATTACAACATGCGTCATCTGCTTTCACTGAATAAAACTGCTTATTCAGTCGGGACAGGCGGAAGTGCCCCGCGGCTCATGATCATGTGAGTGGCGCGTTTTTGCTGAGAATATTTGTTTGATATGGTGAGTCGAAAAAGTAATCTGCATTGACAGATTAAGAAGCGCGTGGGGAACAGCGGTGAGGTCAAAGAGGGACTCTGTGCCGGGCTTACACACCCCACTGACTGGTCCCGATAAACACCAAAATGCTTTTAAAAACAACTGTAGAGTAAGCGATAAGACATTTTTCTTTTGTTTTGAGTTAAGAAAGCGAGCTGTCCCCGTCAGGAAATTTGGCCACTGCATTTAACTCATCTTTCAATGTCACTGGGGCAACCTTTAAGGAGCAGTATGGGCAGTGACCCAGTGGGGACCCACCTCTCGATCTTTAGTCAGTTTTGAGCAGAGGGGGGGAGGTTTTTAGCCTTTCTGCATGTTTTAAATAGAATACATGCTTTGTACTTAGTGTGTCTCTTAAAAAAGATACAGATAAATTAACAGAGCTGCTTTGACAATGCCCCGGAAATAGTTTGTATCCAGGAAATGTCCAGGGAACACACACACACCACGTCTAGATCTCTTAGCACAATACTGCCAGGAGGATAAAACGTTTGCATCTGTGAAAAAGTTAAGAATCCAGTTGCATTGTTACTAGGGCTGCAAGGTTTATCGATATCAAATCATAATCGAGGTTTCGACTACTGCAATAACAAAACCTCAAGAGGCTGAGTTTTTTTCTTTTCTTCTGTCTCTGGCATTTGAGTGACAGATGTTCACCGATCAGAATTGTGCAGCCTTGTGATCCCAGGTTCAGCCGCAACCGATAAGTTTCCATAAAGCAGATTCTTAAGCGTTTCAGTTAGACGCCATGTGAATCCATCCCGGACTTCTTTTCGTCACGTGGCTGGGGGTACGCTGAGTGTCGGGGGAAAGGTGGGAGCCAAACGCCGCCAGAAGAGGGCGCTGTCCACATAAAACCAAATATTTTAGAGAGTAGGTCACTCTGTATTGTTCTACTGTGGGGCAATTTGAGCAAGAGCATGTGTTTGACTAATGTATCAAATATAAAAGGTAGAAAAGCTACCTATAAAAGGTAGAAAAGCTACAACTGGGAAGTATCAAGATCTCGGAGTATAATACCTATTAATGTACCTTCATAACATAAAAGTAACTCTCGGTTATCAAGGGTAAAAATCTGAAAGAAATATATTAAGGATCACATTTTTATTTTATTTTGACTGCTTTGTTCTGGATATCGTGCATGAAAAAAGATTGTTGTTGTAGTTGTGCGTTGTTTCAATTAATTGTATAAACAGTTCATATATTTTTTTTTTTTGTAAGTTTGTAAGTTGGTCTGTACGAATGTAGTTGCTTGAAATGTTTTGTAATGTTCTTTTTTAATTTATTTTATTGCACTTGGGGGTGGGCACTCATAAGCTTTTGCTTCAGCCCACTCCTTTTGAGCACTATGTGTACTGCTCAAATAAACAAATAAACTAAACTAAACTAAAAGCTAAACTAAATTTGTCAAAATCGATACAGTATATTTACGCCAACGCTAAAGAACAGTGTTACCACGGCAATAACATAGTGTCACTATTTAAAAAAAATCATGGCGGCCTTTGAAGTTGGGGTTGTACTTTATATGAAGAAGAAAAGTTATGTAAATCGCAAATCAATGTGACGGCTATTAGCGAACAGGACAATGCTCTCCACGGGGCGTCTAGAGTGATCAAAGGGTCTCCCTGAGGCGGCGTGTTAGTTTGTGTGCCGTTCGGCTGCTGTAAAGCTGAGTGAGAGCACAATTATGCAGATGCACGCGTTGGAGCCACTTCTATGGGAAGAACTCAGAGGGTTTGTGTTTGCGAACGGTCAGCTCCTCAAAGCAGAAAGCTCCACACGAGGCCTATATTCACGTTTAGGTTGCGTCCGCTCGAATTCAACCTCGTATTCACTTATTAGGAGAGTGACTGTTTCGCACCTTATCAGCAAAGTGGCTGTCACATGAGGTTTTCTTCAGCCTTTCCGTTTCCTCCGCTCCACAATCACGGTCGTAAACCATGTGCGAGTTATTAAACCCGGCTCGACAGAGAACCCCAATCCCTCAGGACTGTGTTCAAACAATAAAAACATGCGGAGCAGCTCGTAAACAAGGCCCCGGCACTATCGCGCTCTGTGCCTGTGAACAGAAGACACGAACGTGAACTCATTAAGATTTGGTGCGACATGAAGCAAACGCGTGTTTAGTTATTTGTGTCAAAAAATAGACGCCCTGATCCCGTGTGCCCAGTCTGTCTGTCTTTAGAGCGGAACAAAGTAGCCACATCCCTTCAGTGGGAGTGTGAATTCACTTTAGAGACATTAAATAATCATAGAAAAAGCTTCTGTTAGTTAGAACAGAACCAAGTTAAAAGTCCTGCTTCAACATAACTGCTGACTGATCCCGGAGTCTGGCCTGGAAGCACAGCCGGGGGAGGAATTAAGGAACAAATTCCCTGAGTAGAGTTTTCAACAACCCGAACCTAAACATTCAACACTATAAATTGTAGTAATATCGACACAATATAGTACCCATCCAATTCATCAATTGAATTAATAATGTGGGTGCAAAACTATTAGTGGGGAAGTAGAATTAGCCAAACCGAATGTCCACTAGCAAGATCCACTTCGGGCAAAAAGAAAATGCTCGTCCACTTTGTGACAAAGTGAGAAGGATTTCACACGGCTGGATTAAAGCGTACCTTGCTGCTGTCTGAGTTCCCCTCTCTGTAGTGATTCCGGTTGGACCCAATCGAGGGACAGCTCTCCGGTCGTCTGTGGAGGTGGGGGCACCCGCTCAGTCCCAGCTGGGCGGGGTGCTCGGTGGCGGGGGTGCGGCGGGTGTCCGGCTGGTGGAGGTGTGAGTCGGGCAGCGCGCTGGTGGAGCAGGAGATGGACGAGGACAGAGGGGCGGCCAACCAGGACAGACGCGCTTCCGGGGGGACCGGAGGGGGGCGCTCGGGGGGAGGAGGGGGAGGAGGCTCTCTCTGGGGGGGAGGGGGGGCCGGC
The DNA here is from genome assembly GCA_021464625.1 of Proterorhinus semilunaris. Taxonomy (NCBI): domain Eukaryota; kingdom Metazoa; phylum Chordata; class Actinopteri; order Gobiiformes; family Gobiidae; genus Proterorhinus; species Proterorhinus semilunaris. The sequence continues at coordinate 14,450,554 of CM038355.1, read as the reverse complement.
AGGGGCTTGTCCTGTTTCCTGGACATACCTGGGGAGGACTGAAGACAGACGAGATGGTCAGAGTAATACATTTACAGTTGCACTTGAATTCATTATTAGCTTACTGAAAACTTTAGCTTACAGACACATCCTCCGATCGACGTGAACACCTCACATCGATAAAGCTACACTTACAGTCACATTGCGCACAATTTAAATGTAGATAAGTGTGTTATCTTAAATTCGGGAGCAGGGCCACACCTCACGTACGCCCTTTCCGGTCTCCGTCCTATAAATACCTCCCCTCTCCTCAACGTTCCCACTTGAACAGTTTTTTCCCCTCCGCCATCAGACTCATGAACAATATAAAGACCCAATAACTTAGTCACAGACTCATGGATGTATCTGCTCGTTTCCACACTTAGACCCGCTGCTGTCACTTATCACTTTACTTTTTACTCCTACTCATCTGTAAATATAATCCCACTGTTGTTCGAAGTCTATTGTTGTCATCTCACCATATTTTACCTTTTACTTTTTATTTTGTATCTTATTTATTAATATTCCTTATGCATGCCCCCTAAAGCCTTATAGTTTAAAGTGTTATAGCTTAATTGTATCTAAATTCTGTGTTATATGTTTTATGTTGCACGTCCGCATCAAGAAAAATTCCTAGCTTGTGAACTTGTTCTCAAACAATGGCGAATAAAATCTATTCTGATTCTGATTTATGCGCCCCTCCCTGCCACTATTGTGAGGGATTTTATTGGTTTAAAAAAAAAAAAAACCTCATAAACCTGCATCGTTACTGTGAGTGTGAGCTCGCCTCTCCTCAGACACCAGCCCGTCTCAGCATGTTGCTGTTTTGCTTTGGCAGGCTGTAACCAAATGCAAGATTGAAATTTGCTATGTACCCGTCCACATGTCTTATTTGGATAACCCACAGCAAAAACAGCTGAGCAGATTGGATATCGCAACCATTGCTTTAACCAAGTTTGACATCGTAATCAACACAAATACCATTAACATTACAATTTTTTTTATATATTGTGTATTATTCAGGTTTTCTTTCAAATAAAAACATGACTCTTTAACCCATAGTATATCAATGAGAAGACAGACACTTGAACTCATAACCTGAGGGCACAGGCCATTTAAAACTGTTTAAATAATGTAATGAACATCATCTACAAGTTAAAAGGAAAGATTTGTTGCGGTGCCAATATTAGCACCGAAATGATCTGATTTAAATCCGGTGAGGCCGTCTGAACGTTAAAACCATGAGCTGCAGAATCATTTTGCGAATGGACAGAATGAACCAAAAGCTCCAGGCATGTTTGACACAAGCCTCACACAATTTGACACATTCAAATAACACTTTAGTTTGGTCTATTTGAAATTCACATCATGATGCAGTAATTGAGGCTCAAAACGAGTAAGCCGAAGCAAGAAAGCTTATGTGCGCCATATTCAGTGTAAGATACATTGATGAATAAACCGGCTGAATGTACTGTTATATAAAAAAATAGTAGCAGAAATGGACAGAGCAAAACTGTAATAACTTTCCTTTCAATAATTTGCTCTTTGGCGGTGGTATCCATGTGTATTCACAGTACTATTCACTACTACTGCTCCAACCTTGGCCTTTAAATTGAATTGGACTGTTTTCTTCTCATAAGTCATTCTTTATTCTTGGTTAAATGCCTTCATCCTCCCATGATGTTTGGCTTTATGCTCCCGCTTCCGTACATACTCAGTGCGTGTGTCTGTAACTGACCTTGGGCGAGGCGGTGGGGCTGGGGGAGGGCGAGCGGATGCCCTTCTGGATCAGGTCGAGTCGGGGCGGGACAGGGGGGAGGCTCAGGTGCTGGATGCAGAGGGAGGAGTCTGGGATGTGGGTCTTTCGGTGCTGGCTCACAGGGGACGAGCTGGGGGACACCATGGGGGAGTTCTGGCGCTCCGGGCAGTGCTGCGCAAAAGGGAGCACACTTCAATTAGAATGTAGTGCACACTAGACAAAGTCACACTTTCATATAGGGGTAAAGAAGTCAGGAGGGACTGACACATTTGCTACAGTTAAACAGGGGGTATTATGCTAAATCAACGTTTTAGAGGTGTGGACATCTTTGAGTAATCTTTGAATGTTCTACAGTGGCTTTTCTTATATCTCCAAACGCTCCTCCTGAGGTGCTAAACGTAATCCTTTCATTGCACAAGTCACACATTCTCTAAGCCACAAAGTAGAAAGATATTCATAAAGATGTTGTGGAGATTATTATGCAAAAGAAAAAAAAAGCATAATACCGTCTCTTCAGGCTTACTTATGTCATGTTCCTTGGTAAATCTGAACTTTAAAATAAATATGATAAGACAGCAGAATACTCTGTCTCACACTCCAACAGAGTAAGTGGCCAAATGTACCTTTTTAAACCCGCCATGAAAGTAAAAAAGAAGAGGAATGTAGTATGTAACATGAAGATTTTCAACAAACTGGCTTTGTTTTGTTTGTATCTATGAAAGGTAAAGTTTTGGAATATGTTTTGTTCATGAAATTTGGGATTTTAACCATCAAAATGCAGCTCTGAGCTGTATTATGGTCGACAGCTCAGCTCAACTCATAGTCTTCTTTATAGTATTATCACACGCATGCAATTACTATCAGTGAAAAGACTTAAAGATGAGTATCTCAGGTTGATGCACCCATTCCTTTACTAACAATGAGGAGAATGTAAGGGAATAGATTTAGAGCCTGGACTGGAGTGAATGTCCCATAGAGTTTAATAAGCCCCTCCCCTCAAAACCTATGGCATCAAATACTAGAACAACACGAACTCAACCTATTGAGCCATCCGTGCACTTGGCGATCATACCTTCCTGATATTCGCCAGTCCGTTCATGACCAGGCACTCGTCTCTGTCCTCCTCGTCGTCCAGCTCCAACATGGGGCAGCTGTGTTGGTCCAGGAAGAAGCACTTGTTGCCCTCGTTCCGCGGGTCGAAGGGGTCAACGATGATGGGCTCCGTGCCTTTGATCTCACAGCGGCAGAACGGACATCCCTGACCGTCGGACTCCTGCCACACACAAGAAGAGACCTTTGTTTCAGCAAGTCTAGAGATACGTTGATAATACGTTATTTGTCGCAGTGATGGAAACGAAGGACACTGACGTTAAAGAGTCAACATCATTTATACACTGGTCCTTGAATGAAATGCTTGTCTGAAAAGTCTTGCTGGGTGAAAACTATTAGGTGATAAGTGAGGTGTCAGTCAACAAGCCTGAGGTAATAAAAGTTTCATTTTACATTAACACAATAATAGGATGGAATAGCATGGTTCCAAACAGTATCATGACAAGTGTGTAGTAACCCAGCATGATTAAATTGTGTAGAAAGGCCCAACCAGGGACTGGAGTTGAAAATTGCATTGCATAGTCCCAACATAGTTTGGTAATATGGAAACAAGGCAAGGCAAGTTTATTTGTAGAGCACAATTCATACACAAGGCAATTCAAAGTGCTTTCACAGTTGCATAAAGTTACAAGAAAACAGATCAAATCAATAAAACATCAACATAAAAATTCATCAATTACAGTAAAAGGCAAGAGTGCAGTTAAAATACTTTCAGTTTTCATATGCTCGGGTAAAAAGAGCTGTTTTCAGCCTGGATTTGAACATTGTCAGAGTTGAGGCCTGTCTCACATCCTCATGAAGACTGTTCCAGATTTTAGCTGCATGAAACTGAAACGCAGCCTCACCGTGTTTATTATTGACTCTGGGAACCACCAGGAGACCCCTCCCTGAAGTTCTCAGGGCCCGAGATGGTTCATACGGCTCTAACATGTCAGAGATGTACTTTGGTGCTAAACCATGAAACGACTTGTACACAAGCAGAGCTGTTTTAAATTCTATTCTCTGAGTGACAGGACGCCAGTGCAGAGACCGGAGCACTGGACTAATGTGGTGGTATTTCCTGGTTCTTGTCAGGACTCGAGCAACAGCGTTCTGGATGTTCTGCAGCTCTAACAGCTCGTTTAGAAAGGCCAGTGAGCAGCCGTTACAGTAGTCTAACCTGCTGGAGACAAATGCATGGATGAGTCTCTCCAAGTCTGGTTTTGACACTATTCCTCTTAATGTTTTTCAGATGGTAAAACAGAGTCTGTTTACATATTCTCTCCAGTTATCTTGCTATTTACATTTTATCATAATGTTATTAATGTGCTGTAAAATGCCAACTGCCATTCATTGTTGTACCCATTACCATGAACACAAACATAATAACACTGTGCATGTATTATATCCTGGGGTTAAAGCTGCAGCACAAATGCTTAGCAGTCGACTCTTAAGGCCCCAACAATTGGCCGCATGTCTCTCTAATCAAGCAGACCATGATCTTATTTGACTAATGTAATAAATGAATACAATATTTTTAAGCATAGAAGTATTACAAGCATAGTTTTCCCAAATAAACGCCAGATGTCAATTACTCATCACAAGCCTGCTTCAGCTCACATCTGCTCCACACGTGAACAACATTACGTGCTCACCGCTGACCTGCTGTTCTATGGCTCTGTTTTTCCCATTCATTGAAAGAAGTCTGGCAAGGTCCAGCGGACACATGTTAGCAAAGCCCATCTCCGGGGAAAGCTGTGTAGCAACCTTACAACATTCACCGTCCACATGTACGTATGTATTCCTCCTGGCAGTCCCGTCGAGCCAGGGTCATAAATAAGGAAATAAAAGAGGTTTTGGTTTCAGCGCATCTCCCGGCGTTTACTACAATCAAAGGCAGACAAAGATTGGGGGAGAACAAAGCGACGTTTGTGGCAGCCATATGGTTAGGGGACTTGGCGGAGAACGCACCAAAGGCATGTTTGAAACGTAACCCTAATTGGAGTGGGAGGGGAAGGGAAGGAGTGGGAGGTTAAAAGGAAAGAGCCCGAACAGTGGGAGATGGCCAGAGACGGTCGTGGAAAAACGAATGGTTATCGCTGGACTCAATGGAGCGGACAAACAGAGGAGTAAAAGCAGTTCAACCTTTGATTTGTTGAAAGGGAGTTCAACAAATACTGCGAATTTAGAACGTTTTCAGACCTATTTTGAACGTTAGTTAAACACCATAGGCAAAACCATTAACAATGTGACACGGTGAATCAGACGTGGTAAAATCGCTAGTAAGAAAAAACCCTGTGACTCATATGAAAGTGGCTGATTGGAGATCATACTTTCATTTCAGTAATAAGGGATCCCTCTAATGCGCCCCCATACTTTGTGGACATCAAAGGCTCTCATTACAGAGCACAGGAAGTGAGTGACAAAAACCACCACGCAGCTGTGCGCCAGGAGACACCCAGCTGACTAACACCCAGCCTGGATAAAGTTCAGCGAGCACCCCCTCGAGTCAGTGGTGCTGGTTACTCACTGCCACCACGTAGGAGGGTTCCCTTATATTCTGAGTCATATGAACTCATCTTGGGGGAAAAATACCTCAACCCTCAAGAGTGTGCGCCGCGCTACACGTCAGCGGCCCGCAGAGGGGAGGAGGGTCACCGCCAGTTGTCATAACAGGAAGCATGACAAACAAACAGGGCTGATGTGGGTGACGCTCCGTCCCGCTGTGTACTCTGGAAAGACTTTTCATTCGAAAAAAAACATACTAAAGCCACTCGGAGAGAGGCTTTGCAGTGTGAAATCGAACCTCATGAAAGCAGAACAAACAGTGGTGTGAGCGCACCAAAAGGCGGCTTAAATCGGAGTTTACCAAGACTTTTATGCGGAGGATTTGTGAAGCCGTATCCCGTAAACCATATATCCTCTTTTAATAGAGGCTGTAGCCTCTCAAGGGTTGAATTTTGTGTTGTATTTGATCTGAGAATGGCAGAAAATCTTCTGCAAAACATCCACAGATGCCCCATGTAATACGTCACTAGAGGACCGTTTATGTACTTCAGTTTATAACAACCTCTTTACTAGACATTTATAGAAAGAATAGCGACAGCTTGGCTTTGCTAATGAGCATCCCATCAAAAAACATTAAATATCTCATGGGCCTTTTTACTAATTAAAAAAACAAAACAAAAACATTCTAATCTAATCCCCCCAATTGTTTCCGACACATATGTAGTTGCTGAGCCAAAACCTATAGATTGATAAAGTGCATAGTAAACGTTGGAATAAGAACATAACCAATGATCAGTAAAACACAACTACATTAGTACCTGAGTCCTCTTCTGTAGTCAGTAGTTGAGGTCTTCGAACGTTTCGCCTCTCATCCAAAAGGCTTCGTCGGCAACAAAAGTCCCGCTCAGCCCGCAGCAGAAGATATAGACCAACAAGGAGGAGTTGGGGTTGGCCCGGCTCCTCCTCTCTAATCACAGCTACTCTCAACTGTGGGTAAACACCTTTGAAGAAGAGCGTCTCTAACGATCTGCTCACCTCAGTATCGGTCAGTCCTGTCCTATTCATAGGACAGGACAGGACTCGTCGCTGATGAAGCCTTTTGGATGAGAGGCGAAACATTCGAAGACCTCAACTACTGAATACAGAAGATGACTCAAGTACCTTCATTGAAGATGGACAACTCCTGTACGACTGAGAACTTACACAGACACAACTACATTAGGTTGAATATGTCAATGCTTCTCAAAATCCCTGACATCCCCTCAACAATGAAACAAACACATGTCAATAAAATCCAACCGTGTCTACATTAACACAAGTACATTGAGCTGCATTTATAAGTGAGCTAAAAATACATCAACAAGTCATGTGGCAAATTCAGCTGGAAAGGTTATGACAACAGTGCAGTGGCATTAATTAGTTCATGTAGATATATTCTGAAGTGACAGTGTTTCCAGTGGAGACACTAAATACAGCGCATGCAGGAAACAAAAGACTGATAACCGACAAATGGAAACTATTAAAATGCTAATAAACGAAGAAACAAAATGTACAAGACTCCTCAATATGGAAACACTGTGCTATGACTCACGCTAACAACAAAGTCATAACAAGTACGTGGTATGATTACACAAACATGCTCAATCGTACTACGTTCAATATTCAAATGATGATTTGACAAGTGAATGCCTTCTCTTGAAGCGCAGGAGTGATTATGACAATTACAAAGTTACAAACTGCTGTAGCGGGAGAAAATATCAGATCAAAACAGAACATTGTCTGAACTTGGAATCAATGTTGGATGTGTTTAGACTATTATGTATTCACAGGAAATTGTGCTTATTTTAACATTCATTTTTAGCTGACAAAAGGTGCTTAAGTTTATGCCGGGAGAAAAAAAAAACAAGCAGCGAAGGGCGGGCTTGTGTTGTTGTCGCTGTGTGATTAGCGGTTCTGCATTAATATTCGAACAGGGTTATAAATCACAGAACACACCTTCTAATTTTCCGTCAATTTGACAAACGCTCACAGCACGGTGGATGGTTGTTCTTTTTCTCAGTGCTTTTTCATTGTAAAGGCACAATTTAGCACACACAGGGACAAAGTATACAATTTCAGGCATATAATAATGGATTGCTATTGAGGGGACTTCTGCTTCCCGATTGTCACGCTGCTCACGAACAGCACGTGACTGCAAATAAATAAAACGGACAAATCTCTTGCACAGGTCCGTTGGCTCGAGCAGCGAATGAGCGCGGGCTGTCCAGACTGATATCCCAGTGTATAACAAATACAGAGGGTTATCATTCTGGACTCGCCGGGCTATTTAAATTCAACCTGGGTGACCTATGTTTCACATGCAGCCATCCATCCCCGAGGATCACGCATTTAAACCTGCTGCTTGTCAGCCTCGCTCGACTCGCAGCGACTTCGCCCGGCCCTCGTACCGCCAGTGGGGAGACTCCGAAGGGAAGATATTATCTCCAATGCTCATCATTCATGCCAAAAAAGTTTTACTAATGGCTTTGTATGTTTCTGCAGGATGAAATATAATCAATCAATGGTTTTGTATAGCCCAATATCACAACAGGAGTTGCCTCATAGGGCTGCAACAAACATTAAGGCAATAAAACAGAGCAGTAAATAAGACCATGTAAAGTTCAGGCGAATTAAGTATCCAGGCAAACATAAAGTCCAAATAAGCGTCAGCAGTGGGTGGCGACGAGCGGCGCGGGCGTCCCCTGTCCTTAGACTCTCCAGCACGGCAAGGAAAAACTCAAAAACCCGGTGGGAGAAACGAGAAACCTTGGGGAGAACCACAAAAGGAGAGATCCACTCCCATGGACGGACAGGCTATAGAGACCCAGGGCCGAAGGAGTCCCTCAGCAGACGGGCCAAGATCACAGACCGTCCAGTCCTTGTTGTCAACCCAGTAGTCAGGGTTCATGTATTCCTCGTAAATTAATTGACTTCATTTGAAATAAATGCGTCAGTCCAAAAGTGTTACAAATACTAATATTATTCATTTAGCCTGTAAGCTAAAGCTACTACTCATTTAACGTGATTAGTGAGCAAATTGTTACCAGTACGAGGCTACCCCATTTATTTAGGGAATATTTTGTGGATATAGCAGGGTCCTGTCGTGTAGCTACAGGCTGAAGATGCTATAGGAGCCTCATGTCAACAGTCTGTAACCCTGCGTCTTCAAGGTAAGACTGGCATTTAGCCATTGCTTCTCCTCTTTGAGAGTATTATTATATGACCACAGTGGATGGTGTAACAGGCTCAGTTTTTAAGAAATGTAGTGGTGCCGGAGGAATAGTTGAATAAATGACACAAGGTCTACCTTTGGCCACAGCTCTAGGCAGTGGTAAATAGCTCATATTATTCCGTTTTTTTTCTAACATACCATTGCATTGGGATTGACTGTGAATGGCCTTATGCATTTGTCTGATAGTTGTTTTTAATTTACAGGTGTTTATTGATTTGAAAATCGTTTCATTGTACCTTGATGTGACTTAGTGTAAAACATATAGAATCCATGGGACTTGGACTTGCAGGTCAGGGACTTAGAAGTAGTTATTAAGTGTTAGTCACACTTAAATGATGAATTAAGTGTTAACTCATCATTTATTAAGGCTAAATAAGGTGTAGTTATTTTAAGTGTTACCAATGTATGTGTTGTTAGTCCAGCAAAAGTAAATGTCTGTTTGCTCTCCATCTAAAAAGTGAAGGTCCCCTCCCAGAAAGCCATTAAACTTCCCTGTGAGCCTTGGAGCTGAAGAGTGGAAACAAAGCACCGCACAAGTAAACGCGCTCCTGGAGGACTGTCGGCCGGGGAGTAACCTTGATGCTACATTGTGATTGCGGGGACGGGCTCTTGGGCGCGTGTCCAGGTCTGCAGAGGCTCTGTGAGTGTCTACGGCGCCGCAGATCAATAGCAGCCGGCCCCAGTGCAGAGTGATACGCCTGCGTGACATGGCCGCGAGAGCAGCACAGATGTCCCGCGTCGAGCTAAATGTGAACGGACTGTGTGGATTTAATGCTAATAAGTCATTAGGATGAGGAGGGGGGAATTAGCGACACGCGCGGCTGGCAGGACTTCTGACGTGCACGCTGGCTCGGGCCGGGATATATACACTCTCGGTTTTCACTTCCGCTAGTGACTGAAGTGGAAATATGATTAGGACAGACGCAAGGACACAGCGGGAAGCGAGGGAGGAGGCGCGCGCTCCCGCTCTCGGGCTTCAAGGGTGTTTCCATTATGTAGTTCCTGTACAGATTCTTCATTACCGTTTGTGCATAACAAGTAAACCCGTTTTAGAGATTCACCAATTCCCTGTGAAGGCCCACGACCGGGACATTCCTCGATCTTCAGCGGGGAAGATACGGACGGGTCTGGGAGGGTTTTCCTGCAAATCCTCCGACATATCTTTTGAAGAGGTAAGTATACATAATACATCGTAATTTTATTCATGAGATTCCATACGATGATTGTGTTTTCGCGACACAAATGGAGAATAATTAGCCGCAGTCATTAAAACCGGCGCAAAACCACTCGAGATGTGAATAAAGTGGCTCCGCGTAAAGATACACTTCTAATGTTAGCTTACCGTAAACCCTATTGCCAAATTTGAGTCATACGGGGTAAATATAGTAGATGTGTTGTAGTTATTCTGGTAATATCGCCCTTTATATTTCTGTCTGCATTTGATATCACAGCACAGAAAGCAATCACGTAGAGACCGGGTAGAGACATTGGGTAAACTGATGAAGTTGGCCGAGCTGCCCTGCGTATGTGCTGCAGCTCTAACTACAGTGGTTACTCTTCCGGGAACGCCTCTAGTTTCTATACGCACTGTCGCCTATGATAGCGTGCGACGGGTGTGTAAAGTCCAGTACCTGCCAGGCCGTGAGACAGGAAGTGCACATGAGGTGACCACAGGGCTCGATCTTCACGTCCTTGTCGTTCTCCGCGCAGATCTTGCAGAGCTGGAAGGTGGAGCCCATCTCACAGTACAGCTCATACTGCTCCTGTGTGTAGAGAGTTGTGTCAGCCTCAGGCAATACACCAGTGTCTATATCTATAATCCATCAGAAACAAATGATATATATAAACAAGCGCCCAGTCATGGCAGCCTGACTTACTCACTGATACACAGAGAATGGATTTTGGTTTGTTGATTGGTTTACGGTTCGAAAGGCAGCTATATTCTCTTTTCCATTGTACAAGTAAAATGTATGTTTCTATACAACAGTCTAGAGTGATGGCACATGTGACATTTTGCCCGGAACAAAATACAAGAACTGAAAGACTGATTTACTGTAGTTTCATAAGCAGTGAGTTCCATTTATAAATCTGCCCACGGTTTAGCGCCACATTGTATCTCCCCTCAATTTTTTTCCCCACAACCTTGGTAAGTTCAAACCAGTGCATGACCAACACAAGCGACAGCTGGAACGCATTAGCCTCACCTGTGTGACTTTGATGTGATCGTGAGGCGTGGGTTCACACAGGCCGGTCAGGTCAGGGTTGTAACTGCGACCGTCGGGGAACAAGTAGCTGCCAGAAGAAGAAATATGTTCATCAGTCTGTCAATATCAGTGTTTTGCACCAGGGATATGACCCAGGCCATGGTCGCATTGGGAATTCTTTACACACGTTTGCCTGATATTAGTTTGAGTGAAAATCTCTGTTTTGTGTGTTTAAAAATATTTCGGTAGATAGATGATAGAAGGATAGATAGACTTATAGATAGATTTATATATGGTAGACAGATAGACACAAATAGATAGATAAATCAATAGATAGATAGAGAGATAGATAGATACAGTAGATAGACAGATGATAAACAAATAGATAGATAGACTTTTATTGGCATTCAGATGCAATGCACACAGAATGAAATGTTGTTGTATTGTACTCGCAAAAAAAGAGGTGTATAATAAATGAGAAAGTTCAACAAGCATAGTGCAAAATGTCTTGCACGTTAATTAAATCAATCCTCCTGCAGTTTGTGCTGTTCAGCTGTCATCTGGTAAAAATAATCCCTTTTGTTATGACAATATTATTTCCGTGTTAACAAGTTGTGAATAAAAACCACTACAATATGCTGTTCCTTAGAAATCACATCGACAAGTATGATGACAAACATATGATTGCGATAGACGTATATAGTTAAAAACCAAGCCTTTATGGATTCTTCAATGAGCATAAGCAGATGTCTATCCCAAGCGTAGCTAATATGATCTGACAAAGAAGCGAACACGAGAAAAATGTACTGACAACACACACGGCGTCAGACAGCTGGGTGCCTCTTTTTAGCGCAGTGGTTAATTTAGAAAACATTTTGAAGCTGAAATTAAGAGAGTGACACATGAAAGCCGGTCTGATGGGCCCCTCTCGTGCCCCCAGTGGTGCATAGGCCTCCCCGCTTGATCAAAACCAGAGACGCTTCAAACAGACCCCTGATAGTGGCACCCCCTTCCCGCCCCGCTACAGTGCAGCCCCAGCCAATTGCCACTGATGGATGACAGGAGTGAGACGTGGAGAAGAGAAAAGTGCGTTTGAAGTTGTGACGGGGCTGTCAGATTAGGCTTTGTGGGCGGGACAGAGTTTAGGAAATATCTCATGCTTTTTTCTTTGTTTAACGCTGTTGTTTAATAACGTATACTAATATTGGGTCAAAATGCAAACACATTTGTTATTCTAATTTAATATTAATATGTATATAGTATGTATATATATTCATCTTTTCCGTCATGTTCATGAAAGCTGCAAACGTTGGTATACTACTGGCTCTCTATCGTTGCTTTGTTGTGATGTGCGACCGTCCAAATCCAAATAGATCTTTGTCGCTTTGCCTTCACATTTCTCAGATTGAAAGTGATATTTCCCAAAGTGCAAGTGCATTTCCCCAAACAATTCATACAAACAGCAAAACACAATGCATCAATCACAAAACCAATGAATCCAAATGAAGCATTTCTGCCACAAAACATGTCAGAGGGCGTTTTGAACATCGCCATCAACATGCTCCAACTCACCGCCAGCTCCTGCAGAAACTGTGAGATTCACAATGTTTCTTAAGGAATAGGAACAATTATTGATATTTACTCCATAGTACTGTATATGCAATCACTGATGTGAATAAGGATTACAGGATACTACTTGTTTTCAATCTCAACTCTTGCTTTGCTGAAGCAGATGTTTATTATTCTCCAGGCTTGAAGAAAAATACAACATTTCATATGTTCCTTCTTATATAGCACACGCATCTAAACAACATAAATTAACTAAATCTCTGTTTCAGTTTAGGTTACAGTAAAGTAGAAGTGAGTGGCAATGGGGTGACTTGTCAGAGCAATGTGTGGTTGCAGTGCAGTGCCATACGAATCTTCTCCAGATACTGCTTTCTACTGTATTTTCAATACTCTTTAGAGGTTGTTTTCCATATTTTTGCAAATGCATTATGAGAATGTGTCCAGGCTTGATCACTAAACAGTAAAATACAAAACGCTCATGGCATAAGCGTGAGAAAATACCACGGTTGACCTATTACGGCAGCTGGTTTAATCATACTTAAATGTTTTGACGGATGTGAACTAAGAGTACTTGTAAAAACAGCAGAAAGATTATTTTAAATAAATCTTTTTTTTTTTTTTTCTCGCAAACACAAGAAAATGACTTCATGATTTCCATGAGAAACTAAACCATTTGCAAGTTGCACATTTGAAACGGTCGGTCCTGCTCCGAGGAACGCGCCAAAGCGACTGAGTGAAGCTGTAACGGTTCTGTCGCGCTGCTGTGGGACAGGCTTCCGCACGCGGGTCAGATGGAGCTGCGCGACACGTGGCCGATCACATCTGGTATCGCTCACTGCTTGTACACGGTCGGGTTAGGAACAGTTGATCAATAGAGCGACACGGGGGTGAGTGGTTACGTACAAGCCCTCCCTGTAGCCGTCGATGAGCGCCTGGAACAGAGGCTTGTTATGGGGGATGGTCTGCAGGATGTTGCCGTCGTTGGTCACGTAGCCGATCGCCCACTGGCCCAGCCGCGTGCAGCTCAGTCTGAAGATGTAGCTGAAAGCACATGAGGAGCATTAGGGAGCGTCATCCAAGAGAAAATGATTTGCTCCAAATAGACTGGTGTGGATTAGAAGTAATAGTCATAGGTAAATAATGTGCTCATTTCTTTTCAGTCTGATGAATTGACTTGTCCTCATTGATGTAAAGGCTGTATAAACAATGCCATCACTTGTTACATAAACAGAAAAAAAAACATCATTGTAACCCGACAGTCATAAATCATCACACACTGGGAGACAGCTTCAATAACATCAATAACTGATAAGAACAAGGCATTCACACTTATTGTTTACCCAACAAGGACCGATATGGATTGCAACAGGATGCTACAGTGACCTCAGGCTGATGTATTTGTGAGACCTTCCTGGATATTTGCGAGAATGAAGTCACGGCATTCTTCACTTTCAGCTTTTTAAAACAACTGCAGGAATTTTAACAATGTCGCTGGGGATGATGAGGATCCGAGCTGGGAAATGATGATAGAAAATAATCATGAAAGCAACTGTAATAGATAGATAGATATTTTGTAAATTTCTTGTCTCTTTTCATGAGCACAATCTTTCACCCAATATGAACAAGCAGAAAGCACAAGAAACTCCATTTGTTTGGTTTGTTGTATTTTAATTAAACGTTGAATTATCAAGTCTAATCTCCAACGCTTTTGAAAATCCAGAACCAGATCCTACACTGAACACACACAGAGAGATGTTGGCTGCACTTACACCTAAATGAATCATCGCCGACAAATGTATTCTATGCATGAACAAATCTTTCCTTTATAAATAACAGTGGATAAATGGATCAATCAAAAGTCAATAAATCAGGCTAGGAATTGGATATTAAAAAATCCCTATGGAAAAAAACACGTCATAATATTGTTCAGTCCCAGGCTGGAACATTTGAAGTCTGTAGGTGCTACTTATCTGGAGATACTGTCGTACTGATGTGAGAAAAATGCATTTCAAATTAAATAGAAATTGCACGGAATCAGTGCAATAATTACACATGTTATTGTGAAGATTATGTTTTTCCAGGTGAAAGTTTATATGCTATTTTGTTCTGTGTTGAGTTCTTACCAGTCAGTTTCGGCTACAACTGTGGCCTTCCTCAGAGGTTTAAACTGTTTACATCAGCTGGCCAGACACATAAGGAATCGACACAAAGGTCTGGCTATAAGTACAACATAGCATCATTACTAGAAGACCTAATGAACCTTATTTGCCTACTGAAAGTGTATATATTAAGAGACCAATCTGGCACAAAAACATCTACTTGATAATTTTTTCCCACTCCAACTGTGATCCTCATGTAGGCAGATGCTTAGAGCCCTCACTGGAGCTCTCAACCTGTTTAACAGCGGTCTGAAGAGTGTTAAAGAGGCCAGGTACTTTGCACATGGTGTGAAGAGGCCCTTCTGTTTGATGGAGAATTTAACAGCCACAATAATAGCGCCTGCTGATGCGTGTGCTCTGAGTCACTCATGTCCCTGCACCACACGGGACAGAGGGACACTGAGAGGAACAGACGAACGGACACTCGGGTCCATTTTATAAAGCCACTGGAAGACGAAGGAGTTGATTTTTGACATTTGGCCATTGCAAATCTATACAGGTCAATCGAATTAGGCCGTACACTTTATCCTTAACCTGCTGTAATAGGCTCTGAGCACTCATTTGGCCGGTCACAAGCCCATAAATGTACAAGCTTCACTGGAGTATTCTCAAAATTGCTTTTATGGAGCTAATGTTAAGCACCTACTAAATGTGTAAGGGTGTACAGTAAAAACATGTACATCTGGTGGCAGCCTTTACTTTGGGAGTTGGGGCAAAAACATAAGCTTGAATCTTCCTGTGTATGCCACAAACAGTCCTTATATATTTCTCATCTCCCCCGCTGTCATAAACTCTTCAGCGATCCTCCATTTTGTCCTATTTTTGATCATATCTCTGTTTGAACAACCTTTAGATTCTTTGGCGTCTATCCGGTGATGAAACCCGGATGAACTTGAAGGAACTTTCCTCAACACATCGCCCCCTCGCTTAAAGTCAAAACAAGGCTTACGGCGGAGATCGTGTTATTCTTCCCGTGGTTTCGACGTGAACTTTCTACCTCCGTCTATATTTTATAAAACAAATCACCCGCAAACAATGGCTGGTGCAGCATCTTTCAAGCGTTATCACAGAGGGACTTCCGCGCTCAAATCACGGCTGAATACAAAGGGAAATGGCTCAGCAGAACGGGGAACAATCTGAATTTCAAAAAGATATGGAAGAGGAGAGGGATTAGAAATGCAGACAGGGTCCCGACCACAGTGTGATCCCACATCCACCGGGGTTTTTACCGGAGTTTATGCCTCATTTTGTCGATGCGAGCCAAGCGATAAAACACTGCCTAAGCAAGAGAGTATACATAATGTGTACCATTTAAAAGAGCATTACACAAGCATTATAGGTGTTTTGCCCGTTTCACCCCTTGTTTGAACACAACACGCTCTGAATTCTTGTCATTTCATTTAAAGAAAATTACCATAATGTGTCCCCAGATATGAAGTAACATCAAAACTGTATCAAAAGACATTAATGTTTTTCCAAACTTGGTTCTCAGATCAATTCTCTGGTCAGGCCAAAAGAATCTACGCTCTTTTTCTATTCTATACAAAGAGGCGCTTCGTTGGTTTCTTCACAAGGTCCAGTGGGCAGGATTGACGGGTCGTTCAACAAACAGTGAAACGTGTATCAAAACAAACATGGCGGCTTATGCAAGGATGAAAGGAAAAGAATGAAGGGGAGAGACGTCGGCTCTGAACTAGGGACGTCACGATTCCATATTTTTGAGTCACAATTTCTGACCATTATTCGCGATTATCAAAACTAAGGAAGAGAATACCGAGACATTATGTATATTTTTATATTTATTTAAGTGTACAAGTCTTTCCATGGTTTAGCGCCAAAGTACATCTCCGACTTGTTAGAGCCGTATGAACCGTCTTGAGCCCTGAGAGCTTCAGGGAGGGGTCTCCTGCTGGTCCCCAGAGTCAGGACAAAACACGGTGATGCCTCGTGAGGATGTGAGACGGGCCTCAACTCTGACTATGTTTAAATCCAAGCTGAAAACAGGTCTTTTTCCCTTATGACAACTGACAACAGCCCTATGAGGCAACTCCTGTTGTGATATTGGGCTATACAAAACCATTGATTGATTGATTGATTGATTGATTGAAAGTATTTTACGTGAGTGTATCCGGAAATACACTCACGCTATGTCAAATTGCTGTTGTCTTTATCATAGTTTTTTAAATTTAATCTTCTTACACATGCCCTTATAGTCTTATAGCCTTAGAGTTTAAAGTCTTTATAGTTTATTATTCATCTTAAGTTATATGTTATATGTTTCATGTTGCATGATCGACCGAAAAAAAAAAAAAAATCCTAGTTGTGAACCTGTTCCTAACCATTGCAATAAAACCAATTCTGAGCTGCACGCGTTCTTTTTTACTGTAATTAATTAATTTTTATGTTGATGTTTTATGGATTGATTTGATGAACTTTTGAATTGCGTCGTGCATGACTTGTGCCTTATTTGAAATCCCCTCTCTAATCTCCTGTCTGACAAATTCCCAATAATTATTCACAGCTGATTTCCATGCGTTGGCACAGTTTTCCTTCCGTTTCACCGTGACGTAACAAACGCAGCGTTACAAACTGTTCTTTTGGATGAGATTGGCTCTCTGCACATTGGACGATTTAACCTGCTGCGCACGTGCAGCTTTACCAACCATGCCATCGGGGAGCGTCAAATTCTGCAGATTGAGCTTTCAAATGAGATTGAGTAACAAACACTATCAGTGAACAATATGCCGCATCTCAGTCACATTTGTATTGGCAGAAAAAGGCTATGACTGATTGGACTGATTGTGCTGTTCGCATCAATTATGAATGCATCCCTTGTTATAACAGGCACTCAACGCTCATATCAGAAAGCACCGGGGCATCCAGAGAGCACGGACACGGCCACACCGTTGACATTTGTATGGCAAATTTCTCTCACTTTCTTTGTGTTCCTGGCGTCTTCCCCGCGTGAACGTGCGTGGGTGAGCGGAGCGCCTGTGTCCAACTGTTTTCATGTTCAGACTCATCCGACGCGACCGCCCACACCCCCACATGCAGCTGCGACCGCGCTGCGCAAGGCCGTCTGTCTTTGGTAGCCGTCTTGCTTCACAACAACAATGCTTTTCTTTTTTTACGTGAATCACCCGGTTATCGGCTGCGCGTACCTACATTTGCATAGACTCGCCGCCGCACTCCCGCACGCCCACGTCTCCAATCCTGTCATTATCTGCTCTGCTCTACCGTGTTGCCACATGGAGCGGGTAATCACAGGGCATGGCTCCGCTCGGGGCAACGCGCAACCACTAGCTCTCCCGAAATCACTACTCCGGTTTTTAGAGTTTGTGCTTCTCTTTTGGCCAAAAACCTGCCACGTGGATAGGTGGAAATACCCCTTCTGGACTGGCACCAGACTGGGACTGCAATTTAAACGTGTCCGGGAGCATTAGCATTTGAGAGAAGGCCGGGTGATGAACTGCATAATAAGGCTGCACAATATATCGCGGAAAATATTGTCTGAATAGCAAAAAGCCACAATATATCGCACCATCACTCAAGTCTTCATCTGACCGAGATCGAGCACTTCTTTTTGCAAACTGGGCCAAAAATAAAAAATGAGCAGAACTTAATCGCGTAACCCCCACCAGAACCACCAGAACTTCTTGAAAAAAGCATCAAAATAGCGACAAAAATGTGACAAAAGAGCAACAAAAACATGCCAGAAAAGTACGTAAATAACACAATAAAAAAAGTGACAAAAGCACAACAAAAAAGTCACGAAAAAAGTGGCGAAAAACAACAACAAAGCAGCAAAAAATTTGACAAAAGAGAGTCAAAAACGTGCCAGAAAAACAAAAAATATTGCACCGCAGTATTGCATATCGCAAGTTACTTCCATATATGAGATATATATCTCATATATTGAAGTAACAGTGCAGTGATATCTTCAATTTACTGTGCGGATACCGAATTACTCCTGGTATTATTACGCCTTACAATATAGTTCCCCTTTTTATCCGCTTAGAAAATCCACATTGTTGCATTTTGTGTAATTATACTTTATAGTGTAACACTTTATGTAACTATATTTAAATAGGGAAAACGTGGAAGAGTTTGGCAGCTTCTATCTTCACCTCGTTTGGAGCTATAGAGGAGAAGAGAGAGGCTAAATGCTAACGCCATCTGTGCTGTGTTTACATTATGGAAGGCACATGTGAAGAGCAGACAGGTACAAATGAACTCGTCAAAGCTAAGGTAAGAACATATCTCAGTGTGTAAAAACGATGGCCTATTCC
This sequence comes from Proterorhinus semilunaris, assembly GCA_021464625.1. NCBI lineage: Eukaryota > Metazoa > Chordata > Actinopteri > Gobiiformes > Gobiidae > Proterorhinus > Proterorhinus semilunaris. The sequence continues at coordinate 14,431,688 of CM038355.1, read as the reverse complement.
TTTAACATAGGTGGAAAAACCCTGCTGGAGTGGCACCGGACCAAATAGGACATGTCACCAATCCCTTCCCCAAATGTCACGGCTTGACACCGCGTCTGCTCTGGCCAGCTTGCAAATGGCGTCCATTATTTTTGTGATGGTAATTTGTGTTGAGCAGCGAGACGTAGTTGTCAAGCTAGCGGAGAATGCATACTCAGTGTTAAGGTTACCCAGGGGGTGTGGTGACGTTACTCGAGCAGAAGCATGAATCATATAACAATTACTCTATCTATCAATCTGTGCACAATGTATCAAACAATATGAGATGACTCAAGTAAACCTGATTGCTACCATACCATACCGTACCGTACCATACTGATGCAATCCATTTACCACACATCTAGACGAGACCAGTTGCCGTTTTTATTTCAAGCCCCGACACAAATAAAAATGGCATGTTTTATTGCCATTTAAACGATACACATTGAATCTATTTCCATGGCTTTGTTCCCCTCTCTGGAAGCGCACAGCTGTTCCTTCTGATCCGGGCCAGTCGGGGCTGATTTGCTAAAATGTGAAACAGATCTTTGGCGGGGGAGAGGGGATCATCACACGCTACTGCCTCCACAAGCCCCGAAAAACAACGATAGAGCTTGTTTTATGAATATACACAGCGCGGCTATAAGAAGCCCGGGTCAGAGGTGCGACTTGTTTATGACACGTATAATCCCCGACTGGAAATGCTCATAAATGTTCCCCGTCTCTGAGTGATAGCGGTGTCTTTGAGGCCGTTTGCGGACTGCTAAATATTCATGAGCATATGTGCGGACCGAGGAGATCAATGCTTATATCCGTGGAAATTGGATCCTGAGACACCATGTTGACTTTCAGACCTGGCTGGGCTTGCGCGCGGAGATAACAACAAGAAGCAGCGAGTCGCTGGCGCCGGGAGCTCGCCGTAAGTCAAGGGTAAACAAATGTGCGCTTTTTCCAATCGACACGGGGTCAGTCTGTGTCACGCCTTGTTTATTCATCTTCAAAACTATATATTTCTCTCTGATCACTAAAGCATATGTGCATATTAGCTGCAAGTTGCACATACAAGCATATCGCTTTTTTGTCTGCGGTTTCGTTAGAAAGCCCTTTCATGCATTATAGGACAGAAACGAGACGGCATTTGATGAAAATGTTGCACATTTCAGTGCCTTTCTAAGTAAAACAAACTGTCAGCAACCACACACAAAACACCAGCAACATTCGTACAAGATGAGGGAGTTTGGCAAGATTTTAAAACTGAGGAAAGTGGAACAAACAGCAAAGGGAAAGTTAAAAGAGAAGTCTTTACAAATTCATGTAATAATAAAATAATAATAATAATAATGCATCTGTTTTATATAGCGCTTTTCTGGACACTCAAAGACGCTTTCCATTGCATTCTTCATTCACTCCATACTTGGTGGTGGTAAGGTACTATTGTAGCCACAGCTGCCCTGGGGTAGACTGACAGAGGCAAGTCAACCAGTCTGGTTCGACCACCACCAACCACTCACTCACTACATTCGCTAGGCTTCCTAGTGTTACCAAACGGTCTCCCATCGAAGTACCGACCAGGCCCTTCCTGCTTAGCTTCCGAGGTCTGACGTGATCGGGCAGAGCAAAGGCGTTATGGCCACATGTATGATCACGAGCTCGGGGTGATCCGGAGGAGCATTGTATAAGCTAACTAAGAATAGTCACCAGGGATTATATAAACATAACTATAAAATGGGGCTCAAAACACAACTCCAAGTATGTTTTTGTCGAGGGGAAAACATTGTAACGTAAAACATTGTTGCTTAACCACATAACTGCCACCCTAGGGTCAGGGTTAAGGATTAGGGCTAACAAGTATTTACATCCAAGTCTCAAAGCGTATTGACTGGAGAGCTTACAGTATATATGCCAGTGGGATATCTAATTTGAAAGCCAAGACCTTCTAGTTTCTAAAAATATGTGTGAGATATGTGTGAATGAAACACAACTTACGTTACGTTTGCCGTTCTTAACCCTAATTATATCCTGATTAGGGTTAACTAACCCTAACCCTAGCCCCCTGATCAGAGGCAGTTCAGGGGTTATAACCCCTAAAAAGCAGATTTGACATATTACCCCCCCTTTAATCATTTCACATGTTGCTTTGCACTTCCTCCACTGGCAACACAAGCCACTATTTTTAAGCCAACTGCAAGCTAACAAATCAATGGCGCCGTGATGAATGTCTGATGAAGGGGTGGTTTATGGGCTTTGAACATGTGGAGGACACGACGCAACAACATCCACAACATACAGATCAGAGTAGTAGGAGGAAAAAAAAAAGTATATTTTGCATACGTTCCCTTGATCATGAAAGCAAAACCCTTGACGGAACAAATAATAAAAAGGGAACGCACCTGCCAGGCTTGTTGATGTACTTGTGCAGTCGGGCTTTGACCTCATCGTAGGTCAGGAACGCCATGTACCCCGGGTGTGTCACCGCCAGGAAGTTCCAGTTCCTCAGAATGGATCCCCACGGCTGCAAGAGAGAGCGGCGATAAAAGTTAAACCCCGGCACAATCATTTTTCATATCACCATGTGGCCCGGACGAAAACAAATATGCCGACTTGGCTGTGTCCAATCCTCTGGCCGTCGCTAAATTAAACAATAAACCGAGGGGGGGGGGGAAACGAGCCGGTGTGTGTGATATGAAGCCAGCCTGGCCACTCGCGTTTTGGGAAGAGGCGAGTTGCCGAGTGGCCAGTTGTTTTTGGATGTCTTTACGGCTGCTTTGAGGTCGTCTGCAGCGAGGAGATAGTCCGATGCCAAGTCATGTGAAGCAGAACAATAAGAGCCACCATTTGCCGTCGCTAGAGCGTTTGCCAGAACTTTCACAAGTGACCGCTAACTCGCCGTAAATGCGTTTGCCTCACCTGATAACAAAGCGCGGAACCGAAAAACACCAAATTCCCATCTGCAACGTTTATAATGAACCCCGCGCTCGGCATATGTGGGCGTTGCGCTGCTTTGACATTTTTGCGACTGAACACCAGGCCGCACGCTAATTGCGCCGCTGGCATGGACAGGAGGAGCCGTTTACCTAAATGGAGAGCTGAAGTTGGGGGCTGTTGTGCGTCGGAGGCTAATGCCAGTTGGCCGCGTGTGCTGCCAAGTGCCACAACATTTCAATCGGGCCCGTTAGCTCACTGGATACAATGATCCGCTGGCCGGCACCGTCAGGCGGCACTGGCACGGGGCTAAAACGCAGGGGAACGGCAGTGGTTTTAACTAAGGATGACTGGGCAACTGGAGGTAGGCCTACTACACCAAATCTATGAGTTATTATGACAGACGGAGAGAATAAACGTTACGGCATACAATATCAGCCACTCAGTAAAGCACATAGTAGCTTCATACACTGCCTGGCCCCCCCAAAAAAAGAAAGAAACGCAAATAAAAAAGGTCACACGCTCTTATATTATCGATCAAGTGTTACGTTCATTTTCCACTAAGATCTTGTACTGATGATGGGAGAGTGTGTTCACCACGCACGGCCTTCTCCAGCACATCAGAGGGGAAGAAATCCATTTATAGAACAACCTGGTCATTCAGGATCTCATTCTTTGGGCACATAGTGTTTGATACTATGTTTTAATATTTAAGAAACCAGCCGTCAATGCCTTCGGGCACGACGTTTCTACATAAAAGTTGTAATAATTTTTTTTTTTTTTTAAAGTGTTGCTGAACCTAGACCTTTGGGCCAGGCATTGTACGTAACTATATAACGAATGAAAACTTAAAATGAATAGTAAAACAATAAATGTAATATTTTAATTAAAGTTATAGTCCTCAAACACATTGGTTGAACACTGGCTTATGACTTGACATGAGAATTGCGTGGTTCTATGAATGTCCTTTATTTTTTTTATCACATTACTTACGTGTTTTTTATTCAATTTAATGCATGTATTTATTATGTTTACACAACTTATTTGTTTTGCTTGTTTTTGTAGTACTGCTTGAATATCTTCGCTGTGGTCCAAACTCATTCCTAACTTTTCTAACATGTGCAATATCCCGATTCTTCACTGGGATGAGTTTATAGGCACATTTCACAACCTGCAGGGTCAATTTTTCAGCATCACTGTCACAGAAACCTATAGCCTGAGAGTTCATGAAATTGATGCAATTGCTTTGTAATAGACGGCCAGTGTTTTTCCCACAAATGTCTGAGTTTACAATATACTATAGGAGGACAAAGCTGAAGGTGTTCCACTACCAGAAAACAATCAGGTATAATGCCTTTAAGTCTTAAAAACACATTGGTTGAAATGACAAGTGCGTTTTTTTATTTTTTTTTCACAACTTATTTGTTTTACTTGTTCTGGTAATACAGCGTAAAGGCCCTATTTATATTTATTTTCTTTCTAGTAATTGAACGAAATTTGTTTTGTTCTCCTTTAGTACAAACTCAAACATTTTATACTGTGCATCTAATTATAAAGCATTTGTATCAATTTCATGAAGTTTCAGGTTGATTTTTTTTTAATCTAATCGACTTGTACATACTTTACATTCACAAATCCTATCCACAAAGTCAAGCTGTACATCAGACCAATCTGGTTTACAAAGCTATATAATAGTATAATCTCTCCACATGACTTAACACTACAAGTGAGTAGGAGTTTTTCTACTATAACTTAAACAATGTAAGACATACATTGTGTCATTGTAGTCTGGAACCTTTTCACCTAGAGGCAGCAGGTGTTAGTGGTTGGATTGTAATACAAACCGGAGGCTTAAGGGCTCAGGCATAAAAGAAGTTTAGGCTGTGGTTTTGCTTGAAAGAAAATTGCTAAAATCGGTGAGTCACTTTGGCAGCCTCATTCTCTGGGGTTTTATTCATAAGCCTATTCAAATCACTATGAAACATTTTCCAAAGTATTGAAGGTGCAAATTATACCAAACAACATTAGTTCCTATTGTATCAGTCTACGGTTTGCCGTTGGGAAGAATGTAAAGGTTACAGACAGCCTTTGCTATTGGAAATGTTCTTCAAACGGTGCCCGTGGTGACTCAGTAGGATCGCGATAAACCTTTGTGAAGGCCATTTATTATTTATGTGGAGCATTTATTAATATTGATGGAGGCAAATAGATATGTATTATTTGACATTGAAGGCCCAGATGAAAAAGAGTCTATGTAAAGTCATAGTAAGCAAAGAGGTGTAGGTATATCCTTCTGGTTAGTCTTAATTGTGACACATTTAGTTTCTTTGTTACTCGAGTCAGTGGGTGCATTACCTCCACTTCTCCTTCCCACCTGAATTCTCCTCTCATGATTCAAAAGGCCAGGGGCATTTTGGTGAGCACATCATTTGCTAAAAAAAAAAAAAAACCTCTGCATTAGCGACTAGCATTTAGTTTAAAGTCCGATTTTAAAGCCACACTGCCAGTTTATATGTTGCTAACTAGACGAGCAGGTGCCCTTTTATAGAAGGCAATTTTCACCAATAAAATCACCTGTAATTATTTTGCTTTTATCTTATTTTATTTAAATTTAATGAAGACTGGGCGTAATTTCCACCTGGAAGACTCATTACACCGTCACCCGCCTTCATCCAATCACAGACATATACAAGTAAACTGTCATTGTTCCCTCCTCGCTATTTACATTAATTACACCATTCAAGAGAGAATCCACGATGGCCGCTCAGTCGCCTCTTTAGTGAACGCTCCCCAAAAAAGAGGACAAAATGGCGCACAAACTCCGCCCCTATGAGGCCTCTGCAGAGCTCAGGGCCTGTCAAGCGAAGTACAAAGCTAAAACTTTTAGAGTAGGTATAATAAAAAGCAGCGTGGTTTAAAATGTTAAACTCTTCTCTAGGCCTGGGTACCGTACATTTTTTTCCGACAGCAGTACTTTAACGATACATGGTTTTCGATATATATAACTAAAATATTTATCATATAGAACCATCAAACAGATTAATAATGCTGATTCATTCCTTTTCCTTCCATTTCATTTCTTATGCATTTGTATCATTTGTTTGAGGTGAAACAACCAAGAAACTTCCTTTAACGACATAAGGGCGGAAAAAACACCTCACAAACTTTTCTTATTTTTCCCCCAATGTTCCACTTTTCCCCTTAATTTCTTCCCCAACATTTTTCTGTTTTTCAGAATAAAAAAAGAATGAACTTGTGTTTCACTTTTTTTTGCTTTTACATTTACAGCATAAAAACTTGAATATAAAGATTTAATATTTCTTTTCGGTACCTGCTTTCAATACTTTCATTATTTCGATACCAGTGGGACCTAAACCTTTTAATTTTCCCTGATACCAGACTGGTGTTGTTTAACGGTACCCAGCCCTACTCTTCTCAGACTCAAAACTGTATTTTTTTTAGCAACAATAAAAGTCTTTGAAGCCAGGCTTTTAAGTTGTTTTGACACATGTAAAGGCCCTATTGGTTTCCATGTTATTGTGAACCTTCTGGAGTCGCACTTGGCCACTAGGGGGTGGTATCGCAGCAATGTCAGCCCCCCCGCCGTGAGAACCAAAAAGAAGTGCTTTGCTCACCCAGTGCATCCATCAACACCTCATCGCTGCATCCCATCAGCGTCACAGCCACACCTTCGCCACAGCCAATCATCATCTGCATTTAACCTTTGCTATAACCTATACCTCCACCCCATCACCGCCTCGGCCCGGATTCGCCCGGCGCTCATCTTCCTCTAACCTCCCATTCCACCGCCATTGTCCACTAGGGGGAAAGACATCTCTAACGCTCATGCATATATAAATATCAATTCATGAAGCCTATGTCCTCTCCCGGGGTCTGAGTGCCAAGACATATATTTGTACGTGATGCCAATAAAGCTGTCTAATTGCCGCTTTTGTTTCTCTCCAGGTTTGAAATGTCACGCAGCGCGGCTTTTAAAGGTCACAATTCAATTAGTAAATCACAAACACTGCACTTATTCAGTTAAGAATCAAACAGCAACAACAGCAAGAATCAAAATATCCAATCTACGTGGAGTCTTATTGTAAAACCTGAAATCCCAGTAGACCTTGACTATAGATATTTTATGAAATACATGCAGGTCTTGTGTCTAGGCAAGTGTTCTCTCAAATATTCCTGGACACAATGTGGTATATGAACAGAAGAGGAAAAAAAGAGGGCAGTATTTATTCATTTGTATTTGTTTTAGGGAGGTTATAAACAAGACACGGTGACACTAATCCGGACCAAATCGTTCTTCAAGCGCTCGCGGGCTCATTTCTCACGGCGGGGCCGAGCACGGAAGGCAACAAAATGGTTCTGCCAAACTAAAACACGGCTTTGAAGGCCCGGGACGCCCACGCAGCATCTTGAGGCCACATGGGCAGCAGGCAGAGGAAAGCCACACGCATCCACCGGTCCACGAGCGGCGCAAAATAGAGGCACAAAAGTCATCAAACAAGGCAAACGTTCTCCCTTTGCGCCTCCACTGTCGCAATCAAAAGGCTGGAGAAAGGTTTTGATCACGCGGGTCACGCGGTTTCCTGTACGCCCGCTTTGTGACATGAAATAATTGGTGGCAAAAATAGGAGGACAAAACGCCATCTGCATGCACACAGACCACTAGTGCCTTTAAACCTGGTTGGAGGAGGAAGGAGGGCGGATTATTCTGGTTGCAGCCAGGCTTGGTTTCTCACTGAAAAGGTCACATTCAGTTTCAAGACACATGTAAAAATGTATTAGGCTTAGAATAGCTTACGGGTCAAGTTAACTTCCCCATAATCTGAAAACAAGCGGAGGACTTAACTGATACGCAAGACGCGGTTAAAGGCTTTGAGGTGGAGATGTTCCGCTGAATATGCCACGCGATATTCAAGCGTTAGATAAAAGGTGATTCTGTGAATGCAAACCAAACGTCCAGAACCATGGATATTTTTCACTGCACTTCTGTAAACAATTAGTGCAGAAGGACACGAGGCATTAACTCAGCCAACTCAGGCCAGTCGTCAATATTTGAAAAAGTGCAGTTCCTCAAAAAGTGACAGAGCTTATAAACATGACAAACTGTTTTACAAAGTGATACGTTTACTTCTATGATTGAAACTTTGTTAGAGTAAAATATGTTTAACTACAGGCGACATGGGAGATCCAAAAAATATATTTACAATTGTATTTATTTATTTGCTTATTCGAGACAGTGCATGTTAATGAACACAAATGAGTTAAGTTAAGGTGCTTTATTTTTCATTATAAAAAACTGTACAACGAAATTTGTCCTCTGCATTTCACCCATCCTTCAATTACGGGGCAACCCGTAAGGAGCAGTGGGCAGCAGCAATACTGTCCCCGGGGGTCCATCTCCAGAAGTGGAGCCAGGCTGATGGTCAGAATCACCTGGCCAGAGGATTAATCGGAGGAAACCTACTCAAACACGAGGAGAACAAGCAAACTCCACACAGAAAGGCCCAGTCCAGGTGGGAATCGAACCCGGGGCCTTCTAGCTGTGAAGCACGAGCGCTAACCGCTGTACTACTGTGCCGCAGGGACTCATGCATGTAAACACACCACGCGTGATTATAGCCATGGGCTAATTTTTATCCGTAGTCCCCAACTCGACCTCTCAAACACATTCTCACTCAACCTGGCCTCTTTGTGGTAACCGGGAAAACCAGAGCACCCGGAGGAAACCTACACAGAGGTGTAGGTCGAGGTGCCACCACGACGCCCGATGACAATGAATTAAATCACTAATTATATCAGTTTATACGTCAGCCTTTCATTTGTATCCCAATAAGGACATTTCTGTGTTCAATATTTCCAGCCACAAAAGACGTTACCAGAAAGCACATCATCCCATACAGTGATTGAATACGAGTAGATCCAGCTTCACTTTTTTGTCCTTGACACTAAGACTCGAAACATCATCATACTTAGCTCCCTTCAAAATCACTTTTAAATATCTGACCTCAAAACCGGGCCAGGCTCTATCGTCCATTGGAAGTAGTATTAGCCGAGAACCAGCCCTGTCAGTGCATCAGTGTGCACTTGAAACTGTAAAACCATCTGTTCCTCATATTCTCTTAAGACTATCATGAATGTGTTGTAGAGGAGGAATGAGTGCGCAAACCTGAAAAAGGCGAGTGAAGATGTCGAACTCAAACACGGAGATGTAGTCGTTGCAGGTGAGGTCGATGGTGGACTTCAGGGCCATGGCTTCCAGGCCGGAGCTGATGGGATGCACTTCGTGAAGGCACTGTCGGAACACTTTCCATGGCACTATTGTCCTGAAAAGGCAAAGAGCACACACATGATGACCCTGCTAAAAAGGTATTTATATACACTTAGGCATGACTAGTGATTGGGATTTTTTTGAAATGTAAAAAAAAACTTGGATTGATCAGGTGAGGACTTTGGAAGAAACCCAGCTGAACACGTGGAGAACATGCTCCACACAGAGAGGCCAAATAGAGGACGCAGAACCTTCTCTAAAAGTCAAATGATCCATTTTCCTAAACTTCAAGTATGCCTATGTGGATTTACTTTGCTGTGAAACTATACTTTTGGCTTCAAGTTCTCTTCACAGCTATAAGGTGATGCAAAATTCATATTGCCAGAAGCCACAAAACATCGCAAAATAACTGAATCCTCCATTTAAGAATTATATATATTTTTGCTAGCACTGCCTTTACAAAACAAAACAAAACAAAGCATAGTAACTTAAAAATGATTTTCTAGGATGAAAAAGCAAACTAATAACATTTTTGTTTAAATTGATTTATGTTACTAAAACATTTATGGTTTTGAAATGCTTTAGCAACTTTTGCAATTGCAATATTTGAAAGTGATCTAATCCCGCAGTTTTTCACATATCGTGCAGCCCTGCCGGAAAACAAGTCGGCCCTATTAGTCCATGAAACATCACATTAAATATCAATTCAGTTACAAGTTTTCTTCAAACACCAGGCAGATTAAATTGTCTTATTAAATCTGCCCTTTCCTTTGATAGCCTCATGGGAACCAGACAAAACTAAAAGTACTATCTCTTTGTGTAATTGTTTCTGTCAAATGTCACATCATCAAATATATGCCACAGACTGAAAGCAGCAGCCTCTGTGCCCTCTGTGCTCCGGCGATGAGATAAATGTGGACAACCTCTCACTGTTGTGTTTTACTTCCTGACATAGTTCACCTCAAATGCAGCTACAGGTTACTGGAAGAACATTCACTCTTCAAATTATGGTCATGCCTAGACAATAGGGGCATCTTTCAATGGGAGCAGAATGCCGCGGGTCACGTGGGAGGTTTGTTGGGGGCCACCCGATCAAAACCACGGTGTGAGTGACCGAAATGACCAAAACTTTGTATATTATTCCACATTTCTGCCCCATTGTACAATATTCTACCAACCCATTAGCAATTGTAAAGGATTGAACTAGTGATGATGCTTTTCTAAATGCTTTCCAAATAAGAAATGCATTCATCAATCAGCTTAATCCTAACCCTGCCCTATAGCCACTAACCATGAGGATAGTGGGCTGGTGCCTAATCTTAATCAATAGAAGTGGGGGAACATAGGTACCGGGGAACCTTTGTTTCTGATGTAATTTTAGCAAGGGCTGCACAATGTATCGCCAAAAATCTCGCATCGTGACATTTGGTGACGCAATATCCGTATCGCAAGAAGCCACAATAAATCGCAACATCACTAAAGTCTTCATCCGACTGAGATAGACACTTTTTTTTGTTGCAAACTCAATGCATTGAACTTATAAATGTGTGAAAGTTCAGTTATAGATAAACATTTAGTAACTTAGTTCAATTTTAGTCTTGTTTTGGCCCTTTTTTAAGTCACTTTTTGCACGGCGGTATTGTGGGGATGGGGCGATAAACAATAATATTATTAATCGCGATAAAATGTGGCAATTAATTGGTCGCCACATTTTTTGATTATCGTGCTAGAAGATAATCGCTAAATCCATCAGATCAGTGCCGGTAACTTTGCCGGGAGTCGGTACGTCTTCATGGAGAAAGTCAAATCCATTCTTTGATTACCCACTGCAGAAATAGCATTTTCTGTGTCGAGCTGCTCATTAGCTGCATGTTTCGTATTGATGACAACAGTATAGTCCAAAATATTACACAATATTTAAGTACTTACTTTATGTCTCACTCAATATGACATATGACTCCTACCTATGAGTGATGCAGAAAAACGTATTCATGCATTTGTGTCCTCAAGGCTGGACTACTGTAACTGCCTGCTAGCAGCGCGTCCTAAAAGTTCCCTAAAACATTTTTAATTAGTTCAAAATGCAGCTGCAAGATTGTTAATGCGTACAAAGAGAAGAGAACACATTACACCTGTGCTAAAGTCTCTCCATTGGCTTCCTGTTGAGTTTAGAATCAAATTTAAAATCCTGCTCCTCACATTTAAAGCCATAAAGGGTTTGGCTCCGCTCCATCTCCAAGACGTTATCGTTCCATATCGGCCGCCCAGAGCACTACGCTCTCAAAACTCAGGGCTACTAGTGGGTCTCCAAAATCACTGTAGGAGGAAGAGCCTTTAGCTACCAAGCTCAGGTTTTAAACTCCCAGCTCACGTTAAAGAAGCAGACACAGTCCCTACATTTAAGACTAGGCTCAAAACGTACCTCTTCGAATGAGCTTATGATCAGGTCAGTTAGGTAAAGCTCTAACCCACAGCCTGAAATAAAGCTGTCTTAGGAGAAACACTGCTGTGGGAAGTACGGTACACCGGGCGCTATCCTATTCTTCTTACTGCAAACTTATTATGATACAATATTTCTTTTATCTGTAGTCTGTTCATTACTATTCACATGGTGTCTCCTGTCCCACTCCCCCTTGGGAGTGCCTGTCTAGATCGAACGGAGGAACCCTGCCTACTGGGTTGACAACAAGGACTGGACGGTCTGTGATCTTGGCCCGTCTGCTGAGGGACCCCCATCGGCCCTGGGTCTCTACAGCCTGTCCTGTAGTCTAAGGACAGGGGACACCCACACCGCTCGTCGCCACCCACTGCTGACGCTCAGTTGGACTTTATGTTTTCCTGGATATTTGATTCGCCTGAACTTTACATCGTCTTGTTTACTGCTCTGTTTTATTGCCTTAATGTTCGGTGCAGCCCTATGAGGCAACTCCTGTTGTGATACTGGCCTATACAAAACCATTGATTGATTGACATTTACAGCAGACAATGAAGAGGAATATTTAATAATTGCCCAATCCCCATCATTTCTAGCCTGGCTTACGCCAGGGGGACAATGGCCGACATTTTCGCATGGATTTAAGGACCAATCACAGAACGAGGAGGGAGGGCAAGACGATGATGCACTATTCGACACACAGAAGCTTGTAGTTTGTTTAGGGATAAAAATAAAAATAACGTTTATTTACAGATCCAACATGAAAGCAGCAAACGCGACGCCATCTTTTGAGCTTTAGACCGTGTTCTAAATAGTTTAGCTCAAAAGTTTACAGCGGGTACGTCATACTTCATCTGATACGATGATACGATTGGCTATGGCTACGTGCAGACCAATGGCCGCTGACTGCTCTGCTTTTTGACTACGACACTGGAGGCCGCCATTGCTCCACCTTTGCTGTAGTACCTCCATATGACCGCTATCCCCCCATTGCAATGCATTGGACTTTAGACACGTTAAAAACAACGTTAATGCCTGGTGCTTAATGGTTTAGAAGTGGCTAGAGCTACATATTCCTCCTGTGATTACGCTGGGTTAAAAACAATATGAAGCACCAGGGTTTTTATCGTAGATAATAATTTTAGAAATCTTGCATAATTAATGAGGGCCTGACTTTGATTGACAGGCCGTTTACGTCGCTGCCTGGCCATGGGCGTGATTACAACAGAAATACACGCCCATTACACGCCCCGCGAGGGCCAAGCAGGGCCGGGTCTACAGTCAAGATCCCCGCCTTATGCCCTTTTTAGGAACATGCTTCGTCAGAGCTGGAGAGGAGGAGCCTGTAAATCCGCCATGATTTCCCCCACGAACGTGGTCATTTTCGTAAACGGGGAGGAGTGAGGAGGAGCTGTCTATTCTTTATACAGTCTATGGTGCAGACGCATGACAGACGTTCGTAGCGCCCAATAAACGGCTATGGACAATCGTTAACCACACCTCTCCAACGAGAAAATGAATTAGTGGTTCCCAGACTAAATATCACTTGTGATTTTAGTCTGGCGTCAGCCAGACTAAAATCATTTTTGCAGTTTCAGTGATTTTTTAAACCATAGGCACATATCGTAATAATATTGTTAATCGCAATTATTTTGGCCAAGATAATTTCATTATCGTCCCATCCCTAATCTCCAGTTACTTCAATATCGTTCAGCCCTAATTTTAGCTAAACATTAACTTGCACCGTGTCAGCCAAGCGTCCACCAGTCTGTCCAGGGCAGACTTAATGTGTGCTGGGTTTACTAAATGGGTTTAACTTCTGATAGCTGACACAAAGCTATAATTAGGATTCTACTCTGCTCTTGTCAACAAAATCCCATTAATGTTTTAGTCAGAACAGCTCATCTGGCATCAACACCGAGTCACATTACTTTCCCCCCTCATTGTCATGCTCAGCGTGAACCTGAGCAGGATTATCTTGCAAATACCTAAAAGCATAGCCTTTATCCATGTGACTGAGCCATGTGAATGACAAACAGGACAGGTGTATCTACAAAAAAGTGTAACTGCAAACTCTACACAGCGTTTAGAGAGGAGGGTGGGTAACATGATGAAATAAAATTGAATTATGATCTGACCCAGTGATGATCTGACATTTTGGGGAGACTATGATTCAGTGCCTCTCTGTTTAATGCAGTAATAACACACTCTCAATAAAACTGTCTGGTTGAAACAAAGAAAAGTGTAATAAAGCCTCTGGGCCAAAAAAAAATCCTTTATAAAACGTGTGTAAGTGAAAGTGGCATTGTCTAGCTGCTATAATGACAAATGTTCCTCCACTAGAAACAGGAAGCTCTATAGTCCGCGGAGGTAAAAGGCTGAAAATGTACAAGGCTCGCTGAAATGAGGAGTGGCAGATCCATTACCCGCACATTTCCACACAGCGCTGCAGCCCACAGACGAGTGCCAGGATATTTAATTTTACCTCCGAGCCACAATCACCCAGAGTGGAGACGTTTTCCTCACTCCCATCTCCAGCTGTGGACGTTTTCAACTTCACACACGGTGATTCAGCACAAATCTCGGGGTGACGTAAGCCGCCCCGTAGCTTGTCTTGTCTTTCAGAAACTACTACAGTGAAGAAATATGTACTAAGATGTGAACTGCTGTCGTTGTCCATCGTAGCCGAAAATGTTTAGCCAAGTATAGCATTACCCGCACTGCTAAAAACTAATTTAGAGTAATTCTGACTTATAAATAATATAAATATTACAAATAAATAATAACAATCCCAAGTAAGATATATGATATTTTTCTTCTTATTTTACTATATTTATTATTTATTTTATTTATGTATTTAAATATTTTTTCCAGTTTGTCTTTACCCAAATCCCAAAGCTTTTTGGCATTTAAAAGCTAGGACCCAGCAAAACTGATCGTAACCTTTTTGACACGTTTTTATCCCATTTTTGAAGCGTTTTTACTTCTTTTTTTTTGTATCTATTTTTGGTTGTGTTTTCAGTTTTCTTGACGTGTTTTTGTTGCTTCCTCATCTCTTTTTTTCCAATTCTTTTTTGTCTTCTTTGTTTTTTTTTACTCTCTTGTATGCTTTTTCATCACTCTTCGGTCGTGTTTTTGCCGCTTATTTCAAGGAGCCTTTAGATCTGGGTAAAGCCAAACTGGACAAAATGTGCTCGGTTCAGGTGGGGCTTACAATGACATAATAACCCTAAGGGGGAAAAAAAAACATTGGCAACTTATTTTTAGATTAGTTCTTGCACTTAAAAAAACGATTGCAAAAAGGGGACAAATAACTATTATTGCAGAGATGCAGCAATTCCAAAACCATGAATACATCGGTCTTTTTCCGGCAAAGGTTCCTACACTACGCTCGGCAGCACAATGCAATTTTCAATAATCAACACAACACGGAGTCATTGCCACTGTGTCACCGGCTTAATTCATTTTTGCCGAAAGTGTCTCCAACGCGATGTTCTAACAAACCTCGAACAGCGTACAAGACGACCAGTGAGATTATTTACGTGCTTTAAAAACCCGACCATAACGGCTCCAAACGGCTGCATTACGTTAATGAAAAGGAGCTGGAGCAGCACTCGGAGATTGTTTACACGGTGAGATGATAATGGCGGACAGAAGTGGACACAAGCTGGTGTCATAACCCCAGCGCAGAGGAGGGACCGCTGGTTTAATATCGCAGCAGCAGCAGCAGCACAGGCAGAGAGAGAGAGGATACATAAAGGACACAGAGCAGTAATGAGGAAGCGTCCAGCACACTCCACTGCTCCATGACCCCCAGAGCAGAAGAGCCACACAGTAGTTTCATCGCACAGGCCCGATAATCATCAAGTCTGCCCAGAAGCAAGCCACTGCAGATGGGAACGTCCCTTTGTCTGAGCGCACGGCCGACCACTGCTTTAGTATGCACTGGGCCGTGTACATTAGCCTCTCAGAGCTCTGGCACAGGAACCAGAGAGACTGCATTGTGGAGACGGAGCGGTGATGCATTGTACAGCCCTCACTGCATTTTATTAAATGCAAAAGAGGAAACTGAACTACTGAACCCTATATTGCTAGCACTCGACTGATAAAAAAGTTGTTTATGCTGTTTCGGCAGCCGGTTTGAATGGTCTTCAGACAACAACATAAAAGACTGTGCTTTGTAACACGTCCTTTGAATGAAGATGAAAGTACAAACTGAAAATAAAAATAAATGTCTATATTTTGGTAAACTACACACATTTAAGTCTTTGTGTGATGTCTTCTTGCATTGGAGGTCATGTGGACCTCATGTGATTTTCTTCTTTTGTGAGGCTTGAATGCTGTTTAAAGCGGTCAATCGCAATTATGTAATTCAGGAATTTGTAATATAAAGTGTTGTATTGTATGAAGGCGCGAGACGTTGCTTGTATCATTGTAACCGGGATGTAAAATAATTTTGAATATGGGGTAGGCACTTATAAGCTTTCTTGCTTCGGCCTACTCCTTTTGAGTTTTTTGTTACTTTATTTTATTTCGGCACTGGAACGGTGCTAATGTGAATGGCGATTGCTCAAATAAACAAACAAATCAAATCATGAGGAAGTCACACATACAAAATATCAAAAATTAAAGCATTTGTTGTAGATTGTTGCCAAGATTGAAGCAAACGAGTAAATAGGATTAATCTTGTACTAGGGCTGGGCGATTTTGAAAGAAGAAACATTATTTCCCCATATTGATCGATCTCGATTTTCGATTAGATTTTTTCCTGATAAATTAAATATGGCTAGCTGATTCATAAAATTAGATGCATCTTCGATTCGAACCTCAGCTCAAACAAAAACAAATGCTTTCATCGAGTTTCATTTAACACACAAACGTCTTCATTGTCTCGTCCAAACTCCCAAACTAGGTCCTGCTTGTGCCAAAGAAACGGCTGTAAACCTGTCGATTATAAAGTCCCATGACGATTATTGAGATTGCCCCAAAGTAGAGATTACATTTTCGATTAATTGCCCAGCCCTACCTTGCACTAAAGCATCCTTCAGAGCGGAGCAAGGCCGTGGGAACCCAGGGTGCTGAGGGCGCTGCAGCACCCCCTGGTGGGTAGTTTGCGAACTGCAGGCAATATTAATAAATAGGAAATATGCACAGAAAAAGTGTTTTTGGGGTACATTTTTCTCCCTAACTAAAATGTCTTCCCACGGCTCTGGAGCGGAGCTAAGGACGCGTTTCCCACAGTGATATTTAACACATGTACAGCATTGATCAGAGAGCGGTCACGTGACCAGGTAACGGACTCAGCTCATTAGGCGGGGCTGACAGTGCTCAATGTGGGACACTTGTGACAGAGTGATTCAGTGTGCCCTTGGCTGGGCTGCTCATTTGTCTGAGGAGGGAGACTCTGCTCCTCTGGCAGGTTCACCCCGCTCCTGACAGGCCGTCACCGGGTGGAGGAAGAGCAAACGTCCCGGGGAGGCTGTCTTTGTAACATCTATAAGAGATAAGACTGTAAAATGGCCCGGAGCAGAAGGAGAGAATGGACTACTTCGGCCGCTGTCTGAGATGATGCTTTGTCTGCACTGTCAAAAGCCCTCTGCTGCATCCATCACTGCTAAATGGATGCATTTAAATACATTACAGACATTGACAAGAGCAGGACATTTCCGGAGAAGACTGACGAGTACTAGTCAAACTTGACCACAAATACATCCAGGTTTATAGATTACGCTTTAGTGTCTTCTGCAGAAAGAGTGAAACTATAAAGCAATAAAGGCTAATGATTAACTCCAGAACATACTGTAGCTGCTATACTGACCGACCTAATGTGTACAGTTTTTAATCAATGGGCCAAACAAACAGCATGAACAATGTGCCACATGCATAGGAGTGGTTTGAAGGATTCTTTTCGAGTCCATAGTTGCAAAAGCAAATGAAAACTTATCAGGAATACCTTTCGTTGTAAATAGCACACTGGCCTCAACAGCAATGCTCAAACTATAATGTATTACAAAGGCTACTGTCGGTGTTTTTATTTGACAGGACTGAGAGAAAATTACCTCGCTTTAACTTCCCACAGGCTATTGTTTACTTAGAGCGAGTGGCTATTTTATTCCCATTATCTTCTCCCTTGTCTATTTTAGGCAATAAACGCAGCAAATTAAGCTATTCATCACATTAATACGTGTCTATTTTGTCAATAAACAAAGCTGCCGTCTGCGTTGCCCCAGGCAGATTAGTGAGCTAAATGTTGTTTGACAGAGGAGCGCTCGCTTTCTGTGTTTGCGTTCGAGCGATAATTAGCTTTCTAAAAAGAAAAAAGAAAGGGGGGGAAAAAAGCAATGCAATGAAAAATGACAATATACTCCAAGAACACTCATTCACAGCATGTTAAATAATGTATACACAAGGCATTAAATGGTGAAGCTGTATGAGGGATTAAAGATGAGCGAATGTCGATCCCATCAGGTCAAATAAGTGTATGTTGACTGACAGGAGGAAATACTAAAGGGTAAGTAATGTACCAAAGTGCCAACAACATGCTACTGTCAATTATTATGAGTGATGAACTAAACTGGATATTGAAAGCATAAGATCACAGCCTATAGGCCAGTGTAACGCCTCATTTGAAAGCTAAGACCTGCAAAACTCGTGTTGTCCTCACTTTTTTGTATGTTTTCTATCATCGCCTTTCTGTTGGGCTTTCATCCCATTTTTGCCACTTTTTCATCGCTTTTTTATACTTTTTATGTTGCTCTTTTGTTGCGTTTTCGTACCACATTTTTATCACTTTTTCATCGCTTTTGTGTCATTTTATTTCCCCTTTTGTTGCATGTTCATCCTTGTTTTCATCACTTTTCTGTTGCTCTTTTTTTGGCTTTTTTTACCGCGTTTTCATCACTCTTTCGTCTGTTTTTTTCTTTTCTTCTTTTTTTAAGAAGATTTTAGATTTGGGTAAAGCCCAACTGGACAAAAAGTGCTCGGTTCAGGCGGGGGTTAAGAGGTTAACACTGCGAGTGCAAAACAATACAAGTACGTTTGAGTGTCCAATCTCTTAATTTTGCTTGGGGCGATCCATCAACAGCTGCGCCTCATGAAATAAAAAAGATGGAAGATGGTTCAATAAATAAAACACGTACAATCCCTCGAGCACCCGGGAACACAGGCATAGGATGAACTGGCAAACTCCCAGTGGGGCAAGAGTGCTGCCAATACTTAGTCTGTGTTTCATTTTTCACTTTTCTAATTCTATGCAAGCACTTAAAACCATTAACCGGATTGACAGTAAACCGTTTAAAAACGCTGAATCGGCACCTGTTATATGTTTAAATGTATATAGAAAAGATGTGACGGGGGCCGGCGGGATCATGACCTGGTCTCAGCTGGGATGTCAGTGAGACAAAGAGCGTTTAGAGGCAGCAGCTGCTCCGGGCGGTGTGTGTGTGTGTGTGTGTGTGTGTGTGTGTGTGTGCCACAGACGCACAGCCTCTCTTTCATGTCATTCAAATGAACCCGTCTGGCCACGCTTCAACCAACAGGAAACTGATACGGTCTTAAGATAGATGCCCACAGGAAGCAAGCACCCTCGCCCTGGCTTCACACTCAATCTGAGAGTCACCGCTAAAGAGAAACGGCTCACCGCAGAAACGCTGCATGAATAGTGAGAACATATCCACGAAGAGATATTTAGTGACGTACCGACGCTCGTTTCAGAACAAACCGACGATGCTTCGGCGTCTCAAGGGGGGCGCAAAGCGGAGATGCTCCCTCATTTTTTTTTATAGTTGCAATGCACCTTTTTTGCACCGCAGTAGTTTCAGGTCTCTTTCTTTAGACATGCCTGTTTGTGCAACATGAAAAAGCTACATCACCCTCAACAACTCGCATGAGCAGAAGGCGAAGAGCTCTGTTCACGACGCAGATTAAAATAACTTCAGAAGCACATTTATGCAACCAAAGACTTTAAGCATGATCTGCTGAAATAACAGAAGAAACAGACGCGTTTCAGAGTAAAATACAGGTAGTTGGTTTTACACATGATACATCTTTAAGGGGAGGTCGTCAAATGCAGGAAATTCCCCTTGAAATTAGGATCAGTCAAAAGGTTTTACACAAACATTACCTTAAACATCTGCCTGTCTCTATACCATAAAGAAGTAATCAACGTCGAATAAACCACCGCTAAAATCATGAATGCAAAAGACGCATATTTGCTCAGGGTGAGTGAAAACCTACTTGTCTCCGAAAAACCTCTTCCAGAAATCGGCAGCATCGGCTTTGGTAATCCTGAACGTCTCGCCGTGGAACTGTCCTCCGGGGAAGATGGCTTTTATTTCGGCGAGCATGTGGCTGAAGATCAGAGACAGCTTGGTCAAGTTCCTCCTGTCGAGAAGAAACACAACAGTTGGTGGGCCACTGGAGCATCCAAAACTTCACACACACGCCATATGGAAAGAGATCGGACGCCGTCGTGTCTGTAAACAGTCCTCTGATTACCAAAGTAACACACAAACTGATCAAATATGGCGGAAAACATGTCTCTCCGTTTGCTGCGGCATCTACTACTGTAAAAGTAGAGCTATCGGGTTGACAACTATTTTAGTATTTGATTAATCTTTTTCTGGTAAACACAGACAAAAAAAGAAATGACATGACATAGAAAATGTGTATTTTAAGGAAAAACTACTTTTTTATAGTTATAGCAGTGTTAAGTACATTTTAAATTTCATAAATATCTGTCTGTGTCTCGTGCAATAAGAAAGCAGAATTGGCACAAAGAGCCTCCTATAAACATTCACTTTAAGTTTACTCCATCAACATGTCTTCAAAGTGGCGCCACTTTAGCTTTATGTGGTAAAAAGTTTGAAAACGTGAAATGTTCATACAACTTTCATAGCCAAGCGATTAATCGATTAAACGAACAAATAATCTGTAGATTAATTGATTACCACAATAATCGTTATTTGCAGCACTACTAATTAATCTTGTCTTATTTCATTAGTACTAATACACATTATTCCATTGTGTATGTACTACATAGGTACAAGTTCTTACAGATTGTCACAAAACAGATTACAATGTATTGCATTTAGTTTGGTACAATGTATTAAGGTCATGTAAAATAAAGTGTGACCAAACTTTGTTTGTAATGAAACATTCCTGTATGACTACGAGCTTACACAAACTCATGATGCAGTACATGTGGAACATTAACTCAGCACTAGACTGAGTCATATATGATTGCCTAATCTTTTAACATTTGACTGAAATGGCATTTTCAAGCCTTGTGTAACTTTGGCAAAATGTAAAAAAAGAATCTAAATTATGAAATTCAGTATGATGCAAAAAAAAAAAATGTTTTTCAATTTCAACATAACAAATTACGCCCTTCATTTCATCCTAAATATAATCGGAAAATGGCAAAAATACAACATCAAAACTAAATATTTGAAATGCTTGAAATAGCAGCTATAGTCAAACTGTTTGGCTTTACTATACTAATTTATTCTCCTCAGTACTGACTTTTAACACAATGCAACATTTTCATTTGCATATAAATTACATTAATAATCCTGAAAGTGGATAAAAAGTCAATAAAAGCTTTGGTTTCCCTCAGCAGCCTGGTTAAATCTCCTCACTGAAGTGCAGAACTTTGATGGAGGGACTGTGTCGCGAGATTAGCGCGGAAAGCAGCTGAGATAGGGACAGTGGAGTTGAGGCTCTCAGTCCGGCCTCATACAAATTGGGAAGTATTCCTTAATCCTGAAGGAAGCAGGGAAGGACACTCCGGGAGTTCTTTCTCACTGTCTCTTTTTAAAGTGGAGGTGATTGGGGCTCTTCCTCTCCTCCGGGACGAGGATTTGTCTAGCGCTCCTTGTGCGATTAAACCGGGCCTGCAAACACTACACAAACAGACTATATACAGGAGGTAGCAGGGTGACTTTGGGAGAGGTGTGGGTGTGCACGACAAAGACCGTGCACAGGCTGCAGGGTGCTGATAACCAGCTTTATGAAAAGGTTTTTTAGCTCCGGGCAAACTTGAAATACTTCTATCAAACCGGTACAAAACACCTCAGTGCTTCATTGGTGTCAAGCAGTGATCACGCAACATATTTGGGCTAATAGTTTTCACAAGTGTGCTGTTCAAGGCGACAGAGCAGCCCCCGATTTCAAAACAAAAGCATTTCCCAATATAGAACATTAAGCAGACATGAGGAGAACTAAAAAAAAGTACCTCAAAAACACTCATTGCAAGAAATCGTGTCGAGGAGGATCCTGGCGTTCATATGTGTATAATCCATAAGTAAATAGATCCGGTGTTACAATTATTCAGGCAATTGGAGCAAATCCGCATTCAGTGTAGTCAGGAAACAACGAAACCTGCTGAATGAAGAAGAATGAACTCATCTTTGATCACTGGTCAAATCCCATGATGGCCGTTAAAGATATTCATTTCCAAAGCTTGAATCATCACGCACGGAATATCAAAATGTTTTGCAGCAATGAAAACAAAAAGTTCAACATATTGTTGTCTGCCATAAACACTGACATTTAACAGCCTTAAAAGAGAAATGTCTTCCGCCACTTCAAATACTTTCAACTGATATTACTCGGCGTATGTTGTAAACACAATTGAAGAAAATGTAATTTCCGACGGGCATTAAATCTCGGTTTCTGTTTTAAGACGCTGGATGACGTTATGGAGGAAATTAACTGGTAATAACTTGTGTCCTGAAGCCGAGGGCTGCACAAAAGTTTTACTGTTGTCCAGAAACAACATGGATAAATGAGACTGTGGCGATTGTGCCTGCGAACACACACACACAGGCTTTTATCCTGGCAGTGGGGTCATATCCTGATGATCCTCTGCCTCGGAGACAAAGTTTTCATGGGAGAGGAATATTTCACCCAGGGGTAAATGGTCTCAACTGATATAGAGCGTTTCTACCATCATTAGGCCCAAAGCGCTTTTACATCACGGAACCACTCATAGACCAGTGTACCCAGACACTGGAGGCAAGGGGGGCGAAGTGTCTTGCCCAAGGACAACCACCCAAACCCACTGAACACAGATAAGATATGATGAAAGTATGGAGCTTGCCTTTCGACAGAAGCTTCACCGTTTTTCACATGGATTCTAATTCCACCAGGTGCTTGTGGGTCCATGACAGCCGGCCCGTTTTCTCCAAAGTGAGAATGAATTCAGTGCAAACACATGCATTGGCAACTGGGGTTTTCTACAACCCGATAATGTATTCAAATATATGTGTATCATGTAAGTGAGAAATAAGGAACTGTAACATCGCGTGCCACATTTTTCCCGGATATGCGTCAAACCAAAATGCGTCACCGCTTTTGCCAGTTTGCTGATAAAAGTAAAAACACAACAATTCAGTGACAAACAGGGTGTAACGGAGCTCGCTGAGAAACTCGCAGCAGCTGCATCCTTTTCTGGTTCGGCAAGTGTGACGAGTGAGCGCTGCCTCATGACAGACGCGGTTCGGCTTCTACACACATGACAAAACTACCGCCACACCAGGAAAAACCCGGGGCCGCTGCCAACAACAAGCAGATGTAGTGGGCCGTAAAAAATAATTCGGGGACACTTGTGAGTAAACAGAAAGGAAGTTATTTTTTTTGCTGGGCCCAGGCAGATTTCCTTCCACGCTCGGCACAGACAGTCTGGACTTCATCCCCTTCATTCTGTTCTAAAGAAGGGGGAAATATAGCCTGCAGCCCGAGGAGACGAAAGGTTGATAATTGAGTGCCGCAACAGTTTCTACACTCCCTGGAAACTATAGTTAACCTGCCTTGTAGCTGTCTGTGTATTTGTGACCGCTATTGTCAGAAATTCTAAGCAGCTCTGTATGGAGCCGGCCTTCACTTCAACTGCTAACCCTGAGTTTTCTGCTTCCGTCTCAGGAGGCAAAACATCCATCTATTTTTCTGCTTTATCTGGAGTCGGGTTGTAGAGGCAGCAGTTTGAGCAGCAACATCTCAATCCACTCACACTTCCTCCAGCTCTTCTGGGGGGGAACATGTGCCCGCTCAGAGACAGTCCCTCCAGCGTGTCCTAGGTCTTAATAATAATAATAATAATAATAATAATAATAATAATATCGGTTTTATATATAGCGCTTTTTTGGACACTCAAAGACGATTTACATTGCACTATCCATTCATTCCATACTTGGTGGTAGTAAGGTACTATTGAAGCCACAGCTGCCCTGGGGTAGACTGACGGAAGCGAAGCAACCAGTCGGCCCCTCCGACCACCACCCACCACTCACTCACTCTCTACATTCGCTAGGCTTCCTGGTGTTACCACACGGTCTCCCATCCAAGTACCGACCAGGCCCTTCCCTGCTTAGCTTCCCAGGTCTGACGGGATTGGGCAGAGCAAAGGCGATATGGCCTTCTTGCCCGTAGCCTCCCCCCAATGGGACGTGCCCGTGACGCTTCCCGAGGGAGACGACCAGGAGGCATCTGAAACGGGCTCCTGTTGACGCAAAAGGAGCAGCGGCTCTACTCCGAGCTCCTCCCGGGTGACTGAGCCCTTCACCCTATTTTTAACTTCCAGGTTTCACGTTCTCCGCCTCTCTCTCCGATAAAAACACAGATCAACTCTATTTTCGGCTCAGTCAGCGCGAGGCGGAGGATGTGGAATCTCGGAGTAAAGGTGCGCCCGGGCCACCCTGTGACGGAAACTCACTATGACCGCCCCGTGATCCACATCTCCATGACCACAAGTGAGGCAAACATAACGTACGAAAACAAAACTGCAGCGGAACGCAAGGAAATGTCTTCACCAAGCGAGTGACATCTCGAGGGGAAAAAAAAACAGGGAGGGGAATTTCGATTCACATCCTCGCGCGTATATGTCAGCTCCAAACGATGCCGTCCGTGATTAATTCATGCTCCAGCGTGTTTCGCAAACGGCACGGTCAATGTCAAATCTGTTTGTGGGGATGATTACAACACGGCAGCTGCTGCGTACGCGCCGTCCTTGACCAGCGCCGACAGTGAGGTGAGTCAGTCGATGAATGCCACCGCGAGGAGCAGCATCACTTCTTGTTTAGCAAATACACCGTCCCGTTCCTTCCGCGGCGAGCCACAGCTGCGTTCCCGCCATACTCGACGGCGATAAACATCTAATAAATTGGAACGTTTCCTGAGGAGAGACGAGAATGAAATAAACAGGCGGGTTGCAGCGGAGGCGCACGGGCAACATATCATCAGCAAGATCATACCGGAATTGTTGTCTGGGCGAAATGCTAAATTACACACAGTAGAGTGCATATTGTCAATTACAAAACTCCTGGTGAACAATAAAAGTAATCTTCGAACAAAGGGTATAAAGTGGTATTTCTGCACTTTTGTAGATTACTGTAAACAACACATCCGCCTAAAGTTTCCCTGATCTGTTTGCAAACGTATCGCTTGATTAACATGATCCAGAAAGTCCCACAAACATTGTTTTTGTCAGTATTTATAGGCTGCATCATAGAAAGCAGTAGCTCTTAAGGCTGTAGTGTTTGAAGTGTGTGTGTGTGTGTGTGTGTGTGCGTGTGTGTGTGTGTGTGTGTGTGTGTGTGTGTGTGTGTGTGTGTGTGTGTGTGTGTGTGTGTGTGTGTGTGTGTGTGTGTGTGTGTGTGTGGGGGGGTAGCGCTGACAAAGCCAGCCCCATCCCAGTAATTTCATGCTCTTCCAGTCACCATTAGGCCTCTAATCAACTGAGGACCGGCCAAAAAAGCTCTATTGGGATGCAGAGGCAGGAGGAAAGGCAGCACTTGCTTACATAATGCACAAGTCTTGTCGTGGAGGAGTGCTCTGCTTCCGAACACCCCCAAACAGGCACTAAAGCGTGCAACATTCTCCATCAGCGCCGGGATAAACTGTACATATTTTGTGCTTCTTGCATCACGAGGCCACAGACGGGAGGGCATGAGGGGTTGATGATGAGTTTCCCCGCACTTTGTTGAGTTAGCAGAGCGGCCTGTCCCTGTGCCGTGAAGCCAGTTGTGTGATCCGCCCGCTCTGACAGCGCCCTCGGAGAGCCGGCCCATTCATTAGGGGGCTAATGCACTTCGGAGAGTCGGCCCACTAAACTGATGCCTGTCTCGGCAGTTCCTTTCCACGCCAGCACTGACTTTACACAGAGCCAAACCCGAAACGTACTCGACAAATTAAAATAGACATTTTTGTGGTGACACCTGTTCAAATGCAGCTCAGCCGCGTTCTACCTCTGTTCTCCTACCGGTTTCCTGTCAACTGAAGACAAGCGCTCTTTTGTAAAGACCTCACAGTGAGACATGTGTGACTAATAAGAAGACTGACAAAAGGGAAGGGTTAAAACTCACAGCAAGTTACATCTTATTTTACATCGGTTATAGAAATACATTTGCAGACTAAAATCGTCCATTGTTTGTTTGAGAGAGAGAGAAACTTTTACTTTTACTCTCGATTCAAAGCTCAGACACATGCTTTTTGGGGAGTTTGGGTTCATTTTTGGTCAATTTATTCATTTTATGCATCTTTTCTATTAGTAGATGGACGGTGGCAGAGTGGTTAGCGCTTTTGACACACCATTTGCGGTTTACATGCCGTGTCTGCGTGGGTTTCCTCTGAGCGCGCCGGCCTCCCCTATACCACTAACAACATGCTGGTCAGGCTGGCCCACAGAGTCGCAGCCGCTCAGGACTCACCCTCCATCTGATCTCAGCAATTTCGTTGTAAAATTGTATAATGACAAATACAGAACTTACTTACTCACTACTTAATACCAGATGGTTACCAGACGGTTCCGGTACAGGCAGTCATTTGATGGGGTGAATTGAGTCAACGTATCACACATCTTAGAAAACGATATTGAAGTAACTTGCAATATGTGATACTGCCATTTCAACACGATATGCCATTCTACTTAAACACATCGTAAGTAACTAGTTATTCAGCAAATTGTGTCAAAACAAGAATTACTCTCTTAACCCCCGCCTTACCACAGTGCATTTTCTGCAGTTCGGTTTTACCCAAATCTAAAAGCCTCTCGACTGGAGCTTACAGCCTCCAGGCCAGGGTCACGCCTCATCTGAAAGCTACAAAATTGATTTAAATTGATCTTTTTTCCTCGCGTTGTTACCGTGTTGTCGTCCCTTTTTTTTTTTTTTACTTTTTGTTTCATCGCATTTTTGTCATCCTCGTCTTCATCCTGCTTTTGTCATATATATATATTTTTTTTTTCAAGAAGCTTTTAGATTCACGTAACACCAAACTGGAGAAAATGTGATCGGTTCAGGTCAATCGATCAATGGTTTTGTGTAGCCCACTATCACAACAGGAGTTCGGTTCAGTTGGGGGTTAAGAGATGAAAAAAAACGCTACATCAGCACCAAAACAAGACTAAAATTGAACTAAATTTAATAAAATGCGTGGATCTCAGTCAGATGAAGACTTTAATGATGTTGCGATATATTGTGGCTTCTTGCAATATGGATATCGCACCACCAAATATCGCGATACGATATTTTTTGCAGCACTAGTTTTGAACACTGCCGGAGACAAATAATTGCATGGTACTGTATGGCAGCAAATAAAAAATGAATGTCATCAGCAGTTTACATACGACCAATCTCACCCAAAATACGCCGCAATATGTTTTAAGCACAGGCCAAATTCCCTGTATGAAATTCAGATGAGGCCTGGGATTTGAGATTGCACTGTCTATGGGGGCCCTGGGGTCAGGGGTCAGGGGGGGGTGGGTGGGGGTCCTCGTGAAGTAGAGCTTCAACTTAATGAAAGCTCCGGTGTGGGGGGCCCGCCATGTTTTTTTCTGCACAAGCGCAGCTGACGCCGCAGATAGGGGCGGAGAGCTGAGTGGCCACAGGGGAGCGGGATGGCCTCACAAAGGGACTATCAGACAGATGAGATGTGTATCACTGTGCCTACATGCTGTCTGGATGTGGGCCAGTAATATTATTCGAGATAAAAACTAAACAAAAATAAAGCTACTGTACAGAGGGAGGGCAAAAACTGTAACAACATTTAAACATGAACTCTCCATCAATCAAAATGCCCAAACTATAGCAATTCAATGACCAAGAAACAGGTCTGGTCAATTGTGCATCTTCTAAAAGGTTTGTTATCGGGCAAAATAAAAAATAAAAAAGGCTTTACAAGAATAACTGACGTTTCAAAATTAACCTCAGCTTAAACCGTAAATGAATGTTTTCCACTTCCGTGCCAGCTAACGCAAAAGGCTTCCCACTGTATTCCTCTGAAGTCTAAAGTCTAAAGTCCTCCAAGCAATGAGCAGCCACCGCCACAGGACTGACCTGCCGATTCCATCACAAAATTATTTTTTTTGGACAAAATTTGCACAGCCCCACCAAATTGTAACACATTTTGATTGACTAAACGCATTACAGACTTGACATTTTGTGAACTGGTGACGGGGAACTTGGGGGGGCTGATTGTGGCCGGATGGAAAAAAAAAAAAAAAAGAGGGGAGGAGAAGGGCACTCGGGGCGGCGGCGGAGTCACTGATTTGTTTCTGAGGATTGTTATCGGCATCAATAATTCATTCAGTCAAATCATTTGCCACTGGAAGCAGCTGGAGTCCATTAGGGCGGCTCCGAGGATGGGCTGAAAAAGAGGGAAAGTGCCCTTAAAAGCAATTAATTTGGAACAAAGACAATCACGACTCAAGCCATTAATCAGAAAGGAAAGAGATAAGACCAGAAGTAAAAAAATAAAAATAAAAGAGTATTTTTTATGTTCAGTAAATATAGCCTCAAACCATACTTTGAGTTATATAACCTATGGATGAGGAGGAATCATAACCCCATCCCCCCTTGCTCCAGAAATAGACACGAGCAAGCATTTATAATATTTATAATGTATACGGTTTGCTGGAAGAAGCAAACATTTAGAATCTCAGAGCGTATTTCACAGCAAGAGCGCGACGAACACGTTTTCGATATATAGGTTAATTGGTTTTAGCAAAGGCTGGTCCTCGCAGACACGAACGGACCAAGTGTAAGAGGTCATTCGTTAACAAATAGGTTATTGCACTTTGTTTCCTTTTCGCCAACTCTACTCTAAATTCACAAGCAATCCTCAACGGAGCAGAAGGTTTTCACAGTTAAAGCAACACTGCGGAACATTCCTATGTGACAAAATCAACTTTAACTGTCCTAAAAATGCTCACGGGTAAACAAGCAAGACGGGAATACCAAATGAGCTCCTAACGTGTAATGTGTTGTTAAAATTGACCTGGTGTATTTATTTACCCCTTATGTTTGAATGGTTGTACGTGAGTGGAACATTAATGATGTAAAACAAAAGCAGTAACATCTCCATGGAGACGAGCCAGCGGTGTCCCGAGTCAGGTCTGAGGACACGTTTGAGTTGAGGTACTTTTTACCAGTTCAAATGAGAATAATGGTTGACTTCATATGACATAGACTGGCAGTAACAAAAGGAAAATAGTTGACACAAAACAACCTTCAACAGCAGCTTAATAATTGATATATTGATACATGGTCATATTGCCCATCCCTAAAGCATAGCTCAACCAACAGCACAATAACAACAAAATCACAGACAAAGGTGTGTTATTCTGACAAGTCACGGTACTTGTCCTGATTCTAATAGCCTTAATGACTGAGTGAAATGTTTAGGAAGTGTAATCAGGTCAGCGCTGGGAGCACAGCACCACAGTTCAGTGTGAGGACTGGGCCAAGTCAGCAGCTTTAGTCGGAGTGAGTACCCTCAGCATTCACACACATGTGGCACCGGCTGCACATGTGCTGCTGTGGCCTGCACCGCTCCTTCCTGACTCAAGCTCATGGTTTCCTCCTCTGGTCTTCCACTTCCTATACACATGCTCCTAAGCTTTCTGGAGCTTACTCATCTCAGCCAACATCTCAGCCAACACTCTGAGCCAACATCATCGCTTCTCAATGACATATATATAACAAGAGAAAACATGTGCAAAATACTCCATATCAACCCACAACCTTCTCCCTGCAACGTAAAGCGAGTGTTGGTCCCTGAACAATGATGGACTTTATATTCTTCATATATACTGTAGTGCTGAGTCATCTTCAGAATGTGGACCTCAGACAATTATTACGAGTTATTCATCAGGAAGCACTTCCTGTCCAGTGGTTCCCAAAGTGGGTGTCATGACACCCTGAGCTGGGGCTCCCAAGACGATTTCAAGATGCAAAAAAAAGAATAAGAGTGACTGTATTTAACATAGTTCTGATGTAAATGGCTACTATTTATGAAATGAAAATCAAAGACAAACTATTTAAAAACATATTATTGAACCAAATTTTAGAAGCAGCTATTTCTTTTTGCTGTGGGGGTCCTGAATTGTCCTCTCCTGGAACCGCCACCTTAACGTGGGAGCACCTGAATGATCCTGGAGCTCTGTTGTCGGGGGCTTTGTGCCCCTGGTAGGGTCTCCCATGGCAAACAGGTCCTAGGTGACGGGTCAGACAAAGAGCGGTTCAAAAGTCCCTTATGAGAGACCAACAGGCCCGGCTAGAACCATGAGGCCGTCCTTCTGTGGATCCACCACCTGCAGGAGGAGCCATAGGAGCTGGTGCAGCTCCAACAGCTGCCTCCACGACCCGGCAACGGACAAGTGGAAGAAAATGGATGGATGGTCCTGAATTGTTCGCATGGTAATTTTGGGAGGCACAGCTTAAAAAGTTATGGAACTCCTGCTCTAAATAATCTTGACTGTTAACATGGATCACAGAAATCTACCGTACAATCTACAGCACAGTACAATCAGAGCAACAATCACAAGGTCACAAACTCAAAACATGTTTTACTTTACTTTTACTATTGGGTTGAAATAAAAAAAATAAAGACGTGCACTTAGATTGCATAGTCAAAAGAAAGACTTGTAAGTGAGGGTGAATATACAACATGAAAATCCTCGTAAGCAAAATCCGCTTCTTACATGTTAAAAAGACTCAGTCATGACTAATACCGCGCGTTCCCAGAGCATGTTCCCTGGAAGAGTGTGTGCACAGTGACTCAGGGCTAATTCATAATGAGTGCAGGGGCGGCAGACGGAGCGGTGGGAGGGGAGCCAGGTCAGATTGTCTTTTATCTGCAACACTGTGTTTCCTGGCAAAAGTGCTCTTTTAATTCAGCTGATTTAGAGACAATCACTTTAGGAAGCGGCGCAGGACGGGGCCGGGCTGTAAAACGCTTCGCATGTGCTTTAGGGATCAAGATGAGGGAGTTCGAATAGGGACATGTTAAATACACATTATCAGTCTGCTTGTAGATTTGATTTGTGAACACAGCTGAGGAACAAGGGAGAACTATTCAAGAAAACTGAGCCCCATTTACAGAAAACAACCTATTGCTGGCAGACACACAGGAAGCTGCGTTCAAACAAGGGCAACCCATGAGAAAAAATGTGATACTTGATAACTCTTGACAACTTTTACTAAACCTATTTATTATTCTCTTCCTTCAAACTGTGACAAGATATGATCATAAATAATACGGTTTAAATGGAACTGAATTAGAGAAATCATGACTAAAACGTAATTTTTTTCCCACAGTTCTTATGCTGAGTTAGAACAAAAACAAGTGTAAGACCTCAGGGATTTTTAGGTTACATTGTGGCTTCTTATGGATAGTGCGGCACTTATTACGATGATAATTGGCAGATATATTGTTATGGCCTGAGGTCACACTAAATCAAATATAACCCCCAAATTCTGGTTCCAAAAACATCCTTTTTGGGATCATTATTTGCTCTATAATGGGTAACTTCCTAGTAACGAATGATCAGTAGAACAACATATGAGATCAACTTATGATGAATAACGGGGATATTTCAGGATTTTTGACATAGGGTCTCATTTCCTAGTAATCCAGAGTGTTGTTGATTTGTGGAGAATTTAATTTAATTTTTTTAAATTCATGCAGTCCTTATATTTGAAGAGTTCAGTGGTGCTAGGCTAGTGCTAGGCTAGTGCATGTCTATGGTAACTAGTAGCCTGCATTAAAAACCTCTTCAAAATCATCGGGTAGTCCTCCAAACGTTGCCATATCTGATTTGTAGAAAGCTCCTTTGTAAATCCCACGTGTAGTAATGCCGGCCGCAGGTAAACAAACTACTGTAGATCCGAAAACCTAGCAGATCACCGCTGCGTAGCTTAAAACCAGGGAGCTGATGCTGCTGAAATATAAGTTATTTTAAATGCAAAATGGTTATATTAATAATAATAATAATAATAATTCAATCAACACAGACATTTATATTGGTAGTCTGGGGTTATAAGTGATTTGCCCCCATGTGCTTTGGTGTGCTTTTTATTGCAGGCTACTAGTTACCATAGACATGCACTAGCCTAGCACTAGCCTAGCACTAGCCTAGCACCACTAAACTCTTCAAATATAAGGACTGCATGAATAAAAATAAAAAATAAAATCTCCAGAAATCAACAACACTCTGGATAACTAGGAAATGAGGCCATATGCCAAAATTCCGGAAATATCACTTTAAACTTAAGATGTGGTGAAGAACACAGAACATAGAAGATAAAGCACTTTGGTATTATCATGTTTTGGGTTATAGTATAATGGTCATTTCTATTCTGTTTGTTATAGGAACAGGCATGTCTACACGCTATGTATTTGTTGGTACAAAATCTCGACCCCAAAGGGCAATTTTCAAACGTTCAATACCACTCCTTGTGCTCCCTCTTTCGCCTGCAGTCCACTGGTGGCTGATCGGATCTGGAAAGCAAATTTGTTCCCGGAACCTCCTCCTTCAAGCCGTCTTTTATGAACAAACATCTAAACTGTTTATCTAAAAGTCACATTTCTTCCAACCTTGTTTTGGTCTTCCGCCTCCTATTTTTGAGTTGGTCTAAATATTTATGAATGGCGATAAAAGTGCGATAGAAGTTCTGTTTGTGTTTGATAAAAAACGGCTGATTTAATAGTTTATTAGTGAGAGGACTTTATAAATAAACACACATGCCTACAGGCGGTAGTAAATTCTGCAACAGACAACCATTTCAGAAAGTAACCGCATTAATATTACAAAAGGTTGTGGTGCTCACAGAGATTAGGCAGCAAAGCCGGTCGAGGCCCTTTAGCAGCAAAGTCTGAAAAACTACAAATTGCTTCCTCACAGAGCAACTTAAGCAGGATTTTTTTTTTGCAGCTCAGCCTAAGCACCTCCTGTAGTGAATTGATCCTAGCAGCTGAGTGAGTTATGAAAGCCACGGCGCTCCAGTTTGTCAATGTCATTTTATGCAGCGTTTGCAGGTCCGTCTCCTGAGAAGAATTTTCATCTCAGAAACAACTAATCTGGCTGATACAGAAGTCTAGCCAGAGTGTTTGACCCTGACAGACAGTGCACCTCTGGCTCAGAGTGCAGAAAGACTCATCTCAAAGCCCACTTCCTCCCAAAAGAGGATTCAAAATGGCCAAGGAGCCTAAAAGATGACTTTCCTATGAACCATGAAGTTAACCGATGAGAAATTGAAGGAGCCAACAACAATTTCTTTTAGAGGCAGTAGTTTCGCGGAGCTACGCATCCTGCAGCTTTTACACAAGCCCTTCGATGTTTCTAAATTACAGATCATGATGAGCTGCCTCAAACACACACAACTGGCAAACATTACTATGTTGAGCCAAGAGCAGGCCACAAATGTATAACAAAGTAAGCATGGGATTACGGGACGATACACTTTTGTCACGATCCGGTTCATATCACGATGCTCGGGGGCCGATCTGATACGTATTGCGATACAGTAATCATGATTAGTGATATGTTTACCTTAAAATGTGTCGTGCCTTTTGACTTTCATTGAAGTGTTGAGAATTGAAAAGTGCATTGACACAAAATGTAACAAAGTCCTGTGTAAACTGATATTGGAAAACA
Organism: Proterorhinus semilunaris; assembly: GCA_021464625.1. Taxonomy (NCBI): domain Eukaryota; kingdom Metazoa; phylum Chordata; class Actinopteri; order Gobiiformes; family Gobiidae; genus Proterorhinus; species Proterorhinus semilunaris. Next base: position 14,398,097 of record CM038355.1, on the reverse strand, counting down.
ATGGAGTGCAGGATAAAGATGCCTCTAAACACACGTATTGAAAGTATTGCGATACTTGATAAAGTATCAATTCTTGGTATTGCAACACCAAGTATTGCGATATAAATCCGATTCGATATTTTGTCCCTTCATACCATGGCCAGCGAGAATTTGAATGCTAACTGGTGTGTTGTTGAATAAGTATTAAATTTAGCCAAAAAAGCCGAACATATCCCCAAAACAACCCAATAACAGTCATTTTAACAGACTCAAGTTGCGATTCTATATAGTATCTCTACTTTTCTGTATATAAATATGTAAAGAAGCTATTTTGGCTAAAGTTGTTGGCTAAACATATACAACAGAAATCATTGGCTTCATGCGACATTTACATTTATAGCCTGCGTTTCTCTTTTATAAATAATACATATATTCAAGTTTTAACATTAAATAAATAAGCGGGAACATATAACATCTCGAAGCAGTTGGGGGTGCACTTTTTGACAAAACACCGGTTTAGTCCCGATTTGATAAAAAAAAAATGATGAAAAAGAAGAATAGACATTGTGGGGGTAAACTGATCTGATCGAAAGTAGTAAACTGATATCCCCCGTGTGATACGACCAGGGCAATGCACTGAATATTATGGCATAAAGTTGTGGCCCAATTTTGAACAACGGAAAAGCAGTTATGTCTGTCCCTTTTGTTCAACTTCATTAATATTCCCATCACATTGGTGCAAATGAAGACGTATGGGACGGGGGTGTGGCGGGCTCAGGTGGTCAGCAGCAGACGGTGACGGCAGAGTAACGAGGCAGCAGGGCCGGTGGGGTGGGGGGGGGGTTTACAACCGCCCCAAATGGAGGGTTAGGGGGGGATCGCAGCAGTTAATCAAGCATATAGAAAGGGCTGGAGCGAGACGGGCCGCCACAATGGGACACATACGCCCCCGTCCCGAGAGACAGATGTGGGACCAGATGTAAGATCACTGGACTCCTCAAACGCCGCTATGACAAAAGGATACTGTGTGTACATTGGCAGATCGATGATAAAATGCACAGATGAGTTACCCCCCACACAGAGCCCCCCCGACTGATGAGTCCCCGGCCACTAAAGAGCGCTTTATGAGATTCACAACACGCCGCTGCATGTGCCAAGCTGGTTCACCTTCAACACTGTTTAGGCTTTCATTTGGAAAGTATGTGCCACGCGGATGGGCCAAATGTTTGTTTGAGTAAATGTCGAAAAGGCGCCATCATTTTGGGGAGACACATAATGCGATTTTTCAAACGATTGGTTTGTTATTTGTTTTTAAATGTCTTCATGGCCTTGCACCAATGCATCTGTCTGACGTTCTTACTGCTCTTACTGCTTGTGGCCTCGGGTTGGCAGATCCCTCTTGGTTAGTGGTCCCAGACTAAAATGAAAGTAAAAGGGGGGGGACCGCTCTTTCTCCGTTGCAGGCCCAACGCCAACTACCTTTACACCTTAGACAAGTGGAGTCACTTTCTGTTTGTAAAGCTCTTAAAACACTTCTTTTTTTTTCGTTCTTTTTTATTACTGTAAAGCTTTCAACTGAGTCAGGAATTTTGTATGGATTTATCTTTTTTTTTCTTTTTTTTCTTACCTTCCTACTGCTATTTATCGTGACGTTTTGCTGTTCTGCACTTTGGTCGACTGTTAAATAAATAAATACATTTGGATTGCATTTGTACTGCTAATGCGAATACATTTTCAAGTCAAGTTTTATTGTGTTGGGTACTTTGAACACCGGCCAGGACATTGACACCGACCGGATGAAAATGTGCATTGCTTACCTAATACGAGTTTCACGTGCATTTTAGACATGTTTGTCTAAGCTCCAGGGTTAGCAACTCTGACACATAATGGACCCAGACTGTGGAACTCTCTGCCCACTGATTTAAAAGTGCAGACTGACATGAACAGCTTTAACAGAGGTCTGAAACAGTGGCTGAAGTCAAGTCAAAGCTGCTCACATGGTAACGCTGTATGAAATGTATACTGATGATGTGTATCGTTTACCTTTTTAAATATTGTACTGTTTGCTAATTGTGACCATTCAAATTAGCTTTGATTTGGGTTAGATTCATTGCACAGCCCTGTTATGTAGTTTCCAGAATTAACAATAATTTGAAGCAAGTGTAAAAATGTCTTACGATCACAGTCAAGAGAGATGGAAATGAAAATCCAATGAAAATGCAGATATCAACCTTTGTTTTTATACACACCATTATTAATACTGTTCATAATAAAATATATTTCTACATTCCCCTCAAGCGAATAATGAACCAGCAGCAAACCTACAGTACTGCGAGCAGACTTGACTAACAAGAAAAACGTTTTCTGTCAATAACGATTGAGGAACGATTGACCGAACACGTCTGGGGCGAAATGCAGCCACACAGTAAGACTATGTCAGGTTAGTGGACGTTTGTTGAACTCATCCCAGATATTACCCTAAGGTATCAGCAACACACGCCCACGGTGTAATGCTGCCCTAAGGTAGTGAAAGCCAGTGCTATAAAGTCAATAACACCCGTCAATAATGAAATCAAATCCCGCAGCAGTCATATAATACTATCTCTGTCGGTAATCCAATAATATGTCCGCATATAGGGCAACGTCAACAGTTATGGCATCTGTGCAATCCAGGAAGTAACTTTGAATTCTGCCCCAAGTGAAAAAACGGAAGCTTATTCAAAAAACAAATGCCTTGCCAAGCATCAATCCTGATCAGAAGTGTCAATACATACTAATATATAACTGCTCTACTATGTCAATAACTATCAGGTGCAGTGAGGGGCCCATCTTTGGATCTTGAGCCATGCCTTCTGGAGACTGGAGTGCCCGGAGGTAACTCACCCAAACACGCTTAGGACATGCACACTCCACGCAGAAAGAGGGCAAGGTCAGCGGCGGAGTTTTAGGAACAGTACGGATGAAATGTGAGCTGTTTACTGTATAGTAACTGATGCTAATGAAGTGCAGTGGACTTGATAAATTGAGCCGACGCAGGCACAGCCCTCTGGGAGCTTTAGAGGTGAAGAAGAGGCAATTAATGTCCACAGCAGGCCCAGGGAACAGAATGAAGAATTACAAGAGCTGTTGTGAGAGACAAATCAAAAGTAGCAGGCGACTCTTTGAGGGCTTATGCAGAGGAAATATATGAACAGGATGTAAAAGTGCATGGGGATTTTCCCTCTGCTCTGTACAAGGCAATTGCTCCTGAGAGCCACTGGAGCCCTTCACACTCTTAATTAAATCTACAAAAGCTACTTTTGTGCATAGACTTAAGTGTGAAATGGTGGAAATATCATTTTCTCAGTTGTTAATATGTAACAATGCATACTTGTTCTCCTTCAAACATAGACAGTTGACGGACTGTAGAAAAGAAGGAAGGCAATTGTTTCTTAGTTTACAGTTTTCTTCAATACAATTTTAATGCTTTGTTGATTCCATTTATTCTGCCTCATCTGCCTTACATCCGCTGTTCCAGTCAATACTAAGTGATCCTAATGTATTTAGGTCATTGTTAAAGAGGAAATACAGCAGGCTCAAAGCAAATTTGTACAGATAATCTAAGGAAACATTAGTAAAAAAGAGACTTGTTTAAAACTGTGATTCATGTAAATCCAGCAAAGCTTCCTGTCAGCGATGTCAGCAGCTTGACCCTGATAGTACAACAGCTATGCTTCAGTCTGCATAATTGCAATTTCCAGGGGAAGATAAAGATGTAGTGGCAGAAGGAGAGCCTTTGCTGCTGTACTCCGATAACCCAAAACGACTGCATCATTTCTTTTTGCTGATGTTGCCTGCGCATATTTCTTATTGGTCCAACTCTCTTCACTTTCACTTCTGCATGTGACTTCCCCCTCAAAATGTGACTGGGTCAGACTGTGTCCAACGCCAAACGGGGTTGATTTAAGTGAAGATGACAGGACCAACACTGGAGGCTCCAAAGACACCTCTCGTCTGATTGGTGGCAGTTTGCAGCTCAGTCTGCACTGAAGGGCAGACCTGCTGCTGTCCTTGCTGTGACCCTGTGCACGTTGGCAAAGCTCTCAATGAAGATCATCATCATTTTGTTTCACTGAGAGGAGACATTCTCATCTGCATACTCTGCATGCCTCCGTCTAGACTCATCACACTGTGCACTTGATGCCGCGACTGCAGGACATTTTAATGAAAAAATGCCAATTCCTCCACGAGATGTGTTACTATTGTAACATAATTTATAATTAGTTATAACGGTCATAATCATAATGGACTGACTCAAACATCTCAATCTCTTTACAAGTATAACACAAATAAGTGAAATATTTTCAATATTCCATTTACTTGCTCATGTAAAAAAATTAAAAGCACAAGTGATGTCCTTGATGTACATTATCCTCTGGTTGATGAAGGTAAGATAATCCTCATTTGATCTCACAATGGAGAAAGTCACTTATTTCATCAGCTCATCAAATAGACAGGAAATGTGCAAACAATTCAATAGTAAATAGAGGTATCGTTTGTACAATGAGAAAAAACAAGCTTAAAGGGGCAAAAAGTATAAATAATTTGAAAAAAATGTAGAATATCAAAAGTTTACGTTCCTAGTGCAAGTGGTTGATAAAGTGACGCTGACACAGAGATTAAAGTGAGGCTGATACAGACTTACATTATATTTTTTTATAATAAGACCTCAGTGTACCCGACTGCACCACAAGACTGAAATATAACGTGTGGTGCTAAAATGTAGCTTTCTAAACAGAGTTCAAAAGGTCAGGACAGTAATTAAGGTGAAGCAGGAGAGAGCTAAAAAGGAAAGTCGAGGACTGTTTCAACAGGTTTCTGCAAGTTTTATACTTCATGCCAAAAATGATAAACAGACCGCTGCACTTTATGAGGCGCAAAAGCAGTAGACACACGCTGCAGATTTAGAGATATGAACGAGGCAGAAGACCGACCTGTCCTGGGACTGCTCCTCGTACATCCTCTCTTTGCCCTCTTTAAACAGTCGAATGGCTCTTTTGGACTTCTTCATCAGGCTGTCGATGTAGATTTTAAAGTACTCATTCTCACTGAGCTGCGCGAGTTTCTGGTTCTCCTCGTACTTGCCCAGTACCAGCCTGAGGTGCTGGTAGGCGTCAGGTAAAATATCCAGTATGTACGGGGGACTGTTCTTCAGCTGCAGCCGGGGATTCTGACAGAGGCGAACCTGCGCGCACATGAAAGGTAGACAAAAACATATTAGGCCCAAATGTGGACTAAAGGTGGGCTAAAAAAGGACCAGGACAAAAGGCCAAGACTATGCTGGGCGTTGAACCAAAAAAAAAGCTCAACCACCACCAGCAGAAGCCTTACACCACACATGCTTTGAGAGCAATTACATTCGAGTAGACTAAAAGTAACATTTGAAGCATTATTTAACCATAGCTTTGCTGATACATTTAATGTGTGTGCTGATACTACATCCTCTAAGAGCTCACGTTTCACCATTGAGACTTCACAAACTCTTAGCAATAAATACATGGAAATATCAGACTGAGAAAGAAGGTAACACTGAAAACTGTACTGAATAATTGATCTTTCTTTGAAGTAAATATCCGATAGCTCTAAGAATGTTTTAGAGTCATTTTGAGCATAATCTGTAATACGTAAATACTGTATATGTACAATTATTTCGTATTGTTTATACAGGTGACACTCGGACAATTAGAATATCGTTAAAAAGTGCATTGATTTCTGTTATTCAACTTAAACTGCAAAACTAATATATGAAAGACTCATGACATGCAAAGTGAGATATGTATAGCCTTTATTTCTTGTAAAAAACCCAAATGAAAAATCTCAGAAAATTTGAATATTTTGAAAATGGACTATGAGCCATAATCATCAAAATCATCAAAAGTATAACAAATAAAGGCTTGACATATGTTACTTGGCATGTCATGAGTCTATATCATATATTAGCTTTACATTTTAAGTTAGATTACAGAAACAAATTGATCGAGTTTCACCTGTAATTGTACTACACTAACACACTATGTTAGGCGGTACTCGTGAGTATAGCTCAAAGTTTTAGAGGGTACTTGGGACAAAAAAAAGAGCCACAGGACAACAATAATGCTGAAACAGAGGTTACTCGGTACACTTACAACTTTGTCCATAAACTTCCATGTTTTTTCCACCGTCCGTCTGTCCGCAGCAGCCTGTTTGGGCGGCCCCACAGCATCGTGAATGGCATCTATGATCCCCAGTATTCGACCCTTACTACGATTTGGTCCTCGTCCACCTGGGGCTCGGCCACTGAGAGCAGTTGCCATTTCCTACAAACTGGCACAAAAAAGTTACTTGAGAGGCTTCTTTACACTTTCTCCCAAAGTGTCAAAGTTTTAACTAAAAGCGTTACTTTGCGTTACATTACACTGCAAACAACAATAGATGGATGGATGCTGATTTTTTTTTTTTTACACAGAACTTGTTGACAAAAGTAGCACGAGTCCATTATTATTGCTGTAATGACTGCATTACTAAGTAGCCTGTAAATGTGCTCCCCTTGGCCTTGCATGCAGTGGTGTTTACATGGAAAATTGCGTCATGTACAGACTTTTTATTATAGCTATTAAGATTGTTTGTCTGGTATACTTCTTTGTTCTGAAAGGTGAAGGTCCGACACGACGTGGAACAGGAGGAACACTTAAAAAAATAAACATCAAAAACAATCGGCTACGGCTTTCCGGACACTCTCAGCCTTTCAGAGATCAAATCTGTTCAAAGGGAAGTGAAGTCCTAACTTACCGAGCCACTGGGGAATGTTTGCTGGGATCGCTCCTGAACTCGGTCCACCACATCCAGCGCACGCACAGAAAGGAGTGTCCAAGAGTCCAGGGGAAAACAGAGCCAGGAGAAGTGCCAATGAGGCTGAGTGCGAGCGCAACTTCAGTCCAATCCGTCCATCTTTTACGGCCGTCCCGCGAACACTCTCCGCTCCACTCTAAAGTGTCTGGGAGTTAGATCAACGCGAAGCTCTGAGCCCTCTTCCACAGTACATGTTTTGTACCGCGACATCTGCGTAAAGGCGCACAGTGGCACGCGCGCCTCTGTGCCTGTGCGTTTCAAAATAAAAGACTCGAATAAGAGCGGACAGGGCGTTATCAAATAGTCTGGTATTTATGACGATTTGGCACAGTGTAAATTGTGAATGGAATGGATGGAACTCCCAACATCTCCAAAGGTCCAAGTGCGCTCGATGATATGTGTTCCTCCAATACAATGACCTCGTGGCCTTTTTGTTTTGCGTGTTGCTGCATTATTTTGTGCATTTTCACAGAAATGGCAATGAGAATGTAATTTTAAACTTTTGTCCTAAAAAAAAGTGGTGCCTTGGCTTGAAGGATGTTATTCCAAGAAGTACAGGACCAACGCAGTGAAGAAAGCCTCAGCATTCCCGGTCTCGTGCGTCTGCTGCGCGCTGTAGTAAAGGTGGCCCAAAAAAACAAACAAATAAACGGTAGAAGGACCCGACTCAATTTTCCAGTTTTCTTTCATCGTGTTCATTGTTTTTGTTGTATTGTGTGTTTATGTTTAAGTAGGCCACACGCTTACTCTTAGAAATCAGGCAAAGTTTCTAATGCTTTTAACGTGAAGAACATCTGGTGGGACTTCCTCTCGTGCCTGCGCCTCTTGTTGCAGCCGTGGAGAAGAGTGACAGGAGAAAGGCCGCTCCCAAATAAATCCACACACAACTCCTCACTCTGAAAACACAGCAGCACCGTGCCGGAAGTGACACAACGGGCCGCGTGGGTGTCAGAAATATGTTGAATGTTGAACGCCACTACTTATTAAAACAAACGTAGGCCTTAACGTCAGCAGTGGCCCTGGCCCCTTATGAGCCCGTGCTCGGGAATGTGTCTATTTATTAGGAAGCATAACTGTCATAGTATCCAAAGATATTTCAAAATGTGCTGTTAATTAGATTTCGCTCAGTCTGCTAATTACGTGTTATTACTACACAATAAAATGAAAGTATCCCATATGTTATGCGGTGTGTAGTTCATTTCTAAATGCATTTGGGTTATTACAATACTACAAAGCCAATAATAAAAAAATAAAAAAATAATTTCAATGTAAATATGATTTTTTTACGTATTAACTTTGTCCAGTAGATGGCGTTTGTTCCACATTAGACTGAATGCCAAGGTGCAATAATATAATAATGAGAACTCGCCTATTATAACCATAATTATAACATGCAATAGGAATAAATGCATTGAAGCAGGGATGGATTTGCAGAAGGTTTAAACAGGACTTAAAAACAAGGCAATTCTCAACATAAAGTTTACTCCTATATTAATAAACTGTTTTGGAGAACAGTAGATAGGCATTTTTAAAGCAGTTTGGAAGATACATTATAAATATGACTTTATTTATGTGAGTGATAAAACATATGATGAAAATAAATAATGTCAATAAAATAAACACAAGTCCAAACATTGACCTTATCTTTCAGAGTGCAGTCCCACCTCAGCACACAAACACCCGCTATCACCCAGTGACAGACACAGGGCGTCACAATCAAACAGACGCACAGCTCTACCATGTGACAATGTTGTGATGTGGACCTTTAACATCCACAGACCTGAGTTTAACGCCGGAGAACAGCAACTGGACATGGCTGCAGCGCCCCGGAATTCAGCAACTCACTGAAATAAAAATGAGGTTAGTTCAACGGGTTCACTTGTGATACTACACTGTATCAACGTGTTTACATTTTAAATATGTTCTTTACTATTTAAAAAACTTTCAGGCCTGCAACATATGACATAACAAACTGGAATAAGTGACTGTACAATGTCTGCATCCACACCTGAGTATGGTGAGCTCTATTTTAAAGATGTTGTAATAATCATGAATGTGTTTTTGTGACTTGAGTAACGGGTTGCTAGGGCACTTTTTAACAGAGTAGAGTAAAAAATAAAATACATTTGAGAGTTGTTTACATGTGTAAACAAAAATGTAGGGTAACATAACGGTTGGGATTTACATTGACAAATAGTACTAATACTTATTTTTACATGAACAAATCTGAAACATGCAAATTTATTGAACTACATTTTTAAAAGGGAAACACAAGCAAGAATCAATACATTTTTATGTATTCAATATATTATCTTTAAGATAAAAAAAATTAATCTATATTTTTCTTCATTCCATGTGTTTTGTCACTTATTATCTTTCATATTCACATGAGCTCAGACAATTATCCTGAGGTAGCTTCTAAGGAAATGACAGACATTATTGAAAGCGAATAGCTAGGTCTACAGGTGTACTACTTGTGCACTTAAGAGTTAATCCGTCATAATACAATATAGACACTCTCTTTTAGTGGTCACCTTCCTGGAGGATTTCAGGGAGGAGATCATTGCTCGAATAGCATGCCCTGACGCTGTGATAGAAGCCTGGACGTCCCAAGAGCTGGTTTCAGAGGAGGAAAGAACAGCGTTCACTCATGCCTTAACAACAACACACCAAATGAGGGCGCTGTTTCTTGCTGTGGAGAGAGGAACGCCACAGCAGAAATCCAACCTTTACCATCTACTCAAACAACAGGACCCTGAACTCATTGCAGAATTGGGTAGGGAGGGGCTACTTTTTTGTTAAATATGATTATATAATTGTTAGTCATAAAAAAAATAAAAAAAACTGTCTTTCACTTTACAGATAAAAGAGGCCACAACAGCAATCTGACCCAAACAGAGATGACATGGACACACGACACAACCGAAATTAATATTGAATCAAAAAAGGGGAAAATAATCAGGCAGAAACAACTTATAAATGAAATCATTAAAGAAACAGGTACAATTTGGAAAGAGAGACAAGTGGAGAAGGAAGCTTTTCACATTTTGAATAAAGCTACCAGATTAATGCAGGAGATTGAACAACTCTGGGAAGCTATGGAACAGGAAGAAAATCAACAGAAATTAATGACTGACATGGACAAAAACTGTATTGAAGAAATGCGCGCACGTCTTCAACAGGAAAGAAGTGAGGTAGAACAGATAAAAACAGAAATCCAGAATGAGAAAGCCCAGTTAGAGTTAGAGAGGCAGATTACTAAAGCAGAGAAAGATGAACTGCACATTTTGAGGGAAACCATAGAGAAACAAAACAAGGAGCTGGATGAGAAGTTAAGTCATGCAAAGAGACAGTTACAAGAAATGGAGGTGATGAGCGCGGAGACGGCGATGAGGAAAAAAGATCTGGCGAAAACCATGAAGCTGAGCAGGAGAAAAGAGGAAGAGCTGGGCAGAATGAAGGAGGAGACCAACACGCAAACCAAATGGATCAACTTCCAACTCCAGAAGAGGGAGCGCCTCCTCGACCGGCGTCTGGAGAGGACCGTGAGAGAGCGCGATGAGCTGGACGTCATGAAGGCCAAGATGAACGGGCAAAGGGAGGAGCTGCAGCGGAGAATGGAGGACCTGCTGACCAAGATGCTGACCGTGGCTCGGGTGAAGGACGGCATGAGGACGACAGCGGCAGAGCTGGACAGCACCAGAGTGGAGATGCACGAAGTTCAGGAGAAGGCACGAGAGAGTAAAGAACTGGTGAAGCAATATGTGGTGAGTGACAAAAACAACAACAAAGTATGCAGTAGAAAAAGTGCTGCTTATCCATGTTATGTTAAAGTCTGATGCTGAGAAATTATTATTTATTATTGTGCAGATCACACTCAGGCTTTTAAATAGAGCACTGTGGTTCTCAGCTGGTGTAGCTTTATGACTCGCCTTCAATCTAACCTCACAAATTTTACATAATAATGAAATTATTTATAGTAAAAAAGAAAAAAATATCATACTTTGTCCCTATTGTAATAATATACTTATAAAAATCTGAATTTCTTCACCTTGTTGATTCAAACACTGATCAGAAATCAGACCATTATTAAAACCTTTTCCCCCCAAATCCTATGGCAAGGGTGTCCAAACTTTTTTCAATGTAATTTAAGGCATATATCGCGTGGAGAGCTACAGACTGTGGTCAGTGCATTGAAAAATTCACCTGGATTCATTTAGTATTTAGTAATTTAGAATAAGTTTATGTAGCCTTGGAACATAAATGCAAGCTCTGAAATGTTAGTTATTGAGGTTATAATCGTAAAATGATTTATTTTGTAAAAGTACCATCTCTGCAAACTAGGCCTGTCAGGAAAATAAATCTACTATTAACGACGTATTGTTAATACAGAGAAACAATATAATTTTGGGCTTAATATTTATCGTCTGTTTTTTTTAATCCTTTTTTTGTAATACGTGAACCATTTTACAACAGTAATTTTTTACTGTGATGTTTGTGTTTAAGTTAGTTTCAATGGCATCAAGTGTTCCTCAAAATATAATTTATTGCAATATTTCCCAACTTCAATATATTGAACCTCAAATGTATTGAGACAACTCGGCAAGAAGACTGAAGGCGAACTAAAATTGGTTGCAATTTTGGGCTGCATTTGGCCCCGGTCCGCACTTTGGGCACCCCTGCTTTATGACAAAGGCCCACAAACCACTGAAAATGACCCTGTGACTCACATTTGAGTCCTGATCCCCCTCTATAAGTTGGGAACCACTGATGTAGATCTTCAAAGAAGGTACTTGATTCATCTTCTGTACTCAGTAGTTGAAGTCTTCGAACGTTTCGCCTCTCATCCAAAAGGCTTCGTCAGCGACAAAGGTCCCACTCTGGACACAGCTGAATATATAGACCAACGGGGAGGAGTTAGGGTAGGCCAGAGTGGGACCTTTGTCGCTGACGAAGCCTTTTGGATGAGAGGCGAAACTTTCGAAGACTTCAACTACTGAGTACAGAAGATGAATCAAGTACCTTCATTGAAGATGGACAACTCCTGTACGACTGAGAACTTAGACAGACACTGATGTAGATGTAGATGATGTGTGTAAGTGCATTATCCCGCCTTAACCGAGTGCATTTTCTCCAGTTCAGCTTTACCCATACATAAAAGCTTCTCAACTGGAGCTTACAGCCTATAGGCCAATGACTCATTTGAAAGCTAAGACCTAGAAAAACTGATGTTAACAGAACTTTTTCCTCGCGATGTTACAGTGTTGTCGTGTTCATCTCATTTTTGCCACTTTTTAAAGATTTTGTTGCTCTTTTGTGGCTTTTTGTCACTTTTCTGTTGCATTTTCATCCTTGTTTTCTTCCCATTTTTGTCGCTATTTTGGCGCTTTTTTCAAGAAACCCTTAGATTTGGGAAAAGCCAAACTGGAGAAAATGTGCACGGCTCTGGTGGGGGTTAAGAGGTTAATGCGTTAAAGTGGGGTAATCACTCATCAGTCCAGACGTTTTAAAATAGAAAATACATGTGTGAGACTGCAGTATCAGACTGCAACATAATATAGACAATAGAATGATGTAGAGAAAAGAAAAACTGGATAAGGTCCGAAAGCTTTCTGAAGCAGCGGGAAGAATTACATTGTTTGGGATGGGTATGTCTATTGTGGTGTAAGTTTTTTCAACTTCTTGAATTACTAATGGAAAAACTAATGACTCTTTGTTCTTTGAAAAGGAAATGCTGAGAGACTTGAAAACTCAAGTCAACAGTTGGGCGGCACAAGACCAGAGGGGAATACCACTCATAAGGGATGACAATGTCCGGCAAAGTCCAGATGTAACACATGAAAACTCAGTGGAAAACGAAGAGCACAATATCTTTATAGAGATACGGAGAGCATTTCATGAAGAGACAATATCTCTTCACAATGAGGATGAAATTGTGTTGAACTTACAAGAGATCGAGCAAATTGAAACCCAAATAGCTCAGTTTAGGGGTGAGGAGGAGGCGATGAGAGGCCAAACCAGGTCAGACATGAAGAACATGGAGGCGACAAGTGAAGACATAAAACAACTCATCAAAGAAATCAGCGACCTTCAGCGCCCTGACTTCGAAGTATCCGGGTTAGGGGGAGATAAATCATCACAAGGACAGACACACGGGCTGTTACAAAAAACCTTGCACACCATTCGAAGGACATTTACTTCAATTTGGAAACAAAAAGAAGAGGCAGGTGTTATAGAGGAAACAGACACACAAGAGGAAACAAAGGGATGTGACTCCTCGGACACGGAAGTGGAGGCTGGCCTACGGCGGGAATACTCTGCTCATGAAATTCAAAGACTGAGAGAAGAGCTTTACGCAACCATAGACGTCATCAGATCAGTGAAGCTGGACCTGATGCCGGAATCAGACTTATGTTTCACCGAGGAAGATGGCGCAGACATAGAAGAGCTACTCCACGAGATGAGAGGATTCCAGGCTGTTTTGTTGGTGGTGAGGGACGACATAAAGCACCTGAAGGAGGAACTGAGCAACATCAACACACTCAAAATCACGGCAAAGAAACAAAGACGAAACCTCGACCAGAGGTTGGAGAAAACCCTGAGAGAGAGAGATGAGCTGGATGTTTTGAAACTGAAAGTGCAGAGACAAAGCGACGCCTTGGAGCAGAGGATGGTAAAAATGCAGCGGATCAAAGGTATTGTTGAAAGAATGGCGGGAAAAATACGAGAGAAAAGCGAAGGGCTGGACGCTGTTATAAAAGAGAATGAAATATTACTGAGAGCGATAGAAAATCTTTGCCATGAGGCCGAAGAAAAAAAACAGGAAGTAGAAACGCTCCAATCGCTAATCCAAAGTGAATGGGCTGATATGAAATCAGCCATCTGTAAAATAAGCAATTTAAAGCAAACAATACAGGAAATGGATGAAAAGAAGCAAAAAACCAAAAGAGAAATCAAAGAAATTGAGCTGCTTAAAGTGGAGCTGGTGATCCGGAGGCGAGAGAGTGAGCAGGCTTTCAGAAAGGCCGCGAGGAAGAAGGCTGAGCTAGAGAGTATGTGGAATCAACTCAAAGAGGAGAGGGACTCGCTGAAGAGGGAGCGCAACAAGAGGAGGAGAGAACTGGATCAGAGGCTGGAGAGGACCACGAGGGAGAGGGACGAGCTGGAGGTAGTCAAAGGCAAACTGCACAGACGGAGGGAGGAGCTGTTGGGGGAGATGGAAGTCTTCAGGAGAGAGAAGGAAAGCATTCAAAAACAGGCAGCTTTGATTCAACAGCGAGAGGAAAGACTGAGGACAGGAGCAACAGAAAGTCAGGTGATGCACGTCAAAGAGCTCATCAGTGCTTTTCGAAATGTCAAGAAAAGCATCGACAGACAGCTACAAATGATCACTACGGAATCGATAGAAAATGTGAAAAATGTAAACTTTCAGTGGCGAAGGCAGCGGGAAGGACTCCAGGCACTGCAGTCTGAGAGCAGGCAAGTGCGAGACAAATTAGCTAGTGTCAAACATCATCTCCAAGTAAAATTAGAGCAAAGAAGCTTCCAAGACAAATACGAAAAAGATGAGAATGACAAACAACAAGCAAAGCTGGATGAGATGGAGGAGCTGGAATTGAGGAAAAATGACAATGACAGAAATGTTCAAAGGGAAATTCGTGAAGAACAAGCGGCGAAGGCACAGTGGGCAGAACTCCAGGTAGAGAAGGATGCTCCGGACAAACAGAGAAGGGAAATGGATCGAAAACTAAACATGTGTACGGAGATAATGAGCAGCATGACACGACACATTGAGAATATGAAAGATGTTTTTGAGACAGAAAGCAAACACCTTATAGATCAGACGAGCTTGATGAAAATGACCAAAGAGGAAGTGGAACAAATCACAAGAGAAATGGGAAGACAAAAAGACACTTTGATGGACGTTCTCAAAAGTGTGCAAGGAAAGGAGGCGTATTGGATCAAAATCGTGGCCGAAATAGACAAGGAAAAGCAAACTATCAGGCAAATGTCCACAGAGATGGTGAAAGAAAAGGAATTCATTAAAGATCAGGCTGCGATGCTTAAAGCTGACAGAGAAACGATGGCAAATGCACCACAGACAAGTAGGAAACACATGAAAGATCCAGCAAAGAATGAACAAGAAGCCGCTAAGTTTAAAACTAGACCTAAACCAGATAAAATGGACGTTTTAACAAAAGAGGATGATGACGATGTAATGGAGATGAAAACAGAAATAAGACAAGAAAGGGAAGCGTTGGTCAGATTCAGGAAGACGATTGAAAATGAGAAAGCCACGTTGGAATTAATGAAGTTGGACATTCAATTACAGATGAACCTGATGGAACAAGACAAAAAGAGTCTAAAAGAGGAAATAGATCTTCTCGCTGTGACAAAGGCCGAGATGGAGAACAAAAGACAATACATAGATAGGCTCCTAGATGAGATAAACCGTGGGAAAGGCAGCATTAAAGATCTGTCACTTCTGATTAACCAAGCGAAGGAAAAGCTGGGCAAACTCAAACTGACTCCTATAGAACAAGAAACGAAGACGGCTACAACCGGAGAAACAAAACAATTGAAAGATCTTATTAGCAGTCTCAATGCGATGACAACGGAGACTGAAAAGGCCATTAACGACGCCAGAGAGCGGGGTGAGCAATTTCATATAATGAGGAGGGATGTGGAAGAAGAGAGACAGGTGCTGATGAAAGAAATTAAAACGATAACAGGACAATTGTTGCTGCTGAAAATTACCTTCAGGGGAAAATGTGAACAGATAATGACAGAAAAGAATGAGAAAGTACAGTCAAAAATGCAAATGCTGCGACAAAAACAAGCCGTAATGGAAAAACTCTGCAGTGGACTGTACGAAAACCAAGTGCAGTTTGAACATCAGAGAATAAAAATGTCGGAGTACGTTGACAAAGTTGATAAAGAGAAGCAGCTACTGACAAATTTGTTTTCACACCCTACAGCTTTGCAGAAAACAGATGATGATAGAAAAACAGATGTTGCCCAAACAGATGAAATGCCTTCAGTTAGTGAGATATTAGAAAGAAAAGTGGAATTAGAAAATACAATGACTAATCTTACTCAAATGGAAGACGATATTAGAAAATCCTTCAATGAGATCAACACAGAGAAGGCCGGTCTCCAAGTCCTTGCTGATCAAGTTAAGGCACAAAAGGACGCACTTCAGAATATGGTCACAGCTGCAGCAAAAGAAAAGAGAAAAGTGTCCAGTGACGACCAACAAACAGAAGAAAAAATATCACAAGTGAAAAGCAAGGAAGAGCAGCTGGAGTTTCAGATGAAGTCAGTTGAAATGATCAAAACAAAGCTGGCAAGTGTTAAGGAACAAGTTTGCGAAAAAGCAAACGAGAAACTGAACAAACTGAATAAACAAAGTGAAGATCTGCAGCGTCTTTATGCATCTATGGAATTAATGTGGAAGACTCTACAAGAACAGCAGGAGCAAGTGGAGGCACACAATGAGACGATGCAAAGGGAAAGTAACATGATTAAGACTATGCTTTCCGCACTGGCAGCTCAAAAGCATCAAGAAACAGAAGATGTAGAAACACTCAAAGCACATCTAAAGCAGGAGAGGGAAAGTCTGGACAAGGAGAGAGAGACGATGGACAGAGAGAGAATGGAGCTGGAGATGAGGAGAGCTGATGTTGACAAGAAAATTGATGTGATGCAGCAGCTTAAACAGGAAATTGAGAAGGCAAAAGTTGAAACAACCGACAGACAAAAAGTTGCGGAAACAGAGCAAATGAGGGTGCACATGAGGCAGGACCAGCTGATCAGTAAAATGCTCACTCTGAAACAACGCACTCAAAGAATCTGCTCAGATATACAACACAAAATGGACCGGCTTGAGGAACTGCGAATAGTGTTTGAACAAAGACAATTAAAAATCAGTGAACAATGGGAGAAAGTGTCTGCGGATACACACGTGTGCCAAAGAGAAATACAAGGTGTCATTTCAAACATCATTCAGAGAGGAAAGCAGAAAGCGAAGCCAATCGGTGACACTTTGAGCAAGGAAAACTTGGGAAGTGAAAAAATTGGTTTGCGGCTGATGAGTCCCGAGCAAGTAAACACAGTGGAGCAAATGAAACAATCTATTTGGGAGAAACAAGATGAACTGAGGCAGACTCTGAACAAGCTCAGGGAAAATAAGGAGAGCATTAGCAGTTTGCTCGCAGTGACGAGCGAGGAGAAGAGCCATATTGAAACACTGGCCGAACTGGTGCAGAGAGAAAAAGATCTATTTCAGAATATTTGGAAAGCCGTGCATCAGCAAAGTCAAGGTACATGTAAAGACAACGCAACGCAGACACAGGAGGAGAAACAATCCGTGGCAATAGGAGAGCGGAAAACTGACAAAGAAGGGCAAAAAAGACAGGCACATAATAAACTAGACACTTTTGGAACAGTTACTGAGAGATGTCTTGAATTGGAAAATAAAATACAGCTGTTACAAAAAGATGGGTCCGTTTTTGAGGAGAAATGTGCAGAAATTGAGCAAGAAAAACACAACATAATGGCAGGCAGCAGAGTGTTAAAAGACGAAAAGACAAGTTTAAGCAGTAAAATATCGAGCATACTTAAACACATACAAGGCAAGAAGGAGGATTTAAAAGCAAGTACTCTCGGTGCTGAAGAACCAAGTGTCATTTTAAAGCAGGAAAAAGACAGTTCTGACATCAGCAAACAGTATGCCATGTTGAAAAAGCACAACGAAGACATCTCCAACTACTATCAAAAGCTGGAGGCAGAGAGAGCAGAGCTGTCAAACAAGAAAGAACATGTGAACTGTTTGCTTACAGAGATAGCAGTAGAGCGAAGCGTGTTTAAAGATTTGGTAAATGATGTTCAGAATGCGAGGCAAAGTCTCAACAATTCCGTGGAAAATATTCAAAATCTTCACGATCTTCAGGAGAACTTAGAGAAGACACTGAGTAAAGAAAAGAGAGATTTGGAGCTGTTAAAGCTGGATCTCACCAGAAAGAGAGAAGAGTCTGAAGATGCAATGAAGAGTTTTTATGAAGAGAGAAATAAACTCAATGAGATGAAGATGAGCATTGACAAGAAAAAAGTAATGCTGGAGGATGAAAAAGACAAAATGAACACACACCACCATGAGCTCCAACTGAGAGAGGCTCAGTTGACGGAAAATATGAAGATCATGGAAAAGTTGAGGGAAAGACTCAAAGATCTAAAAGAAGTCAAGGGTCTCCACAATGAAAGCAAAGTCCAGACAATAGCTTTAATGGAAAGGAGTGTGCAGGATCTACAAGATAAACTGCAAAGAGAACTACAGAGCATTGATGGGAGGAGAGAAGACATAAAGAAGTGCATAGGCTGGATTCAGAAAACTAGATTTGAACTGTTAAGTCGGCCACAGGAACACAAAATACTCCACGAAAAGCAAGACGTGGAAAGAGTAGGAACACAAATTAGGCAGGAAAATAATGATCTCAGACAGCCAGAAGTGATCAAAGAAGAAAGTGTGAGTCTGGAGAAGATGAGATTTGAGGAGCAGAAGGAGAAGTTAAAGGCGCTGAGAGATTTTGTCAATAAGACAAAGGATGAGCTGTTAAAGAAGAAGGAACATGTTGACCACCTTCTAAATGACATGTTCACAGAGAAGAACAACATCCAAGAGATGGCCTTTCAAGTTCATGCGCAGAAACTACAGCTTGAGAAGGTCTTTCTTGAACTGGATCAGAGGAAAATGGAACTTGAGGCGCAGCGCAAAGACCTGAACAGCTCCACTGAGATGTTAAATACTGAAAGACAACAAGTGAAGGAGCTCAGACAGGCACTGGAAAGAGAAAGAAATGAAGCTGAGGCTGCTGTTTGCTGCATCAATGAAGAGAAGCAGCGGTTCCAAGAAAACTGGAGAACTTTACAAAGCGGAAAAGAACAACTGGAAGAGTTTAAAAAGGAAGTCCATAGTAGAAGGCAAGAGATAGAGGCAGCTATGGATCTCATCAATGAAGAAAAACAAATACTACGCAAAATGAAAACATCAGTAGACTTGCGAGCTCTAGATATGCAGAAAAAAATTGATTTTCTGGGAGCACAAGAAGAACTCAAGCAAGAACTCGAGCAGAGGCTGAAAGAATTAGAGACACAAATGAAACAGTTAGAAAAAGAGAGACAAAAAATGCAAGAGCTGAAAGAGGACATGGACAGAAAAGAACAAGAAACTAATGCAGCTATAAGACTGGTCAACAAAGAGAAAGTAGAGCTTAAGGAAAGCAAAAAACATTTGCAGGTTGAAAGAGAACAAGTAAAGTTATTATTGACAGAAGTGAACAATAAAAAAGATGAAGTTGAAACTGACAGGAAACGTGTTGGTGATGAGAAAGGGCAGCTTTTGAAAACAAGCGCTGAGTTGGAATTGAAGAGACAGGATATACAGCGTCAACATGACAAACTAAAATATAGGGAAGAAGAGCTGAAACAACAAGAACATGATCTGAAACACAGAAAACTGGAGAACCAAATGAAAGCGCTGCACAGCACCACTGTGTTACTGCAGGCTGAAAGACAACAGCTCCAAGTGTTATGGACAGACCTGGAGAGAAAAAGACAAGAAACTGAGGCTCTGAGGAGTCAAGTCACTGAAGAGAAACAGAGGGTCCGCCAAATGAGGGCAGAACTTGACAAAAGACAAAAAGTTGATGAACAGAAAGACGCAGAACAAACTGAAGTGGTCCATACATCTAGCCAGGAGGACGTCAAAGAGCAGAGACAACAGCTCAGTCTGATGAAGGACACTTTGGACATGGACAGACTAAAGCTGCAAAAACAACAGGAGCAGATGGACACAGAGCTGAACGCAAGACAAGAGCAGCTCCTGACTTTGAGAGAGCAGCTGAGCCTCTTGAGAGGGCTCCTCCAACACAAGACCAGCACATTACAAATAAACACACAGGACATGGACACACTGAGGCAGCGGCTCACAGCTTTGCAGAGGGACAAAGACAAGATGGCCTGCACACAGCAGCTGGAGAGACTAAGGAACAGCCTCAAAGACTCACTGTCTTCCTTCACAGGACACAAGCAACAACTCCTACTGGAGAGACAACATGTGGATAAACTGAGCTCAGAAGTGAAGCAGCGGAGACAGGAGCTGGCTCAAGAGAGGAACCAAATGGACAGAGAGAGAGAGGAGCTGCAGCGGATGAGGAATAATGTCGACGCAGTTATGAGCAGGTTTCAACAAACTGCAGAGAAGAGTGAAAAATCAACTGAGGCAGTGTTTATCTTAAAAACTGAGTGTCAATCAAGATCAGAAAACTTGGACCGTGTTGTTGCTGAGTTGAAGAAAGAGAAAAGCAACATTTACACACAAAGGGATCAAATAAAAGACCTCATACATTCATTAAAAGAACAAAAACTACAAAAGGAGGACGCTCAGAAGCAATTTGACAAACTGGAACAACAACTGGAAGAGAAAAGAATGGAGCTAAACCAGCTGACAGGGGAGAACGAGGCAGCCATGAAAGCAATCACAACAGAGAGACAACAGCTGGATGAAGTTAGGTCCAAAATAAATATGGAGAAACAAACATTTATGAGGGAAAAAGAAGAACTGCAAAATGAAATGTCAGAGTTTGGAAACCGCAAACAAGAATTTCTAAAATCAAATCAAATTGTCATAGAAAAATTGCAAAAGCTTACAGAGACGGCCCGCAACAATTTCCACCAGCAAATTAACACTTTACATAGAAACAACCAGCAAGTGCTAAAGCTGTGCTCAGACTTGGAAGAAAAACGCTCAGAAATGGATGATTATGAAAAGAAAATGTCTCACTTAACAAATCGTTTTACATCAGAAAAAGAAGTGCTTTCAAAAATTAAAGAAAGAACAAAATATACAGACTCCAAAAAGAGCATAGCGTTTGCGGAAGAAAAATACAGCTTGGATATTCAAATGGCAGACCTAAACGAAGAAAAGACAAATATGGAAAAAGAAAGAGAGACTTTTAACCAAGATAAATTACATCTTGAACAGATGAGGAAAGATGTCTATAATTGTATGCATAAGTTACAACAATACACGCTCTTCATACAAAATGAAAGGAACAACCTTGTGACACAATCAAAAGACATAGAAAAGCATAAAACAAACTCGTACCTTCTTCTTCAAGAGCTAACCACACAACAAGAGCAAATGAACAAAATTAAAATGCACTTTAGAAAAACGCAAGATAAAGTGGAAAGCCTAAAACCATGGAGACAAGACAGTGAAGCTGAAATGGACATCATCAGAACAGAAAAGCAAGAGCTTAGAGAGATTAATGCCACTATGGACCTGCAAAGACTAAGGCTGGAGGATGAAAACAATAGATTACGGAAGGACATCATTGAACTTAAGGCCAGGGAAGAATTGGTGGTGAGCAGGTTCAAAATTATGTCCGACAAAGTCAACTTTCTCATTGAGAGGAAAGTGAGAGATATGGAGGAAATAGAGAAAAGACTAGAAAGTCAAACTCAAGACATCCAACTCATTTGTAGAGAATTGACCAAAAAGCAAGAAGAAGCCCATTGGGAAAGAGACAAGTTGTTGAGTTATGTCTTCAAAACTGAAATTGGCCCATTGAAATTCACTGTTTCCAATCTGGCAACTCAGCAAGAAGCAATGAAAAAACAACTGCAGGATAAATTGGACACGGAGAAGCAGCATTTTGAAAGATTCAAAGTGCAGATTATGAGCAAAGTGTCTGATCTGGAAAAAGATGGTGAACTTTTAAAGCGAGAAAGTCAAAGTTTGGAGGAAATGAAGAGATATATTGAAGCGCAAATCAAGGAGTTTAACAGCAACAAAGGCCGAATTGGAGAAATGAAATCTGAGTTGGATGAGGCCAGGATTGGAATATTGGACAAGAAGAAACACATTAATAAAGTTGTGGATGAAATAGATAGAAAAAATGTTACAATGAGTCAGAATCTGGTTAAAGTGAAAGCACATAATGAACAACTAGAACAGTTTGTCAGTAACTTTGCCAAAAAAGTGAAACAGATATTAGATGACGACCTGCAAAAGCAAACAATGAATTTACAGCATGAGGAGCAGAATCTAAAAATGACCCAAGAACAAGTTCAGCTTTTACAGAGTAACTTGAAAATTCAGATGACCCAGGTTAAAGCCGCACTCAGTCAAATTGTCAAAGAGAAAGAGGCTGTCAATCAACAATTGACTAAGAGCAAATCAGAGACAGAGATGCTATGGAATGAAAGAGAAAGAATTACAAAGGAGTCATTTGAGCTAAAAAGCAAAGAAGATCTAATTGAAGCTCAAATGAAATCCATACAACTTTTGGCCACAAAACTAAAACAGCTGAACACAAAGGTACAGAAGGAGGTGAAACTTAAATTTGAACAAATAACACGCAGTAGCCAGCATTTTGTTGATTTACGCAACAATTTGGAAGAAAAGCAAAAGGAACTTGGGCATCGGAAAGAAACACTTGCAAGTCACTTTGAGCTTTTCGAAAGAGAGAAGGAAAGTTTATCAAGAACACTGTCGGACGCATGTGCCCGCCAAAAAGAAATGGAACAGCAATGGGAGAAAAGGATCAAGTCCGAAACAAGCAACATTGAACAGCTCGAGTCGAAGTTACGACAGGAGAAGGAGGAGGCTGACAAGCAGAGAGAAGTGCTTGAAAGGGAGAGGAATAATCTGGTGTTCATAAGATCCGACGTTCATAAGCAACACGATCTACTGGTGCAAAATAAAAAGCAAATGCTGATGGGTTTCAGGCGCTTACAGGCAACAGCATCCGAGCTGCACCGCTTGAAGGAAGATCTCCGCAATGTGTTTAGCATTATTAATACACAGAAAGTGAGCATGAGACACCTAGCCCTGCAGACACACAAAGGGCAAAATGACATTCAGATGTGTCTCAAACTGTTCGCCCTAAAACACAAAGAGATGTATCGCCGAGAAGACCACATCCGGAGGCAATCCGAAGAGCTGCAAAACCAACAGAGTCTAATACAAGCAGAAAGACATCAACTGAACCAACTCAAGGCAGCTATTGAAAAAGAGAAGCAGGAGGTAGCAGAGACATGGGACAGTGTCAAAGAACAGAGGACACAAGTGACACAAATCAAGGCTGAAATTGACACGGAGAGACAAACGCTTCAAGGTGACAAACAAAAGGTTCAAGAACATTTGAATGCTGTTCAAGCGAAAGAAAAAGATCTTGAGGATGAAGCTAAGCGAATTGAGAGAATGGGTGAAAGGCTAAAACAGCTGGTTGTAAAAGCTCAAAAAGAAATCGGAAACAAAATAAGTCAAGTTGAAGAAAATAACAGACGTGTCCTTACTCAGTGTGTCTTATTGGGAACATGTACTGAGAAGTTTGAGAAAAGCAGCAACACAATGAATGTATACATGGACAGATATCACCAGGAAAAAGAAACTCTCAGTAGAATCGTACCAGTCATGCTCAAAATCATAAATGACAAAAACGCAAAGGTTGATAAAGAGAAACTCAACGTACAGCAATTGATGGCCAAAGTCCAGCTACATGTTGATTTAGTCCAACAAGCTAAGGCACACACAATAAAAGAAAATGAGGAATTAGAAAGGACAAAGGCTGAACTTCTTAAGCAGAGAGAACATACTGATAATCTGATGAAGGAGGCCTGGACAATGAAGAGCAAAATCAAGGACATGGCTGCACAGATCCACGCTCAAAGACAGAATCTAAAGAATGTCTTCGACGATTTTGTCCATAAACAACAAGACTTACAAGAAAGGAAAAGTGAACTAGAGACTCATAACAAAGAGTTGAAAACATCAGCCGAGACACTGAAAGTTGAAAGGCATCAAATGGAAGAACTGGGGAAGAAACTAGAAAGACACAGACAAAGAACTGAGGCTGCTATACATGTGATAAAGGAAGAGAACCTGCAGCTTCAAGAAAACAGGAGGACAATACAAACTGAAAGAGAGGAGCTGGAGACTCTAAAGATGGCACTGAGAAAGGACAGAGAAGAGGCGGATGCAGATATGAGACTTATCCAAGAGGAGAAATGGCAGCTAAACCAAACAAGGACAGAAATAGAGCTAAATAAACAGGAGATTGACATACAAAAAGAAACACTGAAAGGAGAAGCAGAGTTACTGGGTAGAGAGAAGGAACAAGTGAGTGCTAAAATGAAGGACCTGGACCAAAGAAAGGAAGCAGCTGATGCCACGATGAAACTCATCAATGAAGAGAAGTGTCAGCTGGAAGACAACAGGAGAAAATCACAAATGGAAAGAGAACAACTGAAAGCGTTAATGAAAGAGGTCAACAGGAGAAGAAAGGAAAGCGAGGCCACCGTGAGGCTTATCAAAGAGGAGAGAGAGCAACTTGAAAAACTAAGGACAGAGCTGGACGGGAAAAGAAAGCAGCTGGAGAGTCATCAAGACGAACTCAAGCAAAGAGAAGACGAGCTCCAAAGCAAAGAACAAGCTGATATGGTCCGTACAAGTGTGGAAGTGGACTCTGCCTGGGAGGACATCAACGAGCAGAGAAACCAGCTCAGTCTGATGAAGAACACTTTGGATATGGACAGACTAAAGCTGCAAAAACAACAGGAGCAGATGGAAACAGAGCTGAACGCAAGACAAGAGCAGCTCTTGGCTCTGAGAGAGCAGCTGAGCCTCTTGAGAGGACTCCTCCAACGCAAGAACAGCAAATTACAACTAAACACACAGGACATGGACACACTGAGGCAGCAGCTCGCAGCTTTGCAGAGGGACGCAGACAAGATGGACCCCTGCCCACAGCAGCTGGAGAGACTCAGGAACAGCCTCAGCGACTCACTGTGTCTCTTCACAGGACAGAAGCAACAACTTCTACTGGAGAGACAGCATGTGGACAAACTGAGTTCAGAAGTGAAGCAGTGGAAACAGGAGCTGAAACAAGAGAGGAACCAGATGGACAGAGAGAGAAAGGAGTTGCAGCAGATGAGAAATAAAGTCCACACGGTCATGGACAAGTTAGAGAGAAACAATGAAGAAATCAGGAAGTACAGAGACATGCTACACCAAACAAACTCTAGGCTGTTGAACGAGAAAGAACACAGTGACAGTCTGCTGGAGGAGGCCCGGTGTCAGCAAACTGAGATGACTGCTCTAGTTCACGAAACAAGAGTGAAACTTCATGAGCTCACAAACAGGATTGTGTTAAAACATAAAGAACAGGAGCTCAAGGATGAAGAGTTAACAAACCTAACCCAAGAGCTGCAAATCTCTAAAGCTGAACTGATGGCTGAAAGAGAACAAGTGAAACTCGAGAAGCAATATCTCAGAGAAAAGGCTGAAAGTGCTCAACACCAACTTACAGAGGAGAGAAAACTACTCGGTCAAGAGAAGAACGACATGGAGGAGAGGAAAATGCTTCTGGGGGAAAAGCACAAAGAACTGGATGAGAACTGGACAATGCTCAAAAACAGGGAGGATCAAATAGAAAACTCTGTGAGAAATATAGAAATATTAAGAACAAGACTCAAACATTTTGCGAAAAGAACATGTGCGTACACTGAAACTAAGCTTAAAGTAATAACTCAAAACAACGTCAAACTTGTAGACTTTCATCAAAGACTGACTGAAGAACAAAATAAATACTTGGGTTATTCAGAGTTTCTAAAGAAAGTCAAATATGATATGACAAATGTGATGACAAACTTTGAAACATATGGAAAAATACAGATGTCATTAATTGAAGCACTGGCAAGAGAAAAACATGAGGATATGGATGCAGTGAATAAGAAAATCAAGCAGCAGAAAATGCAGATGGAACTCATGTTGGCAAAAACTGTTGAATTTATGATGCAAGAACAAAAGAAGTTGAATCAAACTAAGGTCAATTTACAGCTAGAAAAAGAGGATGTTAATAAATTATTGCTTCAAATCAATCGAGAGACACTCAACTTGAAGGATCTGGCTTTTACATTTAAGGAGAACAGACAACAATTTAAGAGTGCTGTGACCATAACTCAAACCTCACATGAACTAAACAAAGGACAAAATGTGGATATGCTAAGAGAAGAGAAAAGTGACATGCTAAAAGGTCAAATTGGGAAACAAGTTGATCTCTTAGACGCAAGTCAACATGTCATGAAACAGGCTAAAACTAAATTGGAGAACACTGTGTCAGAGCTAGAAAACAACAGACAACACATCGAATGTCTTCTGCTTGGGGTCAATGCGGAAAAGTTACAAATTAAAGACGGGATTCTGCATATTACCAAATTGCGAGAAACAATGATGAATAGGATTATACTCAAACACAAAGAACAAGACGCAAGGGATGAAGAGTTCAGGCGTCAGTCACTGGAAATGGACCAAATGCGTAACACTTTGTTGGCAGAGAGACAAGAAAAGGAAGCTGCTATGGATGTAATAAGAGCAGAGAGGCAAGAGGTCATTCAAATGAAAACTTTAGTCAACGAAGACAAAGAGAGAATGAGAAAAGACCACATTGAGCTACAAAGAAGAGAAAAGCTGCTCATGGAACAGATGACATTTATTGAAAGTCTAAGAGCTAAGTTTGAAGAATTATATGACAAAATGAACTTGTTTGTCCAAACGCCGCAGGAGAAGATAGAAGCAGTGGGCAATACAAGAGTGGAGAGTAATATTTTTCAGACAGAAGGCCACTTGGAAAAACAATCCATATATGACAGTGAAAGCCTCCAAAAACAAATCTCTGAGCTGACAGGAAAAGAGTATGAGCTTAGGAGAGTAGTGAGCTCCGTGGAAACTGGGAGAGATAAAGTCCAGCAGCGGAGCCAAAGAATAAATGAGAAAATAAAAAACAAACTGCAAGAACTGAAGACAAGCAAAGACCAGACGCAAAAGCTGTGCAATGATTTGGAGAAAAAGTGGGCTGAGCTAGAGGAAATGAAATGCAAGACATTTGAATATAATCAACTGCTGCAGAAACAAAGGGATGAATTAAAATGTATGTCAGAGCAAAGCGTCCCAGCAGAGCAATTTGTCAAACTGGAGTTAAAAACATGTGTTGAGGCTGAGGTGCAGACAGAGAGACTCCTTGTACAAGATGTGAAAGAGGAACAGCGTACTCCAACAGTAGCACCAGAGAGAATCATGTCAGATGTGTTCACTCAAACAGACACTGAAAGGCCAAAGCGAAACGATGGCTTGGATAAACTACTCGAAGAAGACAAAATGGACGAGAGAGTGGTGATTCATGAATGCCTTCAGGTTTTCGAAGCAAGTAAACATTTATTAGAAGATAGGAAAAACACATTAGCTGATACCGAACATAAGCTAAGATTACAAAGCCAAAAGTTAGCCAAACTTTTTGAAGATATTAACAAAGAGAAAACTACAATGCAAGACATAGTAATTGATGTTAAGGATAAACAAAAGATGCTCAAGGACAAATACATAGGACAAATGGAGCACCTGCAGAGTAGATTCTATTCAGAAGAATCCCAAATGAACAACAGAAAGGAAGAGGACCAAAACATTGCTATAGACAGCATCAGACATGACAGAGAATACATGGCTGAAATGAAAAGCATATTTGACATTCAGAAGGAAATGCTTTTAAGTGAGAAGAATGCCATACAACAAAGGATGTCAGAACTTCTTGTAAAAGAAGAGGATATTCTCGTGAATTTAAAATTGTATGATTCTATAAGAGGTAAACTGAAGGTGTTATTCAAAGAAGGAAGAGAAGATATTAAAAACAAAATAACACGATTACAACACAATATAAACCGAGTTATGGCACTATCAACTTCATTGAAGCAACAATGCACTGATTTGGATCAAGTCAAACATACGATTTTTCGTTTTAGTGAAATGCTGAAGGAAGAAATGGAAACGTTTTTGAAAGTCAAAGACAAAGAGAGTGCTGTGTTTCTAAATAAAAGGAAAGAGGCAGTGGTAGATAAAGCGGCAAAGGATTTGAATCTTCTGAAGGTCATGACAGATATAAAGTCTGAACTGAAAACCACCATTAAAGAGCTAGGAAACAGCAAGGACAAAATCAACTGTTTTATGAAAGAAGTCATTGCAGAGAAGTCCAACATTGGCACAGAGAGGAAAATGTTTGATCAAATGAAGATTAAAATACAAACAAGGAGAGATGTAATGGAAAGAAAAATTATGGAGCTCAAATCCAGTAAAGAAAAGCTTATGGCAAAAATACAATATTTTGAAATGATGAAAGAGAAACTAAAGCTGTATAGTGAAAGAATGTTTGATAACGCCAATCATCAAATGCAGAAATTACAAATGAACAACCAGCTGTTTCTAACAATGTACTCAGAATTGGAACAAAAAATGAAATACATCAGTATGAATAAAGAGAAACTGTTTGGATTAGTGCAACTACTTAAAGCCAAAGTCCAAGGGGAGAAGATTACTGAAAGGGATAAGATAGGAGGAGAAGATATTACTGAACAACAGAGGGAACAGTCTGACAGTGAAGAATACAACACAGAAATGCCAAGTACAGGGCTAATTGAAAAACAAACAGGTCGGAAAACAGAAGGAGGAATGTACGAAGAAAAATTGCAAATGGAGGTAATAAGCTACAACGTCCACAGATTGATGAGTATATTTCAAGAACAAACGCTGAATTTAAAGGAAGAAAAAGCCAAGATGCAAATAATCACAAAAGACCTAAACATGAAAACCAAACAGATGCAAATGATACTCGATGAGTTGGACACAGAAAAATACCAAATTCAGGCGATGAAAGACCGACTTCAAACAAAACAGGTCAAAATTGATCTGAAACAAATAGAGAAATTCATACTGGAAGAGGAAAATATCAAGGAAACCACCATTTCAACAGAAATACGACAAGAAGGGCTAGAAAGGAAAGAACAAAATGAAATTGTCATCACCACTGAGTGCAAACAAGAGCCCAGTTCAGAGAGTACAAGCGCGGTCATGGATCAACGGAAGCAGGAGGATGACAAAGATCAAATAAGAAAGGATGTCAGTGACCTGAAAACAAGAGAAGACGCGCTAATGAACAGTAAAGTGAAATTCCAAGAGCTGAAAAACATGTTTTGTAATGAGCTACAACTGAAAGCAGACAGATTAGAGCAATATAAAGAAATACTGGAGAAAATTATTGTGGCAGTTAACAGCAATCAAGAAGTTGTGTCTGGTTTTAGTGTCTTAATCAACACACAGAGGGACAAAATGATGTATCTTCTGGCAAATATCAGTAGAAATGAGCAGAAAACACAACACAGGATGATTGGCTCTGAATTTCTCCATGCAGAGGAGAATCAGCAAGAGCACGCTGTAGACAAAGACCGCCCCGATGTAAGTGGACAGGAACAAGAGCAGATGAGGACAAACTTGAAGCTCCAACTGTTTGATCGACATAAAGAAGACATTATGAAAAAAAGAGAGCAGTTCCAAACTGCAAGTAATGAACTTCGGAAGCAGAGGGAACATGCTCAAAGACTTTTGGAGGAGGTCTACACAGAGAAGAACAACATCCAAGGCATTGCTGCACAGATGCACTTGCAAAAACAACAACTTGAGAGGATCATGCGTGAACTTGTGCTGAGGGAATCTGAGCATGAAAGACAACACGAAGAGATGAGCATATCCAGAGAGATGTTGAAGAAAGAGAGAGAACAAGTGGAGGAGCTGTGGAATAACCTGGAGGTGAGAAGACAAGAAGCAAATTCAGCTATGATTACGCTCAATGAGGATAAACAGAGGCTTGAAGAAACCAGATTAAATTTACAAACGCAAAGAGAAGAACTCGAACTATTGATGAGAGAATTCAATACTAAAAGAGAACAGGTTGAGGCTTCCATGAATTTAATTGATGAGGACAAAAAACACCTCATGAAAGTAGGGACAAATATGGACTTGAAGAAAAATGAACAAGGTAACAAAATCAAAGAAGAACTCAAAGAACAAGGCGAGGAAAACAAAACACTTTTAAAAGAAAATGATAGCTTCGGTGAGCTGCTGAAGGCTGAAAGACAACTGGAAGAGCATGAGTCAGTTTGGAAACTAAAAGATGGAAAAACACACATTCTGTCAACAAAATCTATGCCGAAAGAAGGTAAGCATGACCAAATAGAAATTAAGGACTCTTTGTCTTCAGGAGAACAAATGCGGAGAGACAAAACAAACATCCACAGGCAGTTGGACAAATTGGCAGATGATCAACAATATTTGAGCACTCAAAAAGAAAAACTAAAGGACATGCTGGCTCTCTTAAAAGAAAGCAAGAACAAGGTTGATTTTTTCTTGAAAGATATGATTACTGAGAGAGATAGGTTGAAAGAGTTAATCCCACATGTGCAACTGAAATGCAAAGAACTTCAAAATACAATAGACATCTTTACTTCAAAACAACAACAACCTCTACGGGAAGAGGGTCTAAATGCTAACCTAGAAGAGTTGAAAAAGAGTAGGAAAACCGTCCAAGCTGAAAGAGAAGAATTAGAGGAACTAAGGAGGAAAGTGAACATGGAAGCACAAGAGGCTGAAAACGCCATGAGACTTATTGATAGAGAGAAAGAGGAGTTTCACATAATGAGGAGAGCCTTTGATGTGAAAAAACAACAAATGGAACATGAACAAAAGCTCAGAGAAGAAGAACTAGAGGAGAGACAAAAGGAACTGGAAGAGCAAATTAAAAAACTAAAAAAATCAAGTGAACAGCAGAAGGCAGAGCGGCAACTAGTGGAAGAAATGAGAGGAGGCATGACCAATGAAGAGGAACAAAGGCTTCAGGAGAGAAAGTGGACATTAGAAACTGAAAGAGAACAACTTGAATTGTTAACGGAGGAGTTCAATAAGAAAAGAGAAGAGATTGAAGCTGGTAAGAGAGACAGTGATGATGGAAAGCAGCTACAGGGAGAACAAAAAGTAAAACAGAAGAAGGACCTGGAAGGAAAAAGTGAAGAAACTGAGGCTACAGAAATGATTGATGAAGGGAACAAACAGTTTATAGTGAGGAGAAAATCACACACTGAAAAAGAACAGCTGAAAGATTTAGACGAGAAATTCAACTGGAAAAAACAAGATTTTGTATTGACCATTCTGAATGAAGAAAAGGCAGTAAAGAAACAGGAAGTGGAAAAACAAGATAATGTGAGTGGAGAAGAAGCTCTCAAACCAGAGCAGAAACAAAGGAAAGAACTAATGGAATATAACAGAAAAAGTGAAGTGGCTGCACTTAGTAAACAACATCTTCACAAAATGTGGATAGAGCTGGAAATGAAAATGTATGAACAAGACAATCTAAAACAACAAAACAAACTCAAACAGCAAGAACTAGAGATGAGACAAATTGAACTACAACGAAAAATCAACGAACTGCACAATTCCACTGAAAAGATGCAAGCCGAGAGACAACAGATGGAAGAGCTAAGGAAGGAATTAGATGTTGCAACAAACATGATGAACAAAGAAAAACAGCAGCTTCAAGAAGAAAGAAGAACACTGGACAAAGAAATAGAACAGCTGAAAGCAATAAAGGTGGAGGTAAACAGAAAAGAAAAAGATGCTGCAGATGCAATGTCCCGTCTCAATGAAGAGAAACAGAAGTTTTCTGAAAATGAAACAGGCCTTGAAATTAAAAGTCAAGAAGTGGAACAAGGTAATATGACACATGAAGAATCACTTAAGCTAAAACTGAAACAAGGTGAACTGGAGACAAAAGTCATAGAAGCAGAAAAACAAATGGAAGAGTTAAGCAAAGACTCAGACAGAAAAAGACATGAGACTGAGGATGTTATGAACATGATCTGGAAAGAGAAAAGGGAGCTTCAAAATGATGAAGAACATTTAAAAGTAATAAAAAATGAAGTAAAAAGGAAAAAACAAGATGTTGCAGCCATAATGGCGCTTCTCAAGGAACAAAAACAAAAGTTTGAAGAAGTAAAGTCTGGGCTGGAAAGACAAGTTGCGGAACAAAACCATTTGGCACAACAGGAAAGACTTACACTTGAACATAGACAAAATGAACTACAAAAACAGATTACAGATCTGCACAGCTTCACTGAATGCCTGACGGCTGAGAAAAAACAAGTAGAAGAACTGAGCAAAGACATGGACAGAAAACAAGAAGAGATTCAAGCTGCAATGAGGCTCGTCCATGAAGAGAAACAGCAGCTTCAAGAAAGCTGGACACAATTACAAACTGAAAGAGAACAACTGGAAGAACTGATGAATGAATATAATATAAAAAGTGAAGAGGCTGCAGTAAGCAATCAGAAAATGTGGACAGAGGTGGAAATCAAACATTTCCAAGTTGAACAACAACAAATGGAAGAGTTAAAGAACGATCTTGAGAGGAAAACACATGAGTCTGAGGTTGCTATTAAAATGATCAGTGAAGAGAGACAACAGCTTAAAGAAGATGTAAAAGCTTTGCAAACTGAAAAGGAACATATGCAAGTATTAAAGGATGAAGTCAAAAGGAAAGAACAAGATGTTGTGGCCACAATGGCCCTTCTCATTGAAAAACAGAATCTTCACGAAGAGAGGACATATCTGGAAAGCAAAGATGTAATGATGAGACAAAATGTACTAGAAACACAAATCAAAGAACTGGACAGCTCCACAGAAAAGCTGCAAGTCGAGAGACAACAGATAGAAGAGCAAAGGAAGGAATTAGATGTTGCCACGAACATAATGAACAAAGAAAGACAGCAGCTTCAAGAGGAAAGAAGAACACTGGAAACAGAAAGAGAACATTTGGAAGCATTGAAGGAGGAAGTACAAAAGAAAGAACAAGATGCTGTGGCAGCAAAGGCCATTCTCAATGAAGAAACGCAGAAGCTCCAAGAAGATAGGACATACCTGGAAATAAGGATTCAAGAAGTGGAACAAGGCAATATGATACAGGAAGAATCGCTCAAACTAAAACAAGACAAACTTCAAACACAAATCAAAGATTTCCAAATCTCTACAGAACAGCTACAAGCTGAAAAACAACAAATGGAAGAGGTAAAGAAGGATACAGAGAAAAGAAAACATGAGTCTGAGGTTGCTATGAAAATGATCAGTGAAGAGAAACAACAGCTTCAAGAGGAAAAGAGAGCATTGCAAACTGAAAAGGAACATTTGCAAGTATTAAAGGATGAAGTAACAATAAAAGAACAAGATGTGGCAGCCACAATGGCCCTTCTCAATGAAGAAAAACAGAATCTTCATGAAGAGAGGACCGATCTGGAAAGGAAAACACAGGAAATCGAACAAGATCATTGGACACGACAAGACAAACTTAAACTGGAGCAGAGACAAAAGGAACTAGTGAAACAAATGAAAGATCTCCACAGCTCGATGGAACACCTAAGAGCAGAGAAAGAACAAGTGGAAAAACTGAGCAAAGACCTGGACAGAAAACAAAACGAGATTCAGGCTGCAATGAGACTCATCCATGAAGACAAACAGCATCTTCAGGAAAACTGGGCACAATTTCAAACTAAAGGAGAGCAACTGGACGGATTACTTAAAGAATGCAAAAGAAAAAACGAAGAGACTGCAGTTAGCAATGAGAAACTGTGGAGAGAGCAGGAAATGAAAAAGCATGAACAAGACGATCTAAAAAAGCTGAATGAAATCAAACAGCAAGAACTAATGATGAGACAAAATGAACTAGAAACACAAATCAAACAACTGGACAGCTCCACAGAAAAGCTGCAAGTCGAGAGACAACAGATGGAAGAGCAAAGGAAGGAATTAGATGTTGCTACGAACATAATGAACAAAGAAAGACAGCAGCTTCAAGAGGAAAGAAGAACAATGGAAACAGAAAGAGAACATTTGGAAGCATTGAAGGAGGAAGAACAAAAGAAAGAACAAGATGCTATGGCAGCAAAGGCCATTCTCAATGAAGAAATGCAGAAGCTCCAAGAAGATAGGACATACCTGGAAATAAGGATTCAAGAAGTGGAACAAGGCAATATGATACAGGAAGAATCGCTCAAACTAAAACAAGACAAACTTCAAACACAAATCAAAGATTTCCAAATCTCTACAGAACAGCTACAAGCTGAAAAACAACAAATGGAAATGAAAAAGCATGAACAAGACGATCTAAAAAAGCTGAATGAAATCAAACAGCAAGAACTAATGATGAGACAAAATGAACTAGAAACACAAATCAAAGAACTGGACAGCTCCACAGAAAAGCTGAAAGTCGAGAGACAACAGATGAAAGAGCAAAGGAAGGAATTAGATGTTGCTACGAACATAATGAACAAAGAAAGACAGCAGCTTCAAGAGGAAAGAAGAACACTGGAAACAGAAAGAGAACATTTGGAAGCATTGAAGGAGGAAGTACAAAAGAAAGAACAAGATGCTGTGGCAGCAAAGGCCATTCTCAATGAAGAAACGCAGAAGCTCCAAGAAGATAGGACATACCTGGAAATAAGGATTCAAGAAGTGGAACAAGGCAATATGATACAGGAAGAATCGCTCAAACTAAAACAAGACAAACTTCAAACACAAATCAAAGATGTCCAAATCTCTACAGAACAGCTACAAGCTGAAAAACAACAAATGGAAAAGAAAAAGCATGAACAAGACGATCTAAAAAAGCTGAATGAAATCAAACAGCAAGAACTAATGATGAGACAAAATGAACTAGAAACACAAATCAAAGAACTGGACAGCTCCACAGAAAAGCTGCAAGTCGAGAGACAACAGATGGAAGAGCAAAGGAAGGAATTAGATGTTGCTACGAACATAATGAACAAAGAAAGACAGCAGCTTCAAGAGGAAAGAAGAACACTGGAAACAGAAAGAGAACATTTGGAAGCATTGAAGGAGGAAGTAAAAAAGAAAGAACAAGATGCTGTGGCAGCAAAGGCCATTCTCAATGAAGAAATGCAGAAGCTCCAAGAAGATAGGACATACCTGGAAATAAGGATTCAAGAAGTGGAACAAGGCAATATGATACAGGAAGAATCGCTCAAACTAAAACAAGACAAACTTCAAACACAAATCAAAGATGTCCAAATCTCTACAGAACAGCTACAAGCTGAAAAACAACAAATGGAAATGAAAAAGCATGAACAAGACGATCTAAAAAAGCTGAATGAAATCAAACAGCAAGAACTAATGATGAGACAAAATGAACTAGAAACACAAATCAAAGAACTGGACAGCTCCACAGAAAAGCTGCAAGTCGAGAGACAACAGATGGAAGAGCAAAGGAAGGAATTAGATGTTGCTACGAACATAATGAACAAAGAAAGACAGCAGCTTCAAGAGGAAAGAAGAACACTGGAAACAGAAAGAGAACATTTGGAAGCATTGAAGGAGGAAGTACAAAAGAAAGAACAAGATGCTGTGGCAGCAAAGGCCATTCTCAATGAAGAAACGCAGAGGCTCCAAGAAGATAGGACATACCTGGAAATAAGGATTCAAGAAGTGGAACAAGGCAATATGATACAGGAAGAATCGCTCAAACTAAAACAAGACAAACTTCAAACACAAATCAAAGATTTCCAAATCTCTACAGAACAGCTACAAGCTGAAAAACAACAAATGGAAGAGGTAAAGACGGATACAGAGAAAAGAAAACATGAGTCTGACGTTGCTATGAAAATCATCAGTGAAGAGAAACAACAGCTTCAAGAGGAAAAGAGAGCATTGCAAACTGAAAAGGAACATTTGCAAGTATTAAAGGATGAAGTAACAATAAAAAAACAAGATGTTGCAGCCACAATGTCCCTTCTCAATGAAGAAAAACAGAATATTCATGAAGAGACGACAGATCTGGAAAGGAAAACACAGGAAATCGAACAAGATCATTGGACACGACAAGACAAACTCAAACTGGAGAAGAGACAAAAGGAACTAGTGAAACAAATGAAAGATCTCCACAGCTCGATGGAACACCTAAGAGCAGAGAAAGAACAAGTGGAAAAACTGAGAAAAGATCTGGACAAAAAACAAGAAGAGATTCAGGCTGCAATGAGACTCATCCATGAAGACAAACAGCATCTTCAGGAAAACTGGGCACAATTTCAAACTAAAGGAGAGCAACTGGACGGATTACTTAAAGAATTCAATAGAAAAACTGAAGAGACTGCAGTTAGCAATGAGAAACTGTGGACAGAGCAGGAAATGAAAAAGCATGAAAAAGACGATCTAAAAAAGCGGAATGAAATCAAACAGCAAGAACTAATGATGAGACAAAATGAACTAGAAACACAAATCAAAGAACTGGACAGCTCCACAGA
This sequence comes from Proterorhinus semilunaris, assembly GCA_021464625.1. Taxonomy (NCBI): domain Eukaryota; kingdom Metazoa; phylum Chordata; class Actinopteri; order Gobiiformes; family Gobiidae; genus Proterorhinus; species Proterorhinus semilunaris. Next base: position 14,362,007 of record CM038355.1, on the reverse strand, counting down.
AAAGCTGCAAGTCGAGAGACAACAGATGGAAGAGCAAAGGAAGGAATTAGATGTTGCTACGAACATAATGAACAAAGAAAGACAGCAGCTTCAAGAGGAAAGAAGAACACTGGAAACAGAAAGAGAACATTTGGAAGCATTGAAGGAGGAAGTACAAAAGAAAGAACAAGATGCTATGGCAGCAAAGGCCATTCTCAATGAAGAAACGCAGAAGCTCCAAGAAGATAGGACATACCTGGAAATAAGGATTCAAGAAGTGGAACAAGGCAATATGATACAGAAAGAATCGCTCAAACTAAAACAAGACAAACTTCAAACACAAATCAAAGATGTCCAAATCTCTACAGAACAGCTACAAGCTGAAAAACAACAAATGGAAATGAAAAAGCATGAACAAGACGATCTAAGAAAGCTGAATGAAATCAAACAGCAAGAACTAATGATGAGACAAAATGAACTAGAAACACAAATCAAAGAACTGGACAGCTCCACAGAAAAGCTGCAAGTCGAGAGACAACAGATGGAAGAGCAAAGGAAGGAATTAGATATTGCTACAAACATAATGAACAAAGAAAGACAGCAGCTTCAAGAGGAAAGAAGAACACTGGAAACAGAAAGAGAACATTTGGAAGCATTGAAGGAGGAAGTACAAAAGAAAGAACAAGATGCTGTGGCAGCAAAGGCCATTCTCAATGAAGAAACGCAGAAGCTCCAAGAAGATAGGACATACCTGGAAATAAGGATTCAAGAAGTGGAACAAGGCAATATGATACAGGAAGAATCGCTCAAACTAAAACAAGACAAACTTCAAACACAAATCAAAGATTTCCAAATCTCTACAGAACAGCTACAAGCTGAAAAACAACAAATGGAAGAGGTAAAGACGGATACAGAGAAAAGAAAACATGAGTCTGACGTTGCTATGAAAATGATCAGTGAAGAGAAACAACAGCTTCAAGAGGAAAAGAGAGCATTGCAAACTGAAAAGGAACATTTGCAAGTATTAAAGGATGAAGTAACAATAAAAAAACAAGATGTTGCAGCCACAATGTCCCTTCTCAATGAAGAAAAACTGAATCTTCATGAAGAGAGGACAGATCTGGAAAGGAAAACACAGGAAATCGAACAAGATCATTGGACACGACAAGACAAACTCAAACTGGAGCAGAGACAAAAGGAACTAGTGAAACAAATGAAAGATCTCCACAGCTCGATGGAACACCTAAGAGCAGAGAAAGAACAAGTGGAAAAACTGAGAAAAGATCTGGACAGAAAACAAGAAGAGATTCAGGCTGCAATGAGACTCATCCATGAAGACAAACAGCATCTTCAGGAAAACTGGGCACAATTTCAAACTAAAGGAGAGCAACTGGACGGATTACTTAAAGAATTCAATAGAAAAACTGAAGAGACTGCAGTTAGCAATGAGAAACTGTGGACAGAGCAGGAAATGAAAAAGCATGAACAAGACGATCTAAAAAAGCTGAATGAAATCAAACAGCAAGAACTAATGATGAGACAAAATGAACTAGAAACACAAATCAAAGAACTGGACAGCTCCACAGAAAAGCTGCAAGTCGAGAGACAACAGATGGAAGAGCAAAGGAAGGAATTAGATGTTGCTACGAACATAATGAACAAAGAAAGACAGCAGCTTCAAGAGGAAAGAAGAACACTGGAAACAGAAAGAGAACATTTGGAAGCATTGAAGGAGGAAGTACAAAAGAAAGAACAAGATGCTGTGGCAGCAAAGGCCATTCTCAATGAAGAAATGCAGAAGCTCCAAGACGATAGGACATACCTGGAAATAAGGATTGAAGAAGTGGAACAAGGCAATATGATACAGGAAGAATCGCTCAAACTAAAACAAGACAAACTTCAAACACAAATCAAAGATTTCCAAATCTCTACAGAACAGCTACAAGCTGAAAAACAACAAATGGAAGAGGTAAAGAAGGCTACAGAGAAAAGAAAACATGAGTCTGAGGTTGCTATGAAAATGATCAGTGAAGAGAAACAACAGCTTCAAGAGGAAAAGAGAGCATTGCAAACTGAAAAGGAACATTTGCAAGTATTAAAGGATGAAGTAACAATAAAAGAACAAGATGTGGCAGCCACAATGGCCCTTCTCAATGAAGAAAAACAGAATCTTCATGAAGAGAGGACCGATCTGGAAAGGAAAACACAGGAAATCGAACAAGATCATTGGACACGACAAGACAAACTTAAACTGGAGCAGAGACAAAAGGAACTAGTGAAACAAATGAAAGATCTCCACAGCTCGATGGAACACCTAAGAGCAGAGAAAGAACAAGTGGAAAAACTGAGAAAAGATCTGGACAGAAAACAAGAAGAGATTCAGGCTGCAATGAGACTGATCCATGAAGACAAACAGCATCTTCAGGAAAACTGGGCACAATTTCAAACTAAAGGAGAGCAACTGGGCGGATTACTTAAAGAATTCAATAGAAAAACTGAAGAGACTGCAGTTAGCAATGAGAAAGTGTGGACAGAGCAGGAAATGAAAAAGCATGAACAAGACGATCTAAAAAAGCGGAATGAAATCAAACAGCAAGAACTAATGATGAGACAAAATGAACTAGAAACACAAATCAAACAACTGGACAGCTCCACAGAAAAGCTGCAAGTCGAGAGACAACAGATGGAAGAGCAAAGGAAGAAATTAGATGTTGCTACGAACATAATGAACAAAGAAAGACAGCAGCTTCAAGAGGAAAGAAGAACACTGGAAACAGAAAGAGAACATTTGGAAGCATTGAAGGAGGAAGAACAAAAGAAAGAACAAGATGCTGTGGCAGCAAAGGCCATTCTCAATGAAGAAACGCAGAAGCTCCAAGAAGATAGGACATACCTGGACATAAGGATTCAAGAAGTGGAACAAGGCAATATGATACAGGAAGAATCGCTCAAACTAAAACAAGACAAACTTCAAACACAAATCAAAGATTTCCAAATCTCTACAGAACAGCTACAAGCTGAAAAACAACAAATGGAAATGAAAAAGCATGAACAAGATGATTTAAAAAAGCTGAATGAAATCAAACAGCAAGAACTAATGATGAGACAAAATGAACTAGAAACACAAATCAAAGAACTGGACAGCTCCACAGAAAAGCTGCAAGTCGAGAGACAACAGATGGAAGAGCAAAGGAAGGAATTAGATGTTGCTATGAACATAATGAACAAAGAAAGACAGCAGCTTCAAGAGGAAAGAAGAACACTGGAAACAGAAAGAGAACATTTGGAAGCATTGAAGGAGGAAGTACAAAAGAAAGAACAAGATGCTGTGGCAGCAAAGGCCATTCTCAATGAAGAAACGCAGAAGCTCCAAGAAGATAGGACATACCTGGAAATAAGGATTCAAGAAGTGGAACAAGGCAATATGATACAGGAAGAATCGCTCAAACTAAAACAAGACAAACTTCAAACACAAATCAAAGATTTCCAAATCTCTACAGAACAGCTACAAGCTGAAAAACAACAAATGGAAATGAAAAAGCATGAACAAGACGATCTAAAAAAGCTGAATGAAATCAAACAGCAAGAACTAATGATGAGACAAAATGAACTAGAAACACAAATCAAACAACTGGACAGCTCCACAGAAAAGCTGCAAGTCGAGAGACAACAGATGGAAGAGCAAAGGAAGGAATTAGATGTTGCTAAGAAGATAATGAACAAAGAAAGACAGCAGCTTCAAGAGGAAAGAAGAACACTGGAAACAGAAAGAGAACATTTGGAAGCATTGAAGGAGGAAGTACAAAAGAAAGAACAAGATGCTGTGGCAGCAAAGGCCATTCTCAATGAAGAAATGCAGAAGCTCCAAGAAGATAGGACATACCTGGAAATAAGGATTCAAGAAGTGGAACAAGGCAATATGACACAGGAAGAATCGCTCAAACTAAAACAAGACAAACTTCAAACACAAATCAAAGATGTCCAAATCTCTACAGAACAGCTACAAGCTGAAAAACAACAAATGGAAATGAAAAAGCATGAACAAGACGATCTAAAAAAGCTGAATGAAATCAAACAGCAAGAACTAATGATGAGACAAAATGAACTAGAAACACAAATCAAAAAACTGGACAGCTCCACAGAAAAGCTGCAAGTCGAGAGACAACAGATGGAAGAGCAAAGGAAGGAATTAGATATTGCTACGAACATAATGAACAAAGAAAGACAGCAGCTTCAAGAGGAAAGAAGAACACTGGAAACAGAAAGAGAACATTTGGAAGCATTGAAGGAGGAAGTACAAAAGAAAGAACAAGATGCTGTGGCAGCAAAGGCCATTCTCAATGAAGAAACGCAGAAGCTCCAAGAAGATAGGACATACCTGGAAATAAGGATTCAAGAAGTGGAACAAGGCAATATGATACAGGAAGAATCGCTCAAACTAAAACAAGACAAACTTCAAACACAAATCAAAGATGTCCAAATCTCTACAGAACAGCTACAAGCTGAAAAACAACAAATGGAAATGAAAAAGCATGAACAAGACGATCTAAAAAAGCTGAATGAAATCAAACAGCAAGAACTAATGATGAGACAAAATGAACTAGAAACACAAATCAAAGAACTGGACAGCTCCACAGAAAAGCTGCAAGTCGAGAGACAACAGATGGAAGAGCAAAGGAAGGAATTAGATGTTGCTACGAACATAATGAACAAAGAAAGACAGCAGCTTCAAGAGGAAAGAAGAACACTGGAAACAGAAAGAGAACATTTGGAAGCATTGAAGGAGGAAGTACAAAAGAAAGAACAAGATGCTGTGGCAGCAAAGGCCATTCTCAATGAAGAAATGCAGAAGCTCCAAGAAGATAGGACATACCTGGAAATAAGGATTCAAGAAGTGGAACAAGGCAATATGATACAGGAAGAATCGCTCAAACTAAAACAAGACAAACTTCAAACACAAATCAAAGATGTCCAAATCTCTACAGAACAGCTACAAGCTGAAAAACAACAAATGGAAATGAAAAAGCATGAACAAGACGATCTAAAAAAGCTGAATGAAATCAAACAGCAAGAACTAATGATGAGACAAAATGAACTAGAAACACAAATCAAAGAACTGGACAGCTCCACAGAAAAGCTGCAAGTCGAGAGACAACAGATGGAAGAGCAAAGGAAGGAATTAGATATTGCTACGAACATAATGAACAAAGAAAGACAGCAGCTTCAAGAGGAAAGAAGAACACTGGAAACAGAAAGAGAACATTTGGAAGCATTGAAGGAGGAAGTACAAAAGAAAGAACAAGATGCTGTGGCAGCAAAGGCCATTCTCAATGAAGAAACGCAGAAGCTCCAAGAAGATAGGACATACCTGGAAATAAGGATTCAAGAAGTGGAACAAGGCAATATGATACAGGAAGAATCGCTCAAACTAAAACAAGACAAACTTCAAACACAAATCAAAGATTTCCAAATCTCTACAGAACAGCTACAAGCTGAAAAACAACAAATGGAAGAGGTAAAGACGGATACAGAGAAAAGAAAACATGAGTCTGACGTTGCTATGAAAAGGATCAGTGAAGAGAAACAACAGCTTCAAGAGGAAAAGAGAGCATTGCAAACTGAAAAGGAACATTTGCAAGTATTAAAGGATGAAGTAACAATAAAAAAACAAGATGTTGCAGCCACAATGTCCCTTCTCAATGAAGAAAAACAGAATATTCATGAAGAGACGACAGATCTGGAAAGGAAAACACAGGAAATCGAACAAGATCATTGGACACGACAAGACAAACTCAAACTGGAGCAGAGACAAAAGGAACTAGTGAAACAAATGAAAGATCTCCACAGCTCGATGGAACACCTAAGAGCAGAGAAAGAAAAAGTGGAAAAACTGAGAAAAGATCTGGACAAAAAACAAGAAGAGATTCAGGCTGCAATGAGACTCATCCATGAAGACAAACAGCATCTTCAGGAAAACTGGGCACAATTTCACACTAAAGGAGAGCAACTGGACGGATTACTTAAAGAATTCAATAGAAAAACTGAAGAGACTGCAGTTAGCAATGAGAAACTGTGGACAGAGCAGGAAATGAAAAAGCATGAACAAGACGATCTAAAAAAGCGGAATGAAATCAAACAGCAAGAACTAATGATGAGACAAAATGAACTAGAAACACAAATCAAAGAACTGGACAGCTCCACAGAAAAGCTGCAAGTCGAGAGACAACAGATGGAAGAGCAAAGGAAGGAATTAGATGTTGCTACGAACATAATGAACAAAGAAAGACAGCAGCTTCAAGAGGAAAGAAGAACACTGGAAACAGAAAGAGAACATTTGGAAGCATTGAAGGAGGAAGTACAAAAGAAAGAACAAGATGCTATGGCAGCAAAGGCCATTCTCAATGAAGAAACGCAGAAGCTCCAAGAAGATAGGACATACCTGGAAATAAGGATTCAAGAAGTGGAACAAGGCAATATGATACAGGAAGAATCGCTCAAACTAAAACAAGACAAACTTCAAACACAAATCAAAGATGTCCAAATCTCTACAGAACAGCTACAAGCTGAAAAACAACAAATGGAAATGAAAAAGCATGAACAAGACGATCTAAAAAAGCTGAATGAAATCAAACAGCAAGAACTAATGATGAGACAAAATGAACTAGAAACACAAATCAAAGAACTGGACAGCTCCACAGAAAAGCTGCAAGTCGAGAGACAACAGATGGAAGAGCAAAGGAAGGAATTAGATATTGCTACGAACATAATGAACAAAGAAAGACAGCAGCTTCAAGAGGAAAGAAGAACACTGGAAACAGAAAGAGAACATTTGGAAGCATTGAAGGAGGAAGTACAAAAGAAAGAACAAGATGCTGTGGCAGCAAAGGCCATTCTCAATGAAGAAACGCAGAAGCTCCAAGAAGATAGGACATACCTGGAAATAAGGATTCAAGAAGTGGAACAAGGCAATATGATACAGGAAGAATCGCTCAAACTAAAACAAGACAAACTTCAAACACAAATCAAAGATTTCCAAATCTCTACAGAACAGCTACAAGCTGAAAAACAACAAATGGAAGAGGTAAAGACGGATACAGAGAAAAGAAAACATGAGTCTGACGTTGCTATGAAAATGATCAGTGAAGAGAAACAACAGCTTCAAGAGGAAAAGAGAGCATTGCAAACTGAAAAGGAACATTTGCAAGTATTAAAGGATGAAGTAACAATAAAAAAACAAGATGTTGCAGCCACAATGTCCCTTCTCAATGAAGAAAAACAGAATCTTCATGAAGAGAGGACAGATCTGGAAAGGAAAACACAGGAAATCGAACAAGATCATTGGACACGACAAGACAAACTCAAACTGGAGCAGAGACAAAAGGAACTAGTGAAACAAATGAAAGATCTCCACAGCTCGATGGAACACCTAAGAGCAGAGAAAGAACAAGTGGAAAAACTGAGAAAAGATCTGGACAGAAAACAAGAAGAGATTCAGGCTGCAATGAGACTCATCCATGAAGACAAACAGCATCTTCAGGAAAACTGGGCACAATTTCAAACTAAAGGAGAGCAACTGGACGGATTACTTAAAGAATTCAATAGAAAAACTGAAGAGACTGCAGTTAGCAATGAGAAACTGTGGACAGAGCAGGAAATGAAAAAGCATGAACAAGACGATCTAAAAAAGCGGAATGAAATCAAACAGCAAGAACTAATGATGAGACAAAATGAACTAGAAACACAAATCAAAGAACTGGACAGCTCCACAGAAAAGCTGCAAGTCGAGAGACAACAGATGGAAGAGCAAAGGAAGGAATTAGATGTTGCTACGAACATAATGAACAAAGAAAGACAGCAGCTTCAAGAGGAAAGAAGAACACTGGAAACAGAAAGAGAACATTTGGAAGCATTGAAGGAGAAAGTACAAAAGAAAGAACAAGATGCTGTGGCAGCAAAGGCCATTCTCAATGAAGAAACGCAGAAGCTCCAAGAAGATAGGACATATCTGGAAATAAGGATTCAAGAAGTGGAACAAGGCAATATGATACAGGAAGAATCGCTCAAACTAAAACAAGACAAACTTCAAACACAAATCAAAGATGTCCAAATCTCTACAGAACAGCTACAAGCTGAAAAACAACAAATGGAAATGAAAAAGCATGAACAAGACGATCTAAAAAAGCTGAATGAAATCAAACAGCAAGAACTAATGATGAGACAAAATGAACTAGAAACACAAATCAAAGAACTGGACAGCTCCACAGAAAAGCTGCAAGTCGAGAGACAACAGATGAAAGAGCAAAGGCAGGAATTAGATGTTGCTACGAACATAATGAACAAAGAAAGACAGCAGCTTCAAGAGGAAAGAAGAACACTGGAAACAGAAAGAGAACATTTGGAAGCATTGAAGGAGGAAGTACAAAAGAAAGAACAAGATGCTGTGGCAGCAAAGGCCATTCTCAATGAAGAAATGCAGAAGCTCCAAGAAGATAGGACATACCTGGAAATAAGGATTCAAGAAGTGGAACAAGGCAATATGATACAGGAAGAATCGCTCAAACTAAAACAAGACAAACTTCAAACACAAATCAAAGATGTCCAAATCTCTACAGAACAGCTACAAGCTGAAAAACAACAAATGGAAATGAAAAAGCATGAACAAGACGATCTAAAAAAGCTGAATGAAATTAAACAGCAAGAACTAATGATGAGACAAAATGAACTAGAAACACAAATCAAAGAACTGGACAGCTCCACAGAAAAGCTGCAAGTCGAGAGACAACAGATGGAAGAGCAAAGGAAGGAATTAGATATTGCTACGAACATAATGAACAAAGAAAGACAGCAGCTTCAAGAGGAAAGAAGAACAATGGAAACAGAAAGAGAACATTTGGAAGCATTGAAGGAGGAAGAACAAAAGAAAGAACAAGATGCTATGGCAGCAAAGGCCATTCTCAATGAAGAAACGCAGAAGCTCCAAGAAGATAGGACATACCTGGAAATAAGGATTCAAGAAGTGGAACAAGGCAATATGATACAGGAAGAATCGCTCAAACTAAAACAAGACAAACTTCAAACACAAATCAAAGATGTCCAAATCTCTACAGAACAGCTACAAGCTGAAAAACAACAAATGGAAATGAAAAAGCATGAACAAGACGATCTAAAAAAGCTGAATGAAATCAAACAGCAAGAACTAATGATGAGACAAAATGAACTAGAAACACAAATCAAAGAACTGGACAGCTCCACAGAAAAGCTGCAAGTCGAGAGACAACAGATGGAAGAGCAAAGGAAGGAATTAGATGTTGCTACGAACATAATGAACAAAGAAAGACAGCAGCTTCAAGAGGAAAGAAGAACACTGGAAACAGAAAGAGAACATTTGGAAGCATTGAAGGAGGAAGTACAAAAGAAAGAACAAGATGCTGTGGCAGCAAAGGCCATTCTCAATGAAGAAATGCAGAAGCTCCAAGAAGATAGGACATACCTGGAAATAAGGATTCCAGAAGTGGAACAAGGCAATATGATACAGGAAGAATCGCTCAAACTAAAACAAGACAAACTTCAAACACAAATCAAAGATGTCCAAATCTCTACAGAACAGCTACAAGCTGAAAAACAACAAATGGAAATGAAAAAGCATGAACAAGACGATCTAAAAAAGCTGAATGAAATCAAACAGCAAGAACTAATGATGAGACAAAATGAACTAGAAACACAAATCAAAGAACTGGACAGCTCCACAGAAAAGCTGCAAGTCGAGAGACAACAGATGGAAGAGCAAAGGAAGGAATTAGATATTGCTACGAACATAATGAACAAAGAAAGACAGCAGCTTCAAGAGGAAAGAAGAACACTGGAAACAGAAAGAGAACATTTGGAAGCATTGAAGGAGGAAGTACAAAAGAAAGAACAAGATGCTGTGGCAGCAAAGGCCATTCTCAATGAAGAAACGCAGAAGCTCCAAGAAGATAGGACATACCTGGAAATAAGGATTCAAGAAGTGGAACAAGGCAATATGATACAGGAAGAATCGCTCAAACTAAAACAAGACAAACTTCAAACACAAATCAAAGATTTCCAAATCTCTACAGAACAGCTACAAGCTGAAAAACAACAATTGGAAGAGGTAAAGACGGATACAGAGAAAAGAAAACATGAGTCTGAGGTTGCTATGAAAATGATCAGTGAAGAGAAACAACAGCTTCAAGAGGAAAAGAGAGCATTGCAAACTGAAAAGGAACATTTGAAAGTATTAAAGGATGAAGTAACAATAAAAGAACAAGATGTGGCAGCCACAATGGCCCTTCTCAATGAAGAAAAACAGAATCTTCATGAAAAGAGGACAGATCTGGAAAGGAAAACACAGGAAATGGAACAAGATCATTGGACACGACAAGACAAACTCAAACTGGAGCAGAGACAAAAGGAACTAGAGAAACAAATGAAAGATCTCCACAGCTCGATGGAACATCTGAGAGCAGAGAAAGAACAAGTGGAAAAACTGAGCAAAGACCTGGACAGAAAACAAGAAGAGATTCAGGCTGCAATGAGACTCATCCATGAAGACAAACAGCATCTTCAGGAAAACTGGGCACAATTTCAAACTAAAGGAGAGCAACTGGACGGATTACTTAAAGAATTCAATAGAAAAACTGAAGAGACTGCAGTTAGCAATGAGAAACTGTGGACAGAGCGGGAAATGAAAAAGCATGAACAAGACGATCTAAAAAAGCTGAATGAAATCAAACAGCAAGAACTAATGATGAGACAAAATGAACTAGAAACACAAATCAAACAACTGGACAGCTCCACAGAAAAGCTGCAAGTCGAGAGACAACAGATGGAAGAGCAAAGGAAGGAATTAGATGTTGCTACGAACATAATGAACAAAGAAAGACAGCAGCTTCAAGAGGAAAGAAGAACACTGGAAACAGAAAGAGAACATTTGGAAGCATTGAAGGAGGAAGTACAAAAGAAAGAACAAGATGCTGTGGCAGCAAAGGCCATTCTCAATGAAGAAATGCAGAAGCTCCAAGAAGATAGGAAATACCTGGAAATAAGGATTCAAGAAGTGGAACAAGGCAATATGATACAGGAAGAATCGCTCAAACTAAAACAAGACAAACTTCAAACACAAATCAAAGATTTCCAAATCTCTACAGAACAGCTACAAGCTGAAAAACAACGAATCGAAGAGGTAAAGAAGGAGTCAGAGAAAAGAAAACATGAGTCTGAGGTTGCTATGAAAATGATCAGTGAAGTGAAACAACAGATTCAAGAGGAAAAGAGAGCATTGCAAACTGAAAAGGAACATTTGCAAGTATTAAAGGATGAAGTAACCATAAAAGAACAAGATGTTGCAGCCACAATGGCCCTTCTCAATGAAGAAAAACAGAATCTTCATGAAGAGAGGACAGATCTGGAAAGGAAAACACAGGAAATGGAACAAGATCATTGGACACGACAAGACAAACTCAAAATGGAGCAGAGACAAAACGAACTAGAGAAACAAATGAAAGATCTCCACAGCTCGATGGAACACCTGAGAGCAGAGAAAGAACAAGTGGAAGAACTGAAAAAAGACCTGGACATAAAACAAGAAGAGATTCAGGAAATTAAAAAGCATGAACAAGACGATCTAAAAAAGCTGAATGAAATCAAACAGCATGAACTAATGATGAAACAAAATGAACTAGAAACACAAATCAAAGAACTGGACAGCTCCATAGAAAAGCTGCAAGTCGAGAGACAACAGATGGAAGAGCAAAGGAAGGAATTTGATGTTGCTACGAACATAATGAACAAAGAAAGACAGCAGCTTCAGGAGGAAAGAAGAACACAGAAAACAGAAAGAGAATATTTGGAAGCATTGAAGGAGGAAGTACATAAGAAAGAACAAGAGGCTATGACTGTAATTTCCCTTCTCAGTGAAGAAAAAGAGAAACTCCAAAAACAGAGAAGAGACCTGGAAATAAAGAGTCAAGAAGTGGAACAACAGAGTAATAGTGTACGGGAAGAATCACTCAAACTAAAATTGAGACAAGATGAACTGGAGACACAAATGAAAGATCTGCAGAGCGTCACTGAACGCCTAAGGGCTGAGAGAGAACAAGAAGATGAACGGCGCAAAGACCTGGATAGAAAACAAGAAGAGACTCAAGCTGCAATGAGACTCCTCCATGAAGACAAACAGCAGCTTCAAGAAAACAGGACACAATCACAAATTGAACAAGAACAATTGGAAGTACTCATAAGGGAACTGTCTAGTAAAACTGAAGATTCTGCAACTAGTTTGACTCTCAGAGATACAGAACAAATGTGGACAAAACCAGCGATGACAACACAAGAAGAACATAAACAAGAAAAACTGAAACAAAAAGAAGAGGAGCGTCAGAGCAGAGCCAGAGATGAAGCTGAAGTTGGCTGTACAGAACTGGATACTGCCTGGGAGGACATCAGAGAGCAAAGACACCAGCTCAGTCTGATGAAAAACACTTTGGACATGGACAGGCAAAAGCTGAAAGAAGAACATGAACAGAGGGACTCCGAGGTGAACGCAAGACAAGAGCAGCTCCTGGCTCTGAGAGAGCAGCTGAGTCTCCTGAGAGGACTCCTCCAACACAAGACCAACGCATTGCAACTACACACACGGGACATGGACACACTGAGTCAGCGGCTCACAGCTCTGCAGAAGGACAGAGACAAGATGGACCACTGCACACAGCTGTTGGACAGATTGAAGAACAGCCTCAAAGACTTACTACCTTCCTTGATCGGACACAAGCACAAACTTCTGCTGGAGAAACAGCATGTGGACAAACGCAACACAGAAGTGAAGCAGCGGAGATACGGACTGGATCAAGAGAGGGACAAGATGGACAGAGAGAAAAAGGAGCTGCTGCAGATGAGGAATTATGTCCACACGGTCATGGACAAGTCAGAGAAACTTTTAAAAGACCTCAGAGGACACAAAGACATGCTCCAAAAGACAAAGACTGAACTTCTAAAGAAAACAGAAGAAGTTGACATGCTTACTGACGAAACAAAAAGAGAGAACCAGTGTGTGCAAGATATTGTAATTGATCTTAAAAGCAGAAAGGACACACTTGACAAGATGATTCATGTAAGTTTAACAAAAGAACAAAGCGTCAGTCCAGTCACCTCAGACGATAGTGCTCTGGTCCAAAAGACACAAGTAAAATCTGATTCAGACATAAAGGAACTACAGCTTGCTAACATCAAGACAGACCTAGCACAAGAAAAAGACAAATGTTTAGCTGAATGCAGACAAAGAGAAGAAGTGTTGATAAAGAGAGAAGATGAACTTGCAAGAAAAATGGCATCTGCAGAACAATTACGTATGCGCCTCAAACAACTGGCACAAATGAATTGTGCAGCTATGGTTAAAAAATTACAGCAACTGGAAGAAAACAATGACAAGGTTTTGAAATTGAACGTGAAGATGGAGCTTAACTGTGCACAGCTGGAAGGAGAGAAGAGCAGAATTAGATTCCACTCAACAAGGCTTCAAAGGGAAATAGAGAACCTCACTCATAATCCACCTAACGTCAGATATGTACAAGATGAAGCTAAAGCAACAATGACACCTAAAGGACAGACTATAGATAAAGCTACTGCAACTGAGCATGAAACAATGACACTTGACTATTGGAAAACTGCTGAGAGTTTACAAAAGCAAACCCAAGACATGGAAGCAGCAAAATATTTATTGGAAAACACCTTGGAAAAGGTAGAGAGAAATAAAAATGATCTCCGTTCGACTATTGATGAGATTAAGATGAAGAACATCCACCTTAAACAGAAGGCCGCTACTGTTCAGTCAAGCCAAGAGCATCTTAAAGCTATTAAAAATATGTTGCTAGTTAGCCGAAGTGTAGAAGCTCAAGAATTAGAAATCTTTGACAAGGATCTAGTTGAAGAACAGAGCAAATCCAATCCTGATAATATGGATTATACTGAGACAGGAAAAAAGCAAGCTAGTTCTGCTACAGAGCAGACAATATCAATGAAAAAGGACAATGTTGGAAGAGATCTATCCAGGCTCAAAGACATGCTGCAACATTTTATGAGAGTGTTGAATGAAAACATGCATAATATCACTAGCAAAAACCAACAAATGGAAAGGCAGATACTAGCTGTGCGCACTGCGTTGGAGGAAAAACTTTCAAAACTTAACATTCTAAAAGAGGAATTAACTAGTTACAGTAAGGCTGTTGAAATGGAAAAATCAGTTCTCGAGAATATCCTGTCCTCTAATAAAGAGAAAATTGGTACTAAATTTTTGGCTCTAGCGGAGTTAGAACAGGGCCATTTTGAAAAACTAAAGAATGAAAGGAAAGAACTTGATTTGCTTAGAGAGACAATCAACAAAGAGAAGGAATACTTGGAAGAACTAAAGTCAGACATACAGAAACAAAATGGAGTATTACTAAAGATAAAACAAGATTTGCAAGATGAAAGAGAGAAGCTAGAGATTAAGGAGGCAGAACAACTGAAAAGAGAAGACAATTTTCAGAAAGATATGAATCTAATGAAGAAAAGCATTGTAGGTGAGAAGGAAATGCTTCAAAATCAAAAACGACAATTTGAAGTTGAAATGTCTGAGTTAAGATCTCAAGAAGATCAGCTCAGAGTGGCAGCAAAGTCTATGAGAGATCTCACCTTTAAATACAAACACCATTGTAAATTAGATGAAAATATTCAAAGAATTGAGTTAAAGCGTGAACACATACTTCAGCTAAGTAGAAATATGCAGGATAAATGTGAAGAGCTTAGAAAACTGAAATATAAAATTGGTTGTTATTATGATGCCACACGAAAGGGGAATCCACCACTAAAGAAGTGTAACAAGGGAATTCAAACAGAGGCATTCGCCTGGGAGCAAAAGCAAGATGTAAAGCCAAGAGAAGGTTTAAAGGGATTTAACCAAAAGCAAGACAGAACAGGTCAGACTGACAAAGCTGATATGCAGTTAGAAATGACTAATCAGAACAACATAACCGACATATTGGCTGAAATAAAACAAAAAGAAGAGAAGGAACGGAATAGGAGGCATTTAAATGTATCTGCGTCACTGGAAAGGTTAGCTGTTTCTACTGATGATAAAATGTCAAAAAAATACTATCTGAGGCAGCTGTGGAAAGAAACAAGCAAAGAGCGCAAAGAGATTGATCAGATGAAGCAAAGGGGACAGCATCTCAAAAACAACCTTGAGACTAGAATAAAAAACATCAATAAGTTTCTGACGAGACCCTGGATACAACAGAAAAAAGAAACATTACTGTCAGACGAGTATAAGGCTGTGGGGGACAACATAACACAGCATTATCAAGAAAAGTCCAGTGACTTAGAGCAACTCCAACTCCGAATATTCAGTGAAACTCGGCCATTGAAAACTTGTGACAAAGCAAACCAAACATCAGAAATGGAGTCCGTCACAGAGGAAGCGCAGGTAACCCAAGGAACCTCCACCAGTGACGATGCAGAAGCACATGCGGATACATCCTCTGGACTCCTCTGCCACATCCAACACTACTGCTACAGCTGCTGCTGCCACTGCTGCGTCTGCTGTCAAGAAGGAAGTCCTGAAAATAACAATAATAATAAACAAACCCAGGGCTAATGTTAGTGCATATTGTTTTTAATATACAGTACTTATTATTTGTGTGGGCATTTTGCTAACCTGCTATGAGAGCTTGTAATTTTATGTGATTCCTTTTGTTTATAAGCCGTTTTGAAATTCAACATACTGGTGTTTTAATGCTTATGAAATACTATATAATTGTAACAAATCCTGAGAACTAAGAGTGGGAAAAATATGTGTGAGTATAAAGGCTTAATAAAGGCATATAGAAACAAGCAGTTTATTGTTGTTATCTGTTATCATGAAAAGAGGCCACTTGAATACAATAGCCAAATAAAGTTAGCCCAATCATAAGGAGATAATGTTATGTTGTAAGTAACAATACGGAAATAAACCCACCCACCTTATCTTACCTTTAAGGTTACTTTCTTAATTTTGCACGTCTCTGGCCGGTGATGTGGGCAGTTAGAGGATGAACAGGCATTAGAAGAAAAGTATTTTTAGGGAACAAAATCAATTGCAAAGTAATTAATTGATTCGGTGGACACAACTGCGCAGGAAAACACTAGGCAGGACTGCGACATCAATAGTCAGTAGAGTTCAAGCACCGGTGACTTGAATTAAAAACTGAGGTACTTAATTTGCGCCACTAAAGCAAACTGCTTCTTCACCAAATGAAGGAAACAAAAAATATGTTTACTTTTCAACTCTAACATATTCGAGGGGTGACAGTGCCACCTACTGGATTACATTTAATATAACTTTACTAAAGCAATTCAAGCAGGCAATTACTACAAAATAAAAAGAAACAAGACTCCTCAAAATGTGGAAGAAACCTTGCATAGTAGATTTTTTTATTACATGATTACAGTGATGGAGATGTGAGCTTGACATAGAATAATTGCTATTCGTTCCTGTTTAACAGCCAGAAAAGAAAACATTCACAAATGTGGTCCAGAGCAGATTTATTGTTAGTCTATAAAGCACTTCAGGGCATGACGGATAATCAATTTTTTGTTGTAAAATGTTGTGTGTCTTCAGTTGTTTTCTACTGCAACAATTAATATTGAATTATCTATTGTATAAAATTACATAATAGTATACCACTGTATTATGTAAACGCAAGAACACACACGAAGCAAACATCCCCTCTGCGGTTACTTCAGACATTCAAAGTATCCTAATTCAATTAAGAAAAGTCGTAATGCATATGCGTACATTACATATGAAGACAGTATATCATCACGTTTGTATATGATCGTCAATAGAAAACATCCATTCAGTAATTATAGACTACACTACTGTGTGCAATGTGTCCATGGTGGTGTTTTTATTTTCAGTGACAACCTTGCTTTCGCTGGTCACACCCATTCTTGTCTGTGCGGTAGTAGTCAAAAAGCAACATGTACAGTAGGTCCAGCAGAAAGTTACAAACACAACTATATAATACGCCCTGTTTGAACGGATCTATATTTATGCTTATTATTTACAAGAAATTGTGGCAAAATACAAAATGAGCCAAGAACAACAATTCGTATCGCGTATTGAGTCTAAAAGCAATGTAAAAATGATCAGGATGAATCTATACAGGTAAATGACCACAGTATAGATTCATGATTTTAAATGGTTATGCCAAAGCAGTTGCACACAGTCACACCAGATCAACTATATTACAATAGTGGATATACACTTTTTATAACTGCCAACTGTATGTTGCTGAAATTATGACCACCTCATACGGTACAAGTAGGAAAATATATCACATCAACGTCATTATAACCTAACAGTCAGAATAAACCCAATCATATGTATTAGCTTGATTAACAAGTTTAAGAGCTGCATTTCTTGACTTCTGCAAGCCAAACTAGAGAAAATAATCATTATGTGTGGAGCTCTCTGGCAACATGGTGAGGTCGCTCAAGTCTTTGTCAGTAACTGCTGATCTACAGGCCTGCACTGAGTCCAAATGCTGCAGAGAGGAGGGCAGTGGGCTGGCGTGCTACGAACCCTCTGTTTCTGGCGAAGGGGCAAACAGAGGCGAGGGTGGGGATGTCCCGTCGTCAATGTTGCGCAAAGATATTACACTGGGTAATGCATTAGTGGTTGCCTGATATGAGTTTTTCTCATCATTCTCATCTTTGCTTTTGTTAGTGGGAGTGCTAAGTGCTTGGAGTTGGTTCATATCCAGCTCAGGGTAGGATCCCGACTGATTCATGGCTCGGACTAGCTTCTCAAGACCCTGTATGCTTTCGATCGATCCAGATTGACTAGCCTGCGCCGCTTGACATAGGTACTCCGTGTGCTGACGCAGCTGAGCGATCTCCCTCTCTGTAGCGGCGTTCTGTTTTAAAAGCTCCTTGGTGCGGAGTGTTATGGCCAGCAGGCCCGACTGGTTCAGAATCTCAGCAGTGTTGTGAAAGCGCCGTTGCCTCATAGATGTGCTGTCTGGGGCAGGGCGATAAGGGCTTTGTGCGACTGAGGATGAAGGTGAAGAAGAGGGGGGAGAGGAAGAGGTTGTAGAGTCAGAGGAGTAGGGAGGAGAGGGAGTTTGTGTGCTGGAAACAGATGGAGAACTGATGTTATCTGAGCTGGAACTCTGATGGGAGGGACGGCCTTTGCTTTGGGACGCCTGCCCTGTTGCGGGCCGGTGAGAAGTGCTGGATCTGCTCTTGTGCTGCGAATGCACTCTGACATCTCTCTGTTGCTGATGGAGCTTGAGAAGGTGCGTCGTGGTAGAAACAGCTTCCCTCTTCTCTTCCTCGGTACATACTCTTTTGCTTTGACTTTGGCCTTCGCCCCCACCTTCCTTCACACCAGCAGCACGTGTGCTACCCTTGCTCTCGTGGCCTTCCTTCCTTGGATGAGGTGCGATGCGGGGGTACGAATTCAGAATGGGCAGGTAGGAATTCTTATGTGGCTGGTTGCTGCGGCCCGTAGGTTTCTTGACATGGTTTTTGGGCGAGGCGATGGACGTGGATGTGGGGGCAGCTATGGCTGGTTGCTGGATGAGGAGGAGTTGGGTGGATCCTTTGGCGCTGGTGAGGTCGTGCCAAGCCCCGCCCCAGGCCAGGGGGCTGTGCATACGTTGCTCTGTTCTCGACTGTATCACAAGGTTGTAAGCCGAAGGTTTGGACCATGAGCAGAAAAGAAAGAGCAAAACAGTGGGAGAAGGTTAAAGTCACAAAGAGGTAACATCTGACCGTAAAGCTGGTATTGATATTTAATAACATATACAACGAATCTTCAAGTCAATTATACAATCTGGAAAATGCACCAAATTGAGGCGTAGCAGTAAGAAGTACAAATGGTGCAAATAGTTCATGTAATGCTTATAAATCGACAGTGTGTGTATTAAGCGCAGTAGACTATGTCAAACAGTGTCCGCTGCACTAAAATGAGACACATGCTGGGAAAGTGTGAGCATCTAAATCTATCTCTTTCATTAAAGTGCTATATTTTGCAACCAATGGAAACAACCTTTTGCAGCAACATTAACTTCATTATGTAAGAGTTATAGCATTATTTACGTTGTAGTTTCACCTTGAAGCAGAAAAAAGGACCTTAAACAGATCACAATTCGTGGCATATTTTGATATTAAGTATGTGCTGTGTGTGTGTGATTTTGCCACGTGTGAAGGGGGGCGCTGTAACTTATTAGCTCACCGGCTTGACCATCATGTTTTTGATGACATAAACAGGGGTCATCTCTTTATATGGAGGCATGCTGTTGGTGGCAGCGTACACATTGTTGTTGCTGCTGCTGCTGTTGGTGCTCTGCCTGTGAGGCTCGCTCACGCTGCTGCGCTGGTCGTCCACATCAGCGTGCAATGAGTCGGAACCAGCCTCTGAACAACATAAGAGCACAAGTGGGCAGAAAAGTGTGAAGGAACGCCAAGGTCCACGGGCAAAAAAAACCACACCGGGATAAATGCCTTACCTGAATAGCCCGAGTCCTTTTCAGAGTCCTTCTCGGAGTCACAGCGCAGCATGCAGTTGGTCATGTTAGCCATCCCCGTCTGCTCGCGGTGAGCGCCACTTTGGGATGCCCGCAGTGTCGCACTGTTACTCTTATCTTTGGCATTTTTTGAGGTGCCACGGGCAGCCCCAAAATGCCCCTGTTCCTTAGGCATTTCAGACCTTTGACAACAAACATAATTACACCCAGATGAAAATAACATAATAACTCACTTTGATTAGATAACACCTTTTACAATTACCACCCCCAACTTCACAGCTCTATTGCTATACAACCACACCAAGTCCTACGCATAGGTCCAAGGCGATGAAGTATAAGGATTGTTTCCACCCTCAAAATGGCGTCCATTTTTGTGTTATGGAGCACTTTTGTGGACACTCAGTCACTTTACGATTTCCAGCTTTATACCCATTTAGCCCCACAGTAGTCGTGAGCTCCATTTGCAGCCACAGCAGCTGCACTGGGGCAGACTGATGGAAGCAGGGTTGCCAGGGTGCCTACGTGGTTCCTCAGCACACTACAAACCCCACACAGTCACAAAAACACATGGCAAGGAGGGTGAAGGGAAGTTTGTCCCCCATGCACATGAGATGCTATTTCAATGAGATATATTGAAATAAATTCAGCTCCACCTAGAAGACTCAGTTCATATGTTCGTCAGAAAGTACTCGGATCAATATAGTCAACATGTGTGTTATTTCGCTTGAATAGGTTGGTGTCACTCTCACAAATGTTTTTTTTTTTTTAGCTAATAGTAGTATTGTTGAAAAATAAATAGCATTACTGTGGTTCTTGTGAAGTATGGAAATACTTTAACTCATAGTTTATACATCCAAGCTTAGGGGACAGCAGACTATAAGAAAGGAATGTGACCATCACTCAAAAGAAAACATGTAGGCCTAATAACAACTTGATTGTATTATGGCTATTACAAAGAATGTTGGATTAATACAAGTAAACTTTACGGGCCAACAACTTCATTGCATAAAGGCTTAGACCGTTCAGATCATTATTAGTACACGTAGAGCAGACACATCTGATGGCAGGAAACACGAAACTCGTGTGTAAACAGCCAAGCACATGGATGAGGGTTGAGGAACAGCGGCTGAACTTGATAAGATGCTCCCTGGCAGCGCTCCACTGTCCCGCCCCTAACACTGTTATGTAATACACTGCTGCGCCGCTCTATTAAAAAATAAGCCTTCTGGAAATGGCACCAATCCATACAATGTATATATGGATACAATTCAAAGCATGCTCAAAAACTCTTAAAAGAAGACTGAGAAAATAACTTTTGAAAAGGGTCTTACCTGCCCGTGTTTTATCTGGTGGAGAGGAAGACTCGTTCACTGTGGGTACCAGGAAAACATGGCATCTCTACTGTTAGGAGGGCAAAAGCTTCCTCCACTTTTGAGTGTTATTCATCCATGTTGCAGTCCCGACACTGTACCGGAAGTGGTGAAAGTCTTTTTTAGCGTTAGGAGAAAAAAAGCGAACAAACGCTAAGTGGCGGCATAGCAAAGCTGCAGTTCACAGCAGAGTCCAGCTGATTGCCAGTGTGGATCATGTACTGAAAGCGTCCATGATGTTCATTTGCCTAGTCCCGCCCACGCGCAGTAAATATTCATGACTCCGCGTTGACGCACGCCGAACCGTTTGGCCAATCCCGTGGCGCAACACGTGTATGGGAGGTGACGCTCGAGAGTCCACGTGCGGGGGGAAATGCACTTACGGCAAGTATGTTCAGCGATACCGTCCTTAAAAAAACAAATACGCGGTCGTGACACTCGAAGGCAGGACTTAAGGACTACTTTTTTGTTTTTTACTGTATGGCAGCATGCAATTGTCTACACTATGCATTACAATGGGCTATTATTATTATTATTATTATTATTTGAGGGGGGAAAAGGTTCCAGTATAAAGCAAAATCTGTGGGGGTAATAGTTGGATTTAGTCTAAAGTGTGTAGGGTCATTGCATTGAAAATAAAGTTGAAGGCATTAAAGTCCTCGTGTTGAGCGCCTATTTAATAAAATATTTGTGAAAAGGGCTGTGTGGGAAAGATTCTTAGCCTATAACACGCGTTTTTTTTTTTTTACCATGTTGATTCAGAAATAACCTCACTTATTTTATCCAACGCCAACAACTGCGGGGACAGTGTAAAATGTGTGCGGCTACATGTGATGTGGAGCTTGGGTCGGTACTTGGGAGGGAGGGAGGCGGGGTCGCTCGCTTGTACACCGGTAGACGGCACATGTTCCCCGATGGAGGGGCTGTGAAGAGCACCGTGAGCGCGTAGGGAGAGAGTACGCGGCGAACCAGACCGTCTGATAAACACAGGCGGAAAAAAAGAACAGTTGCCCCGCTTGCGTAATAGTGCCTTTTTCTGTTCTGTCCTCTGAACATGGGGCCACGTCACTGCATCCAGTCACTGAGAGTTTGCATTAACCAGAGTCTATAAAGGAAACTAACAGACTTAAAATAACACAAGTTGACAGCCAAAAAATGGTCAGGGGTTTCTCAACTGATTTAGACTAATTGTGGTGTTCTGAGTCCGAATATCAGGTCAACTTTTTGAGATACAGCCATAGTGTTACGGATTACGTACGAATTCTGCTTATCAAATTTGATGGAGTAAATAAAAACTGAATGACTTTGGATACGTTGACTTTTATTTCTTGAGGAAAACGGAAAAAACGTCAAGGGTTTCTCAGCTGATGATCCGCAGAAATTTGTTTTTGACGCAAAATCGATTTTTAAAGCATTTCTGTAGCAAAAAATCCTGACCTGATTGAGCAAAATCAAGGTCATTTTCGGACTCAGAGCATCAAAATTATTCAGCTGGAAAACCCTGGACTATTTTCAAAAAATATTTTTTTGTTACCCAGTGTAATAGAACAAGGCCGTGGGAACCCAGGGTGCTGAGGGTGCTGCAGCACCCCCTGGTGGATAGTTTGCAAATTGCATGCAATATTATTAAATAGGAAATATGCAGAGAAAAAGTGGTTTTGGGGTAAACTTTATCCCTCAGCACCTCCTAATTAAAAGTTCTTCCCACGACTCTGTAATAGAATAGGTTAATGGCCCAACATAATGCTGTGCAGTGTTGGGGAAAATGATTTGAAAGTGTTACTGAATTCGGAATACTTTCCTTCAGATGTATTTTGTAACGTATTCCGTTACTTTGTCTAATCAGAGTAATACTTTTTGAATACTTTCACATTGATTGTCATTATATTTATGTATATATAGCCTATGGCGTGTATTACAAAAATCAAGACTACGATTATTGGAACACCATTTATAAACTCAATTACTAGTAATTGGGAAATCAAAATCTCTCTTGGCAAATGGAGCAGCAGATCCCAGCGCATCATGTGACACACACGTGCAGTGTATAAACGGTGGCATAAGGCGCTTTAAATCTTTAATTTTATTTCAGGAGGAAAAACAGGTCAACATTAAAAGTTCTTTCTTAATAATGCTGTGCAATATGGAGCAAAAATCTAATTATTGAGTACTGTGATCTATTACCTTGATATTTGGAAAATAATTGTATTCTAAACACTCTCAAATTAAAGTGTAACTGTACCAGAATACAGTTACTCAAAATGAGTATTATAAATACACATATTTAGGTACTCCCCAACACTGATGCTGTGTTTCACATGGCATCGATAGCACAGAGCAACATGCATAGGCTGAAACCAAGAGGGTAAGGGCATGCAAAATCTTGTTGAATGCCTGCAGTTAGTAAATAGACAAAATAATCTTGTTCAACATGTATATGGCTAATATCAAATGTCTCCGGACCAATGATTGATGGATGTATAGGACAGTATGGCTTAGCCGATGTCTTCAATTTGCCCTTTACATTTATTAAACCTGATTTACTATTACAAAGACTATAATGGAATCGGGTTTTGTTCTTTAGTTGCATGAGACCAAAAGAAGCACTCATAAGTATGTAGTAATTTCTTTCTCTCATGGATTATCATGAATCAAGTTACTCGGTTTGCAAAGTTAGAGCCCTTTACAGACAAACATGACAGTTAAGCGTTATGAAGTAAAATGTGTATTCAATCATTGTCTTTCAGTTTTACATTCATAGACAAATAGAAACAAATGGATTGAATAAAATAATGTAACTGAAAAACATACATTTAATTCAACTGTTGTGAATTGTCCTTAATTGCAGATCATGTCTGAATAAGAACCAAGGAACAGGAAAGGGGATGGACAGCAAGTTGAAGTGTATCTAAAAACAGAAATGATTTCAACACAGTGAAGGCAATAGAGCCAGCGATCAATGGTACAGAGAACAAGTTTGCTGAAGCAGCCCGTGGTTTCTCACAGGGGCTTCAGCTTCAGCATAGCACCGGTACAATGGTGACCACATTGTCATTTACAGTATATCCAGTATTGCTAATCAATACAGTGCACCCAAACCTTGTTACTCTTTGTTGTGCCGCCATTTATAACAATTGGGGAAAAAGCGAATATGATAAAAAGACATCCTCACTAGTCACAATTGCACTCACAAAACCTATTAATGGGCCATGTTCATAATGTAGGCAAATGCAGCAAAAACACTGTAAAATGTCAAGTATTGCATTTCACTTTTAATAATCAAATACTGATAGTGCCTGCTTGGACTATGCAGTTATGCCAACTTCAATACAACGTTACAGGAGAATAGTGAAATGACACAAGACAATTGAGGGTCCTCATTTGAAAATGGTTGTTTAATAAACCTGTCAGAGTAGTTCACTACCATTTGTTCTGAAAGAAACCAGAAATCTATCATACTTCATGACTCAGCAGGTCATGTCTCACATGGTTGAAATGAGTTTTATCTCGTATACAGTATACAGCATGAGATGGCCTACACTGTGAACATGGTCTTACAACAAAATGAGGTCTGCTTTAGATCACTAAGTGCTTAATGAACCTCTTAAATCACATGGCTGGTGTTTCTCTCAAAGATCAAGAAAGATAGTGTCAGAATTAAAACCCTGTTTAAAAAAAATAACATACACCTTGTGTATTTAGCTTTTCCCCAAATCCATTATTATCAGTCACATTTTCAGATCTGTTACAGCGATCACATTCTGAGATGATTGAATTACTTCTCTGCTTACAATGATGTTCTGAAGGTGTTCATCTTGCATAACCATGTTCAGGTTCTTTTTTGTTGCTCCTGACAGTTACCAAACAAAACGGTGGAAAGGCACTAAAGCGAACCTTAACACTGTCACTCACTGCTTCAGTTGATGCCTCAAAACACGCACACACCAGCAACAAGACAGTCAAACTGCCTCCATCGTTCCTCCCTCATTAAAGAACCAGTCTACAGTGAAAAGTAAAAGCTAGTTGTGAAGAAGAGCACTTAACAGTGTATGGCATTCAGACCGGTGGTTTTACAGTCTGAAACAGCAGCGGTACCGAGCTACCAAGGGCGACCAGAAGGTGCTATTGCCAGAAGTTTGGACTGTGAAATGAAGATTTGCTGATTACTATGTGAGGTACTTTAGTCCAGTTTGATTCAGTATAACCATAATGTGGCAAGGCTTTGTCCGTAGTGTGGACTAACAGGCTTTGTATAAAATAATATGCCGCCAGCCTAGGCACTTTAATCTTGTCAGGACTAAAAGCCCGTTGGAGATTGTTGTCAGTTCATAGTTGCTAGCGACAAAGGCAGCTGACACGTGGCGCAAATGTCAGTGTGTGCGTGTGTGGTGCTGGTTCATCACTCTCTTATGCTAGCAGAGTAGGAGAACTGGGGGAAGTGTGCCTGTTGTCTGGGGTCCTCACAGTCCAGACTGAGTTCTGTAAAGATCAGAAACAAAGGGTCAGTCAGCGGGACGGCGTACAGACAGCTGCTGGACAGTCAGATGATACTCACGCTTGTCCGGGGGTGTGAGTGTGATGGTCTGCGCCGTGAACTCCTCGTCAAAGTACCGAGTGTCTGTCTCTGATGTCACTTGGGGTTTGAAAATTGGGGTGATCTAAGGGGAAGGTAAATGTTCAAATATTGGAAACATTGCAGAACAAATGCTGTACGATTCAGCAAATACTGATTTCTGTATCTTAAGGGAGAGTGGAGCAGTGGGTCTGGGGTTTGCCCTTCAACGAGAGAGAGTCCTCACCAAAGTTCATACCATCAAACAAGAAACTTCCATCTCTCTTGCTACAGCAGCGTTTTTTCCACATAGTTTTTCTGATTACATTTGTACATCTTTGCTGTGTTTTTTTGAGGTTCAGTGGATTTGTTTCTGCAGAGAGTCCGTACTAACCATGAAGGACCCAGGTTTTTTAAGAGTACACAGCTAGCTTATGAGCCAAAACATTTGAGATCGACAAATGTCTTCTTCTAAAACACTGGAGACACATTAAGAGCCCTCTCCACACCTGTAGCACAGTGGAGGCCTCACAAGAGACGCTACAGGAAACAAAAAAGGGACAAACGAGGAGGTATCAGGGCAAGACTCACAGCTAAGCCACGCATATCTTCTATCACTGCTATTGTTAATCCGCAATTCATCAGCTACGCTCGTTCCAGAAGATGGTGGAAGACTGTTGCGGAGGGAGCTGCGCAGGAGGAAGAGGAAGGAGGAGCCGACGAGTGCGGGACGCCATGCTCTGAAACAGGGACAAACCCTGGAGGCGGTGCACCGTTTCAGAGGAGCACTGAAGGCAGTACTCCGCTTTTCCCTACCTGCAAAAACGTGCTGGTCAGGTTGGCCCACAATGGCGGCGCGCCCAGTCGCTCAGGACTAACCCAACACCTGAACGCAATTTCGTTGTAAAATTGTACAATGACAAATAAAGAACTTATCTTGCATCTCTATGACACAACACCCCCCCATTACTCTCGGTCCTATATATTAAAATAAGACAGAGGAATGCTTGGTTAACGTTTTTAAGAAAATGGTTGGCCTCTGCTTTAATTATTTTTTGGAATTGCATATCGAACCACTTGCATCTCTTGTAAAAACCTTGCAGTGATCACCCTCAGAGGGATACAACAATAGTGCTGTATGTGTGCGATCAGCAAGGTTTGAACCACTGAACCCTTTGCATCACTGGCGCCACATACAACCGTTTTGTTTTTACCTTCTTCTGTTCAAGGTCCTGCCAGTTGATGGTAACGAAGAAAACATGACTCATGACTTCTTTGGCATCGTTAGGTCCTCCACCTAACCTGTGAGCCGCACATTGAAAACAATTAAAATGTTTCCGACTTTTGACTAAGTAAGACAGCCCTGTTAAGCCTACCTCTGTTTTGGGTCTTTCTTGAGTAGACCAGCAAGGAGGGATTTCGCCTCTGGGGACAGATTTCTGGGGAAGCGGATCTCCTCCATGAGGATAAGCTCGAACAGACGCTCATGATCACGGTTATAGAAAGGCAGACGACCACACATCATCTCATACATGACAACGCCGAGACCCCACCAGTCCACAGCACGGCCATAATCATTATCCTCCAGAACCTGCGCATACGCAATAAATCAAATTAAAAATTGCTCTGCAAGTTGGAAAACGTAAACACTATTTTCATTGTTAGGGCAGACACTGTACATGGTTTTCTACACTTTAATGCCCCCCCCAAAAATATGTTAAATGTCAAAAGCACCAAAAAAAATCTGTGCATATTGCATTTAAAATTTGAACTATTAAAACTATTATATTTCCAATGAACTTGGGCAGAAAAATGAAATGTCTTTTTTACCCCCAACCCAATTTAATGTTGTCTAATGACTTTTAGACCTTAATTTTGGCTAACACTAACTAGTGTTCTATGAATGTTTCACTGAAACTAGAATTGTAAAAAAAAAAATCTTTTGCATCATGTATTAAAAAGAGAAGTTAAAATGTGCCCAGTCTTCTCCAAAACTACTTAAAATTGTGAGGAATTGTGTAATAATCACTGTAATAAGCAGCTAGAACATTTACGCCTCACCTCAGGAGCGAGATACTCAGGAGTCCCACAGAAAGTCTTCATGGTTGCGTCAGATGTAATGCCCTCTTTACAAAGGCCAAAGTCTGTGATTTTGATGTGTCCATCTTTATCCAGCATTAGGTTTTCCAGCTGAAGGACGACAAATGACACTGTGATGCAAACACGGACTGGACTAGCCGCCAAATGTTGTCAGTTGTGATCATTCCTATGTTTAAACTATAAATTATTTTTAAAGGCTGTACAACCTCTGGACCCCTTAGTCCTTAAAATATCATAAAATGTAATTATATGAATTCATACAACAACAATTTTTATTTTTGCATAATAAAAGAACTTCGGTATGTCTAAATTCACATTATTAGTCATTAGACACACATTTTCATCTTTTTTTTCTTTTTCAAAACAATAGCAACAGAGAATAGTACAGAATAAATTAGTGATAAAAACACATTCCTATGTTGTCAAATAAACCAAAACGTAAATTAATCTATAGAATCAATAGGTCAAATTAGTAAATGGATACTCATGAGCACCTTCAGGTCGCGGTACACTACGTCCCGTGAGTGAAGATATTCCAGCGCTGATACAATCTCTGCGCCGTAGAAGCGAGCTCGATCCTCAGTGAAGACCCGCTCACGTGACAGATGAAAGAATAACTGAAAGTGGCAGATGGAGCCCGACACTCATTACTTTAAGACAATCTATTACCAGAGCATAAAGCGATTTCTATATGGAGAAACATTCAAGTGAGGCCATGTGACTGTCTTACCTCGCCGCCATTGGTGTATTCCATTACAAAACACAGCCTATCATGTGTTTGGAAGGCATATTTCAGTGTCTGTTGGAAAATGATAGTACAAATTTAACAGAAAACAGAAAATGACAGCCTCCCAAAGGGCATGTCTACAAGGAGCATCAGGAATCTGCACGTTATTGATGCAAAAATCATAAGTTTAAGGGCAAACTGTTATTGAGCCCCATCTTAAGTATGTATATTTACATTGTGGGAACAGCCAATTCTTGAAATCTTTGAATAAATGATAGTTAAGTCAAACAAGTCTGTGGTGAAGATGAAGAAATTATCAAATTTACACTTGGCACAGGCGTACTGATGACAGCAGAGACTAGCAGTGACCCAAGGACCATCCCCGTAAATGGCTGCTATTTTAGACAGCATGAGGCTTGAGGAGATTAAAATAAATAAACTATTTTGCTTAGTACTTACAGTGAGAAAAGGGTGGCATGTGTTTTGTAACACTCTGCTTTCTGTAACTGTGTGGGCGACCTCATCCTACAACAAAAACGTTTCTGATCAAATTAATTCTGTTGCAAACAAGAAACTTGGACAACTACCACGATAACGTACCTTGGCAATAATTACTTCTTTTCGCAATATTTTCATGGCGTAGTGTACTCCAGTGGACCTTTCCTTGACAAGAATAACTTTCCCAAATGTTCCCTTGCCAAGCAGCTTTAGATATTCAAAGTCAGACATGTTCTAAAGAAATACAAACACATACGTGAAAGGGTTGATTCAGGACAGTAAATATAAGAATATATCCACTATTGTAGACTGTCTATCCAAAGAGACCTCATCTTTGGTTTAATTAACATGTAAATCTGTAATGAACAGCATCTAAACATTACATATTAACTAACATAAATGCAGTACATTTACACAATAGCTAACTTGGTATAGTTCTTGTCTAAATATATCTTACCACTTTGTTGCGGCTCTTGGACATGGCCACCTCCATCTCTTCCAAAGTGGACTCGGTCGGTGAGCCAAATACTTCCATTGGCTCCTCCTCTTCCTCCTCGCGCATCTTCAGACTGTTGGCCACGGACTGAATCGCTCGCATCCATTCCTCCCTGATAGTCAAGACATTCATAAAAATGAGAGATTAAAATTCTCTCAGTCCCAAATGTTTCCTAAATGTTTATGGCCTGCACTAACCTCTCCTCATTAGTGTCCACGTGAAAGGTCCGTTCAATGAAGGTGGTCCACTGCAGGCAGCGGATAACAAACGTATTTGGCTTGGGTCTTTCAGTCTTCATCAACTGACACTCTGCAGGAGCAATAAATACACGGACTTTGTTCTTTCTCATCGTGGCATAATAATGATGGTCAAATAAATAAACAATACTAACGTGCTACTGAGAAGTTGTTGAGGGGTGGAGAACTCTGATCATTGAGGTCTGGTTTTTCTTTGTAGCCGATAAAGGAGCCATCACTTTTTAAAATAAAATATCTGGCCCTCCAGGTTTTGATGTATTCACCTGGAATTAATATATAATTTTAAAACAATGAAATACTTGATTACATACAGTGTTGCTTAAAACATGTGAATTGTTTGAATACCGACCTCTCTTTTGGAGCCAGCCCTCTCGGACTACACTGACTTCATTCATGGTGAGAGATGTCTTTCAGAGAGGGTGAGGAACGGGAGGATGGGGAGGGGAATGGTGGGTTTTTCACTTGGAACTGTTCAATTCTCAAACACCTTCATCAAAGATCACCTGCAGAAACAAACATTTTCATAATTTTACTTTTTTGTGTGAACTTTATATTGCAGGAAACAGTGCCAAGATTCTGTTTAGAAAGCAATAGATGAAACTATTGTTGTTGCGTTCTTATGATACAGTATATCTTAATTGTATTAGTTCAGTACTTAAAGTTAATTCCAGATCTTTGCGCCCTTTATTGTAGTCATTACATAAAGCCACGCTTACATTGTATTGTTTTATATTGAAGCATTTAGCATGGCATTGTAGACTTATTTAAACAGACGGAATTATTTAAAAATGGCAGGACTTTACATTTGTGTTTACATCAAGTCAACAGCTGATTAACCTCTGTATACGCTTCAAAAACAGCTATTGCACATACAGCCGTGCATTTACGCGACAGATACAATAGACTGCTCGCAACACGCGTTAAAAAAAGAAACATGAACATAAGACACTTCTTTGTCTGGAAGCTGTTTGTTTGCTCGGCAGCGTTTATCATTAGCGTGAGTTAGCATGCAGCCGCTGACAGTAGCTAGCACCAAGCTAGCAGAGCCGAGTTAACTTTTAACAGATGGTTTATAAAAGGTAAATAACCTCACCAATGCACGCCAAACACAATATACAACCGCATTTGCAGCTAAACTATTCTGACAATGCAGGTGAGACTTGTGCAGTGAAACACCACCTCAGATAATGACTTTTAAAAACAAAAGATGTTGTTATATTTCCACTCACACAGCTCGCTTGGCAAAACTCAGTTGCTTGTAGTTACTCATTAGTGAAATATTTTGAGCTGAATGTCGCATATTGCTGCTTATTTTCACACGTTATAAAGATAAATACCAGGCGGTCAGTTCTTACAGTGTTGATAGATTATTGTAGTGGACAATCGGCACCATTAGCTTTCCCTTATTGTTGACATGATGGTTTATTATTAGTAAACAGTTTTACTTTAGCGACCTTATTCCTTATTGTACTGATGTAGCCCTGCTAATTATTACTAACTACTTATGGATATTTCAGAGCCATGTAGTGCACTTTTAATCTAAAATGTCTTAATGAAATGACTTCTTGCAGCATAACAAATGTGTAAAAGCATATATTAAGATCAAACATACATTGAAGAAGCTCTTTAGTCCACGTTGTTGAGGTTTTAGAGCAGTTTTGACAGGCTGGATCTAGAGTAGGCCACATCCACCACCAGGAAAAAACACCATGGACTCTCTTCTTCTGGGAGGCACAGCGAAGGTCGCAGCGCCGTGTCATGACAGCTCCGCCTTGTGGCAAAATAACGCACTGCACCACAGTAGCGCGTTAGAGTTGGTTTATGATTTTACCCGCAGGGGCGCACCCACTTTCTGGGGGGTATGCAGACACACAGCCCCCGCAAGATATTTAAATATTTTTTCTCACTACCGTATTGATGGGACTTATAGCTCTTTGAAGGGAGCCGATCACTTTGAAGAGCCGTCGGTTCTTTTGAACGATTATGCTTCCTTTTTTTTTTAAAGAAAGTAAACACCCTCCGAATGGACTTTTATTTTAATGAAAATGTCACTATTTCACACAACATCGATATTTCCCTCTATGGAGTTCACACGGCCCGATTAAGTTTCTGTTGCTCTCATAACTTTTCCTCTGCCCTTCTCTCTAAAGAGGTGTTTTGCTGTAACCGTGTTTATTATTTCATTAGGACTTTTATTTTTCAAACTCGTTGCCTTATGCGTGCTCAAATTGAGCTCCTCATGAGGCTGCAGCAGCAGTGGAGATGACCGGGACGGATAGGCGGCGATGTCGCTGCCGTTCGGAGGCGGCCAAGAGCGGAGTGGAGCTGAGCGAACAGGTGGAAGATGTGAGTGACGGGACACCTGTAGCTGCCTCGTCACTCACGGTCCCCCCGCGCGCCTTTTTCTCTCCTACATTATTATTGTTGCTGCAATGATGTTTCACTCAGTATTTCACTGTTTCATGTGCATGATTAGACTTGGAGACTGCGTTCAAGGTAATGTAAAAAAAATAATAATAATAACCTCTGAGGAGGGCGGCGATACTTTACCGGAAATTGCTAATAGTAACTTAGTTTTCTCATTATTGCTCATCATAGGGGCACACTTTAAGATGTCAAGTTGATATGGGTTCTCATAGAATCTTAATACACATTAGAAAGAATACTTTTATTTCCTAAATATTTGTCATAACTTTTACACAGACAAATTATAACATGTATTACAACTTCAGTGTGACCAGTCGAGGAGCATGGGTGAGAATGAGATCATTATTACAATTGCATGTCGCATTTGTAACCATTTATTATTTTGTGTGATGGATCTGTACAGGAAGTGTTTTTCCCCTGTAAAAGTCAATGAAGACAACCACAGCCTTAATGAAAAAAGGGCTGCGATTTATCACGAATTAATGGTATTTTTTACTTTCACATGAGGAAGTTTTAAAATGCATTTTCCCAGTCAATGTCTCACAGTTCATTGGCTTAATTATGGCACATTCCAGAAAGTCAAAAACAGTGATATAAATTAGGAAATATTCACAAATAAAATTCCATTAAAAAATTCCATAAAATCTTAAACTTGCAATAGAAAAAGTATTTTCTGTGAGAGGATTCTCCCAAATGTAAGTTTCATATTATCACAGAGTCTTCACTGTTGGTCTGTGGCTGTTGAGTCAAAGCTAAAGAAAATGGAAATATTAACATTAATATTAGCAGAGAACATTTACAGAGAGAATGTGTGACAACACTTTGTAATAACTTCATCTTATTTAGCCTTAATAAGATTAACACTTAATTAATCATGAACAATTCATTAGTTAACATTAGTTGACTACAGTCAATGCCCAATAATGAGTAGTTCTTCACATACACTTAACTAATGAATTGTTCATTAAGTGTTAACTCTTCATTTATGAAGGCTAAATAAGGTGTAGTTATTATAAAGTTACAGCATTTGCAATAAGAAATGTACCTGTTATTATCTCCTCCTTTACTTTATGGAGTTCTTTCTTCACTTCGTCCAGAATCTCCTGTTCTCACAAAAAGTGAATATTGTAAACATAAACACAGAGTAATGAATGAATGCTCTAGGGTTAAACTGAATCTAAGGCACAAACCTGCTTCAATCGATCTAAATCCAAGCCTTCACTTACAGATCCTTCAGAGTTCTTCTTCATCATCTTCATCCTTAAACAGCAAACCATTAAAGCAACCCATTAAATCCTTTAAAACAACATGAGCAGAGCTTGTGCAAAACGGCATACCTATGATCATACAGCACTATGGCGACAGTGGTTCTCAAACTGTGGTACAAGTACCACTGGTGGTCTGCAGGATAGTTTTGGTGATACTTCTTGTTTCAGTTTAAATGCAAATTAGTTTTATTCATGTTCATGTCCTCCTTTGGGTTAGTTCATGCTTCGAACTTCTGAACTTCTTCATTCATCTCATTTTAGGCCTGGCAAGTTGCTGTGGACTTTTAAAGAAGCCACGTATTTGTTTTGTTTTTTTGGTGTGAAAACGAAAACCATTGTTCTTGTGACAAGTCATCAGTTGCCGGTAATAATATCATTTCTCAGGGTTTCATTATCAACTCAAAGTAATGAACACATATACGGCTGATTAACACATAGACCTACAGTAGAAAAGAGAAGTGTTGCCGATAAGCATGGAACAATACTTCTCTCTTTGCTATAATTACAGTGTAAATGTCTGTTTATGCAGTGCGTCATAAAGAAAACAGAAGTGAACGCAGCACTCATTTCACTAGTGGGGGGTTCATGGCTAGCTGAGACAGAAGTCACTCAGACAGCAGGACGCTTATGGAGCTGTGAGCATTTTGTGAAGTACTGTACCTGGAGTGGTGTGTTGTGGTGGGAGATGGGCTGGAGGGACTGGGGTCTTTATTGCCTGCTGTGGATTTGTGCCTGAAAAATAGTGTTATCAAAATGAGAGATGGCCCACAAAGACAATGAAATACAAAAACACATTTGATACATCCACCACCATTGTGTTGTTCTCTAAGGTAATCTCAAAGTAACGGCGGACATGGGACCACCGACATTATGGAGTAACGTGCTGCGTCCCGTGTAGGTCATACCTCGGCAGGGTGGCAGCCTTGTCGATGGGTCTTTCATTGGCTTCTGTAACATATTTAAACATTTATTTACAACAACATTCAGTGCGTTGTGTCTATTCCTATTTCCTGTGAGCACATAGCGCACTAGTGTGTATAGTCCGGTGTCTGTTGCAGTTAAATGAAAGTGCTCGGCATATTCTGGCCTTACCTTCTGCTCCGGAGAACCTTCTGGGCAACGACTCTGTACTTTCCTAGTTACATAAAAATGAGATTCTTAACCAGTTATATTGAAAAGGCAAATTGTGTATTGCATCAAAGTATGAAGAAAAAACACACTGCCTGACCAATAAAAGCTCACACGCTTTCATAATTCGGACTGCGGAACCACCCTTCCACAATGTGAGCCCGGTGAACCCTGGCATGGTCATCTTGGAATATGGAAGAAGCCATTTTATTATTAGTTTATTTTATTATTAGTTTATTTAAACAGGAACAATGCACATTAATTAACATCACTGTAAATGTGCCAGTGTTAGCTCCAAAGCTAATTTTCAACTGTAGTCCCTGGGCAAGATGTAGATTGCCAACAATATAACAATAACAACCTAAAAATGATAAAACAATTCATTAGTATAATCTCGCACAAAACCTATGTTAAAATTTGGCACAAACACTACACCATAGACAACTACACAGAATTACAACGGCATTGGGGAAGAAATCCATTGCTGGAATACCCTGGTCATTCAAAATGTTCAGGTCGTCGGTCGTGGGCAGATCATAACAGCAAGTTAAATCAAGGTGGCGACTTTCTTTTTGGTCAGGCAGTGTACTTGCTCGTTTAAACGGCTACTTTAAGTTGATTTAAATGGTTTCATTTCAGGTCAACTTGTTTGTTACTGAACGTACATTTTGCGGTTCCTCCTTTTTCGGTGGTGGGTTATTTACAACCTTCCTTCTACAAAATGAATATAGCATTAATTATAGTTCACGTGAATAAAGAAGCCAATACTGTAACGCTACTGTTATTGCGTGTACCTTCTGGCGAGCATAGCACTCATTTCTCCCATCAGGTCACCTCCTCCTCCACCAGAAGAGGGCGCGGGTTTGGAGGCAGCTGGAGGTTCGTCTTCCTGCAAAAGAAGATGAATATGTCTTTATGAATTTTATTTAGGGAGGGGGCAGAGGGGCATCTCTTGACAGTTAATTAAAAGTTTAACTATAAGTGAAAGAGTTAAGCAAACCCTATTTATATTCTGGTCACAATGTGTTTTTGGACACAGAAATGAGAATTAAGAAGCAGCTCAAACCACACAAACTACCACTTCCTGTGGAACAGACACAACAAATGTAAAAACGCTGCAGCACTTTCATATCTGTCCGAATAGAGCATGAGCAATGACAATTTGAGACACTTTAACAGTAATGTCATAAAACATTAGACATATGTTCAATGTATTTTCCTTTCACTGTGTTCCTCGCTATAGCAGATATGCACATTCTATTTCTATTTAAATCTAAATCTACAGGGGCTCATCGTATAATTAGAATATCATGAAAAAGTGCATTCACTTCTATTATTCAACCTTAACTATGAAACTATGATAGACTTGCAAAGTGAGATATGTATAGGCTTTATTTGTTATAATTTTGATTATTATGGCTCAGCTTGTAAAAACCCCAAATTAATCATTTCATAAAATTAAAATTAAATTTATTTGAAAATGGA
Organism: Proterorhinus semilunaris; assembly: GCA_021464625.1. Lineage (NCBI taxonomy): Eukaryota > Metazoa > Chordata > Actinopteri > Gobiiformes > Gobiidae > Proterorhinus > Proterorhinus semilunaris. Next base: position 14,326,155 of record CM038355.1, on the reverse strand, counting down.
CTTCAAACATCAAAATTATAACAAATAAAGGTCTGACATATGTCACTCTGCATGTAATGAGTCTATATATTAGTTTCACATTTTAAGTTGAATTACAGAAATAAATGAACTTTTACATGATTTCTAATTATATGACGAGCACCTGTATATGGAACCTCAAACTGAGTGACAAATGAAAGACTAACAATTGTGTTGTTATGTTATGATGTCACACACATAACCTCTGTCTGGAGACTTGTTTTTCCCCCCAAAACCTACCTTGGTCTAGGCATCAATCTCTGGATTTTCTCGAGATTTGTGATCTTTTGGCTCAATATCAAACGATAACGAAACTCGCTGGATTATAAATGTTTTGAAAAAAAAAACGTGGGTGAGGGTCACGCAATGGCTGGTATCTTTGATTGGTTTTAGTTCTCACAGTGGGTCCAGATGTTTATGTTCTATGTCTCTGATGTTACTAGAGTAGAATCATCCTTTTCCTTTGCCGTTGTTACTTTTTATCTGTGTCTTTATTGTCATCTTGAAGAGAGGATGCCGTAAAATGTCTTTAAATGTTGCCTGTAATTTACCTTCGGAGTTGCTTTGCGCAGTTTGGCCCCTGCCAGTGCCGCAGCCAGGCCCCCTCCATCTGCAGAAGGAGGAGGAGGAGGAGGTGGAGGCGGGGGTGGGGGCGGCCCTGCTCCTCCAGGGGGGGCTGGAGGTCCAGGTGCAGGTGGTCCCGCCGATGGAGCCGGGCCGGGGGGTGGAGGAGCAGGTGGAGCAGGGGGGGCGGGAGGTGGTGTGGGGGCAGCAGGAGGGGTAGCCGGTGGGGCAGCTGCGGCCTGTCTCTCCTGCTCCTGCTTCTGTTGTTCTAACCTAAACATTAACAGAACGGGTGAATATCGGCAGGAATAAATGTAACAAGCTTTCATTCGACGCCTCTGATCATGACTGGGCATTATTCAGCAGATATGTTCGCTAGGCATTGTTCAATGTTTTTATCGTCCCCTCAAGGACTGTGGTCTTCCGCATTAGACCCGTGAATGGTCTCCAGATCTTGGTCAGAAGTACTGAGCTCGAGCTGTAAAATCTCCGTATTGTGTATGTTTTATATTGACTTGGAAAAACAGCATTGGGGCTTTTTTTTTTTTGTTAAAAGGATGAACACTTCCAAATCATTGTCTATAAAGGTAATGCTACTTTGTTTCCATGTTATAACTGGCTATTGTTTTAAAGCTTGGCGTATAAAACGACTGCATTTGCCGAGACAGATGTGAGGAACACGTATTTCTTGTACCGTCTTTGGTGTTCCAGCTCTTGAGCCGAGGGTCCGTTATGCACGGGATCTAAACACATCACATATTTTTCTTACAAAACAGGTATATTTTAAGCAAATAAATACATACAATACACTGCACACGTTGTTATAAAAGCTAGATATGTAATAAATGAATTCAAATGTGTTCAGTCAACAGAAAGCAGGTTGGTGGGGAATGGTACTTGAATAGGCTGCATCTAAATCGACGTCAAGAACATCATTTTGAATATTGTCTCCACTTCTGGACACCTTTATGAGCTCATATGTGCTGGGGGAGAAGAACTGTTTGTATTTCATGTGGATAGGTCCAGCCATAAACCCAAAGTCGAAAATTCTTCTTAGCTGCGCCAACTCCATTTTAAAGTATAGGCTGTTTAAACCTTCTGCAGGTGACGTGTGAGACCTCTCAGCGGGCACGTGTCTGCGTACCTGGAGGAGCGTTGAGGGCGTCCAGAGCGTGCGTCATGGCTTTAGCGAAGGCCGCCCCGTCCTCCTTACTGCTGAAGTTCAGCCCCCACACGTGTCGGGGGTCCCTCCACTGGTGGAAGTTCGGGGTGGCCTGGTTGTACTTCATCCCCTTTAGAATCGGACAGTTTATCACCACCTGGCAGTACAGACGACAGTGATTAGACGTAGTGCGTTGATGAAAGCGATTCCCATATAACTTTATGTGTGGGGTTGCCATAGCAACAGCTGGACAGTCATTTTGATTCTTTTTTTTTTAATGCAAAATACCCTTCATGACACAATATACTAATAATTACTGTGAAGGAAAGAGGTCCTGCCCTGTCTTGCTCAAGGACACAAACCCGGGCGGACGCTTAACCCATATTGTAATTGTAATCCCCATAAAAAGCATCTTGTGTGGTTTTGGTCACATGTAGGAAACTCTAGAGTATATTGGGCATAGTAGGTTGCTATAGTACTAATATTGAAGTGAACAGAGGAAGTTGCGTGACTCGTACATTACCACAGAGTATCATTTCAAAAGATGAGAACAAGTATGTCACGCAGTAAAATACTGTGTGACATACTGTATATTTGCAATATTGGGCAGTTTTAGTGTTTAGTTAACCTTAGTGTTACGAAATAAATAGATGTGCAATATGTCCGCCAGGATACAGCACAATACAACACTATGATTAAAAAAGCTGCTTCCTGTTGTATTAAGAGGAATGAAAAATGAATGGTCCACTACAATACCTATAACTATTGGAGCCGTTTTTCAGGGTGGGGATCATGACCCCAGGTGGGCAGTGGCGGTACTACAAGTGAACCCTTTTAAAAAATATATATATTTCATATTTAATTTGCCCGATCACCCTTCCAATCCAGATGGCAAAAAACATTACACATTGACCTGAAAGTAATAAACAAAATTGAACAAACTGCCTAAGTCGCCTATGCCCAGAACCGGCCCTGGAGTAACACTGGGTTAGTGCCTACACATGCACGACTGAACCGCCCCCACACTGCAGGTTAAACTGAATACTGAATCCACTCTTTTCACACATTTTTTTTTAATCATTATAATTTTACATAACAATTCAATTATCAGCTAAATACTAATTGTACTCAAACAAATACATAAAGTACATTTCAAACTAAATTCCATGTGAATAATGTGTATTCAAAGTCTGTCGTAACTGTTTCTCACACATCGTACTCGTGCGTTCCGTGAGCTGCTGTACCTGCTGGTCGGCCTGCAGCTTGCGTCCCACCACTCTGAAGGTGTTGGCGGTGGGGCTGTGGTAGATGTGCACTCGGCTCAGGGCGGGGGGGTCGGAGCCCGCGGGGACCCAGCGCTTAGTGCCGTCATCGTAGAGCATGACAGTGGCCCGCACCTGACACGTACTGGACTCACTGCGAGGACGGCAAGTTATGTAGTAAAAAAAAAAAAAAAAAAAACTACTACGACATAATCACTGCACTTTAACCTCTTAACTCCCGCCTGAACCGAGCACTTTTTCTCCAGTTCAGCAAATCTAGAAGCTTCTTGGCTGAAGCTTACAGCCGGTAGGCCAGAGTAACGTCTCATTTGAAAGCTAAGACCTACAAAACTGATGGAAATGGATCTTTTTCTTGTTGCTGTGTTGTCATCACTTTTTTTAAAGTTATTTTTCATCAAATTTTTGCCACTTTTTCATTGCTTTTTTGTTACTTTTTGTAGCTTTTCTGTTGCATTTTTTTGTCTCATTTTCATCACATGTTTGTCTCTTTTTCGTGACGTTTGTCTTTTTTGTGTCTCTTTTTCGTCACGTTTGTCTCTTTTTTTATCAAATTTTTGTCTCTTTTTTATCATATTTGTGTCTCTTTTTCATCTTGTTTGTCTTTTTTTCGTCACGTTTGTCTCTTTTTCGTCACATTTTGGTCATATTTGTGTCTCTTTTTCGTCATATTTTTGTCTCTTTTTCGTCACATTCTGGTCTCTTTTTCATAAATTTTTTGTCTCTTTTTCGTCATATTTTTGTCTCTTTTTCATAAATTTTTTGTCTCTTTTTCGTCATATTTTTGTCTCTTTTTCATAATTATTTTTTCTCTTTTTCGTCATATTTATGTCTCTTTTTCGTCATATTTTTGTCTCTTTTTCGTCACATATTTGTCACTTTTTGTTCCCCGTTTTCTTCTGGATTGGTCGCCATTGTGACGCTTTTTTTTCCCAAGAAGCTTTCAGATTTGGCTAAAGCCAAACCGGAGAAAATCTACTGAAACTGTAGGAGGGGGTTAAGAGGTTTTAAAAACAGCCGGGTGATTTAAATATATTCGCTGCATCATCTGACTTCCTGAATGTGATAAACACAGTCTGCACATTTTGTTTAATTGACACAGGACACATTCAGGCAGCACAATATGTTGCTTGTTAGGTCTGCTACAACTGCTGCTTTTGATTCTGACGTCTGAGCATTTGGTATTAGTAATGTCACAATACAAGATGCTGTAATGTGTGTGTGTGTACAGAGGACATTGTGATTTCCTGTTTATATAAATAAGTACTGTATGTCTATATGAATAACACTTTATATCCCATTTTTATATGAAGTCTTATTGTTCATTGTGAGAAATCTCCACTTCCTCTCTATCTTTTGTCACCACCACTTCCTGTGTTCTCTGCCCTGAGCGACATTTCACCTGTCGCCGTTGTGCAGTTCACATGAAATCAAATGGTTACTGGCTTACATTTGTCAATACATTCAAATATTTAGTTCGTCAAAACATGTCCAAAACAAATGCATGAATCATCACGGCAAACACAAAGACGGCTTTAATATGGACGTCTGTAAAAAAAACAAGCCTGAACGTTAAAAAACAGAAGACGTACCTCATATTTGTGGGATAGTTCAGCCTCTCTGTCCCAGCTCAGACGCTCTCCTGTTCCCCTGTGTATTAGAGTTCAGTTTGCAACCATAACCTCTGCGCTCCTCCGGCTCCCTCGGCTATGGCATACTTAACAGCAGCACTTCTGCCTTTGCACTCTCATTTCCTAGACAGTTTTTTTTCTTTTTTTCTTCTTCACACTTCCTGTTCTCGTCTGCTTCTCGCCGACCTCCTAATTGTCACTTCACACCTTTTTTACTCTGCGTGGCCGTAGCACAGCTCAGATTTGATTTGATTCTCCAACTGTGGTGGTGTGTGTACCACAGGTGCTACTTTGGCTTCTTCGGGTAAAACTCCTGCTATTTTAGCCTATATATACAGTTTGATTAGAGATAGTTTCATTTGTGCTTTAGAAATGCGCTTAAAGGAGACGTTCTTGTAGATCAGACATCACTCAGTTTAGAGACGTTTCAACACAGGTCTATCTGAGACTGTTTTTAGGGAAAATATTTTACGAATTGCAACTTTAAAAAAAAGATTAAGAACCACTGGACAAGAGCGGGGGGTTGCTTTCATGATCGGAAGGTTGGAAGTTCGAATCCCAGCTCCTGAAGATGCACACTGTCGTTGAGTCCTTGGGCAAGACACTTCACCCACCTTGCCTCCAGTGGGTGAAGTGTGTGAATGAGAGAGTGAATCAATGACTGGTTCCTTGCTGTAAAAGCGCTTTGGGCCTAATGAAGGTAAAAAAAATAATAAAGCGCTGAGAACATTTACAATTTACCAGTTTAGAGCATGTCAGACTTGGGGCATATTGACATTTTTCACATTTTGGCTTTGGCTGACAAGAGAAAGCACACAGTACATGCAAATTTGAAGAAAACCCCCCATCACATGCTGACTTCTCGCTATTTATATCTAACCTACGTGAAAGACCACAGTGCTAATCCGCATCTGAGAAAAGGGAAGTCGGCACACACAGGGGGAAATGGTAATTTAAAACGTACATAATGCTAGTGACTTATTATTTGAAATCATCATAGATTCCCATTCAAGGTCATGCGGGTGTGGGAACTTTCACTTCCAAGTCTATTATAGCAGCACAACCAGTCACCTACTTTCTGTTGTTATGTGGAAAAAAGGTATAGGGCCCAAAATGTAGTTCTCGGATCAGATGTGAAATCCTCATCCATCTATCATTATCTTTTATTATTTTGAGTAATACCAGACGAGTGTCCCGTGAAGTGCTTTTTATTCAACCTCCCCTTCTTTTCTCAGGATGTGTGCCATATGACCCTTTCAGCATCGCAGTCGTTGCCCCGTTATCTCCGCACGGGGTTTTCGATCCTGAAGCCGCCGCCCGTGAAGTGCGGTTTGTTGAACAGCTGCGGCAGGCGCTCGATGTGCTCCGCTTTGCTCTGGATCTTGGGTTCACTGTAAAGGAGCACGAAAATGACCGCGATGCAAATCCAGAAAGCCCCGCACGAACGTTACCTCTGCAGCAGCTTCTGCCTGAGATACTTCTTCTTCGTGTTCGCCAGCTCGTTGGCCAGCCGCTGATTCTCACACTTGTACTCGTTCATTTTGGAGTCGATCATGGTCAGCTCGGCCATCAGGACCTGAAAACGCAGACAAATAACTTTTTCTGATTAAAATACTCAAGCGGGGATTTCAGTTTCATGTGGGAAAAATACAACGTGAACCTTAGAGGAAGATACAGTAAAATGTAGAGTAAACTTCTTTATCCCTGAGTTACATTGTTAATAATACTGCTCCACCCCCAATGGAAAAAACTAATCACAAAACTTTACTCTGAACAAGGTAAACTGGTGTGTGAATGACAGTGTGAATGGGTGACTGGTTCCTTGATGTGAAGTGTTTTGTGTCTAAGGCAGGTAGAAAGGTAGAAAGGCGCTATATAAATGTGATCATTTAGAACATCCCGCTCCACTGTTTACCAAAACGATGCCACCCTTTAAGATCCTAAGCAGCCTTTTCATATAAAACCATTAAACAATGGAATCAACTCCCAGACAGTCGCTCGAAATTTAAAGAAATACATCCTTGATAACCAGCCGTGTCAGCATCAGCCCAGTTAAATTGTTCAAATGTAATACAGTATCATAGGATTTTTAGTATTATGTATTTTGATTGTAATGTTTTGCAATTTTAGGCTGGGATGTTTTTTTTTTTTTTTTTTAGAAAACCATCTGATCATCTTCAAATGGTTATGTTAAGTTAATATTGTATGTGTGTTGTTAGTGCTACTGACAGTTATTTGTAATGTGTGTTTTAATGTTGAAATTAGCATTAGCTAGATCGGGGTCAAAGCTTCTTTTCGTTAAGATGAATGTGTTTTGTACAAGGTCCCCGTCAAATAAACGAATAAACTAAACTAAACTAATCCGTGAGATATCACCAAAGTGTGGCAGGATGACATACACGCTAAACACTAAAATTCAAATCGTGATCTGATCCCTGTGAGTTATCAATATCCTATTAATCATAATGTAAGTTCTGAGAGAGACAGGTGCATATGAGAAAATGTAAATCACTGGAAATACCCCTTGTCAGTATCAAAACAATACTAAAAGATGATTTGTTCTGAATCTGGAAAATTATAGTTAAGTATCAATGTTAAGAATGGTTCAAAAGTGGCCCACAAATCACTGGAGAAATGCAGCAAAGAAGCACCAATATACGTGGAAAACCCTCCATTTTGGAACTGAATAAATCATCCTTTCATCCATTCATTAACAGAACAGTTTTCCTAAAGACGCCTGAGGAGACGGTACCTTTAGTTTTTTAGTTCTCTCCCTCAGAGTCCAGCGGCACTGTTGCAGCTGCTCAGCCGCCTCTGGGCCGGGCTGTCGGGCCAAGACATGCTTCAGCTCCACGTACAACTTCTCCTTCTCCTTCAGGGCACACACACGTCCTTTTCTTTAATACAGTGTCCTTAACATTACGAACGAGAGTGTCGGCTGTTTACCTGTAATAGAAGTTCACTTTCCTCGAGGTCTTGAGTCTTGGCGATCAGTCGTTTTTGTAACGACTGGATCTTCTGAATGAGCTCATATTTACCAGGATCACTGCCCTGTGGGAAGCATTTATTACTTATTAACCCCTCTGTTACAATGTTTCAAACTGCGCACGTTAAGGAATATCAATGGGCTGATTCAGTAGCCTGGTGAGACCAGAATGATTCCCCTCTGTATGTTTTTATCCAGCGGGGGATCAGTCTGGTCACCCAGTCAACGCTCGCGCCTTCCGCAAAATTAATCCGTTCACGTCCAATCTGAATCGTTTATTTGCCGTGACGTGTTGTTAGCGAGCAACGTCACTCACGGGACGCGGAAGTCCCCTCAATAACAATCTACGAACGATGCACGAAAGAGAGAAAGCGTGTCTCCAGTCGGCGGTAAATGACCAAAAAACACATCGACAGTAGGTGAGTTTCGTTATTCATAATCCTGCGCAAATATTAACGCAAAACCGCTAATAACACCACATCAACAGCAGACGCCCGCTCTTCGCTGATTGGTTTACTCCGCTTCCTGTTTGCTTGAGTATCTACCGCTGTGGGAAATGGATTCGACGCAACGGTGACCAGACTCACCGGCTGGTACAGCGGTGAGTCTGGATTTTTCCAGGCTACTGATTCAGAGCATGAACATTTGACTAATGGCACTAAATAGAAAAGAGGAGGGAAAAAACACCTACGGTTACACCATTATAAAAATAGGATGAAAAAATACTGGATAAAGCAGAAATCAGGACTAAACGCAACAGATATAATTCACACCAGACTCAAAAAATATCAAAGGGATATTTCAGGATTTTTGACATAGGGCCTCATTTCCTAGTTATCCAGAGTGTTGTTGATGTCTGGAGATATTTCTTTCTTAAATTCATGCAGTTCTTATATTTGAAGAGTCTAGTGGCGCTAGGCTAGGGCAAGGCTAAATAATTTCTATGGTATCAGTTAGCCTGCATTAAAAACAGTCTGACCCGCTCCACAGGGCACCTGAGGTAAATCACTTATAACGTTAGACTACCGATATAAATGTCTGTGTCGATAGAATAATTTTAAGTATTTCGCATTTAAAAGAACTTATATTTGAGCAGCATCAGCTTCGTGGCTGTAAGTTAACGCAGTGGCGGAGTGATCTGCGAGAAGATAGTCCCTCAAAATGCGGTAATTCATGTGATACAAGTTCAGTTACATTAAAAAAATTATTCTATTAACACAGACATTTATATCGTTAGTCTGGCGTTATACGTGATTTACCTCAGGTGCACTGTGGAGTGGGTCAGACTGTTTTTAATGCAGGCTAACTGATACCATAGAAATGCTTTAGCCTTGCCCTAGCCTAGCGCCATTAAGCTTTTCAAATATAAGAACTGCATGAATTTAAGAAAAAAATATCTCCAGACATCAACAACACTCTGGATAACTAGGAAATTAGGCCCTATGTCAAAAATCCTGAAATATCCCTTTAACTTGCTGAGAACTTCAATGCCACTCACACAAATAGTCAAAAGGCAAAGTCAGAAATGGGTAGCGATATTAATCACAAAGCCTCTAGGATCTCAAAACATTAAAGGGCATAGGTCACCTCAAGTCGTCTCCATCTGTGGATATTAATAGGCTTCAACTGCTCCTCTAAGAGGCCGTTTCTGGACCGTTCTCTCAACAGCTCCCTCTGCAGGTGAAAGAGCTCCTGCCTGTGACACAATGAATGTGACTGTACAACACAAACGATACAAATACATGTATCTCAACATAAAAATAAAATCTGAAATACCTGAACCATCAACTGCAAAAAAGCTAATCAGAACGTAGGGGACTAAAAGTTTCCAACCTTTTTCATCTGGCAAAAACCTTTCATTTATTCTCCCGAGTACCCCCGAGCTCGAGAACCAAAACGTCAATTTACCGTGACGTATTGTGTTCAAAACGTGAAGCTAAAATACACTTAAACTATGTGTTAAAATTGTAATTAAACAGAATTTCTTTGAGAATAATATACAAATACTATCCTGTTTAACCCCACCTAAAACAAATTTCCCGGTTTGGCTTTACCCAAATCTAGAAGTTTCTTGAAAGTGTCGAAATAGCAACAAAAACAACGATAAACGAGGATGAAAATGCAACAAAAAAGCGATGAAAATGTGAGAAAAAAAATATGAAAAAGTGACAAAAATGAAACAAAAGAGCAACAGAAAAGTGATTGAAAAAAAAGATGAAAAAGTAAAAAATAAAAAAACACAAACGAGTCACAAAAAAGTGACAAAACTGTGTGATGGAAATGAGGCCCAATGTCAAAAATCCCGTAATATCCCTTTAAGCAGAAAAACAGTAACAGTAGCCAATAATAATACAATACAATAATACAATACATTTGCTCAATTTTATTTTTAAGATAAAGATGATTCTCTACTTCCTCATCCACTTCAGCGTCTTAACCTTCCATCTTTCCCTCTGTCCTCTTGTCCCGGTCGTCCCTTACCTCAGCTCCTCTGTGTTGGGAATGCTCTTGTCCAGGATGCTCTTCTTCCTCTGCAGCCTCCTGATCTCCAGTTTGAGCAGCCGGATGTCCTCCATGCGCTGGCTGTAGTGGAAGTCTCCTTTGCTGAGGACCGACTGCTGGATGCGTATCTTCTCGTACAGTAAGGCCCGCTCATCGTTTCGCCGCAGCAGCTGTTTGCCCAAGTTGTCCCGCTCTCTGATCACCTGCAGGTACGTTTTTTTCTCCCCCATCACGATAAGCTCGTAACAGATTTACACCGTATTGTTTGAGCAGTTTGTGGCGCTCGTTTAACTTGCCTGCTCCAGTTGCTTCCTCTGCAGAGCCTGGTCAGCGTCCGCCTCAGAGATGAACTTCTGCAGTTTGTGCTGCTCCGCTTTCTGCTTGTCCACGTGCTGTTTCGACTCCTCCAGCTGCAGCTTCATCGCCTGAAGGTCTCCCTATGACACAAGCAGGAGCTTAATAACATTCAACATATTGTACCCTGTGGACAATGTCGGCTGGTTGCAGCTTGTTGAGAGTTGCCATACATAAATGTAAAAAAAAAGAAATACCACCCATTACTGAGCTCAGTTCACTCAGTTTGGCGTTTTTTAGATTCATCCGTTGTCACAAAAATGCATGTGATAAAGTTAAGTTGTTGTGGAAGAAGACATTTTTGTTATTATTTTATGTTTGTTTACCCTCGGTTTTTATGAGCATCAGGCAAGATAAGTGATTCATCATTCAGACAATTTCAAAAGGAAAAGGTCGACATGAGAAATTAGGAACTAGAAACAATTGTAAAACATGTGTGACCTTTTACTTTGTCTTCACTGCTAACTGTAGACAGAAGTAAAACGACTCCGAAAACCTACAAAAAAAAATCTGAAATAAAATTCTCATAAATCAATGACTGCTTTGTTTCATCGATTTAGGAATAATGACGCCCCTCTTTCGAGAGTGCAACAGCAGCTGCATTACCCTGAGAGTCTCGTTGTCCTTGTCCAGGCGCTTGTGCTCCTGCTGCTCTTTGGTGATGGTCTGCTCCTTCCCTGTGATCTCATCCCTGAGGCGGGTCACCTGGCTGTTCATGCTCTTCATCTTCCTCTTCATCTCCGACACCTCTTCCTGCAGCCGGCAAGAGTCCGGACAGCACAATATTCCGGTACATATTAGGAAATATCCAGTGGTTTCAACAAGTTTTCAAATATTTGATTTTATCATTTCATTAAATGTTAACATTCTATCCTATGATATTAAAATCTGATACTCATCTTTATTTTCTATTGTTTTTAAATCTTACACTGATTACCCTACAATCATACATTAACAATAGGCATTTAAAAGTGATTTTAGACCATAGTTATTAGATACGTGGTTATATAACTTACCACATCAAGGGCCCTGTGCATAAAATATTTGGCTCCTCACAGAGAGACTAAATTAGTGCAGGATTTTAGAGGCAGTTGTGGGGAACAGGTCTGGGCTCATTCTACACATTAGGACATTGCTGGAACAGGTTAGGGGGAGGAAAATACATAATTTTAACATTTGTATAGTCCCTTTAAGGTTGAGGGTAGATTACTTAAGAAATACATTTACAGTATCTACAATAACTTTAGAGCAAAAGGAGTGGTAAGGGGACTTCCTGAATCCATTGTAAATGTTAACAAGGCCGGGAGTCTCGGCTTTGTTTTCAACCTGAGTCTCTACCTGAGCTTCGATGAGGTTCTTGCTGTAAAGGTTTCTCTCCGTCACCAAAGACTCCAGAAGGTTCTCCTGTTGTTTCAGTTTACACTCCGCCTCCGTCACCTTCTTCTTCCAGTCAAATATCTCCACCTCTTTCGCCTCCACGTCGTTCATTTTGACTTGAACCTGTCTCAATCACATCTCCGAAACGGTCAAATAACTACAGTGGAGTAAGAAGTATTTTTTTCGTTTACTTAAAATGCTAATGACAGGGTTTTTATGTTTCTTATATTTAATTACTTTGACATGTAATAACATAATGTAATGTGGAGTATTAATCGTAGCTTTACACACCAATGAATTGGCAGTTTGGTAAGAAAAGTTGACGAAAAAGTGTGGGGAAAATGTGACAAAAATTTGATGAAAAAGTGATGAAAAACTGACACTAAGGTGACAATAATGTGGCAAAAAAATTGACAAAAATATGAGAAAAATTTGACAATAATGAGACAATAATGAAATAAATACATAAATAAAAAGAAAAGTTGAAAAAAGTTACAAATAACTAAATGACATTAAAAAAATGCTGCATTTAATCCACAAATCCAAAATACTTTTAACCCCAATTCAAAAAAAGCTTGGTAAAAAAGTACAGATTCTACCGAAAGTGAAGCAGGGCTAAACGTGCTGCAGCCGGCTGACCTTGTGCATGAGGCTGCTGGTCTCGTTGATGTGGCGGTCGCGCTCCTTCTCCAGCTGTTGGATGACCTTGCGCTGTTTCTGCGCCTCATGCCGATAACCGTTGATCTCATGTTCAAGCGTCTTCTTGTCCTGCTCCAGCAGCTTCGCCAGACTCTGCTGTTTCTCAGTCGACAGGGCGGCTTTTATGATGTTCTGAAGACAACGGTATGAATAAGAAAGTTGTGCGTACATGAAGGACGCCGTCGTTGACTCTTCACGGAAGCAAACCTTATTGAGGTTGTCTCTTTCTCTTGTCAGCTCATCTATGGCTTTTTTATCTGTATCCACCTGTTTCTGGGCTGATTCGAGATCTGCGGAATTGAAGGGGAAAGAGAATTTGATTTGCACCGTGCTTTGTATGCAGACACGCCGACAATGGTGACAGTATAGGTCAGGGCTATCCAATTTCTTTCAGTGAGGGCCACAAATAGGAGCGTACAGGGCAGACCTGGGCAAAATACGAGATAATTCAATCCAGCCCACGGCTTGTAGGGCATACATTTCTGAGTATGTCCACAAAAAAAAAAGTATGTCTCTAGCCCATTCCTGTGTGGAGTTATGATTGAAGAAATGACCAGAACTCACTCCAGCCACTAGGGGGCTGCTTAAATAAAAATAAAAATAACGAATTTCACACGTGTCCAGCAGAGGGCACTGACGTAATGAGAGATCAGGATATGAACAACACAGTCCTGTCAGGCCTGTCATTATTATTCATTTATTGAAAAAAGGTTTCCTCAACAGTATTTTCACAATTAAAACATAATTTTATTTTGGAGCTTTTGTTTATGGACCCGGAAATACACTCCCCATTTATGTTTTGGCCCCGAGGGAATTTTACTTGGAGACCCCTGTTACAGTGCATCGCTTCATTTCATTCAAAACACAGAGGTGCTTTCTGTGCTTGGCTTGATATGGCTAAAAATAATAGTCCTATAATAACAGTACGTATCAGATATTCGAAATACACGATTTAGTGTAATGTACAATCAGATAAAGTTGAGCAGAATAAGTTATTTGAGTTACTGTTGGTGCGGCCCTCCGACTCAATTCATTCTTCTCATGTGGCCCCTTATGGAAATCAATTGCCCACCCCTGGTATAGGGCAGATGGTCAGTGCAGTGAAACCTTCAACTGAGTGCAATTAGCAAACAAAATAAATAAATAAATAAAACGTGCCCTACACCTTTATGTAGGATTGGAACTCACCTTTTTCCAGTCCTGTGATCTGTGCCTTCAGCGTCTCCTTCTGCACGTCCACATCCGCCTTCTGGTCTTCCATCTGATGATACTTCTTCTGAGCGGCTTCTCGCATCTTCACTTGTTTGGAAATCTCCTGTCGCATCTGACTCACCTCCTCTTCTTTCATCTGTCAACAATCAAGACAGAGCGGAGTAAAGGGACAGGTACTTGGAATTAATTCAGATAAAAAAAAGGAGACACTAGTATTTATGATGGTATGATGTATTAGGAGTGTAGAGGCCCGAGAAATGTGCGGCCTGGCCCCAGGCAAAGCAGAAAAAAATTGATGGATGGAAAAGGTTGAGAACCACTGCAACAATTGGCAAATTACTGCCCTCTAGTGGCGAACATGAATCATCACCATTATGTGTTGGAGGCAATAGAGTAATTTACATAAACCTACTGTATTTTGAAAATGTGATATAGTTAAGCAATGTTTAAACTAATCTTCCATAAGGACAAAAAAGAAAAGAAATGAAAAGGACGACAGTAACATACTATGTACCTTGAGCTCATTTGTGATCTGGTGGTTTTCCAGAGTGAGATGTTCTTTAGTTGCCGTCAGCTGCTCAAACTCCTGCTGCTGTTTTGCACTTTTCATCTGCATCTGCTCCAGCTCTTTTGTAACCCTCTCGTTCAGAAGCTTTGAGAAAAAGAAAGATCAGATGTAGACTTTTTATGAATCCGCATGAGAGCACAGAGGACGACTTTGACTCAACAGTATGACCCATTTCTAAGCCCACTTTGATTCTGATTCTGAAAGTAAAATTCCTTTCCATTCATTTTCCCGTGGGTTTTCCTATAATTCTAGAATTAGGAGTATAAAGGCATGAAAGCGGTAATCAGCTGTGTGATACTAACCATTGTGCAATAATTTTAAAAGAAAGAAAATGTCTAATACAATAATTCCTTGGGTTTATAAAATCTAATTGAAATGAAGTGTTGTATTGAGGTGCCACAAAGTGAACTAGCGGAACCAGAGCAGGTTTTGCGGTGGGCGGGCCATGTCCACTTCATACCCGGAGTTCTTTGAGCTGCTGCTCCAGCCGGTGCTGCTCCTCTTTGGCCTTTTGGCTCTGCTGACTCAGCGCTTTGACGTCGGCCATCTTGGCGTCCATGTCCGTGTGCAGCTGCTTCACCTCTGTGTCCAGTTTCTCCTTCAGCCTCATCTCTCGAGAGATTTCGTTCTGCTGCACCTGAAGCTCCTGCTGCAGCTTTACGCACAAACAAAGCAGGTCACGAGAACGGTCTTAGATTTAGCGCAGCATCGGAGTAAAAGAATTTGAAAGCAATCAAGGTTAAACAAGGCGGAGAAATATACACGATACATGAGCTATAATGTGTAGCAGTGCTGTAAAAAACTACCTTTGATACACGTATAGTAAAACTGGAAGATATGATATATAAAAACAGGTTGGAAAAAATTTCATCTTATCTTAGATCAATTGCTTAAGAAGTGCTTGAATTGAGACTATTAATGCTGATTTGAGTATGTTTCTTGAAATAAGATTGCCAATGCTTAAAATAAGAGAAATGTACTTATTTAAACGAGACAAAAACGATTAGAATGAGGCCAAAAAAGAAAAGGCAAGGCAACTTTATGTATACCACGCATTTCGTACACAAGGAAACTCAAGAGGAGGCAAGACAAATCCTTCTTGTCCCATTGGCAATGAGATAGACCAAAACTATTTCATATCAGCGCAAAGGTCTGATATTTCAAGCCCTTTTGAGTCATTTTTGTCTAGGATCAGACCTGAATGTGAGCTGTTTTCCATGACCGGCTGCCGCGCTGTTTGCTGGGACACTTTACCTGTGAAATGGCCTCCTGAGCCTGGTCCCGCTGAGCCTCGGTCTCTTGCTGCGTTTGAGAAAGCTGCCGCACTTTGTCTCTCAGCCCTTCGGCCGAGGCCAGCAGCTCGTCCCGCTCTTTGGTCAGCTCCTCGCTCCGTTTGAGGAGCTCACTGTAAAACACACAGCCCTTCAGATGCAGCCACGCGTCTATTCAATCAAAAGTGCAGGCACGTGTCAGCCCGGGGCACACCTCTGCTGCTGGTCCTGCGAATAGGCCGTTTGCTGTTCTATCTTTTTGGTGAGGTCCGCGATTTCTTCCCTGAGATTTTTTAACGTCTCCTTGTCTTTCTTTTCTTTCTCATGGGCAGTGTCGACCATTTTCCATGCCTTGTCTAATTCCTGTAGTGACACAAACACATTTTTTAGGAAAGCTTTGGTCTCGTACAAATAAAACACGGTGGGTTCATAAAGTGTCCCCGCCGTCTATTTAATCCAGTGTTCGCATGTTGAAGTCTGATCCTGAAAAACTAGGATGCTTATGTAAAAGATTTCTACTTTTTCAGAAACATGGTGCATTTAATAGTGGGCTATTCGACTTAAACATAGAAGTAATACACAGAAGTAAAACAAAATATTATCTAGAAATAAGTGACATTTTTCCTTGATTGAGTAACTAATTTCAAGAAATCTGTCCATTAGTGCTAGTTGTTTAAATGTTTACATGAAAAAAATATCTCATTGCTCCCAAAATTAGATACAGTTTTTGAAAAAAATATGGCTGTAGATGTGTTTTTCTTAATTTAAGTGTAATATGACATCAAATCAAGGACAAATGTACCTATTCCAAGAAAATGTTACTTGTGTCAAGGTTACTTTTTGCAGTAGGATTTCTCTGTAAAAGCAAAATATAAAAAAAATACCCTTTTGAGTGAAGCGATAGTGTTCTCATCGTCCTGGGACAGTTTCAGAGCGGCTGCCACTTTGGTGGAGGTGGCTACTATCTCGGCGTTGAGTTCCCTGCATTTGGACATGAGCCTCCTCTCGTTGTCTTTGGACGTCTTCAGCACGTGGAGGAGCTTCTCATACTCCACACGGACCTTGTCCATGCTCTGGTCGCCCAGCAGCTCATTGAGGATCACGTAGAACTCCTCCAGAGACTCGAAGGTGTCTCCAGTCGGCTTCTCCTCGGGCTCAAACTCCTGCACAGACCGTAAAGGCTGGGGAACAGGCTGCACCACGGACGACAGTCAAATATGGTTTATCGGAATTTTTAGGATTTTATCTCTTTAAAAGTAACAGATTGTTGATCATTATCTTTTTAATACCGTACAGGCTGATGTTTTGGTTGGGACACTGAATACACGACTCTCACATTATCTATTAGGCCTATTTTATTTATTTCATTTCATATGTAGGATAGATCTATTGAATTTTTATTATCATTATAAATCCTATTTTCACCAAAAACCTTTAAGCTCTTAGTTCGGCATTACCCAAATCTAAAAGCCTCTCGGCTGTAATTTGCAGCCTTTAGGCCAGTGTAATGCCTTATTTGAAAGCTAAGACCTACAAAACTCATCTAAGGTCTTCCTAACAATGATTGTCACATTTCCGTCCTTTTTGACTGTGTTTTCATCGCGTTTTTGTTGCTTTTTTGACAGTCACATTTTTGTGGCACAGTTACATTACACACACGCACACAAAAAGAAAAAAAGAAATGCGGCCAAACCGCGCCACAAGAAAAATAGTGACAATAATGCGACAAAAATGCCACAAAAAGCAATGAAAACTTGATTTAAAGATGAAGATGAAGCTTAGATCAGTTTTGTAGGCCTTAGCTTTCAAATGAGGTGTTACACTGGCCTATAGGCTGTATGCTCCAGACGAGAAGCTTTTAGATTTGGGTTAAACTGGAGAAGATTTGCTCAGTTACAGCGGGGGTTAAGGGGTTAAAATAAAGCTTTAATCCAAAGTAGTTTCTTCTGATAGTATACGGCGCGTGTCCACTGAAGTAAATCTTAAACGCCAACTTTGCTCATTTTGATCTCAGTTTTTTGTAACACTCTCATTCCTCAGACCAGCCCACTGTAGTCACCGGTGAAAGTTCACACTTGACATTATATCGTCTCATTTCTCCTCTGTTCTCACAAATACCAAAGTAGAAGACTTACCTCCATCCTGCAGCTTAATTAATTTCACAGAATGACACTTCAGATCCTCGGGGGCTCGTGCAGGGCGCTCGTGTTGATGCTGGTTGCCGAGTGACCGCTGGTCTCGCGAGACACCGGACTCGCTACAATTTAGCAAAGCTCAAAACAAATAGAAAATAAGAAATTGGACCGATTTGTCGATTTCGTTACTACAACCTTCATGATATCTGTGAAAGGTGGACGTCTTCAGCAAGTTGTTGTGTTCAGTTAGACTTTAGACGCTTATTTCCCTCGTGTATGCAAAGGCTAGTAGTGCCCACTAAAGGCTTATTTGAGTTTCCAAAGGTCGATCAATTTAGAGAATCTAGTCTTAATCGATTGAACACTTGCTGAGAACAGTAATAAATCTGATTCTGGGCACATACTGTGCGATAAACGACGAACGCAGGAGGCATCCACAGCCCAATTACGCCCCCTTGTGTTCAAAGTGTTGTTTGTTTTTTGTTACGTTATCTTTATGACAAACTGTAGGCTTGGTTCTCCTGTCCTGTCCTGCTTTTGGCTGGGCAGCATTATCCCCCTGTCCCACTTTTTTATAGCCTATATAATATATATATATAATGTCCCACTTTCACAACGTTGCCAAGAAATAAAAATGTTTAAAGTTCGATTAACAGACGATGTTATCCATGTTCCTTGCGTACAATTTACAATACAGACTTTCGAGGTTGTGATCTCTTATCGCTGAGGCTGCTCACACTTACAGTTCAGCTTCACCCAAATCTAAATCTCAACTGGACATTACGGCCCAGTGTGACGCCTCATTTGAAAGCTAAGACCTATTTATACTTTTTTGTCACGTTTTTTTGTAAGTGTTAATGGCCATGTTTTGGTCACTTTTTCATGGAGGCGCTTTTGTTGCGTCCTCGTCTTTTTTAATCGCTATTTTGTCATGTTTTGATCGTTTTTTGTTTCTTTTTTTATCTCTTTTTTGTGGCTTTTTCATCACTCTTTAGTCGTGTGTTGTGTCGCTTTTATATTGTTGCTTTTCCAGCATGTTTTTGTCGTTCCTTTGCCACTTTTTTGTCGGAATGGAAACAACTAATCGATCAATCAGCAACTAATCGATGATTGAAATACAGTGCCTCTCGAAAGTACTAATACACCTTGAACTTTTGCACATTTTGTCATGTTTACAACCCTAAACGTAAAGATTTTATTTTGAATTTTTTACTGAAAGTTCACACACAAGTAACAGACAACTGTGAAATGAAAGCAAAATGATACATGATTGTTTTTTTTAAAAAAAAAGAGAAAACCGAAAAAAGTGGGGCGTGCACAAGTATTCATACAGCATGACTTAATACTTTGTGGAACCCCCTTTTGCTGCAATAACAGCAGCAAGTCTTCTGGGGTAAGATTTGCACATCTAGAGACTGACATTTTAGCCCATTCCTCTTTACAAAACAACTCGAGCTCTGTCAAATTAGAAGGAGAGCGTTTGTGAACAGCAGTTTTCAGGTCTTTCTACAGATTTTAAATAGGATTTAGGTCAGGACTTTGACTGGGCAATTTTCACTATTTTTTGAAAAATAACAGAATCATGTATAATTTTGGTTTCACTTCACAGTTGTCTGTTACTTGTGTGTGAACTTTCAGTAAAAATAAAATCTTTATGGTTGTAAACATGACAAAATGTGCAAAAGTTCAAGGTGTATTAGTATTTTCGAGAGGCACTGTAGTTGTCAACTATTTTAGTAATCAATTAATTCTGGTTTACACAGACTCAAATACAGAATAAAATTATGAAGAACATTTTATGAAAAACTACTTTGTTTTCAAACTTTGGGTGTGTAGAGTGTTTTGTACATTATACATTTCATAAATGATCTGTCTGTGCCTCAGGATAATTCTCCGATCAGAAAGCAGAATTAACTCCACTCTTATTGTTGCCAGATCCAATAGTTTTAAACCAGTTTGGAAATAAACTTTCTCAATTCCAGCTCTGTCCCCGATACAGTCCCAGTCAGTGTCAGTGCAGTCGTTACAGTTTTGAACTCTGGAGGTTCTTAGCTTTCAAATGAGGAATGGCCTGTTCACAGAATCTTGTGCTTGTGTTCATGTGCAGCTTTGAGCAAACCGGGTTCAGCCGCAGGGACTTTGTCAAAGCACCTCCTACAAATATTCAATTTAATTTAACACCACGTCCTCAGATTAAAAAAAAAAAAAGAAGCTTTTTCATGCACCTTTTACTGCCATGCGATTAATCAATTAATCATAAAAATAATTGGCAGATTAAGGCGGGGGTTAAGAGGTTAAACGGTTCTACGTCTCATAACCTAATCCCACCACTTTTACTTCTTTTTGAGTTGGTCACCCTTCTCCAGGGAAAGAAACATTCACAGTTTGACACGTGCTTGTAGAAAATTTAAACATTTTAATAAATAAAATTTGATGTAATATACACCATTATGAGTATACAACTACAACAAGCATACCAAGACGTTTGAAATACAAAAAAAACTTGACAATTTAGTTGCTTTAAAAGCTTCAGTTTTCTGGAAGTGTGGGTGAGGGGGTGACGTGGAAAATACAGTAGCCATACATTCTTGTGTTTGTGCCAAGAAATTATTAGGAAAAAAAAGCATGAGTAAGACCTTTCAGACAAGTCAAACCTGTAGCTAAGTGTAACACGTGGTATATTGAGGTACTGAGTTGTCTGTATCTAAAAATGAAAATACACTTTTACCGCAGTTTTGTGAGTCTGAAGGTGGCGTTAAAAAACCAAAGCACTGTGATAGAAGTGAGTAACCCACAGCTCCAGGAAGACTGAACATTACCGGGAGACGGGTAAGTCTTTACTTGCACTAATATGCAGTTGACGGTTCATCGTAAAGAAAGAAAAATGACACTTCCACATACAAAATTTCATTTCAAGAAGGCTCCAAAAATGTCTGGTTGGGTTTGTGCAGTGAATTAAGAATAACATCTAGCGATCAGGATGCTTTCTTCAGTCAAATCTAGCACTTTACTATCACATAGATTGTTTTGTTCTCGGATGTGAGTTCCTAATGGAAACATCACTCAAACTTTTGATTACATTTCGAGAGTCTTTCTGTCAACTTCTATTCAGGCTACGTCACATCACATCTGCGCATGTAACTCTTTTTCCCCCCGCTGTATGTTTCGGTAAGCAATCTTTCTTTTTTTACAGTCTATGGGTAAAACCACGCGCGCGGTAGTCCGGCCTACTTTCGACAAACTGCTTCAGGAATATTAGATGTAGAACAGAGCTAACAGGATATCTTTAAACTATCCTAACGTTGAAGATCCTTGCATGACTCGTAAGTACAGTACGTTGTAGAGCTACATTTGTCTGAAGCGAGACATAAGTAACTGAAAGAAAGCACCACACATGTTGTTTTGGAATAGCACCAGTTGTTCAATATTATGTCATAGATAGATGAGGATGTCGTTTTGGCAATGTACAGCACGGAAGTCTCTCCTCGAACCAAGGCCGTGGGAACCCGGGGTGCTGAGGGCGCTGCAGCACCCCCTGGTGGATAGTTTGTGAACTGCAGGCAATGTTAATAAATAGTAAATATGCACAGAAAAAGCATTTATTTTTTGGGTAAATTTTGTCCCTCAGCACCCCCTAACTAAAATGTCTTCCCACGGCTCTGCCTCGAACCAACTGCTGCCATGCGCAACCTCCGCTTGCGGGTAAAGCGGAACTGAACGGCTCTGAGCGCACCGGAAAACATAACATAATCCACATTTGCACATCCTTGCAGACATGTGATTTTGCAGCGAGCACATCACATCATTTGTTCAGATGGATCAGGGGTCTCCAACCGTGTTCCCTCCACTCGGGTCACTTTATACAAAACAAAAGTACACCTTGGACAAGTAGTAACCAGGATGACAAAGAACAGCAATAAATGTACTTCCCGCTGTTTACCCAGAGGTGGTCAGTAATGGAGTAAATATACTTAAAGGGATATTTCAGGATTTTGGACAGAGGGCCTCATTTCCTAGTTATCCAGAGGGTTGTTCATTTCTGGATTTTTTTAATTTTATTCATGCAGTCCTTATATTTGAAGAGTTTAGTGGTGCCATGCTAGTGCTAGGCTAGTGCATGTCTATAGTAACTAGTAGCCTGCATTAAAAAACAGTCTGACCCAAGCACAGCGCGCCTGAGGCAAATCACTTAAAACACCAGACTACCGATATAATTGTCTGTGTTGACGGAATCATTTTTTTAATATAACAATTTTTTAAAAGAACGTATATTTGAGCAGCATCAGCTTCCTGGTTGTAAGCTACGCAGTGGCGGAGTGATCTGCTAGGTTACAGGATATACAGTAATTTGTTTACCTGCGGCCGGCATTACTACACGTGGAATTCACAAAGGAGCTTTCTACAAATCAGATATGGCAACATTTGGAGGACTACCTGATGATTTTGAAGAGGTTTTTAATGCAGGCTACTAGTTACCATAGACATGCGCTAGCCAAGCACTAGCCTAGCGCCACTGAACTCTTCAAATATAAGGACTGCATGAATTAAAAAACAAAAACAAATCAACAACACTCTGGATAACTAGGAAATGAGGCCCTATGTCAAAAATCCTGAAATATCCCTTTAAGTGCCGTACTTGAGTAGAGTTTTTGGGGGATCTGAACTTTACTTGAGTGGTATTTTTACTCTTTTTACCTAAAACCTCAGACACTAACAATTTATTGTGAGACAGAGCTGGCATTCTGGTTCCAGGCCTAAATAAAGGTGGAGGGTACGATTTAAACCTCTCTTAACGTCTTCACCCCTGCCTTCACCAAGAGCATTTTCTCTCTGATCTTTGTATCAGCTTTACCCAAATCTAAAAGGACGCAGCCTATAGGCCTCATTTGAAAGGCCTCGCATTGTCACTTTTTTGTTTGCGTTTATCACATTTTCATCGCTTTTTTGTCACATTTTTGCCACGTTTTCGCTGCTATTTTGACCATTTTCACCAAGAAGCTTTTAATATTTGGGAAAAGCCAAACAGGAGAAAATGGCGCGGGCGAAGAGGTTAAAAACACCCTTGTGAATTTTTCACTGCACTGGCTACTGATTTTTAGCCGTATAAACACTTCGATATGCAACCCTCGATAAAAAAAGCTTGGCCACCCCTGACTTAAATTTAAAAATAACTGACTGAGCAAATGTTACTTTAATTGGAGTAATATTTGACCAATAAAATCTGTACTTTTACTCAAGCAATGAACTCAAGTACTTCGACCACCTCTGTATTTCCCTAAATGTTTGTGGATTGAGATCAACATATAAGAGAAAATGCCACTATAAGGCAGACATTGCATTTGACTCGTCCACCGCAGCCTCTTGGAGAGCGCGAGTTGGAGACCCCCTGAGGACATCCTGAGGAGCACCAAAGTTAGGGCTTTTTGTGAGCGCGCCAACAAAAACATTGATAAAACGTACAAAATCTTTCAACGTCGATAAGTGCTGCGAGGCTCGAATGATGTAGGTTGTTTTTTTTGTTGTTGTTGTTGTATTTGTTGTTGGAAGATGATCGCCCACAAAGAAATTTACAAGCGCCACACATCAAGCAAGCTAATAATAAAAACGGACTCTGGAGTCTCTCTCAGTGGACAGTGATATAAGAAGTACAGTGCACCATCTTTTCTGTTTTGTACACAACAACAACAAAAAAAGAGTTATATTTCTCTAGCGGTGTGCATTGCTACAATAGTAAAGCAACACATGAATAGAAAAATAATAGACTTATACATTCTCTTAAAACAAACAAAGAAACAAAACTGTCCCCAAATATAGATACTCATATAACCATTTGATTCCATGACAATATATATTTATCTATATATATTTATATATATATGTGTGTGTTTTCTCTATATGCTTCAGTTCTAGAATAAATCCTTAAAACTAATTATTTCTAGAAGATTCTCCATCACTCACAGACAGACAGCGGCCTGTTTACAGTAGTACGTTGTGTCACAGACCCTACACTACGCAGTCCCCACTCGAGTTATCAGGACGGGATACGAGGTGTGAGATTGTTTTTTGTTTTTTTTCCTACAAAAAAGAAAAGTATGCCGTGACAAGATGTGTTTTGTTTTTAAGTATTTACACCGTTATCTCGAGGCCTTTGGGGGTTTTTACATTTTCGGACGACGTTGTTAGCGAATTATCGACAGAGCTTGGAGTGACGTTTGTTGTGCCTTTAAGAGTTAATGTTTCATATGTAGGTTTTTGATTTTTCGGTTAAGACAAAGCAAAACGGTTCAAGATCAGACAAAAAAAAGAGATGGATCGATTAATTGGACAACACTGAAAACTGTGGCCAAGTACGTAGAATTTGCAAGATATGCGCCGATATTTTTTATTTACAGAAGTGTATTGTTTAGAATAAAGAAGGTAGTGAGCGTGTGTAGTATGCATTTACTTTTTTTTATTTTGGGCTTCAGTGTGGATTATACGAGTTTGGAAACCCATCTCTCAGTTGAGACGACAAAGCCATATTGGTTTGTCAGTCAGGTGTTGCAAACAAAAGTTGCATTTAAAAAAACGTACGCATAAACAGTGTGCGGGATAAAGTCTGTCTACACGTATTTGTGAATCTCTCAACGTTTCATTAAGAACACAGTCGTTCCTCCTCAAGAAGAAACAACTATGGCTCAGTGCAGAGATTAAAGTGAGTTTATCGGAGAGAATGAGAGAAACTATTGGACTCTCGTACAGTACTGCATCAGTGGAGTAGTACATTTGTTGAAAGCGCAAGGTAAGCAGTTATTGCATCGCAAAGTTGCTGTGCATTTACATCATGTTGGTGCGAATATTGTTTTTTATGCTTGGAGTTCCAGACACAACGTCTTAATTTATCCAGGTTTAGGGCTGACCTCAGGAAAGGGGTTGAGTTCCTACTTTGCTAAATATTGTTGGGGATGACACAGTGTTGTCACCTTTAAAGTTAAGTTTTGGACCATTGTTTCTTTCATAATGAGCGAACCTCAGATTTACACGACTGACCTCGGACTGGGTTTCAGCAGAGGATGCTCTACTTTCTGTACTTTTATGGTTTTCTGACTTAAAAACATTAACAGTCCATCACAATCAAGTTTTATCCCACGCAAACCTGTCCGCGTACACAGACGTTGTGAAGTTTACAGTACAGTACGTTCTCTCTGCTTTATAACCACATCGTGTCAGCCTCTATTAAGCCTCTGTCCAGGTCAGAACTATCATTCCCACTCATGTTTATTATTACTTAATGGTGGTCTTTGTAAATGTACAAATTCACGCGCCCAAGCCGAGAGCAGTCGCCACCACAGAATATTGTGTGATTCAGTCAGTGCACTTGTTTCTGCTGAAACTGGGACCGCAGTTATTAGTTTGGAAAATATACTGTCTCTGCCAACATAAGTATAAATTGAATTTGTTACATAAATATTTGTTTTCATATATAAATGACTTTTGAATATATTCTGTTTAACCTCTGAGATGCATGCCTACTATTACTACATATGTCTCAATATAATAAAATATGCACCTTTTATCATACACTATATTTATATAGTTATACAATAAAACTGTTACAATTAAATCATATAATTTGATCCTGACTCATGGAGGTGTACTGCTGCTGCACTCCTGCGAGTCCTTTCCAGGGTCTGGAAGTAATGTTATGGCTGTTACAATGTTTTTAGAAGAGTGTAATGAATTATTTAATTCCAGTCTCAGTCATATGCTCAGTTTGAAGAATATTTTTCTATGCTCACACATTTCTGACTGTATTTGTATCATAATGATGTAATTTTAAGTAACTACAGACTAAAATTCTCCATTAGTTTATTTTGGTATGCGATAGGCGTTTGTTAATCTGATCGACTGATTGAGGAGAAAGATAAGTCATTATTCTCACCACATAGAAAGCTAGCCATTACATTAGAGTCACTTTTGAATTGTGTTTCTGGTATTTACTTGGCGAACGCTCTCTTCTCTTGAGAAGATTATCAGAGCTTGGATATGGTTTGACAACGTAGGGCATTTGTGTTTAATCCTATCTTGATGTCCTGCTTTCTATAGGCAGCATGCAAACAATAACTAATGGCACCAAGGATTTTTAATTATGCACCCATCATGTTCACCTTCAAGAAACATATCAACCCATTTTCTAAACATAGTAATTTCATATATTGTGTAAGACAAAAGCAGCACCAGTTCGTGGCCGTAACAATAGAGCAGCTTTCTAACTGGTTTGCGTAGCACCTTAGCTCTGCTGGAATGAGATGGCTTTGTGTATGAATTTACTTTGGCAATTTTATCATGACAATAATTTATTATGGTTGTGGACGGTAGCACCAGAAAGTTCTCTTTTCTAAGTTATTGCACAACAGTGGACTTTGGGGGATAATTTTTTTTTTTTAATGTATATATATATATAACTGTAAAACTGCATGAAATCGGTTAATTCTTTCGTATGTTCGTTGTGTTACCGGCCTCAGTATGCCGCAGCACACCACCCACATTTCAGACTGTGGTCATAATCATGATCAAAGTTGGCACAATATAAACTCCTTAGGACCTGTAGCCCCTTTTGTGAAGAATGAACAATCAAATTGATTTTCAAATGAGTAAACAAAGCTGATTAGTCGTTTACAATACAAAATACATGGTTCACATTAGGTTGCCTTGAGGATCATTATGTTCTTTAAGCTCAGCCTTTATAGTTTCAATGATGAGCAAAAAAATGGCCTCACACAATCAAAACACACAGAATAAAAGTAACATTTAAGTAATTGGGCAACCAATTAAGTCAGCCAATTTAAGGCCAAAGAAAAGTCAGTCATGTTCTCTAATATGAAAAATACTACTGTTTTCAGTGGCACAGTCTTATCCTGTGTTCTACAGTTGTTCATTTTCTTTACTTTTTTTTTCTCTTAATTTCTCTGGTCTAATGGATTCTGAATAGGGATAGGAGCCCTCTACCCACCAAAAGGAGAACAATGATGAACTAAATGGACACACAGGTATGGTACGTCAATGTTTTGCTCCAGTGCAAATCACTTTTCATGTACAGTAAAAGTCTTTTCAGGAGCCAATTCATGTTCCCTTTTATTTATCAGTGATGTAAAAAGCAACATAAACAAATTACGTTAAACAAGATCCATGGTTTAAACGCATCACATTTTTATTAATAAAACAGATAAATAAATGTTAGCTTTGTCGGGGCTAATTTATCGCGCTGGTTGATCCCGATTGTGAGGTATGGATTTATTTGTTGAGTATAGAGCGGTATTTATCATCAGGGATGCTTACTTTTGTATCTTTCACCCAGGTCTGCACCCGGTATCCAGACTTGTCTATCTGTGACTCTTTGTCAGTCACAGACAGACAAAAAAGAGAGGATCATTTTCAAACAAGCAATTGCTATCGTGCAGAAAAAAATTGCTCAGGCTCAGGATGAGTTTCATTTGAACTTTAAATGCTGGTCTTCCGAGTGTAGCTGTGATTTGTTTGTCAAAAAGGGCTATGAAGTTCTGGTTCAGTTTCTGTTAGACACAATATGATTTTGCACTGGAGCAAAACCTACAATCTGGCAAATAGTTGTATCTTTTTTTGTTTGTTGACGAACTACACTACCACTTTTTCAAATTCAATCAATATACTCAATAACTGATAGTGATCTAGTTTTTCAAATTATTTGCAACAACTATACATTTGCTAAAAAGTTTGGACAAGCACTCTTTAAATCTTTACATATTAAATAGCATAAAAACTGTAAATTTGCAAAGCTATACAGAATCCATGACTCTACACTGACTGTGAACGTGTAAATGCAGTGCTATATCACTCAGGAGGACTCATATTGATTGATCTGGTTTCCTGACCAGGTGAGACAGCCTCAGAGCAGAGTGGCGTGGTCAGGGTCGATGTTGTCCATACAGGCCAGGATGGCCTTCTGGTCGTCCTGCAGCGGCCGGCGGTACAGCAGAGCAGAGAAGCGCGTGTACGGGTCATGGAGGAGGGGCCGTTTCTTCTTCTTCCGGAGGTAGAGAGCTTCTTCGGGCTGGAGTACCTGAGAGGTGTAGGCCTGCTGGGTCTGAGAGGTGGAAACACCTGCACAGACAACACGCGTATCACACACCAACACGTATAAGTAAACGCTGCAACAATGGGCACTTTCTCTGAATTATCAACCATCATTTAACAATGGGTTCATGGGCAAACTGCTTTTGCATTGTAGGGCTAGTCTTAAATTACAGCTCCTTCTGATTCTGAAGTGATCATGAAACGCCTTGTAATTATTTTGGTCACAAAAAACTATACATTTGGGAATAATTAGCATAAATATTGATCCTAGGATTAATTCAAAGAATCGTCCTGCAGTGTTTGTTCTCTATAAAGACATATTGTACATGTGCAAACTACCACACCTGCTTTCTTCCTCATCTTGGAGTTATTGTTGTTCACGGTCATCTTCTTGGCCTTTTTAATTCGCTGGTATCTCAGTGCATCAATCCTCTCAGACCCTGAAAGGGCACTCGTTGCACCTCGGCGTTTTCTGTGTGAAGAAAAGAGAGGAAAGCACAGGTAACTTCAGGCCCAACACGACCCCTGTGCTGTAGGCACAACAGAGCGGCACCAGCCCCAAACCCACAGCACTGCTTGCGCCAAGCAAAAAGTGCAGCCTATTGTGAAACTCTGAAGAAGCAAATGAAGGAAGAAATACTTACAATATGTAATGCCATATCCCTGCAGTGGTTAAATTATTGTAATCTGATAGATGCATCAATAAGCTTGCTCTGTTTTTAGTGAACACACTTCAAATAAAAACATTAAGCATTATAGCTCATAATGTCTGTCTTTTTGAGCTTTTTTCTGAAAGTATATATATTATATCATAGATCCATCCCTTTATGGTTATACCACAACAGCCCACAAGTCTGTAGCACAAACAAATGCTTGGTTCTCTCAAGGCACAGTAAACGGCAAAACTCCCAGTGTGGCTGCAGAGAGAAAGCCAAGGTTGTTAGTAGAGGGGGAAACCACAGCTCAGCAACAAAGCATTATCAATGTGTATCATAGACATGGATACTGTCTACAATGGGCTTCACCATGCTGACAGGGGGAGAGATGGCGGGAGGGGAAATGACTACTCAGGAACAGTCACATAATGAAAAATAAGCCAAAGGAAAGCGAAGCACTAGGACAACAACTGGAACAAGAATTATCCATATATTGTTTTATTTTGTGTAACGGAAGAGCAATATTTAGCAATGGCATGCATGGCAGTTTGCACATGGAACACGACTTTAAAGGGGAATACACTGCACAGCTCTTCATTGGGCAGGTAGTTGCACCAGGAAAATCTTTGCTCCGTAACCTTACGAAGAAATACCGGATGTGCTTTAGCAGGATATTGTTTCACAGGAGAATGAGAAATGTTCTGCAGTCTCAACTAACTCAAAGCTGCATCCATCTCTCAAGGTCAATACTGTCATTCATCCAGATGCTTATCATGCTCTGTGCTGAACTTCATACATGATAAGCTACAACCAGGATCATGGGATCCCAGTGGACATGCAGCTACAATAATGTCCAGCAACTAAATTTACAAAACATTAGTTTTGCTGAATTGTACAACATATGCATCTCTGAAATGTAAATGGAAAAATATGTCACGCTTGAGGAGAATGCTAAGGCAAACTGTATATAGCAACTATAGTTTCTGAGAACGCTTTTCTACGGTTTCTTTGGAACCAATGTCTATCAATCAGTTTTAGTATTAATAACCACCTCTACCAATAGATCAGAATCTAAGACACTGTGATAAGTAAAATACCCGAATTCTACCATTCAATCTCATGTATTGCAGACTCAGTAAACAGAAAAATAAATATTTGTCTAAATGCTAGCACATGGTGATTGTTATATTAATCACATGTGGAATTAGTAGGTTTTTCATCTTAAAAATGATAATGTTATTATAGAAAGTGTTCAAGCAACTTGGCAGATCTGAGATGTATAAATGCGAAGAAATAAATGCACTGAAAGTACTTGTCTCTAAATGCCTCTGGCAAGAAATGGGGTTAGTTAGCAAACCACTCAAGCATGAGTAAAGTTTGTAATACATATCTGACCTTTGTTGATGCCTAACAAATGAAAATGCTTCGGTCAGAATGCAAACTGTACATACGACTGCAGAACTGAAAAAGCATAGCCTCTTTGACAGAAGAAAAAAGAAGGAACTCAAACTGTGGAAGGAACAAATGGCAGACTCAGAGTCTTGTATTCCCCTTTAAAGGACGGTGATCAAAAGTCCCACCTGCTAACCCCCCCCTTTCAGACATGGATCCAACCCTTACCTATTGCGGTGTAGAGGACCTGGTCACAACAACGCTGCCCAGGTAGCTGAGATCAATCAAAAACAAAGCAGGTAAGACTCCAGGAGTCGTCAAGAACCACCATTCTGCCCCTAGTTCATGATGAAACATTGCAGTACATGAGAAGCGGACAGGCCCTGTGACACACTTTGCCCAACAATCTTGGTTTGGTGGTCAGACCAGGGGTGTCCCGGGGCAATTAGAAGGGTTGAGAAAGGCAAGTAGGGTAGGAAAATCTGAAAGGGTAGAAGCTAGTAGGGAGAATTGGTTAAACAGTCAGGTTACTAAGGTCACGCATGGGCCGCAGGGCCTGCCAAGATGAGCTCTTCTTAAGCATCCCTCTGCATGATGGAGGCACCTTCAAAGGCTTGGAGATAGACATAACAATGGCCTTGTTCTTATGTGGTATCAATCAAATGGATGAGTTCCCTCCAATTAAGTGAAAGCAGGACACATGACAAGATGGGCTCTTGTGGTGAGGTTTCTGATTCCCAGGCATTAAGGGGCTTGAGCCAAACACACGCCACATAACTGTCAGTAAATATGTATCGCTTTTAATACTTAGCACTAGCCCCAAAAGGTCTGTTGAGTGATCTGTGAAGCCAGTGCATTACAATATGGTTATC
Source organism: Proterorhinus semilunaris (assembly GCA_021464625.1). Lineage (NCBI taxonomy): Eukaryota > Metazoa > Chordata > Actinopteri > Gobiiformes > Gobiidae > Proterorhinus > Proterorhinus semilunaris. Next base: position 14,295,384 of record CM038355.1, on the reverse strand, counting down.
TGGTTGGGTCTTTGTTATTTTTATATCAACCCAATTATAAGATGAATGTCTTAAAGTTGTCATGTAAAACTTAGCTTCACAGATGTTATGGGCAATTTTGACGTTGTGTCTGACATGAAAGCAGCACTGACCTGATTAAACATGAATGAACACTCGGAGGGATAAGTAAGCACAAATATTGTTCACAATTTCACCCAAAAAAAAAAAAAAAAGCTGATAACTAAGGAGTAGGATGGGAATAGCAACGTAATTGTCAGAGCAACTCAACACATCAAAGCGTATGGGTTGGGGCAAATGAGTCAAATGGGTTCCTCTCAGCATGCCTAAGGCACCTACCCTGAAGTGGACAACTGTGGTGGAGAGGGCTCAGATGGAAGGATCTCTTCCTCAGTCCTTCTCTGAGACGGCATCTGCCCAAACATGTTGCTGCTTTCCATGGGTGGAGATGGGGACTGGGAGGCTGGGTAGCTGGCCGCAGAGGTGGCAAAGGCCATGTGGGAGCGGTAGCTGGGACTGGCTCTCCTGCTTCCCTGGCCGAGGGCGGGTGAGGAGGAGGGGGAGGATCTTCTTGAGAAGCTGGCTGTGGAAGGAGGGAGGAGGGTAATCTCAGACATCTCCGGAGGTATAGATGGTTGCACAATGCTGGGACGTGGTCTGGGACGGACTACAATCTCAGGGGAACCCTGGTGTGAGCTAAAGGGGCTTTGGGTGAGAGGTGAGAGTCGAGAGGGCTGAAGAACCACCTGGTGTAAACCAGAATCCATTCTACGAACTTGTCGCGGACTGAACCGAGGACTTGGATCAAACCATCGCGTGTCCAGGCTACTGAATGTGCTAGGGACAATGTGGGCCATTGGATCCGAGTAAGGCAAACCCGGCATGCCCATACCGTGGCTTGTATGTCTTAGCTGCCCTAAAGGTGCCTCTTGCATAGCTAAATGCTTGGCTGGGGAGCCATGAGGCTTGGCCTTGCTTGGAGACTTTCTCGTGTGGCTCTTTGGGGCCTCAAGCGGCAGGACAGTTGGGTAAGTTGGCATTGGGAGACTGGAAGGCTGAAAAGCACTAAGGGGAAGCACATGAGGTGGGGGAGGATAGGGGGAGTCGTGACGTAGGTGCAAGGGGTGAGATGGTGGGAAGATAAACTGGGGCCCCTCCAAACTGGCAAAGGTAAAATCCAGTCCCTGCCAAATCTCTGGTGTGCGAGACGTAGAAGAGAGTGTCAGAGGGATGGGGAATCCAGAGACAGTATACTGAGGAAAGTCACTCTCGCTCATTTCTTCAGGAATCACAGGGTGACCAAATGGCCCCTCAGACAGGTACGGAGGGGACGACATGACAGAGCTGAGTGGGCTGGTGTCAGGCATATAAAAAGGAGGAGGTGGCTCGTGATCCCCCGGGGGGCCTACATAGCCATAGAAAGCCCTGTGGTGGTGGAGAGAGCCTCGAATCTGCCCTGTAGCCTGCAGCCGACTGCTCTCCATGATGGTCATACCTTCGAAAGGCCTGTGGAAGCGGGGGCTGTAGGCAGGAGGCTGCATGTAGGACTCCTGACTGGAGATGGGGGAGATCTGGTGAGGCCGCAGTGTGGCCATAGCTGGAGGCAAAGGCCTGGGGTCATCGTTCTCTTCATCTGACTGCCGGAACTCAGGATACAGGTCGGATTCTTCCACAAAAGGGAAGCCTTCGATTCGTCGAGGTTTAATGGACATCTCCATATCAGTTGGGTCGATGACAAAGCGACCATCTGGACCTCGACTGATGAGCTCAATTGGTGTGGTTGCCTCAGAGTCATGCTTCATGCTGTATTTCTTGCTTGCTATTGCTCTTTTGGTCTTTGTGTACAAAGACAGTTCCTCTTTCTTCCCTGGGCTCGGGGGTGGTTTTTTGTCACGCTGGTCATGACTGTCTTCAGATGTTTCTGATGGTGAACCCTTGGAGCGGACACTTTCTGGACTCGCCTTTCCTGAAGATGACCTGGGGAAAAAAATATATTTGTGTTTGGCACAAAAAGAGAAAAGGGGGTTGAAAAAAACTTGCAAGACCTTGTTCAGTTTCAAAGCAATGCTTGAATTGAGCCCCCACCCCCCCAACATTTGGGAAAAAATTGGTCTACAAAACAATTGACATATAGTTTTCAGTGTAAACGCCTAACTAGGGACAAATACTGAGAATTTGCTTTGGCTATAATGTTTATAACATGAGCTCATGAAACATACTTGTCTCTATTTAAATGAACTTGAATAACCATTTTAAAAATGCGTGGGAGTGGGAAAATTAGATTTGGTCATATGATTCATGAGAAATAGATGGTATATTTGAAGGAGGGTGACACGATTTTAATGGTGCCTATATGTGCATACAATGTGCAATTACAGTATTTTATCAAAATTGTCAAAATCAATATAATAATAATGCAGCAAAGGCTCACAATATTGCTGAAATACAGCTTTGTCTAGACAAATGCACAGTGAGCGTTTCATGTTATTTTATTGTTAAATTCCAAGGATCACATTAAGTGTTTGGTCATTTCTTCATAATAGCAGCATTTATTTGATTTAATAGCTTAATATTTAACAGGTAACAGTATTCAAATAGATTACTGTTATAGTGTACTCTTTATGCATTGATTATTGTTACATGCCACGACACATTAAAGTGCCATGTCTCTCTCTTTTTTTTTTTTTTTAGATCTCAGAGAAGGAAATATTACAGATATTTTAATTTTGTTAGACAGTCACAATACAGGAGCCACAGTCTGTGGTCAAATTGAGGTTTCATTCACAACACACAGGATTCAGAGGTTTATAGGGAACACACAGAGGGTTTATACGTTCTTTATTCATGCACGCCTGAGTACAGCAACATAAAACAAGTGACAACAACAAACTGGGTTACTTTATCAAGAAATATGGGGAAGTACAAACTGACACTCAGTTTATATTGAGATATAACTGCTTGACTATACTGTAAGCTAGAGGAGTCACATACTGTGTGTCACATACTGTGTTAATGATTTCATAATGTTGCGGTGATACTCCACTGATGTCTAAAAACACTGTACAGAAAATATAGTATTAATATTTGATAAGCCTGACAAAGTAAACATGATGAAATTAAATAAACAATGTGCCATTATGTTTAAAGCAAGACACAGTTACACAAGTGCACAGAGAGTAGCGCTTCACTTTTTCACAAGGTTCAAAGTTTAATCCCTCATATCCGAAATACTCTTAACAAACAAATGTGAAAATGAGCCCTCTGGGTTTCAATATATTTAAAGATAATTTGAGGGTAATAAATAGTTATTTTTTATTGAATCTGTATTTCCAGAATGAACACCTTAGGTGATTGCTTAAATATAAATACTGTATTCATAGACTGTATGGCTACAAACACAACACATGCTTTTTACTGTTTCCACAGGCAGCGGCAAATGAATCATTGTGACTTAAAGGTGCACTATGTAACTTTAAATGTAAAAAAAAAACTTTTATTAATACTTATTTTACCTTTTAGTGACCCAGCGGATGCTTGGGTGGTTAGCGTAGCACCTTTACTTACCACCCCGAAGGACTGTAGGACGCTCCAGGATCAATTGTGTTTTAGGTTTTCACTGCTGATTGAACCGTATCCATGGTTACATATATGCATTCTCTTCCGAAAAACCAACCAGAAATCCTAAAATACCTGAAATAAAATTGATCCTGGAGCATCATAGGAGCCACTGGGATGGAAAGCGAAACCACCCATACAGCTTCTCGGTCAGTGAAAGGTCAAATACACACTAATATGAACTCTTTTTTTTTAACATAAAAAAAAGTTCCAAAGATGTGCAAATGTGTTCAGAGAGGAAGGCTTACAAACAGAGTATCATTACCATAAAACTATTGACTGACAAAAAAGTGCACAATTTAAAGCATTTAAATCAAGGCCAAATAAAAATATATTTTGATTTTTATATGTGTATTTATGCTGAATGTAATGTAATAATTGTGCAAAATTACGGTGCATCTAAATATCAATTTAACTTGCAGGCTCGTTTTTTCAGCATTTCTGTGATAGTGACCCTGCAATTTGTGAAACTTGCCTACAATCTCATCCACTTTAAGAACTGGGACTTTAGAAATGTGTCTGAACCATAAGTAACAAAATAAATTAACTCTTTCATTGTAAACTAAGAATTGGGTATAGGGTCTGTAATTGTCAGAATACATGCGTTAACAGCTATACCATAAATAAAAGGCTTTAATAACTTCCAGAACGTGAAGAATTTTTTTAAAGTTTGTATTTATTTAAGAAGCCCAGTGTTGTTGTTGCCGAGCGGGTACATTTGAGCCAACATGCAGCCGGGGCAGGTTAAGGGAGGTTGTGGACCGAGTGGAGGAGGCTTAGACAGTGTGCACAGGACAGAGGGAGCGAGCTGGCACACTCACTGAGGGCTGAAGGCTTGGGGCCTGTACCTGCTGGCGTCAAGCCCATTCCAGTACAGTTCAACACTGGGTATGAAGCTAAGTGGACTCCTGGAAAATTTGGACATAAACAGGTTGTGGATAAGGCGAATTGGCCCCAAAAAAATTAATACAAATGAAAATAATGCTTTTTCATTTGGAGAAAGATGCTCAAGAGAGAAAACATTAAGAGATACGCAACATTCATCAAAAATAACTTCCCAATTAGAGTAAATGGAGAATATTTGAAAATGCATTTATTTTTAGAGATGATGTCCTCCATCGAAGGCTCACTTTCTGCTGACAGCTGTGCAGCCCACACACCTGGAGTGTCTTGTAACAGTCGAAAAGTACTCCTACTGTTAGCATTAGCACAAAGCTTTGTCATGTGACTCTTCAAACTTTCAAAAGTATTTTTCCAGTGTTATCTGTGAATTCCAGATTGTTTTAATATCAACAATAACAAATACTGTGCACTCAAAACTTCCAGATGTCAAGATCCTTCCATGGTTGTTTTTCTTAAAAGGGGGGTATTATGCTCTATATTTTTAGAGCTTTTTACCATGTTACAGTGTGATTCTCTCATCAAAAACACACCTGGAGCTGTGTTTCGAGCCTCTAACGCACCTTTTGAGAAATCTTTGAATCTTCTCCTGTGGCTATTCTTAGCACCACAGTGACACTTCCCAAACAGCTCCTCCTGAGGTCCTTTGTATCCAGGAAATGTATATGCAGTAAATTAAAATAACTGCCTTGAATAAAATTGCTCTCTCAAAATGGCTGTACTGAACGTCTTGAAATAGGCCTCTGTCTCTTTAAGAAGCTTTCCGACGCGCCCCCTTCAGCACACTACTGTGGCATCGAAACAACAACACTGTGCGGGGAGGGGGCTACACCTAAAATGGCCGCCATCTAAGTTTTTACTGATTACTCAAAAATATGTGAATGAGCCAAGGCAACACTCCAGGCATGTGTTTAATGAGGGAATGACATAATAACATGATATAAAGCTTGAAAAAGTCGATTTTACATAATACCCTTTCCCCCCCCCCCCCCCCTTTAAAAACAATCGCCATAGCTACACATGTGACGTGTTATTTTTATTCAGAGGAGGGGGTTATTGTAGCTCACTTGGAGAAGCGAAGATATTTTGTTATGTCAATATTGCATTTTGTAACCAACAAAGTGTAGTAAGTGATAAAGATGTGCCGTTACTAGCAACAAAAAGCATAATTGAAGCGATATCGCATCATCCTCGCACCCTCACTCAACCTCAGCTTCACTCAAAATGACACTAGCAGCTTAGGACAAGACATGTTTAGTAAAAGTGTGTTGTAGAAGGAAAATGCTTTGTTCAATGATTGCTCCCATTTTGTGAAGTGAGTGATGCAGGTGGTACTTACGGTGTTTCCAGGCTTTTTCTGCAGTGGGTAACAGAAAGAGGGGGATCTGAAAGAGAAGACATCGGGACTACAGTTACAACAATGATCTCCGCAAAACTGTGGTTCGGGTGCCATAGAATCTCTGGTGGCAGTTCTAGTCTGATTTTAGTTCAGAGAGCATTTTCTCCATGTTTTTGTCCTCCTTCAAGGCTTGTTAAAACTGCTCTATTAATTCTAGTTTTATGTTAGATTAGAAGTGCTTGAATTGTGCTTGAAGGAAAAGTTAAAGAACCACTGATTTACTTTGTTTATGGACAAGCGCTTTTGCAAATAATCAGTTTTGTGGATAAGACGTGCAGAGAAACAGTGAATCCCACGACTCAAGAATGTAAAATAGAGGGAGCATTGCCTCGTTTCCTCTTGAGTTTCCTCCTGCGCTGCTTGTTGACGAAGCAGGCGGCCATGGTGCTGAAGAGGACAGCCGCGGCCAGGAAGCAGATGGTGGCCACAATCCCAGCCACAACAGGTCGAGCCAGTCCGCTCTCCTCCACCATCTCCGGAGGGGGGAAGAAGTCTGCGGGACAGACAGGACAAGAGGGAAGACTTTGAAAGTAGATGTCGACCAGTATGAGATTTTCATGGCCGACAATACAATTGCAATAAAGAACAGCTTATATTTTGGGCAAATTTTATCCCTTTTGATCCGTATTATATATGACGATGTGTTATTCAGTGAATAGATGTTCCGTGCTGCAATCGAAATAAGGAAAAGGAAAAGCGGAGTTTTTTCCCCTCCGCCATCAGACTCATGAACAAATACAAGTCTCTGTAGCTCAGTTACAGAGTCATGGATGTATCTGCACTTGCAGTGTGTCCACACTTAGACCCACTGCTATCACTTTATCACTTTAAACACTTAATACCACTTTAAATGCCAAAACATCTGTATATACAATCCCGCTGTTGTTCATTGTCAAATTGTTGTTGTCTTAACATATGTCACTTTATTTTATCTTATTTATTTAATATTTTTTATTTTATGCATGCCCTTATAGCCTTATAGTTTAACGTTCTTAGCTTATTTTTTATCTTAATTCTGTGTTATATGTTTTATGTCGCACGTTTGCACCAAGTAAAATTCCTAGTTTGTAAACCTTGTTCACAAACCTTGGCAATAAAACGAATTCTGATTCTGATTTTATTTTGAAGTAAAGCACTTTAAACTAATCACGGTTTGAACCTTTATGCTCAATAATCTCATGTACAATGCACATTCATAGTTAGTAAACCAGTCCATTTTATGAGTCATACCAGCAGCTCAGCACATGATTATTATTTGTTTTACTTGTGGACGTTTCTGGGCAGAATGGAGGGAAGGAGAGAGTGCATATTGATGTGCTGTTGTTACATGGGACAAATAAACAGTTTTCATTCAGTGTTGCTCTCTTTTCCCAGTTCTAAATGGGCGCACTGTCCTGGTGGCCTACATAATCATGAATCATACAATGGGGACAAGCGGTTACACTGTGTTTTTTTTTATTTTTATGAACTAGCGTTTACTGGCGTGAGCACAGTGCAAAGCAAAACAAGACAGCAAGCGTTTTACGAGTGCTTGGAAAGGCCATTTTAAAAACTAAAATGCATGTTGTTCTCTAGAAAACATTCGGTTCTGTCACAGGACGTGTCAGTCTCTGCTTTAGACGGTTCCATTATTGAGAAAGTGCCATGTTATAAATATCTTGGCATCTGGATTGATGAGAGGCTCTCATTTGGTAAACGTGTTCAGGAATTAACAAACAAACCTAAAGCAAAGCTGTCTTTTTTCTACAGAAACAAAAATTGTATCACTCCTAACAAGAGGCAACCATTAATTCAGGCTACGTTGCTTTCTGTTTTGGATTACGGTGATATCATATATATGCATTCCACTGCAACCGTGTTAAAGCCTCTGAATGCAGTTTTCCATTCAGCAATTAGATTCATCACTGGAGATGGTTACAGGACCCACCACTGTGATCTCTATGCTAAAGTAGGTTGGCAATCTCTAGAAGTTTATTTACAAAGCTCTTCTTGGTGTCCTTCCTGATTATTTGTTAAATCTTTTATGTCAGGTAAAGGCTAGTAGGCTAGTAACTGTGGCTAGTAAAAAAAAACAAGTAATATTTGAAGAAGAAAGTTTAAAAAGTTCATAAGTTCAATTAATCAAATTTGCGTTGCAATTATGATTATTACATCAATTGATTACAAATCTAACATAATAGACAAAAATACAATTAATAACACTGACTTTTTAATGTGTTTAATGTGCGCCACAGAAGCTCGCCCACCGTGCTGATCTCATAGTATGATTCTATAATTAAAGTTATATAAAAAAGTTACACTTCACTCCATTGTTTACAAAGGGAACATACTGTACTTTAAATCATTTACCCTTATATTGTTTAAAGCATATTCAACTGTATATTGTTTAGCAAAACATTTCACAATTGTTTAAATATGAAGGATTTACATTATGACTAAAATAATTGAAGGGTTTATTTGCATTTTCTCTCTTTACATAGCAGTGTTTTTCTGTTTCAGTGCCATAAAAACACAGTCACTTGTTCTTTATCGAATTTAAGGAACTCAAAGGAACACGCCACAGTTTTTTCCATACTGAGATATGTTCATACCTGAGCCTGAGGATGAGTTTCACAAGGGTGCAAATAGGGATCCTCCATCAAAATACAACTCAAACATTTTAAAATGAGGTTGCAATGCACCCTCTTGAACCCCAGTAGATCAGAGCCGGCAGTAACAAATCAATCAAAATGGCTTTTCCAAATGAGCTCTTCAATTGTCGAGCACTGATCATAACTTTATCAGATGAATGCCAGTTTCATACACAGTTCCCATTACAAGCAGCAGGGGGCAGCACCAGCACCTCGAAACATCTGCAAAAATCTTCCTAATAAATGCTAGCAACAGCTGCTCTTACAGAATAATATGTACCCGGTGACCTCTGCAACGTAGCAACATCTGAAGTCCTGTGATTTCAGATTTGAGCGCAGGACTGACAAACAAACTAAACAAATCCTTTTGCACCAAGTCTAGCGGCACACGCTCCGTGTGTGAGACGGGCAAGACAATGATGTCATACTACAAAGAGCCCTAAAACTGAATACTGCTGAGTAGCCCGAATGTGAAGTTGGACTTGCTGCGTGTGCAATACATCCCCGGTGTTCTTCAGGAATGTTAAGATCGCCCCGGGTCTGAGAGGCTGGATATAGTTCCAAACCAGTGTAAAACGGCGGTAGTGGGTTCTGCTTTCTTGTAAGGAATTCTGTTCTTGTGACATCTTCAAATTCTAAAGAGAGGAGAGTTTGATAATAGGTGGAGGACAGGCCAGAATTCAGTGGTTTACGGTTAATGTCTCTTAAGGTCCACTCCCACCCACACTCTTCACCAGCCCGTGACCAAGCTCTCCACAACGGGAGATAGGGCCTTTAAGGCAGTTGCCTCCAGACTCTGGAACGCCTTGCCAGAGTCCCTGAGGGCTCCCCAGAGTGCCTTTAAAAAAGGCCTGAAAACACATTTATTTCAAAAAGCCTTGTTTTACTATGTTCATTTTGTTTTTATCTGATTTTATTCACCTGTTGTAGCACTTTGAGGTTTCTTTGAAATGTAAATAAAATGTATTATTATTATTATTAATTATAAGGCCGATCTGCATTAAACACTGAAAGAAAATTCGATGTCTTCTCTGCCGACCCCTCCCCAATATTAAAAAGTACTGTGAGTATTCAATCACACTGCACAATATAAATAAAAGGACTTCAAGACAAAAATAATAATTATGTATAACATGATGTGATTGACGTTGAGTTATATGGGCCCCATACACTATAAGCATAATATCAAATGATCAAATTATAGCCACATATTCTATAAGACTAATTTGCGTCCAGGACAAAGTATGGTTTTGCGACATGACGCCTCACCTGTGCTGGACACTCCGACGACGTTACTCGGCTCGCTGATGGTATTATCCATGACGGCCATCACACGGAACTCATACCAGGCCTCCTAAAAACATGAAAGGCTTTTTACATTTTTCACAGGGCTGAAGATGAATATTTTAATGTAATCATTGAATTTATATCTGAACATATCTCATAACAGACATGTAGACAAAATAACCAAATCAATAACAAAATAACCAAATGCTTGTTTAACATCATTAGTGCAAAGCATAATGGGGTTGTGCAATCAATCACAACCGAGTTCAATGATTGTGATTAGCAACTTGCAATCTGCAATTATTGTCTGCATGGACCTTAATATGTAAAAGCCCTAACCCTGTAGTTAAACATGGTTAAGGTGTTAAAGTGTTAAGGTTTAGGTGTACTTTATTGTTCCCCATAGGGAAATTTGTCCTCTGCATTTGACCCATCCTTCGATGCTGGTGGGGCAACCTGTCAGGAGCCGTGGGCAGCCGTGGGCAGCCGTGGGCAGCAATGGGCAGCAGTGGTCAGCCGTGGGCAGCGCCCCGGGACCCATCTCCAGATGTGGAGCCAGGCTAATGGTCAGAATCCCCTGGTTGGCGGATTAACCTACTGTACATGTTTTTAGCACCCATAGGAAACCTATGCAGACACGGGGAGAACATTCAAACTCCACACAGAAAGGCCCCACTGTCAAACCCAGGACCTTATTGCAGTGAAGCGAAGGCGCTAACCACTGCACCACCGTGCCGCCAATATTCTGAAAATACTTGTGATTCTTGCCGTTCATAATATTCCTGGACATGTTTAAAATGTGCACTGTGAACTGAATCTTTATTTTGAAACATAAATCACAATTCACGTCCGAAAAAAATTCCATTAAAAACTTTTCCCAGTCATTGAAAGAATGCATTATGAGATCAGTCTTTAAACATAGGAATGTAAAACAAGACAACAACTAACAGGTATTGATGCATAATGTGTGAATGCCAGAGCACAGTATAGCAGCAGGAGAATAAGAGGAGTGAGTGGGTGTTTGCTGTGCAGTAAAAGTAGTGATATAAGCCTCTGCATTGAGCTAAGAGCTGGTGGCTAGTTTAAAGTCTAATGTTGCATAATGTGTTTGGGAGAATTTGACAAAGTGTGATTCTGAAAAAGCGAAAGAGTCCATCAAAACATCAACGAGTCATCCACCACTGCAGTGAATTGCGTTTAATACAGCTCTAAGTAACTCACATAAGTGACATTTACACTAAGCAAGCACAATGAGCTGACTTTCTTTTGGAAACAGCAGCACTAAGAGAAGGCTAGGATTAAAACGCAAAGATTACTGTAATTTTAAGAGAGATTTTCAATAAATACTGCAAATTGCAATGTAAATTTTTCTTTTAACAGAAGTTTCTATTTTACAAATCAGGCAGAAAGCTTCTCGAAAAAGTGCAGGAATAGTTGTTATGCTCTGTGGTAAATGCAGCAATAGCTCAAAAGGAATTGTGCTTGTGACAAAACCCTGGCTGCGTGTCTTAAGCTGCACATGGAACACATATATGGTATATTTACATGGAAGTACATAACATTTAACAGAGTTTGTGCAGTATTTACCTGAATAAGGTCCCGGGCGAGAAGCTCCGTCTCTCCCGCAGGAATGCTGTCATCCAGGACATCCCATCTCTCCCCCAGACGGAACTCCATGACGTAATGCTGAAGAGGTGCGGTGTGATTGGCAGGTGGCATCCAGGTGAGCAGGACTCCCTGCTGCGTGCGATTGGCTGTGAGGCACCGTGGTGGGGTAAGCAGCACCAATGGTTCAGGGGTACTTATAGGAAATACTGTAAGGACAGGAAGTACGGAAGAGTAAGTACACACTCTATGTACCATAACCTTATAACCAACACGATTAGTTATTGTATAGTATAGTTATATTATATCACTTGCCAAATAAAACACATACATTCAAATACCTACAGCCAGAAGAGAAAGATCTATATTAAACTTCATGTATAGGCCATTAAAAAGCAGAAAAGGGAGCTATGCAATATTTAGGTGGTCATGGCACACACCTCTATCGGGAATCTTACAAATCTGAACGCATCTGAACGCATAATCTGTAAAATGTGGTTGAATTAAATGAAAGGCTAGAGCAGACTTTAGTGCCGTGTTGGCTTTGTTCCTGTTTTTGGAAGGCTCAAAGGTGACGCAGCATGAGCAGTTTTCCCAGTTTGAGCTCGTCACTTACTTCTACATAATAATCAGTGACAGCTTCTTAATACGTGCCTCTTTTGCCTCAGTCAGTTTTAACGGGGGGAAATATTACATGGGTGATATTACAGGGTTTCTCTCTAGTACAAAAAGGTTATGGTGAACTTTAAGGTTAAGGTGAACTTCATTTATAAGTCTTTATAAGTCTAGTCTACAAAAAGGCGTGTTTTAGATTAAAAAAAATTTGACTCCACTGACAATGCAAATACTAGACAGGCAAAAACCAGCTATTATGAAGCTCTAGCCTCGTATCTGTGCTGATTTTTTGGGCAAATTCTCTGCAGGATTAGACTGTTTTGTTCATCTCTGTTACCAATCCTTGCTCAATAATCCCTCCTCTCTGAATATAGTTAATTCTTTATTACTTATTGAACAGTAAAGGTTGCCACACATTAATTATGCTCTGCTTTTGCATATCTTTATCAGGAGCGCCTCTGCTGGATGTAAGATTTGTGACTCCAGGCCGTGAAAACTCACAGCATCCGCGAGGTGCTGCTTCCGACTCGTGTGAAACAGTCACCTGTATAACTGCAGCATGACTTTCTCCAGCTGCACCTGCCACAGCTACAACCTTCAAATCACCTACAGCACATTGGTAAACCTACTAAAAGGTTAATCAATGTTATTTGTCGCACATTTAACGTAACTGCGATTCATTGAAAATAGAGTAGAATACACACATGGCAGCACAGACAGGATGATGCTGAGCAAATTAAATAAACAATAAATCAATATTGAATGGATGCCAAAACACAGAAAAAAAATGTAAATGCATATTAGAACTGCTCTATTTTTAATCCAAGGCGATGACCGCACGGCGATCTGATAAGCCGGTCATGCCCCTGTGCTTTTTGGACTGCGCATGTGGGCGGAGTAAGGTGTTTACTTGCCCTTTAAGCATCGGTGCCTCCCTTTCTGTTTATAGCGCGTTGCCATTGAGCAGTAAAGTCCGTCCTCACCTAGTGTGTTCACAGTGACAACCTCGCTGAAGGGGCCGGTGCCAAGTTTGTTTTGGGCCAAGACACTGAACTGGTACGTCGTCTCTGGCTCCAGGCCCGGCACCACCATCCAGTCACGGCCCCCCGGCACCGCCACGGACAGCCAGTCGTGTGGACCCAAGCGCTCCCTTTTCAGCCTGTTCACACGTCAGGCAGAGAAGAAAGGGATTAAAAATAACACAGCAGGGGTGAGGATACTAACACCCGTTCAATAATTCAGTCTCAAGTAAAAGCTTTTATTAATGTAATGTCTTCAAGGAGGTACATATGTTAAAGCTAGACCTGGCTCTTTAATCATTTATAAACCTCACGCATTTAACAATTATGTTCTTTGACTATAGAAAGACTTAATCATTGGAGCTACGTGAGTACTGTACATCCTTTATTTATATAGCAGACATAAATCTTGGACTATGATTATGATGACGTCACAATTTTCACTAATGTAATCAGCCCATGCTGCTTTGCAGTTTGCTGGTTGCCCAAGCCATGATACGATTAGCCCTAACAGCCTCGGATCAACAAAGCATAAACTCGTACGCATGCAAGCGCTGCAACACTGATATGCTTACAGTAGGAGGTATTTGTTGAACAATAAGGATTATTTAGCGGAGTGTGGTTGAGGGTGGAAAGGATTTTAAAGTCATTTATGTGACAGCATAACAGGTACTGGGCTGTAAAGCATGACGTACACTTTGTTTAAAGTTTATCAGAAGAATATCCATCTAATCTCAATGTCTACAATGACTGTGAAAAGAAAAAGAGCTTTTTACTTGACTGTTTTAAAGCTGTTGCTTATTCACTTCATACAGCTTAACTCAGAAAAAGAAGGTGAGTTTTATACGTTTTTCTATCTAACTGCATGAAAATGTATCATGAAGCTTGTATCGATTAAGGGAAAACACTTTTAGTAAGTTTCAAATGTGAAGCATTTTCAAAGTCTAGTATGAGTTGGTTATGGTGACAAATAAAACCAAGAGAGATATCCTCTAAAAATACTGAAAACATAAAGCTTTTTTCTGAAAATGTTGAATAATTTTTTTACATCTCCTTTTGAATTTGATCAATAGCCTGTGTAAATTAGTGAACCCTGGTCTGGTCCATTCACGTTTCCTCCTAACAGCAGCAAAGCGGCAGCAGCGGGACAGAACGGGGGTCATGTTCAGTGGAGTTGTTTTGAAGACCTCCTCCGGCAAATGTTCAATATTAAGAGATGAAAAGGCACTTTCAGCGGATCTCCGTGTATTTCCATCTCTTTGCTTTCACAACTGTTCTGAACACAACCCTGGAAAAGACATTTTAGAAGTAACAGCGGGAGTAGAAGAAAAAGCAGGAAGCAAAGCATGCTGGGATGACTCACACATGGCCATACCAGACTGAGAATGTCTGCTGGTAGCCCCCATCGTAGCCCACCTCCCAGGACACGTTGGCCCAGGTGGAGGAGGTGACTACACGGACACTGGGGGGTGCGTGGGGGCTGGTGCCTAAAGAGGACAAATAGAGTAATACGAGTTTAATTCAGCACTTGTAGTAACTTTTAGAAGTAGTAGTAACAAAAATTTAGCAAAAGGTTAGCATAGCGCCTTTACTTTCCATCACAGTGGTCTCTAGGACGCTCCATAATCAAATGTTTGGAAGGTTTTCACTGCTGACGGACCCTCTCACCAGAAAACATACAAAACAATGGATCCTGGAGTGTTGTAGAGACCACCGTGATCGAAAGTAAAGGCGTCATGCTGACCACTCATACAGCCACTGCGTCATTTCAAGGTAAACTTTATGTTCCCACATGCACCTTTAAAGAAAAACCAAAACAACTTTTTTCAGCGGATCAATTCTAGTTCAAACTAGTCACATTCATCAAGTCTCTGTAAGCAGCCACATAGGCTTCAACATTCACACTGTAAATGTGGGCGGAGTCAGATGTTTAATTGGTCTTCAATAAATTTCACCTCGAGGTGACAGAGCAGTCAGATTGTAATCTTTAAAAATATGTTATATGTCCAGTTATTTTTTTATTTGTTAATGTCATGCCATTACATTATATACATATATATATTTATTTTTTCATCCATACATGAACAAAAAGGAACAGAGGGAAGATTAATCTTGTATTATCTGTTCCCATTAGCAACTTTACAAAAAAAATACAAATGTCATGGACAAATGCCAGAACTGTTTTTGGGATGCACCGATCCAATACTGGTATCGTATATCGGAGCCGATACTGGAAAAAATACGATATGGGGTATCGGCTATAAATATCCAATACTGAACCGATACCAGTTTTGGCTGTCAACCCCTTAAAAATACAACTTTTAAGAATTTTTTTTTTTTTTACCACCTAAACCTAAGTGAATATGGACATGTTGTACCTCATGTTGAAGCTAAGAACCTGGAGAATCCAATCATTTAGTTTTAACCTAGCGGGAGCATGCTAATGCTAGCCTAATCAAGGCTAGGTCAGAAACTATGATAGAAATACCTAAAGTAGCCTAATACAATAAAATCGGCCAAGTGTGTATTTTAGTTTAAAGAGCAACTAAACACCTAATCAACTTTTTTTTGCTGATAAACTATCTATATGGGTCACTAACACAGTTATCTACATGTCCTTATCATTATTTTGACATTTTAGTGCAAACTTGTTCAAAATCCAATTTTTGTGTACAAAACCGTCTGTTCAGCGCCCCTCATGTTTGAACAGCACTTACTACATTTGAATTTAGGGGTTGGCTGATGACGTACCATCATACGTCTCAGAGCCATCATACGTCACCAAATCTGCCGCTGTGGTATAAAAGCTGACCCCTCCCCTTTTGTGACGTGTGCACAACGTGCTTGTCACAGAGCGGCCACGGAGCGGGAGGATGAGGAGAGAAGACCCGAGACGGGATTTGACCTACAGGCTCCGCTCCACTCTGTGAACCACAGCACTCACATCCCCGACCTCTCCTACTAAATAAAGACAAATGTTTCCCCAAAATACCCAGATTCACTTATTGAGTGACATGGCTGGATGTTTTCATGTTGAAACTACAGACACGATAAAGCTGTATCGGGCAGACAAAGCTCATCAGGGCTGTCAGTGTTTATGAGACGGGGCTGAGGGGCTTTTTACTGTCATCTCCCCCAGGGAGAGCTCACAGACACCGGGGGCAGCGGTTAGCCATCCCCTGCCTTGGAGGCTCAGAGCGGGGCAGTGTGTGACTGAGTGTCCGCTAAAGCCAGGAGGGGGAACGGGGAGATACGAGCGCCAAATGTCCGCCGCGTGTGCTCGGCATGTAGCCGGGACGAGAGGCTCGAGAGTCCGGGAAAGTGGCGCCACATGTCCGGAGAAGCTAGCCGGTGCGAGAGGCTGAAGTGTCCGGGTGGCTGCAGTGGCGCAAACATTGTCTAAATGCGGCATAACGGGAGTCAGTCAGTCCCGGTCACACATGGTCTGAGACTGTCAACAGAGCAGAGACCGCCCACACACTCCCCCTCCCCGCGTCCCCCCAAAGCCTCCCGCCACGCCTCTTTCGCTGAGTTTTTTGAATTTTGGGAGTGGGTGGAGTAAACTCTGGAAGGGGTGTTTAGTAGCTCTTTAAGAAATAACTGATCTAACATATACAATGATCAGATCACTTTATGTGAGTTGTTAATTAATTACATTGTTAATGTAACCAAAAGCCTGTCATATACCCAAGGATATTCAGTGTAGATAAGTCCAGTGATCATTGTTAAATGTTTATCCAAGAGTTTATCAATTGATATAATTGATAAACTGTAACTTTATGATTAAACTTTATTGATCTTAAAATGGAAAAAAAATTCTATAAAATTTTTCACTCAGAAAAATCCACTAAGCAAGTCTCTTGGTATTGGTAAATATCGGATATTGGCAGATACTCAACCCCCAGTATCGGCATCAAAAAAGCTGGATCAGTGCATCTCTAAGTGTTTCACAAGCTATTTTGTGGCTCTAGAAACAAATTAAGCCACTACACTTCAGGCAAAAAGTGCGGGAACAGTCATTTGCATACGTAGAAACAATAAAATAACACTTTTAAGCCTCCACTGCGATCTACCTATGACTTGGACGTGCGTGCTGGCAGTGATGCTCGTGGCAACGTTGGTGGCGACACACTCCCACTCCCCGTGGTCCTCCTTCGTCAGGGATTTGAACTGTAGGCTGCCGCGGGGCAGGACATTGTGCTTGCTTTTACTGGGCTTCCCTACCTGTCGTCAGCCAAGCAAGACAGACACAAAAGGGAACACGGGGAAGAATACTTAGAGCAGATAGAGTTTTCATGTTTAATTTGTGAAATATGTATGAAATGTTATTCTAAACAAGGAGCTTGTTTGATTTAAATGTTCATAGACATCATTTAAATGTATTTAAAATTAAGTAGCAATTTAGAGTTGTTACTTAAAATGTTCAACGGTGTTAGTCGACTTACCTTTCTCCATGTGATGTTGGGAAAGGGGTCTCCCTCGGCCTCACAGGGGATGACGAGTTCTCTCCCAGCCTCCTGCCTGTACTCCCCTCCAGGCACCACCGAGAATTTGGGAGGGTCCTGTCCAGAGACACAATCGGAGTTAAAGGAGGCATTTTACAAGGAGCAATCTGGAGACTTTAGCATTGATATTTCGATTGTAATTTAAATGAATGTGTGTCTGCTCCTTTAAGCATCTCGTGTGTTGCTTTACCATGATAAAAACACATTTCAAGTCATCATTTATAGCCGATGGCATGCAAATAAATGTGTGGTGTCCTGATAAACACAGTTTGAGTCCAAAACAGTTAATGGGCTTTAAAAATCTATCTTGTACGCAAAAAAATCCAAGGAATATAGATTGAAAATGACTCAAACTTGAATGAAGCAAAATATAACACCAGGTATGTTTCAAATGTGGGAACAATGACTATTATTTTGCACGTCATGTTCAAAATACTATGATGCATACTTTCAGTCCTATTGTGAATTGAACATAATTATTAGAGATGTACCTTTAGCACCAGGGGAGCAGGAGGGGACCAGCCCATAGTACCCAGGGCGTTGTAAGGCATGCAGGTGTAGGTGCCGAGTGAGTCCTCCGTCACCTCTGCCACACGGATGCTCCCATCTTCCATTTGGCTCCAGCCCGGGTACTGAGCAGAGCGAGAGCGCAATTTTAAGCAACAGATCCTATTTGTCACTCTGCAGTTTTCACAGCAAAAACCTGACAAATGACAGAGGGACTAAGTGAGCGGAACCGAACGCGGCTTTGAAGGAGCTGACCTTGTCTATCCTAAGAGGAAGACCATCTTTCTTCCACTTCACCATAGTTACAGGGGGGTTGGCATCGACAGGACAGCGGATAAAGCCGGGCAGGCCGATTGCCACATATATGACAGCTGGCATGTTTAGCACACGGGCAGGATCTGCGGAAAATAACACACATTTACACAATGTCAGGTAAATTCCCCTTTTCCCTACTCTTTTTTTTGGCATGACTTTACAAATCAAATACATCTGTTTTAGCCCATTTTGCCTCGCTGGTCGCTTGGTTTATCTCTATTTAAAAATCCGTATTCAAAAAACGTCCCAGGAAAGCATGAAATAATTCAAAGATACTGATCCCAGCCACAAAGAGCCAGTTAAGGAACAAATCAAAACATTAGTTTTCAACAGAAGTGAATCCAAGCTTTGTGACAGTGACGGCCAAACTGAACTCCTCCCTTTGGTCTATATCTGGTCTGCGAGCTGAGCTGAAACTTTAGTGCGCTGACGAAGCCTTCTGGATGAGAGGCGAAACGTTTGACCCTTCAACCGCAGAGTACAGAAGATGACTCAAGAACCTTCATTGAAGTATAATACAGTAGTAATAATATTATAGAGCGTGTTAGTATAGGTCTAAAAAGTAACTAGCAGGTTTTGAACCCACTAAGACTGGATGTTTAGACCTTTGCAAAAGATAATATTCTGCCTAAATAATTGAAGCCTTTACCGTTAGTTGATTGCAAACATTCAAATGGTTCGATTAGTTTTGTTGCCCTACAGTGCCGTGTGGTAGACTAGATGATGTCATGCTGCAACTGCTGCAGTCACAATCTGTAATCTTCAATTAATTAAAACAGACGTTACTTAATGTCTGTTAGATAAAGGTCATCTGTTGTATGCCTGAAGAGAAAAACGTTTCTATTGCAAATCAGAAATACGGAAACGCCAGAACGCCACAGACAAATGAGGTCACGGAGGAGAGCTCGGGAGCAGGCAGAGGGTGATAAGGATGGAGATGGGTGTGAAAGAAGAAGGGCGGGGCGACGAAGAGGAGGAGTGCGAGCGCCATCAGCAGCGCGATAAAAGGAAGGACGAGCAAAAAGCGTGGGAACGAGGACAGGTGAGGGAGAGAGATGGAGAGATGGGAGAGGATGACGTAAGGCCGAGAGAGAGAGGACAGAATACCAGCTGGTGTGACTCTGTGAGCACAATCAGCACATGACAGTCTTCTGCTCCGACAAAGGACCATGGAGGGGGGAGGGGGGGGGCAAAGGGAACGAGGGACAATTAGAAGGGCAAAAAGATATCAATTGACTGCACGTACGGCTACACTCCTGTCCAAAAACCACCCGCACCACAACATGCCCAGAGGAGCCCGGGCGAAAGTGCCACAGACGAGAATATCTGCCAGGCTGCTAAAAATAGCCCCGAGACGGCACTATCGCTCGCGACACGCCGGTATCCCGCTGCAAGAGCCGCTTTTGGGCAACTTTTTTCAATTGGCTGAGCACTGTGACGGGAGACACGAAGGGATGACAGGCGCCGCGGAGAGGAAGGGCACATTTTAGGGTACGAGAGCGGAATTGGGAAATGCTGAAAGGAATAAGGAGAGGACGGAGATGCTGGGAGCCCTCTGCAGCCTGACGGAGAAAAAGTGCCCGCGCTCACAGCAATGATGTAATCCCTTCCAATGCCCCCCCCCCTCCCTCCCTTCTCACGACTGCTGTTGCCTGCCGCTGTTCTAATCTAATATGGAGTCACTGAGGAACGCTGGAGAGCAAGGGAATGCAAAAAATAAAAGTCTGTTGCCGTGACGACTGCTGGTGGATGCTGGTGACCGGTTGACAAGGGTAACAGTCTAACATCCATGTCAGCTTTAAGCACAGATGTTATGCGAAAAAAAGTCTTACACTGTGATCTGAGAGTAGGCAGGCAGTGTAGGCAATATACACTACCAGATGAAAAAAAATAAAATAAATAAGTCACACGCTCTAATATATTGTTGGACCCCTTTAGCTTTGATTCCAGCACACATTCGCTGTGGCATTGTTCCAATAAGCTTCTGCAATGTCGAAAGATCCCTGTGTTGCATTCACTTCTCCACAAGATCTTGTTGATTGATGATGGGAGAGTGTGACCATAGCCTTCTCCAGCACATCCCAAAGATTCTCAATGGGGTTAAGATCCGATTCTGTGGCGACCAACCCATGTGTGAAAATCGCACATAAATATTGAGAGATGAGTGCTTCAAATGGCTCTTCGGTAATCGAAAATAAGTAGACAAACACAGGCGCTCTCAAGGAGTAGACCGAAGAGTATACTAGAGCAGAAAAAATACCAAGACACGAGAACAGTGTTTCCTTAACTTTGCGAAAGGAGTGAAACAGCGCCCCCAATTTGACGGTGGTGGCCAAAAAGTGTACTGCATCCATATTTACCATTGAGAATGAGTGACTTGTGTGCTCGTGGACTCGTGAAACGTCATCACGTACTTTACACATAATGCCTTATTTATGTATATAAATGTAATACATAATGTGAAATTGTCTAAAATGTACACATTTTATTTTGTTTTCTACAAAAGTTTGTAATTGATGTCTGTCCACTTCGCCTGCAGTGTCTCACTCTTTTAATTTCATATGAGGTGATTTAATTTTATAAAAGCTCACAGCCCCATGTTCATGAGCTACTTCCTGTGATGTCATCGAGTTCACTTGTTCCAAACGCTGCAAAAGTTGCAACCCCTATAATTGAGATTTAGATTTTATTGTGCAACCCTAATGGACTAATGGTCTTTTTCTCTTCTTTTATGCATATGCACCTTAATTGTGGCTGTACTAAATAAATTAAGAGTTGTCTTAATGGCAATTTTCCGAGAGGAAGCAAACGACAATCAAAGGGTCGAAGGCAAATGAAAAACAGCGTAGTTAGAGTGGTGTGAAATAGGATGGTTTTGTTGAGATTATGTGTGGTGGGGAGGTTGAAAAGAGTTAGCCTACAGACTGGCAAAGTGTCCAAATCAGTTTCACGGTGAAGAGGATGCTCCAAGTGCATTTTGCAGACTAACAATACACTTTTGAAAAGACCACCCGACTGCTTTAATTCATGTGGGCAAACACCACAAACAGCAATATGCGTCTGAGGCTTGAACTTTCTTGTGCTTTGAAGCCGTCCCTTTGATGAAACTTACTGGAATCTTTAGCACAAATGCAGCTGTTCAGCACTTCAGCATTTACGCCTACTAGCGGACTTACATTGCACTGTTAGGTAGGCGGAGGCAGTTGGTGGCCGGCCCAGGCTGTTGCTAGGTGCACAGGTGTATCTCCCACCATCTTCTGGTTTCACTTGGGCGATGATGAGGGAGCCGTCAATAAGAATACTGACTCTGCGCTTCAGATCACTGTCAAAACAGAGACATTGGGATATTAAACATCCAAAGCCAAATACATGCAATGGAAGGGGTGCCAAAAAATGGGTATAACAAATGGGTTCCCAAACTTTTCTGGCAGCGACCCCCAAAATCAGCACACCAATCAGAAATACATCAGATTCAATGGGGTCCCGACCGCCACTTTGGAAACTTGGTCTGCACATACAGCAGAGACCATCTTTGTATTCTTTGTGACTTTCTAAACTGGCTGTGTTTTGTTCAGATGTATTAACAACTCGGAACATTCAAATGAGGGAAATAATAGAAGTTAATCACTTGAATTTAATACCAAGAACCAAGCGGCATCTGTATGTTGGCGCGGATCCCAGAGATTTACATTTATGCTTGACTTGGCCTCACACACAATGCCTGAAAGCATTGCAGCAATATGCTCCGTACAAAGAAGTTGGATTTGGCGAGGGCATGCTGCTCAAAATGGGCATTACACCACGCACTTTTTTGGCAGCCTGTGCATCAATTAAGGGCAACCGTGTTCCTATCAGCCGTTTGGTGGACAATGATTTTGAGGTCTCAGTTCAGATTATAATCGACCTAAGAACAGAAAGCCTGTGGCTGAATCCAGGTCAAGCCACATTGGATTGGCAGGCTGCAATACAACAGAAAGCATTAGCGTTTTTTGTGACGCTGCCGCAAAGCTGGATTGTGCTGAATCACCATTACATATAATACAGTCTAAATAAATTGATCTTTTCCAACAATATGCATCTAATGGAGCCGTTAGACAGACAGTGGCACAAGACAGAGTGATAGTCTGGCACACAAAGCCAGCACAAGACACTGTGAATGAGGGTGGGATGGTGGACAATCATGAACCCGATCATAACTTTACTTCTTGAAGAAGACGTTGTCCTCTTCCCAGAACCAGGTGTAGGTCAGGTTTCGAGGGTAGGCCTCGGCTTGGCAGGTGAAGAAGGCATCCTGCGAAATGTTGACTGTGATGTTCTCCGGTGGGGATACGATGAACGGAGGGCCTGGAGGACATCAACGACATACAGTACTTTATTATAAAGAATGTACACTCCCAGAGTGGCACATATTCTAACCATTGCTCCCTATACACTGTGCACTTTGTGAAGATTTGTTTGCCAAAGAAACATGTGCCTTTGAGTCATGGCACCAGCAGAGACAAAGTGCGGACATGAACGTCCTCTCATTTAAAGTTTTATATATTGAATGACAAACACATTCAACTCGGAGAATGATTCACTTTCATGATTACATTTCTGATGAAGAGGCAGCAAGGTATTGTATCGCTTTTCCTCTGCACAGTATTTGTGTGGAAATATCTAGGGTCATTTTTACTGCGTAATATTTAGTTCGATTCCTGTCGACTGAAGATAAGAAAATTGCAGAAGAAGCCATTATGTGAACTGAATCGTTCAGTCTAACAGTGCGTACGGTGAGTTGCCAGAATTACTTCACCAAGTACCCCTTGAGGCATTCATTTACACTCCTACATTTTAACAAAGTGTGCCACTAAAGATAGATTATTCTGTATTTAGTTTAATATTATGTTAAAAAGTCAAACCTTATACTGAAAAACATAATTAAAACACTATTTATTTTTTTTTAAGTATTGCTGAGGTAATTCCAAGTACCCCCTGCCAAGTGCTCAAGTACCCGTTGGGAAACACTGGTTTAGATGTTCAGAAATGCATGAGTTAAGCAGTTAATATTGCAGCGTTCGCTCAAATGTCAAAGCTCCACTACATACTTGAAAAATCTATGTACAAGAGACAGCGTTTTGCTTTCCAAGGTTTCTACAAAGAAGGGGCTGACCATGACTGAAGGAGTCGATGTAAATATCTGTAAATCTTTTGTAACATTTGTATTCGTGTCCTTCTCACAGACAAAATCCCTAAACGCACAAAATAATAAATAATAGAAGTTAAATGCTTTTCCGACATGCGTTCCGTGCCCCGCAGCCTCATTTGTTCACAGGCGAAGCGTTTCCATCTGCCAAGCCCTATACGTGGGACAAGCAGGACTGGCCCGGCTGCCGAGGTTGTTTGTTGCTCTCTGAGTGGGAATGGATGCTCGCCCGTCCCCGTGCGCGCGAGTGCCAGACCGCCCTATTTGGAACCAGCTGAGTGCCGGAGATTTGCTGGCACACGAGTCCCTCTGCTGATCCGCTGCTCAGTGGCTTTCCAGGAGGCCCTCCATTAATCCGTCTGTGCCGTAAATTATACAGGAGGGGTCAGGCCGCGCCTCTGGCTGGGCTGAAGGGACGTGTGATGTGCAAATACGGCTGCGAAACACAGGCGACTCGCAACCGAATGAAGATGATTTGGTGAGAGGGAAAGCCTATGCAAAGGCAGGGGGGATTACACGCCGGCGCTTCACAAAATCTGACTTAAGTGCCGGCACCTCGCAGGATCAGATGGCTTTGACAAGACCAAAGAGGAACACTCATGGAGCAATTGTACCTTTCCAGAATCCTGCGGAGTGTAAACTGCTCCGAATGTCAGGCTTGGAACCTCAATTCTCCCATTCTCACAGTTCAGATGAGGTCAGGACCACTCAGCTGTGCTCACTGGGGGACTGGCGCTCTTTAAATGAGATGACCCGGAATGCCGTGTTTGGAGCTTTATCATTTGTCCTCTTTGGTGAGCCGTGACGAGTGGAGAGTGTTTACTTCTCATTTCATCTATTGACTTCGAGCAGAGACGTGTGTGTGTGATTTGGGACACCACACACACAAGCATCCATTCATTCGCTGAAGAGCTTACAAACAAAACGAAGCATCAACACACATGGGAAATCTTACATCGCCTAAATTCAGCATCACGTTTCGACGTAATGGCGTAGCAATAAACAGAGGGGTATGAATACTTCCTGAACAAACTGTAGGTCTGGATTCTGTGGCGGTAGCAAAGCGGGGGCTGGATACAGATCGATTGCCGTAGCTACAGATGCTGACATTTCATTTGAAAGTAGAGCGGAAAGCCCCACATCCTCTGACACTTGCTCCTCAGTGAGTTTGGATTAATATTTAACTTCGCAAATGCTTAAACACAGTTGTTCTGCTCCATCAAGCTTTGGATGTTAAACACAGTAGTTAGTGGCCCCAGACTAATTTCGGCACGCTCCAGCCAGGCCGCTAAACATACTGCTGCATCATACACTATTTGAGTTGTGCTTAGCCGTGTGTGCACAAGGATAACAGTGCTCCAGGCTGGTCTAACGATGGCTGAGACCATTTTACGCCGCAATGGAGATCAATTACATATAGCCGCAAGTATCTACATCCTAAATGTTGGCGAATTTATTCCAAAAGTGACACAATCTACAGTATGTGTAGGTCTGCTTTATGGCCTGTGTCCTTGGTCTGGGTGTAAGGACTTCCATCTTCATTATGAAAACAATACTAAGGATGCGCCGATACTGATGCTGGTCGGTTTAAATGGCAAGGGGATGCATTTTGTTCACAGCTATCAACCTCATATCATCCTTAGAGAAAGAAAATGAGATCCGAGGCACGCAAAATCAGCCACTAGTGATATTATTCAACGCCAACACGTTTCGACTCCTTACTGAGTCTTCGTCAGGGCAGTTTACAGGTTGTTTTGCTCATATCGTCCTTGTTTAATAGAAAACCCCTTATATGTCTAGTTTGTAAGGACCAATCACTTTTTCACCCGCTGCTGTTGGTATTTGATATCAGTATCTGCATCAGAAATCGAAAAAAGATGGATCTCTAAACAATACATCTCCGTGTCCTGTTTGGTGCGTTTATGGCTGTCACGATAAATAATACATTGACTCATCGTTCAATAAATGTTTTTGGGCTCAATATTTATCAAACAGCACATTTATTTGCATTTTCCCCCATTTTTCTTTTGTAATATTTAGTTTTCCCCCAAAGTAAGTGGGGTGTTTTCGAAAAGAGCTTAAACTGTCCTTTTTAAGCGTTCGGGCCCAATCTCGTGTTTCTAAACGCAGACTGTAGACGAGACCTTTTGCGCAGACGGGGGGGGGCGCTCCGTGCAATCTTCAGCTTCATACCTGGCGCAGTGAGTGCTGGACAGACCCCCGTGGCGATGTTATGCACAGCAGTGGTCTCTCTCCTAGCTTTACCTCCTACAGACCGTACTAGACTGGAATATTTTCCGCTACTGTGGGGGGCGGTGGGTGTTTGATCACATTTCTGTGCGGCGTTGAGTGTGCCCCGTGCTCTTTAATACCGCCGCTAGACCATCGATACATTCGAGAGCTGGACGCACACAGCGAGCGCTTAATAAGATGCATGTGGCCGCGTTGCGATGCAGAGAAGAGGAAGCGCTTGATGCAAGTCAGCGCTGTTCATAGCACACATATTTGTCCAGATATTGTTGCACCAGGCAGAATATCGGGCCCTTAGAGTTAGTTTCTGTGACATTAAAAGGTCATCAATAAAGTTTATTTCCCCGCCTCAATATATAATTTAGTTAGGTCCAGCATTTAATGTTTAGCTTGTTTCGTTTATAATTTACCAACCAGGATGCCTCGCCGTCTTGGTTGTATTTAGTGAATGGGTCTGGTTGCTCAGGCAGCCTCACCTTGTACTAGCAGCCGTGTAGTGTGAATGGCCTCTCCCTGTGGGCTGAAGGCTCGACACGTGTAGGCCCCGCGATCCTCCCGGGTGATAGATAGCACCGTCAAACTCCCATCAGACACCTGTGCACAACAACAGACATTTAAAGTGCATAATACGTGCATAAGACTCCAAGAGCTACCTGCGATTAACCCATTACATATTATTTTGTGATAGATATATAGTGTATTAAAAAAACACTTTCAAAGGCTGAGAAGAATTACTGCTAATGTGGAGTCATTGTAACTAGTAAATAATAGATTTTGTGGTTCTTTTAGTGCTATTACTATTAGCTTAATATTTTGTAAACGCGATCGCATTTACACACCTTTTTTATTCAATTATCGATAAAAAAAAATGAAAATTGACACATTACTCAATTAGTAAAAAAAAAAAGTGATGCTGCACAACTGATTTAAAAAGTTAGAAATGTACTCATGAGTATAAAATACTGTCACAAGAAGGGTTGAAAACTAGTGGTGTGACTCAGTAGAATAACTGCACCCTTAAGGATATCGTAGCCTAAAGCACACGCAAGCAGAAAAGCTTTTATACAACGAAAATCAGAAATATGTCTTGAATAGTTTATAACCTTGTAAAATACCTTCAATAAATATATTTGAAACTAAGAAAATCTTTTATACTGTAAATCTTTCTTTGTGATGCAGTTGGGTCTTAAAAAAGGCTTTTAGGAGACTATTACTATTTAATACCACTGCTGCAAAGCTTTCAGACATCAAAAACTGAAACATTCATTGCCTAAATGTCAAATATTTCTGACCAGAGCAGGTTGAAAGGAGACACTTGTGCCTTATCTCGTCCCGGTATCAGAAGCTATTTCCAGTCTCATAGCACACGCAGTTAGCGATTCAAACTTGACTGGGGAAAAAAGTATTTAGTCAGACAACAATAGGCTCTATGCAAATACACGTGACTTCCAAGTGGATCCTAAGTCGGTGCTTCCGTATCCTGTTATTTCCCTATGAGGTCTTGTCTAAAACAATGTATAGTTCAAGGAAACGCCACTGACTGATCCGAAGTGACTCGCTACGTGTTAAAAACATTACGTTGGATGTAAATTCTTGACCGCAGGAAACGTCTGTTTTTTGAGGTAGGACTTTTTATCTCAGCGCTAACGGCTAGTATCAAAAAACACCACCACAACAATTAAACGTCTAAAAAGTATTTATACTAAAGACAGGCAGATTATATTTTGGGCAGGCTCGTTTAAAATCGTGTTTTAATTCGTGTTAGCCGTTAGCTTCAAGACAAAAACACTTACTGTGATGAGCACGGAAGTGAATTTTTTGCCCCTGACGCGATGTTTTTAACATGATGCTAGTGACTCCACCAGTAAATCACTGTCTACCATGTGATCTTCAGCTATTTATTTTTTTAGACAAGACCTCATAGGGAAATAACGGAGACAGGATACGCAAACGACTACTTAGAATCCACTCGGAAGTCACGTGACGCTTGCGTGCAAATAGCCCATTGTGCAAGTTCTCCCACTTAAAAAAATGGGAGAGGCCTGTTAGCCTGTTGTATGATGTGCAAATGATGGTAGAAAATAAGTATTTTTGTCAATAACAAAAGTTCATCTCAATACTTTGTTATATACCCTTTGTTGGCAATGACAGAGGTCAAACGTTTTCTGTAAGTCTTCACAAGGTTTTCACACACTGTTGCTGGTATTTTGGCCCATTCCTCCATGCAGATCTCCTCTAGAGCAGTGATGTTTTGGGGCAGGCGCTGGGCAAGACGGACATTCAACTCCCTCCAAAGATTTTTCTATGGGGTTGAGATCTGGAGCCTGGCTAGGCCACTCCAGGACCTTTGTTGCCCGGGCGGTGTGTTTGGGATCATTGTCGTGCTGAAAGACCCAGCAACGTTTCATGTTCAATGCCCTTGCTGATGGAAGGAGGTTTTCACTCAAAATCTCACGATACTTGGCTCTATTCATTCTTTCCTTTACAGGGATCAGTCGTCCTGGTCCTTTGCAGAAAAATAGCCCCAAAGCCTGATGTTTCCACCCCCATGCTTCACAGTAGGTATGGTGTTCTTTGGATGCAACTCGGCATTATTTCTCCTCCAAACACGACGAGTTTAGTTTTTACCAGAAAGTTCCATTTTGGTTTCACTGACCATATGACATTCTCCCAGTCCTCATCTGGATCATCCAGATGCTCTCTAGCAAACTTCAGACGGGCCCGGACATGTACTGGCTTAAGCAATGGGGACACGTCTGCGTAGTGTGTTACTGACGGTAACCTTTGTTACTTTGGTCCCAGCTCTGCAGGTCATTCACTAGGTGAGCTCTTGCGTGGAGCCCCAGATCGAGGGAGATTATCAGTGGTCTTGTATGTCTTCCATTTTCTAATAATTGCTTCCACAGTTGATTTCTTCACACCGAGCTGCTTACCAACTGCAGATTCAGTCCTCCCAGCCTGGTGCAGGTCTACAATTTTGTTTCTGGTGTCTTTCGACAGCTCTTTGCGCTTGACCATAGTGGAGTTTGGAGTGTGACTGTGTGAGGTTGTGGACAGGGGTCTTTAATACTGATAACAAGTTCAAACAGGGGCCATTAATACAGGTAACGAGTGGAGGACAGAGGAGTTACAGGTCTGCGAGAGCCAGAAATCTTGCTTGTTTGTAGGTGACCAAGTACTTATTTTCCACAATAATTTGCAAATTAATTCATTCAAAATCAGACAATGTTATTTTCTGGACTTTTTTTCTTCTCATTTTGTCTCTCATAGTGGGAGAACTTGCACAATTGTTGGCCGACTAAATACTTTTTTCCCCCACTGTAAATGTGCCACTTTTTGACTTGAGAAAAGCAGCTTCTAAAAACGCCAGCAAACACTGCTGTGGTACTCTTTTATGAACAGAGCTCGGTTCATTTGAATAATTGATTTAATGTGGGGGAG
Source organism: Proterorhinus semilunaris (assembly GCA_021464625.1). Lineage (NCBI taxonomy): Eukaryota > Metazoa > Chordata > Actinopteri > Gobiiformes > Gobiidae > Proterorhinus > Proterorhinus semilunaris. The sequence continues at coordinate 14,266,114 of CM038355.1, read as the reverse complement.
TCATTTCCATTCCACCATGCAGCACTCACCACCACTTGCTGCACGGCGAATGCACGGATCTGAGCCGCTGCAAAACTGACATTTGAAAAAGTGAAAAGCAGAGGGACATCTGAAGGTTGGAGCAAATGGGATGTTTGTATGTTTTAAAAGATGTAAGAAATAAGATCTATTTACATTAGCATCAAATAAATTATTCAAAAGGACAGTGCGTTCAGAATTTGCCTAGAAACTGGAAGTGTCAGCGGTAACAATCTCGCCAGACAGAGTAGACTGGGCAAGACACTGAACCCACTCTGTCTGCTGAAAAAGAAGCCCTCAAAACAGAAAGGAAGAAATACGTTTTCATTACTTTTTGACTACATCTAGGTATGCCACTACTACACAGTGTTGGGTAGTAACTGAATACTCATTTTGAGTGACTGTATTCCAATAAAGTTACGCTTTCATGTGAAGGTATTTACAACACAGTTACTTTCCTAAAATCAAAGGGATAGATTGCAGTACTCACTCATTTCATTTCAGCTTCATCTTGCACAGTAATTGATAAAGAAAAGAATGATCAGGGAAATGTCAAGCTTTGTAATCAAATATCTGTCTCTTCTCCCAAAACACAATAGGCATGTCAACATATTCAGTATTTAGATTACAGTTCTCTGACTGGACAAACTAACGGAATATGTTATAATACATTTTAAAGCAGAACTAAAGCGTTTTTCACTCATTAATTGTCCGTGAGAGTAAATACTACGCTGACAGAAAAGACAAAGGGAGAGAGGGATATTGCGCATCCAATTACACAATGGAAATAATGTCCATTGCTTTGCCCGTTAGCCTGTTAGCTTCTTCTTTGTGATTCCATCAGTGTGTATTTGTGGCTCCTACCCGGTGGCAGCGAAGTTGCAATTGCGGTTTTCTGGCCAGAGACGCCATGGGGAGATGAAAGACCCCCCAATCATCATCCCATTAACACTTGTATTACCCCCAGAGGGTCTAAGAAAAGGATTTATTAGGGTAAACAAGTTACTTAGTTCTTCTTTAAGTCGAGTATTCAGTATTCTGTAACTCAATACAATTTATCCTCCCCAACACTGCCACTACATATAGTGAATCCTTACAATTAACAATGAAGTACAGTTTATTTAGCAGGTTTAAGTCATTCGAGGTCTAGAGCTGCTAACTGTGATATTACCTTGTACTTGGCACTGCTGACCATGAGCTTTCCTTCTCGTAGCCAGCTGACAGAGGGTTTGGGATTTCCGAAGGCCGTGCAGGTCAAAGTGATGCTACCCCCTTCCTTGGCTTCGACGTATTGAGGTGGAGTGTCCGTGAACGTAGGGGGAGCTGAGGAGCCACAAAATAGGCGCGTTACCATGACAATTGGATACAATCAATTGGAGACACAACCCCCCCTTTGAACCGAGGCGGTGGTGAGGCATAGTTTGTGTCCCCTGAACAATGGACTCCTCAGCAGGGCTTTGTTAATGCATGTGTTACCTAATGACTCTGAGCTTTGCCCCGGCCCTGAACAAAAAACAGTTCTAATGAGTGAAACTGTTTTAGTGTGAACGGGGAAGTAGGTGTGACAGTTGAAATAGGCCTCTTGCTCGTGTGTTGCCGTCTGAGTCTGACTGCAGGAGCACGAAGAACGCTCGATAACTCAATCAACCCAGTCTAGTCGACGATGTTTGAAAACCTCTACTACAATTGCAGACGGTGAAATCCGACGCAAACACCGAGCACTGCCATAATGGAACTTCTACCTTTACCGCTCTGCCCTTCCATCTCCACGTCCCCATCGTTTTGACATTGTACCAGTGCATAAAACGACATAAAACATGAGCACTTTGGGAAGATAAGCTGCAAGGGAGCAAAGGTTGTAGCTGTAGCCCTAATATTTATAAGATATGCCGACACAGCACATCTGTCAAAGCACAAATTGCCCACAAAGTAATGGAGCTGACATTTTCAAAGGAACTACCGTCGTCGTAAATTGGACTTGGTCTATCGTCTTTCTCAAGGACGATAAAGTTTCCTTGTTCTTTTCTTTGTTCAAAGTTTGGACAGGTTCCACTAGTGAGAAAGACCTGTATTTTAGTGCAAGGCAAGCGAAGAAACCCATTTATGAAATATCCCCCTGATCCAGATAATAGACATACCGGGACATTTTTTCCAAACCTACGCTCACTGTGGGACTCGGCACATTTTAACCCGGACATTGTGTCAGTGATCCAGCACAGATTTACTTCATAAAGCTCGTATTGATATTCTCAATCCAATCACCTTAGAACGGAGGCTGATCTGCTTACGTGTGTAATCCTGCAATATGTAGCCCTTTCCAGACGTGGCATGTCGCATGTGCAGCAGGAGCCGAGGGGCCAAATCCTCATTCTTTGGCCGCTGATCAACAATAAAAGTTTATTTCCTCGGGGGTTACAACAATCAAAGGCAGGTCTGTAACTTACACTCTAGAGTAGCATGTCCTCGTCTTACTGTGTGTTCTCACAGACTTTTATGTGTATGTTACGGCAAAAGCTGTAAAAAAACAAACAAATTATCAATGTATAATGGGTTTAAATGGCTCAGGTTTTTATCACTTTCGATGGATAAAAGAAACGTAGGTGCTGGTTATTATACAGATAGAGTGAAGGTGGTCAACGCCTCCTGAGTCATCTTTAACTGCATCCTGTCTTGCACAAGCAGCAGGTGATAAGTGGGCTTTATAAATCTTCTGTGGCAGTGATTACCATAGTGAGGTCAGAAACGCACTGACCTATATTCTAAGCCGTGGCATACAATATGAGAAAGCCACTAAAAATATACCGCGAACTGTGTTTCACAGCGGGCAGCCGCAATATAAGAGACTACAGCCCCAGTAAATCTTTACAATGGTTAAATTGTAAAGCGGTGCGGAAGCGACAGAATGCGCAGCGCCTAAAAAAAAAACACAAATCAAACTCTCTGCTTCAGTGTTGCAAATTTGTCAGTCGCAAAAAAAGCATTGCTCCATGTAAAATCAACTTCAGAGGTAAGCGGACTGTAGCAAATTGTGCATTGAGTTTGGGCTGGTCACATGCATTACAGTATGCTTTATAAATCAAATTTGTTGTTGCTGTATGAGCGAAGAAGAGCGTACTTTCTTTCTTTTCTGAGTTCGCTCATGTCTACAGTTGTATGTGGTTTTCAAACAGTCTAACAGGACAAAAATTAAGTGGTTGATTTTGCATAAGGTTTACATGCCGTAGCTGACAACCGACGTGTCTGCATTATCTTATCTCATTGCAATGATTTCAGCGTGCAATATGCAGAAGATTTGATGGGGAAAAAAACTAGGCAGCGACAATCACCAGTTCTTATCTCGCCCCTGAGCGCACGCTGTCCTCTCGCGGTGTCTCTTAGCGATTGTAAGGGAATCTTATGTTAATAGAAAGAAAATCATGTGTGTCAAATCCTGTGGCTAATCAAATTTATAGTTAGGAATCCGTAGAACTCTGCTGCAAGGTAGTGCTGCATCCACAGGCTGCTTAAAATGCATTGCCAGAACCATTTTAATTCATATTTTCCAAATTGTCCTGTATTTAAGAAACACGCCTTTATTGCTAAATGACTAATTGACATTTCCCATGAATATATATGTCGCCCTGAGAGCGTGAGGCTGAGCACTGGAGGGAACAGGACGTGAAAGTGCAATGCAATAAAGGAGAGAAAGAGTGAGAAAGCGGCTGATGTGGAGCTACTGCAGAATTCTGCTGCAGTAAAAAGGGATGGCTATTTTAAGAGGGGCATTGCAAGTGCAACCCTTAGAGATATCAACCTTGCAACTTTGCCTTCACCCCACAAAGGAGTGCTTGTGCGGAAGAAGAAAGGGCGCGGGAACAAAATATCCACTTCGATCAATGTTCAGGAATGATATGATTTACTTCCTAACGGCGCGCTAACCTATTCCGCTCGCCCCTTTAGAAGTCACCTAAGGGCAATGTCAGTTCACAGGGATGATCAGAGGTGAAAATTGGCGGACTAAGCTATGAGCGTGATATAGCACTCTCCAAATACAATCTATATGCATCTCGGCTTGGATCTCTATGCATGGCTTCCTGCCCTAACGCCAGCGAGCTGACAGCTAAAGTGCTCAGAGTAATCACTGACAAGCGCTGATGTTTGACAATGATAGGGAGAGGTGGATTGCAAATGGGCGGCTATAAATAGACAGGCTTCTTATTATCAGGCTGCTGGTTTGGCCTTAAGTATTCTTTTTGGAAGTCACCGTTCGTATCAATGGACGGACGGGGTAATGAGAAGACTTTGTCTAACTGGCAGGTGTTCACCCACCACTCACTGATGAATTCAATTTAATTACCCCAGGCTAAAAGCTGAGATATGTATCCTCGGTCTGCGGTTGTGGTGGAGAGTGGGCGGCTGAGTTTCAATGACATTTGCAGCTGAAGAAAGGGCTGAACGATAAAAAGTGTGCAGGACCTTTCTGTCCATTTTCTTGCGACGCTGAGTCACTTCACATTGGGTATCGAAAATACTGTAGATAGAAAGTTCAAATTATAGATACAATATTGATAATGGCTTACTCTCACATTGTGGTTTACAAGCCTCAGTTGACAAGCTTCACTGCACAGAAAAGACAGATTATATAGGTTTGAGCCACTGTCCCCACTGTGAAAGTAACATAATGAAAATATTTAACAAACGACAAACACTTGAATGAGCTTGGTGCCTGTGCACTGGCCTCGGACACGCTGTAGTTGGCTATCGTAACTTGGCACTGGTGTGAGTGACTTTTCGACCACCTGCAAGATGCCCCTGGCTGCCTTCATGCACACTGAAATGGGTTTATGGCCTGAGCGAGTACACACGTATACATTTCAATTGTATGTCTCTTTGCACAGGACAGCCACAAAGCTCAAAGGCCCCTGCAACCAATATATCAACAGCTTTTATTATTCATGTGCATAACTCTGTAGTCGACCATGAATTATACATGTACATGAGTCCGCAGTGACACAGGCCTCACACGGGTCATATGCTGGGACCGGACCGTGCAGCTGTCCCGTCGGCCGGCCTGATTGAATACATTTTAAAACTGGACTCTTTCTCTGTGTCTCTGTGTCAATGGTGGACCTCGTGGAAATAAGAATGTTTGTCTATTAGGACATTAAGTTACATATTGTGTCCATCCATTTTTCCCAGTCTCGTTGAAAACTAGACAGATTATTCAGAGGACTGCAGACAAGTAACGGCCCCAAACTGTTCACTTCATGAGCTGGGGCAGTAGCGATTTACTGCGTCACTCTGTGTCAAAAGAAACGACAAACTTCTGCGAGGCTTGTGGAGGGAGCAGAGCAGTCAGCTGTGTCCTGTACTACACTAGTTTCTGTCCATAGAGAGTTTTTCCCGAGCCAGGCCTAAAGCAGTGACAACTATGAAGGCAGCAGAAGTCTGAGCCCAAAGCCTGGGAGAGGAGGCAGAGACAGAGGGAAGTCACACAGAAGAGCGGCTCTGATGAAACTGAACTAATGTGGTGTGACCACAGAGAGAGTGTGTGAGGGTGGGACAGGCCCTGTGTGTGTCGGTTACCACAGCAACTGCATCCGAACATGCCCCTGATCACGTAATTTGACGATTGCTCCGGCTGCCAAAGTGAAAAGTGAAAGAATATTCTTGGTTTCTGCAGTGCCGGAGTCCCGAGAGGCGTTGGCCTTGTGCTGCTTACATTCTCTGCCCAATCTCGCTTCCATTTCCCAAAGATCTTTCACGCCGTTCAGAGAGGTGACCCCGACATAGTGGCAGCTCGACCTGACTCACAAAAGCTCATCACAGAAGCAATTTTACTGATAATAATCATAATGAGCAGAGGCATTGACCGAATGAACACGCGAGATGCAAAATCAGAAGCTGCGACGGATTTCAGTCAGGACAGTTTGTCATCTACAATGCGGCAAAAGCGAAGCGCGGTCCCATCTTCAGTCTTTACCGGACATGCCATTTTATACCATTTCTAATACAGTTGTTATTTTTTTTAAAGGTAACATTTTGATGGCTGTGGACGTTCTCCCTCGTCGGGCTGTGTGATACGTGCCGCCCAGCTAGGCATGTCGTGCACAGAAGGCTCTCTGGGTCATCCAAATTTATATTTCTGTGCCGGCACCCAACAGAGGCATAACCTGGCCGGCCAGACCTCTCTTCCTGTTTTCTACGAAGACTTCTTGCATTTTCTTGAATTTAAATGGGCAAAAGACTAGCAGAAAGAATTACTTACCAAGTGCTGGAGGCAGGATTGGTTTTGAGATTTGAGTTTTCAAATTCACAAGGGCACTGGCGTGTATAATGTATTAAAAATCGATGAAAAAATATCAAAATGCCATTGTGCAGCTGATAAACTAGTGGTTAACATTCTGGCCATGAATACTGATCTGTCCACAGCATCATGGGTTTAAGTCCTGGCTCCTACAATATGCTGAATGTTTCACACCCTTTCCCCCTGCGCTGTCCTACTGAAAGAAGCTTACAGGCCAAAAAAAATTTAAAAATCACAAAATATCCTTATATATGCCTTACCGTTGACAGTGAGGTGCACCCAGCTGCCGTTGTGAAAAGTGTCGTACTGCTGCTCCAACATGAGCACCTTACACTCGTACCAGCCCTGGTCGTCCGAGCGCACGTTCTCTATCCGCAGGGACGACTTTCCGTGCAGAATGGCCCTGCCTAAGAGAGACGGGACAAGGACAGGGAGTCAGTCAGAGCCACCAGTGCGCTAAATTTAATAAGGCTAATGGAAGACAATTCTGCACACAGCTCAGGTAAAGAGTTCACGGAGTACAGTGGGCACGCGCTTGTGTGGGTGTCACGTCAAATCGGACGCACACGAACGGCGACAAAGCCACAGCAGCAAAACATCAAAAGGCGCCGAGCTTGAACGTGTGTCGGACCCGGCTGCTGCTGCTGCTGCTGGGGCTCCTCGTCTCCATGTGCGAGACATCTATTTTAGAGACGTACCGAGGCAAGGACAGGTCAGTGCGGTCTTTGAGGAGAAGGAAGTGCACGAGTCCACAAGGAAGGGCCCTGTAGGTGACAGAGCAGTCACTATCCATCATGGCTGATGCGCCGGCTTCGGAGTCAGGAGTAGCTGCATTTGACTTTTGCGGATCCAAAGCCCAAAGAGGGGATTTATGGTGTTGCTTAGAGCCATCTGGCAACTGGATATTAGCAGATGGTGACTCGCAGTAAGGTCTAAACAAAAGGCTTTCAGGGAACACGCACCGGCTCAATACGTCAGCATTATCAAAGCCTGGATATCCCACATTAATCCTCTCACACGGCTCTATCCTACTCACTTTGGGGATGCTCCTAAGGATTTTGTGGCTTGTGGCACAACACACATGCAAGGGGTGATACACAAAATATTACAAAGAATTAAAGATACACAGCAGCGTGTGTGTTAGCAAATATATAGACGTATTACTTATTGCTTAGAATCTTGAATATCCTAAAAAGTATGATCTGTGTTTGTTTGATAGTAAACAATGTAAAATGATATGCTTGTGGGTTGTATACACAGACTCAGTGAGGTTGGGTGTGTGCACCTTCTCTGCGTTTGTGATGCCCACGTAAAATATCACACCATACATGTGACTCAGCATATAGATGTCCACATTTGAAAAGGGCACGTATTTATGGCTTCAGGACATTTATTCAACGTGACAAATGTGTTTATTTCTCAAAGATCAGATGAGCCCTAGAGTGACGTAAAAAAAGAAAGAAGAAAGAAAAAAGCAGTTTTCTGACTAATAAATATGCAAAGATTTATTAGTCAGACATCACATACTCGGAGCTGTCGAGAAGACACACCGAGTATGTGAATCCTTAGTAAACTTTATTAAGCAGGGCTGTCTAAATGAAGACCACTTATCTTAAGTAAAATCACAATAAAATATGTTTTTAACATTTCTAAACTAGATTTAAATGCTGCATTCCATTATTCATACAAGAAGTCCATTGAAATTATATCAGATGAAGGTTTGTTGAGATGCTGTGACTTTACGTGCTGCGGCTGTGGGCAAACCTGATCCGTGTGTTTTGGGAGGACGGGGGAGTCTAACTCTCAGACACACAGGTAGACCCTGTGTCCTGGCCCAAGGGGGGAACCCATTGTACATGTTTTAGCGGTAGAGGAAACCTACGCAGACACGGGGAGAACATGCAAACTCCACACAGAAAGTGCAGGTGGGAATCGAACCTGAGACCTTCTTGCTTTGAGGCACGAGCGCTAACCGCTGCACCACCCATTGATTTGACAACATTATATTATTATATTCAAACTTTGACCAAACAAACTCCTGTATCTGAGCACACACAGTTGTCACGATTCGGCCTTTTGTTGCCCTGTTTTGGTTTGTTTTGTGTTTGTATCTGTCCTTGGTGTTTTATTTTGACATGTTTTTTTGGTCTTTGTGATTTTTCTGTTTGACTTCCCTTGTTACTTGCCTGCCAGATGTGTTCCGCCTGTGCCCCGTTTCCTCATGTATTTTCACCCCCGTGTTTCCCTTGTCCTTGGTCGTGTCATTGTTTGTTTCTCTGGATTTTGTTATTTTGGTTTTTGTCATTCATTAAACATCACCAGTTTTGTTGCAGTCCTGCATTTTGGGTTTTATTTTCCTCGTTCCACCATGACAACATTACCTGAAAGACAAAGCTAATGTATTAGAGACTCCTTCTCCAACCTTTTTACATGAGGTACTTTTATGTAACCAAAGCGACAGAGAGCTACTAATGCACCAAAGAGGCTTGTCTAATGATGCTATTTAAACGAACACAGCATCGTTATACTCTACTTTATGTACCTAGAAGTTTGCAGATTATGTTCAAAATCTTCAGCACCAAAGAAAAATTTATCTAAAATGTGATTATCAGGGTAGTTCCCATAGAACTACGAAACTGTGAATAGTTGGTGAATGAAATGTGAGCAAATGCTTTGAATTTTAGTGCTGTATGTCGGCCAAGTATTCATAGTTAATAGAATTATTAGGGAAAAATTTGCCGCGATGAATCGAGTTTCACACGATTTTAAAAATGAATGGATTGACAGCACTAATTCAAACACATTTAAACATTATTCTCTTTAAACATAATCCATGGAGCCTCTTCCACATGAACAAAGCACAGACGTGTTCCTTTGACAGTGAATGTTAATGATATGAGGCTCTTTCAAACGGTTTCATTGGCAAATTGACACTGACTCCTGTATCTGCTACTGTACTCACCAAACCAGAGGCTGCGACTAAAGCTGTATTGCCCTATATAGTACCAATCAAATGGTAAAAATATAGGCCATCTGTGTCACCGGCTACTCCTCCTCACCAGCTCGCACGTAAGAAGTGGCCAGGCCAATTTGCGCCTTCAAATACTCTGTGGAGAAGCGGCGGTGTGATTTTGTGATGTGATTAAGGCCAACGGGAGATGAAGTCCAGGTAAAAACTCCCGCACACTTAAGCAGGGTCACTGGAGGGCTGCGGTGACATTTAAAAGGACGATCTGCATAATCTCTGGCCCCGTTTTTTCAATACCTTTTCTATGTTACATTTCAAACCAATCTGAATCAAAGTCACTACCAGTCTTCCTAAGTAGAATGTTAGAAACTCGGAAATAACAAAAGCACTTCTTCCACAGTTACCGTGTAGAGAAGGAAAGGTAAAATGTGTGATATACAATTCGCACTCGGGCCTCATTACGCCACAGGGACACTGAAAAAGAAGTGGACTTGGTCGCCGGCCAGCTGTGTGGTGAATCACCGCTCTAAAATGAAGCTGCCGCCGACATCATTTGAACTTTACATCACAGTCATTCGGTGTCCTGTACATTCTCGCACTTCACATCTCAGGCTCAATACAGCATTTGTATTCCTCAAAGAGAAACTTCCTCTGTATTTGATTAGTTGTGAGAGTAATTAGTAGCTGGGTGTGGTAGCTGCTTCATGGTATGAAAGACCTTAAAGAAGAGCTAAGGGCCTTTTCACACAGGCTCTAGTTAGGTCGACCTAAAGGGACTTTCGGGGTCAGTGTGAATCCAACTTTACGGCGTTCTAAACAGCTGTTTCGAGTGTGGCTGAAACAGGTGGTCTCGGAGCGGCCTGAGTCGCTCTCAGGTTTGGAGCGGCTGTGGTGTTTTTAACCACGAGGGACAGGAGTGATCATAGCGTAACATGACTGGTTGATGCCCGTTGTCATGGGCATAAGTTCGTTGAACAGCTGATCGTTGTTACGTGGTTGATGGTGCGATGTTTGGTGCGGGCACCTGTGAACACGGACTGAACCAACTTTTGGAGTAAATGCAGTTGGAACAAGGGTGGTCTCGGGCCGCTCTGTGTGAAAACGGCCTAAGTAACTTGTTTACCTTAATAAATCCTTTTCTTGGTCCCTCTGGTGGTAATACAAGTGTTAATGGGATGATTAGAGGGTCTTTCAACTCCCTTTAGTGTCTCTGGCCAGAAAACCACAATTGCAATGGAATCACGAAGAAGAAGCTAACAGGCTAACGGGCAAAGCTAACCGAGGGCTAGCGCCACTTACACAGTATTTGCAGCCAAGTTTGAGTGAAAAAAATGATCTCCATTGTGTAATTGGATGTACAATATCCCTCTCTCCCTTTGTCTTTTATGTCAGCGTAGTATTTACTCTCACGGACAATTAATACGTGAAAAAACGCAACTTGCTACGATACCTGCAGTGGCGCTTATGGCCTCTAGGGGCACGAGTTACTTAGTACTTCTTTAAATTACTTGACTTTAATTTTTATGTCAATGAGGATTAACGATACTTGGTTTTCTCTACCGATACTTGTTTTGATACTGATACTAAATTTGTCGTCTAGAACCAGAAAACAGAACAATAATGTTAATTTATTAGACCTTTTTTCTTTTTTCTTTTTATTATTATTATTAATGCTGAAACCAAGTAACTGCCTTTAGTGCCCTGGACCAACAGGCATTAAAACCTGGTCTCTAAAGATTTTTTAATTTGGTTCCTGCATTCGATACTTTAATCAACATGTTTATCAATCCCTTTACAAAATACATGTGCAGGAACCACCAACTTGTTGACAAAGCGAAATTAATCAATTTAAAACTTACAGCCACACTTATTACTATTGGAGATACCATTTACTTGTATATAGTATATGAGTATCTGTCAAAGTGTGGAGTGAATGTAAAATTGTCTCACGTGACTTTGTGACTATGTCTGTGAAAGGCGCTATATGTAAAAAAAGTAAAGTTCTTCTTCTTCAGACATCAGTCATTCTTGTGTGTTATCTTCAGGAAATGTCCAGATCGTAGGCGAACAGAGTAGTTCAGTCAGACGCCAGATTCTATGCCTTCTTTATTCTTTTCTTGAGTTTTTCTCAAGACTGCAATTGGATTCTTCCTGCCTTTTGGCGCGATATCCATCTATAGCTCATTACATTCAAGTCTCCTACTTCCTGCCTCGGACAGTAAAATGTTTCAGAGCAAAGAAGGACTTGGAAATGACCCATCGAATTATCAAAGTTCCATAATACACGAATCTAAACTCGGAACAATGCACTCCTATATGTATTAGAGTAGCTCCGCCACAGCCTTTGACCTCACAGAGCACAATCGTTACATTGAGGAAGCCAGAAAAATAACAGAAATATCTTCGTCTCATCGCCGCCGTAAAGGTTGACCGGCAAAATGATGGAGAAATGAATTATTCATCTTAATCTGGCGCTTTTTGTTTTAGCTCAGGAGAAATTGCATTACCATTATTATTCCTACCTTGCAGAAAGAAGGAAAAAAAAGTTAAGTTTGAAACCTCTGTATTCACCGCATGATTTCATCCTCAGGGAACAGGAGTTGCATCTGTAACTGGCTCCTCGCTTCGTTGTGGTCTGACTGATGTAACTCAAACCAAAGCGTCCCAAACTGAGCAGAATTTTGTGTCAGGGGTTTAGTGATTTAATCAATGAAGACAGAGTATACAGAACGATTACATAAAGCTTCAGTATTCTGCCACAATCTCCCGCTCTGACAGACTAGCTTTCCTCCTAGAGGCTAAAAGAACTGGAAAGGACACTTTAAAAAGCAGCTTGTCTCTGTATCTGATCCAGACTCCAGCTGGCTCCCAATCCAGATTATGCAGCACATTACCAGCCTTTATGTGTTACAATTATCCAGGGATTTTAGTTGCAATTGCTTATATTGGTCCAGTAACTGTCATTATCAATGAGATGCAGTGTGTATTGATTTTGTGCCATGTAGTTTGAGACAATCATTGCTTTTGGACATGACGCTGGCTTTCTTACATAAATGTACAATTATGTGCAAACCATTTTTTTAGTGACTAGTTTCCCATTAAGTTGATTTAGACAATGCTGAGCAGCAATTTAACAAAACATGATAGAAAAAACACAAAGTAACTGGTGTTTGTCCGACTTTCTTTTCTTGTAATACAGTAGTTCTATAGTGATATAGTAACAAATTCAGATTGCCCAAAAATAAGAATTAAAATGTTGTTTCTGTTAGGGGTCAGTTTGTCAGTTCTTGTTGCGGGGGGGCGACTTACCGACTCTAAATGGCAGGTCGAGCTACATCTGAAAGATATATCGTTAGCTTATCGATATCGAGATATGAACATTCAAGATATTGATATCGAAAAAATTAAGGCTGAAAGATATATTGTTATTGTATCGATATCGGGATATGAACATTCAAGACTGTACTCTTTTGTATTATGATGTTTTTATTTTTCAGAAAAATGCTTGGTTTTCACTGAACCCGTAGATATATCGTATCGTATCGTATCGATATCGAGATATCTGGCATAAATATTGAGATACAAAATGTTGTCCATATCCTTCAGCCCTAGTGTCCTTTGGTATTTCCCTAACAGTGCCTATCATTCTTGCCTTATAAAATGCATGTCATTGTTATTGTATTGACATCCACAGTGCAATAACATCACTTTGTTTGGTAAACTAGTTTCCCGTGTTAACACTGGGGAATTCCACCATTGTTTGGCATCTAATTTGCTTTGACAGAATGACAGAATAGACACAAGATAAAAGCTCTCCGAGTCCAATGCATTCTACACAGACGGATTATTAAAACATGCTATGGATATAATGCTGGTACTGAAAGACTGATGATGGGAAAATCCCATTCACCTTCCCAGACAATTTCACCTTGATATAAATAATCTGAAGTGAAAAGAGCTCCAGCGTCCTGAGCAAATGTCATCTCATTAGAGCTGTCAACATTACTTAGTAAACATATTTGTTATGCCTTGCATTACTAAGCGAGCTGCTTATCAAAATTACTCTGGGAGATGTTGACAGTTTTTAGTCAAGGATTCAAAAAGCATGCAGATACAGAAATATTGAATAAATTATTAAGGATTATCCGTCTGAAGTTTGCCGCATCACTTAATATTCTCTGCTCACAATGGTGCACTGAACCTCATCATCTTTACCAGTTTGCAAAATACCCGTCAATATTCAGGGGGGTCCCCATCTCCGAATCGTTGCGCAATACAGATATACATTTTCTCAGCATAGCCTTTGCAATATTGTGCGTTATTACAATGCAGGCAAACTGAATAAATGCACTGCTGCCTGTGTCAGCTCCGCCTCCTTGAGCTGCTGGAGCCTCGCACTGAGAGAGAGAGTTACAGACTCCAGTCATAACTGAAATTACAACTTAAGCCAGGACTCCTGTATTATCTTTGTAATGCGCTCATACACATGAGAGGAAAAGGCCGCCGTATCGCTGTTTATTTTTCACTCCACAAACCCACAAACTTTATCTAACCATAAAACCGAATATATGAAGCGGATCTTTCTCAAATAAGAAGTGGCTGAAAGCTATGGATGCGCTGACTGCATTAATGGATTAGTTTAATTTTGTAGAGATCTTGTGTGTAAACAGCAGGTTCATTCCTCACGGACGGGCTGCGCCTTTCTCCCTCTCTCCCTGATCCCATTCGCTTTACTCATTTAGTCTTTTCCCTTCTCTATTTTTCTCAAATGTAGCAGAGAGCGGTGCATGTGGAGCTTGATAAACCTGCAACATGCAACCTTATAAAAAAAGGTTGCATGCACCCCAGTGTATTTCGCACACTGATCTTTACTAAAATTAATGTATTTTTGTATTTTTGAAAATTGTTTGCGGCCTTTGTAGAACCAAATTCCTATTGAAAACTATTTATTTTCATTTTCATTAATATCGTATTATAGTTATTACCTGTGTTATTTAGGTATAGTAGTAAATTAGTAATTAAAAAAACAAACCCAAATAGCTAACCAGCCAAAACATTTCACTCTAACAGTGAAATGTTTTAGTGAATCTTGATTCAGCTCACAACAGTATTGGCATCCTGTGAATACCATTTGGAATAAATTGTGGAACCCTGTGTGGTTTATTGTTATGTTTAAAATATGCCAGTGTTGCAATTACCTGCATACTCCGGGTCCACATGAGGAGGGTAGAAGCGGAAGTTGATGAAGAAGGGAATGGGCATCCCATACTTGAACCACTCCACCACGTAGGGCTTGCCGTTCAGGGGGCGGGGAATGTCGCATCCCAGGATGACACTCTCTCCTGCACGGGCCGTCACAAACTGGGGCTCCTCTCGCACTCCGTGGGCACCTGGGGAAGGGAAGAGAGCTGAGTGGTCAGGCAAGGTCACAGTCCAAGGTTATCTGCAGACTGCAGAGGGAGCAAATAATGGGGGTGCTGAAATAACACTAAGAAAGCACAAGAGACGTGAATAAAAGCTGAAAAATAAAATATTATTTATATTACAGTTATTTCTCATTCTTTTTTATTTGGTTTTGACTCCAGTGTATCCTGTGAGTTACCTTATTGATAGTCCTCATACCAAATGGATATTCTACAACAATTTATCACTTCACTGTGATCATTAAAGAATAAAAACAGCTTGTGCTAAGCTGATTCCAATAGTTTAACAGGACTGCCATTTGAGATGGTTCTGATTAGAAAAAAAAAAGTAAAAAGCTCTACAGAGTGAGAGTAGGTGACTGTTTGTGTGCTAAGCTACAGCTTCCATCACTCAGACTGGCAAAGATCGCTAGTGGCAAATTCAATACACTGCCAAGGCCAGTGGGCTGGTGGTGGAAAGATTAACGACGCTTGTGACCGACGTGAACGTGATTCATCCTGACAGAATCTTTTTCATCTCACTTGTCTGTACTGTAGGTCGCCAGATAAAAACTCAAAAGGAGGTCAGTGTAACAGTAAAGGCCGACAACTCCTCAAATGCTTTTGAGAAATAACTCACTTATTCATCGATGGGCCCCGTCTGCTGAAACCGGGGGACGCCCCTTATCGATTGCAGGCTAATTACTATGTAGCTGGGCTTTATGAGCGGAAACCTGGTGTGGTAGCATTTTACCAGTCGATAGCAGCTAATCAGATGTACTCACTGCTCGTCCCTGTGCGGTTTGTCTGTGAGGAAACTGGCAGTCTGCACATTTCTCACGCCCTGACACAATGGCCTACTGACTGCGTTCGTCTCATTAAGGGAACCGTATAGGGCCATGCATCAAGTTGTGAAGGCTGGTAGAGCAACACACAGGGACAATTACCAGCGTTAGTGAGATCTTTTACACGTACAACTAAATGGTAATGCTCTAGGGCGTGTCAGAAATGTGCAGTAAGTTGGGGCTACATATTTGCAAATGCGAGAACGCTGCGCGAGTGAAAAATTATTCTGCTCCTGATCCACCGTTGCGCGTGAGAAAACGCTTCATAAATGACCCCCTTTGTTTTCAATTGAGCATGTACCTCTAAACATAGAACACAGCTGATTTAAGTTTTATTTTCTCCATATTGCAAGATGGGATCAATTTTGAAGAAACAATAAACAGGCCCCAGTATGTATGCCGGGTTTAAATCCAAATCAGCGGCGCTGCTAAGTTACGAATTTCCACTACGGTAACCTTGAAGCGAGGGCACAAACTAATAGCGTTTGGACTAAACAGAAGATGCTTATCTGGTAATTAGGTCTAATGGTAATTGCCAGGCTGATGGAATTAAAATACTCAGATTAAGAGTGTAATCAACAAACAGGGGAGTAAGGGTTCCTCTAAATCCTGCCTCTAAAACCTTCGTTCCACGATCTACGTGTACGTATCGACACTACCCCGCAGACCTTTCTGTTTCCACCACACACACACCCGCATGTGTTGTGGGCGGCACCGCACAGAGGAGCACGCTGTACAGATCGTCATTAAACATTGTGTAAGTCGCCATGAGAACAAATGTGGACAAATGCTGTCATCTGGTGAGAGTTATGGAATCATTCAGAGGAGCCAAGCTGTATTAAAACAGAAAAGAAACTGCTAAATACTACTATGAAGGTAAGCTACATGCAAATGTTATGCTAACACCAGGTAAAGCTGCGCTAACAGCGGATAAATGCTAATATCAGAAAAATCCCCTTTTAACACAGCGGTATGATGTTGTGAAATATTAAATCCATGACCTGCGTGTCAATAGTGAGGAACTGTCCACTCTCTCGTTGCCGATCAGAGGCCAGAGTCTGTTCACGTCACATCAGACACGGGTCAGCGCTCTGGACAGCCAGAGGTGGGTCCCAAAACCTATACCTGGTCAGACCGGTTTGGCACTGGCCTTTTTGGTATGGAAAAGCTCAACAAAGCGGGTGAAAGAGCCATTCGGCTGACACTGCATGTGGAAAAGAGCTTTAAGCATCTGAATGCAAATGTGGATGGAGTTCTGGAGTTTCAGGATTGAGCCATTATGGAAAAATATTTCATTGCAGTTTTTCTGAGAATTAAGACAAGTGTGTTTATACGTACACACAAACAAGTACACACTTTACAAATGAGACACAAGTTACACAAGAATCCCATGCATATCAGAACATGCTTACATAGGTCTAATCTATATAATTAGCAATTTATAAATGTAATAAGACAGGCTGCAAACAGTTTTCTGGGGTTTGGAAACATTGTATATTGCCTTTAAATAGCAAAAGACCTATAATCAATAAGGGATTTGTGATGTGACACGTGTTAATACCTGAGCAAGAGTGTGAGTTTCTCCCTTTGATGACTCCCCGCCACCCCCCACCCCATCCCCCGCTCTACACACACACGAGCCACGCAACGTGGTACCTCGAGGAGCGCTACATGTTGATTGGCCGCTGGTGACATCATCGCAGATCACAGAAAAACAGGCCCCTTGGAAGGTATTACTTCAGTGTTTATGCAGACGAGATGGAGCGACGAGAGAGAGATGTGCTCATCCTCCTCCCCAAATGGGCTTTAGCTCATTTACAATCAAAGACTCAGGGGAGGCCACCGGCACAAGGTGAAGCCACTGAGGTGCGTTCACAGCACAGACACACATTACCAAGAGTATTGGCAAGGCGGGAGGGAGCGGGAGCGTGATTACGACAGTCACTGGAGTATTGTAAGTGTGTGCAACATCGTACCTCGAAGACTCTTAACATACAGGGTGACTCATTTGAATCCCTGTGCCTTTAATGCAATTACATTTATTTAATACACAGTGAGAAGACTGCTGCTGAGATTACTTAGAAGAAATGGAAATAGAAATTAGGGATTGCACCAATGCCCATACTGGATTATAAGGCTGCACAATTTATCGCAAAAAATATCGTATTGCGATATTAGGTGTTGCAATATCCGTATCACAAGAAGCCACAATATATCACAACATCACTAAACTGATTGAGAGTGACAATTTAGTTGAACAATTCCTAATTTTGTTAAAATTTCCCCCTGTTTTGATCCTGATCCTTTTTGATGACTTCTGCTAGCTGAAAAACTTTAATTTGAATGGAACATGTCATGTTGAAATGGTTAGGTAAAATATAATAATATCATTGTGTCCAGGAAGGGGAGTTGTGCGTCTTCAAATATAGATACTCACATAGTTCTTTATTTGGTTACAACATAGAATAATCCTCACGCGCTGAGGAAGGCTTATGCCGAAATGTGTTAGCGTTTATTCTATGTTGTAACCAAATAAGGAACTATGTGAGTATCTCTGTCTAGATATATGAACTACATCGATTGTCTACCCTTTACATTATTCTATAATAATATCATTATCGCAATATTGCACCACCGTTTCCCATATCTGGATCTGGTATTGATTCGACTGATAACCGATACCTACTGTATTTGTCCTACCATTTAAAAAATTCACCTTTGACCAACATACGTGTAAATGGACATGCTATACCTGACGTGCGGCTGTAGAATAATTTACCATAAGAGCATGCAACATAATGCTAATGCTAGAGTCAAGTCAACTAGTCAAGGCTGGGGCCGAAGCTAAAATGAGATGTGCAAAGAAAAGCATAATGGTAAGTGCTGTTAAGGACTTGGTCACTTTGCACTTAGAAGCTAAACTGCCTTTCGTTGCACTGTGCTTGAACATGTGTAAGGGCCATTTCTAAGCATTTATTTCTATGAGCACGCCTGGCTTATGTAATTTACTTGTAGCACTTTACACTAGCTAATCATGTAACAGCAATAGACCCCTCTAACAAGCATTTACCTACATAAGACCATAACACGGACGGGCACATAGTCAAGCTCAAACGGTCAAATGAAGCCATTTAAAAGAACGGTCTTCGAGGTCTACTCCAGGAAAATCTGGTTGTTTCTGAATAACAAAAGGCGTGCATTTAGGAGCTCTGGGAGAGAAACCAGGGAGAAAACTGGAGATTTCCCCGGAGGTCCAACTTGGCCGTCCTGTTTTTATTTACCGAGCGCCGTTTCAATGAAGGTAATGAATGGATGCGGGGAAGTATCGATGGCGAACTTGTGAATGAAGCCGCCCACTCTCCCAGCAGGTGTGTCCACTCGGGAAGAGCCATAAATCATTGATCATCTCTGAGTACCGGAGGTTAGTGGAATCAGTTGTGCTCAAATAACACCCGAGTGAAAACTAATTACACTCACTATCTCCAAACCGTTTCCTCCGCAGGACCAGGTGAAGCCACTGCACGGGTCATATGCCTCTCATTTTGTCAAGATGTGTAATTTACTCTGCGCTCAGAACGTTTTCAGCCCTCATCTTTCTAGATCTAGCAGTCTGATACTAATATTATTAACATTTTCTTTTTATCACTTAACAAAAAAACATACAAAAATATATTGCCGTGCGTTAGGAATAGGCCACCGTTTTTGCATACGGAGATATGTTCTTAGCTTAGATGAGTTGAGGCACACCTGTCTGGTCTTTACACGTGCGCTCAGCCACGCTAAAACACCGAACATGTTGTTAGCATTTAGCCTCTCCTCCTCCTCTGTGGATAAAAAGGGGCACTATATAGAAGGCGTAATCATACCTTTGGAGCACTTCAACTTTACTGTGCGGGCCTCGGAGTGCTCCTAAGGTATCATTACGCCTTACAATATAGTGCCCCTTTTTATCCGCTGAGAAAATCGACACGTTTCATTTTGTGTAACTATACTTGGATCGCGTAGACGTTCACGTAACCGTATTTAAATAAAGGAAAACGTGGAAGAGCTCGGTCGCTTCTAACTTCACCCCCGCACGTGTAAAGACCAGACGGGTGCGCATCAACTCAAGCTCAGGTAAGAACATGTCTCACTATGCAATAACGGTGGCCTGTTCCTTTAACTGGGATCAATTCTATTCATCCTTAATACAGAGGAGTACAGCCTCCGTAAGAATAAAACTGAAGAATAACAATTTGAACATGATCAGTTTTAGATTAAATAGAGATATAGATCTGAAGCCACGGCACGTCCATGTGGTATTTGGGTGCTTGTCTTGGTGTGACGTTATTGTCCAGACCAGTTAGTGTTCGTGCACTTTTATCTCTTTTATCTTTAAGTGGGGTGTTTGATGCAACCAAATAAAAGCTCTAAAACTACAAATAGGGCTTCATTGACAAAGCCAGGTGCTAAATTGCGAGTAGTACTTAAAATGAGCAAGCGATATTTTGGGGGCACCTGATTTACTATTAGAAACTGTGCGTATTATTACTGCATGAGTAGTGGCTGCACTAAACTGTCGCTGCTCTTATTCCTGACTGAGCGTCTTTGAGGGAACATTTACAAAGTTATGATGGATAATGACAGATGTCCACAATCATGTATTTATTTGATTGGGACAGTGCACGTTAATGAACAAACATGGAATACATGCATGTAAAAATGGCTAATTTCCATACGTAGTCCCAGCAATAGTTATTACTGATAAAATAAAATAAAAGTAATAATAATTAGTATAGCAAATCAATCAGTTATTTAAATGTGTACATGCTCGTTTTGGCGCAGGTAATAATATATTTTTTTTTTAAACTGCCCTCGGTGCGCTCATCCAGCGGTGTCCATGTGCTGGTTCAAGGAGTATATGTCAGGGGCTGTGCGTACAAAGCGCTTAAGCCATGGGCATACGGTTGTGCTCAAAAGTTTACATACCCCGGCAGAATTATTGACAATGTTTTTACCATTTTTCAAAGAATATGAAAGATAACACAAAAAGCTTTTTTCACTCAGAGTCAGTGGTTGTGTGAAGCCATTTGTGGTGGAAAAACGGAGCTCTTTTCAAATCATAATGAAAAAATGTTGTGTATATAATCTAATGGTAAAGCGGCCCATTCCTCTTGATCATAAACGTTTGATCAGGGTCATTTTTGGTACTCCTCAATATGTTGACGCCGTTGTGCACAGACCCTGCAGATTTCATAATCGGAAGGATTAAGGACTTTAAAAGGACGTGATGCGTAGCTTGTTTATTAGACACGCAAGTATCAACTGCACTGGCCTTTCCTCCGCTTTAGCACACACTATCGCGTTTGCACGTGAGCAAACATTAAACCCATAGTGTTAAACAGAGCAAACTGTTGCTGATTTGTTGCGGTCAAAAGCTAAATGCATTCCTATTGGGTTTTCTGCACTGTATCATATTTGTTTATCTGTAGCTAGGACTACCACACTTGTCTTTTAGGATTAATGAATGATCACTAACTATCAATGTCGGGTATTTCTGCCGCTTGGCCAAGGTTCTTTTGATAAAGAGTTTTTTTTTTTATCTCAATGGGACTTTCCTGGTTAAATAAAACGACCTGGAAATTCATAAAAGTAGCAATGTTTAACCAAAAGGCAGCTGTTCAAGAGATAAATTGACTATTCAGTTAATTAGTTAATTTGATTACTGATTGGATAAACTAAATAATCCGTTGATTTTAGCAGACAGGTGGGAAGTGGAGCAGCAAGTTTTGACTTTTTTTTTGTTTTTTTATTGTGAGAGCTTTCACATGGATTTTTCCACTTGGAAAAGCATTTTCTCAAGTTCCAGAGGAAGAAGAAGAGCTTTATTTATATAGCGCCTTTCACAGACATGGTCACAACGCGCTTTACATGAGACAATTTATTCACTCCATACTCGGTGGTGGTGAGCTGACTGCAGAAGGGACTGCAGATGGAAAATAGCCCTAAATAGCTAAATCTGGTGCAAAGCATCTTTACTTAATGTTGTTTGCACATTGTCCCTGTTGAAATAAAGTAATAAACTAAACTACTGTACTGTATATCATATTGATTACGGGGTAGGCGTATATATAAGCTTCTGGCTTCAGCCTACTCCTTTTCTTTTTTTTGGAGCTCCTCTAATAGAATTATGTAAATGTGAATGTTGTTATAATGTAAACTGCTCAAAAAATAAATAAATAAATAAAATAAAAATAAATATGTAGCTTCAGTTTCCCCCGGGGGACTGACAGAAACGCTGACTCGACTGCACACATCTGACCACCATTCATTCACGCACATACTCTCATTAATCCTGGCCTATTGTACATGTTTTTAGTTTAGGGGGAAACCGGAGTACCCGGAGGAAACCGAGGCAGACACGGGGACAACATGCAAACTCCACACAGAAAGGCCCTGTCCAGGTGGGAATCCAACCCGGGACCTTCTTGCTGTGAAGCACGAGCGCTAACCGCTGTGCTACCGTGCCGCCCCACATGAATCCCAAGAAAGCACCATAAGCAATTATTAGCTCTCTTTTTCTTTGTTCATTTTATTTTTAATTGCTCTAGTTTCCAATGGCAACCACGTGTTAGCAGAACGTGTGGTTACCTTCCGGAGAGAATCCGATATATCTGAGAGCTGTCATGGTCAGTCAAGCTGAAAAGCAGCCGTTCCTGGTCACAAGCCCCTGATCCATGCACCTTTCAGTGTTTCTCCCCCAAAGCCCTACAGTCATAACAGGCCTGCACTAGAACTAGGATTTAGCGAGCATATAATTACATACAAGGGCTGCACCAATTTGGAAAAACATAGCTTTTTTATTTTTTACAAATAATGCAACTTCGATTAGGCTTTGTGTTATAAAACATGATTTAGAACAGAAATACCTGGTTACATGAAATTAGACGACAAACCCAACAGGCTCGGTGTCAAGATCGATGATTCATATCTATATTTACTGGTGGGTGACAAATGTAACTCTGCATAAAATTCAGTGAGATGTAACAAATAAACATTAGGGGCATGATGCACAAGAGCATACTATTTCAGTAAAAAAAAGTCTACTTCTCCACCAGTGACCGGCCGCTGTCACGAGTGTTTTTTTTTTTTTAAATGACAGCTTGTCAACACTTTTCGGCCGCCAGGAGTCTTTCATTTCTAGTTTGAGGGATTGTTGCCCATTCTTCCTTTCAAAAGTTGTTCAGTTCTGAGAGATTTCTGGGATGTCTTGCAAGCACTGCTCTTTTGATTTTCAATACACTTTAGGTCAAGGGACTGTGAAGACCACAGTGACCCATTTAAAGCCATGCATCATCAATTTAACTTAGCTTACATTTGTTGTTACATTTGCTTCCAGAATTTGTTGGAATTCAATGTAATTAATTGTTCCCTTTACCTGTGAAATGAAGCCTAGGCATACATTTAACCTGGAAGAGTAATTTCAGCGTCACCCACCTCCAGCCAATGATCACATCTGGAAGGTTCACACCTCCACCTCAGCCTGTCTGCACAGAGCCACACTTTCACCGCAGCAACAATCATCGCCCTCGGTCCCGTGTTTAAGCCTCCAACGTTCACGGCTTGTCCACTTCCCAGCTGTGCTGAAACCCACCTCCACCCCGTCACCGCCTCTTCCAACCACGGCATTAACACAGATACATCCTTTACTGGTCTCCCATACCACCACCAGTGTCCAGACTCCAGGAGAACCCATTCCTAACGATAACCCACACATCGATGACTATTGCCGGTCGCCAAAAATATGTCAATAAATCTTTCTAATCACTGCTTTTGTCTCTATTTGAGTTGAAAGGTTGAAATGGCTAAATTGCAAACCAAAAGCACAACTCATTAACCCTTATGCTTAACAGTTGGATATATGCTCTTCTCATAAAATACATTCATTTTAACCTCAGAGATCCTCAAAACCTGTTAACAAGATGCACCAGGCTTATCTAAATGTTCGTTTGCATGCTCTTGTATCTATTTTGGCTACAAAGGTTTGATCACAAAGAGCATATCGTTCATGCAATGTGTTCTCAGAGTCTCAAACCCAGAAGTTGAAACCATGCTGTGGCTCTAAGGGAACAAAAACCCTGTGAAATTAATGGAGGCATTAATCATCGGCCCAGAATAATCCAAAGGTATGTGAGATGCATTACGTATAGAGCCATTGGCCACTACCCTTTGAATCTCAATTTGTGTTTGTGTTCAAAGCGTAGCCCTCTTATCGGTTAAAAGACTAAAAGACCCAGTCCCATCGCTCTTCCGCTCAGACTAGAATGATTTAAAGCAAAGGATTATGAATATGTGTCAGAATAGACGGCAGAAAGACTGGACTTCACAGATAAGCATACGCATAATTACTTAAAGAATAGCATAAAATATAAATCAAGTGTGTAGATAAGCCAATTAAAAGTTGTCATTTACAACTATAATAGACCACATTGTGAGAGTATAACTTTACCCGTAAATTACATCATTATACAGCTCCATTGAACCACAAGACAGTATCACAGCACACAATGAATTAAAACTACTGATTGTTGAATGATATTGATTCAGCATTTTAAGATCTGTAGCAAACACTGCATGCAAACCCAAAAGCATAAAGAGGGGTCATTAGGACACGTTAAAGGACGCAGTTCCAGAAGGAGCGGGGAATCTATACAGTAAAGACACACGCGCAACTTGTGCGTCAGCTCGTCCGAACCATCAAAGACTGATGCTCCAGCAAAGGCTCGAAGACATGACCTAAATTCTGGCCCTCT
Organism: Proterorhinus semilunaris; assembly: GCA_021464625.1. Taxonomy (NCBI): domain Eukaryota; kingdom Metazoa; phylum Chordata; class Actinopteri; order Gobiiformes; family Gobiidae; genus Proterorhinus; species Proterorhinus semilunaris. Next base: position 14,241,803 of record CM038355.1, on the reverse strand, counting down.
GCTCTCAGTCTGCCATAGCTACAGCTTATCATTAGGAATTCAAAGGACTGTTGGGGTGGCGCCTGATCCATCGTTCATCAATGTGTAGCGGAGCAGAGCAGGGCATATTAGCGTGCAGCATTTTCCCTTGCAATAGTGGATAACACGCTAGCAAGCACGTAAATGCACACGCAGAAAACGCCACACATCACGATTAAAAATGGCCTCTCTCAGTCTCAAGTTAAACCCCCCTGCATACTGTATTAACGTAGTATTTATATTCCATCTGCTGTTAGATGAGCAGCCACCACCACCTGGGCGGGTTCACCGTCTGGTTTCTGTCACTGCCTTTTAAACAAAGACCCAAGACAGCAGGCTTTCACAGAGTGTTACTGTCACAACATGTCCACTGAGTATTTCGTCAATTAATCCTGTCCTCCCCGTGACCTAATTTAGCGCATGTGCTGACGCCTATGTGGATGCATGATTTAATAGAGGGGGGGGGGGGGGGGGGGAATCTAACAAATAATGCAATTGTGATTAGATTTACAATTTCAGTTAATCCAATCCTCCATTTTCTTCCGCTTTATCCAGGGGAGAACCATTTCAGTTCAATGTCCTGTGTTTAAAAGATGCCCAAGAGTCTTAAAAGTCATGTCCCTGAGTTGTCCTGTTACATTGAATATTGAAATAGGTACAGCACCTTTTTGAGAGAAGACTAGCAGCATATGAACTGCTAAACTATTACGACAATTATATGCATTTTAAGAACATGTTTGTGAAGATCTAAACTCCAGGTTCAGCATAATAAGAAGACCCCCATGAACACAAGATAGTAAAGGATACTATCATGCCTAAATAACAGCTGTCTTTGCAAATTTGATTCTATTGCTATTATTTTTTTCCCTAGTGGTGGCTATTTCCTTGCAAAAATCTTTCAAACCAATGCAGTTTCTCCAAAAGATATACAATGAGCGAAGTAAAACAACACACTGTATTATGTCCTCTCATCTTAGCTGCCTTTTACTTTGAGTGGTTTTAAATTACCAGTGTAGGTTAACCTCAGAAACAGCATTACTTGCAGCGAGCGGCTCTCCTAATGGCATCTGCTTGACACTTTGACCCAGTAGACGTGTCTGCCATTTTTTTTTTCTTCCCTTGAACATAGAACATCCTTGGTATCAAATTATGAGCAGCGACAATATTAAAAGTCACAACAGCCACTTTTTCAGTCCCTGTGAGGCTAGTTTCTCTCCTGTTTTAAAGGATCTGTATCATGCTATTTTAGCCATTCCAAAGTAAAGTATAGTCATTTATATGATATATTGTACCTCTACCACTATGGAGCACTCATTTTTGTGATAAATAAAAGTATTTTCTGGAGGTATTTTTCCGACCCGGAAGACAAAACGCTTGGATTCAGTTAACTCCGCCCCCTCTCTCCGCTCATACAACTTTAACAGTAGTCGAAATATAAATAACACAGCAAAAAGTTACTTCATGATGCCGTTATAAGGAGTTGACATGTGCAACACAGCTTCATAAATGGCTAACACGCGTTATGACTGACTTACCGCTCTGGTCCATCGGGTCTTTCCAGTATGGGACTGGCGTTAGTTATAAAAGTTAATCCACTTTGACTCGGGCCAGGGTTCACCAAACATCCATCAGCGACAGTCACAGACAAACACTATTTTGGCTGATAGTCGCTGAATCCCGGAGAGAAATTCCAACTTCTGGCGAGTGGCCTCTTTTTTTTTTTTTTTTTTTATTTGAGCAGTACACATAGTGCTCAAAAGGAGTGGACTGAAGCAAAAGCTTATGAGTGCCCACCCCCAAGTGCAATAAAATAAATAAAATAATAATAATAAAAATAAAAAAAGAACATTTCAGAACATTTCAAGCAGCTACATTCATACAGACCAACTTACAACTTACAAAAAGAAATATATGAACTGTTTATATAATTAATTGAAACAACGCACAATTACAACAACAATCCCGTTTCATGCACGATGTCCAGAACAAAGCAGTCAAAAAAAAAAATTATGTGATCCATAATATATTTCTTTCAGATTTGTACCCTCTTCTTTAGGAAGGTTGAATAAAGTCCTGCACCTCCCGCAGCCAAACGCGCTTTTCTCCGTGACATTATCGTTATGTAAGAAAGAGCTCCTTCTTCACAACTTTCGGTGCAAACATGACATCTGTTCAGACGCTCAGAGGGTGCGTTTGTTTTCTTTGCAGGGGCAGCTCGGACGCGTAAGGCACCTTTTTTTCTTTCTTTCTTTCTTATGACAAAAATAATGAAAAAGCTGTTTTACAGATTAAAATCAGGCCGTAGGGCATTACATTACAGACATCGAGCACTTCCGTTCCGCTGTGACGACACAAGGGAACAAGTCGTTTACCAGGAGAGGGCGGAGCAGCCGCTCAGAGAGCAGGATTCAGGAGGATTGCAGAGAGAGGATTGATAAGGAAATAGCATAACAACATGGTTAAAAGCTCCAAAAGGTCGATTTTGCATGATATAGGACCTTTAAGCAATTATTTATGCACATTTTACTTATTACAGTGGTGCGTGCCTTCATCTGCCCTCGAACTATACATCACTGGAGAACAATAGGCGCTGTTTTGGGAAATCATTGCTGCTTTTGCTGTTGTTACTTTTGGTATAATTATACAGTAATAGATAAAGATAAAGTGCTTTATTGTCATTGTACAAGCGTACAATGAAATAGTGTTCAGGTGTTAGTCCTGAGCTGCTGTGGCTGAGCCGCGCTGCCACTGTGTCAACCTGACCCGCGTGACCTTGGAGGTCGGGGAAACTGTAGCACTCGGAAGAAACCTGGCTGGCTGCCCTCTGTCTCCTCTGATCCTCTGAAATGGTGCAGCGCCTCCTGGGTTTGTCCCTGATCCAGAGCGTGGTGTCCTGCACTGGTCAGCTCCACCTCCTCCTTCCTCTTCCTCCTGCTGCTCCCTCCGCTCCACAACGGTCTTTCACCATCTCCTCGTTTGTCCCTTTTTTGTTTCCTGTAGCTCCTCTTGTGACGCCTCCACTGTGCTGTGGGGCTCGTGGTGCCTCAGAAGAAGAAATGTGTAGGTCTCAAATGGGTTTAGCTGATTTTGTTTACCTTAAAAAGCTGCTTTCTTCAGGACCATTTTAGACTCTCAAAATAAACAAATCCCCCAAACCACAAAAACACAGCAAAGACGTACAAAAGTATCCAGAAAATCAATGTGGAACACAGAAACAAACAAACACAAATGCGGTACCGGGAGAGCGGGAGGCTGCGTCTTGTTTTCATGACGCCATGACAATATTGCTGCGTCTTTTATCCTAAACTGTATCTGTGCTGCGCGTTGTTGAAAACTAAACAAGCCGATTCATCCAGATAAATACCTGTCCTATATTATATCATGGTTTAACAAATTCTTCCTTAGCTTGATATGTTCGCGGTAGAACTTAAAGTAACAAAGGAAATGTTTGATGATGAGCTTCAACAGGACATGGAAACATCAATACAATCATTTCTCACATACTTTCGGCGTTACCGCTTATGTTTGTGTTTCCGTGGAAAGGCGCGCACAGCAACCTCAACAAACGCAATCCTGTCATTACACCTCGTTTCACACTGCGCTGGGGAGGTGAGCTCTCCGAATCAAACCTTTCGGAACCTCTCCAAAATGCAGGAGAGAGACGAGCACGACAGGCATTTGGCTACAGCATGACACTCGAATGTGAAAGTGGGGCTCTCTTGTCAGGACTACAGTGTGTGTGCAGACCAAACGCCGTCGGGAGGAAACACTCGCTCAGTATTTAAGCTGGAACAGGTCATGATGTGTGCCCTCTTGAGAAAGGCCTGTAGTAGCCGATGCGCGTGGAAGAATCCAGCGTTGCTTTTAAATCTCATTGGCACATAACAATAAAGGCTTTGCAGAAGATGTAAATAGAGGATTTCGATGTAGGACGACGAGTGCCTTGGATTTTCTGTATTCCCCAAACACTTCCGTACAAAACAGTTTACTGCTTCAAATCATCTTCCTGAGCACTTGGTTTTAATGTTTTGGTTTTATGATGTTTATTTGTCTGCGGGGACGATACCCTGATGTGATTTACGGATTCACAAATGTGCAATTACATGTTTTATTCAATGTAGCGCAGTGTTGCTCAACCGGGGGTACGTACGTGGACCCCTGAAGGTGCTCAAGCACCTTAGCAGGAGGTAATTGGAATTACTCCAGATTAAAGACAAAGCCGTATCTAAATGTCAATCTTTGTTTTTAGTACATTTGAGGAGTTTAACCTCTTAACCCCCACCTGAACCTGACACTTTATTTTGACAGAAAAATAACAGTTTTTCTTTCGTCATCGTTGCCAGTTGTCTATAAATGCAACACCACACATTACTTGGAGGGTGACGCAAAGCTTAGGGCAGGGGTTCCCAAACTGTGGTACGCGTACCCCCGGGGGGTATGCAGGACGCCCAGGGGGTACGCAAAGAAATTTTGGAGAACAAAATAAAAGTTTATTACAATCTGATTGATACTGACCCGTTAAAACCGCTGCACGGGGAACACGCTTATACCGGCTAAAGAGTCTTATAATTCAGACGTGGATGAGCTTGTTCTGGACCTAAACATGTCCACTCCAGAACCGAACCTCAAGAGCCGCTTTGGACCCGAGCGTGTAAAACTCCGCGGAGGCCGGAAGCGCTCGTTACAACAGCAGCGCCAAAGTTCGATGGAGTTGCAATTTCTGTAATATCTGTCAGGAGCTTGTGCGCCGTTAGACTGACGGTGACTTCGATTTGCAAAAGGGGTTTTCCTATATCCTCTGATCCGAGGGGAGAAGCGTCTGATGTGCGGTGGCACGTGCATAGATGGTTATGTCCTGCGTACACGTCTGTACCGGTGGTTTGACAGTACGACTGAGTGAGACGCAGAGGGGGCGGGGCCAGAGTCCAAACCAGAGTCTGATGTTCAAAATGAGTGACAAAAGCAGCAGAGTCCTGGTCCACCCTGACAAAGCAAAACACTCAGCTTTACGCATTCACACTTGTTTCCAAAATAATAAAAAACTGGCATTTTCATAAAAAAAATTTTTATTTACATATTCTTAATAGCCTTAATCACCCAGAGAAGCAAAAACATATTGAATGTGGAAAACCTGCTTGAGTTCATTGAGGAAATAAACATGTTATATTCCCAGTGTTTTGAATCGCGTCAAACTAGAAGATACGCGACTCGTCACCTAAAGCTTCAGGGGGTACACGGCTCCAAAAAGTTTGGGAAGCTTAGGGGGTACTTAAAGTCCAAACTTACTGAAATAGAGTTCATAGCTGCCAAGGTCTTCTCCAGGTTGCAGCAAGTGTCTTAAATGAAATATAACCAGCACACAGTTAAAAATACACCCACCTGCAATTAACAAAGCAAATAAGCTCACGTTCTAGAATTACTGCGGTGATGGATGTTGAGGTGGCAACAAGTTAATGAACCCAAACTGATGCAATTTTTCCTTTAGCCTGGCCTGTGCCGCTGTGTGCAGGGCGACATGACGATAGCGACTGAATTGTGATCATAATTTAAAAAAACAAAACAAAAGTCTTTCTTTTAAAGCGCTATTTCTAGAAGAGTGTGTGCATCACATTCCAGTACAGAAAATCATCAAGAGGATGCCCGATATCAACCGATAGTATTTAATAACAGCCTGCCTTACATAAAGCTATTCTCCCATTAACACCATTAACATTCCTTTGTCATCCACATGGCAGACATTGGCCGTGCTTGTAATTTCCCAGCCTTTTGTTCCACATTATTACAGCACGCATGAACAAAACAAAGACAATGATTACTGGAACAGCACGACGCTCACAAATACTGCAATATTACACGGTAGCTTTGACCGAAGAAGGCTTGACTATATCTACAAAATACACAATTATTTGTATTGGACGAAGCGGCCTCTCTTGTCACAGTTAGAAAGCTCTTTCCACTACTGCGCCTGTTGCGCTATGGGACGTACGAATGCCCTGTCTCAAACAAAGGGACTCGCTTTCTACAAGTTTCCTAAAGACCCAGTTCGTCGACAGAAATGGATAACTGCTATCAGGAGAGACCACTGGACTCCAACAGCCGACTCCAAGCTGTGCAGTCAGCACTTTGTTTCAGGTAAGTGAAGAAACGCGGCCGCCGTTGAAACAGTAGCAACAATATAACGCAGTAAGGCTAGGCTACAAACAAACAGGCTATCCGTTTACCTACATGAATATACTCTGGCCTAGGCTGTAAGCTTCAGTCGAAAAGCTTTGGGTGATGCCAAACTGGAGAAAATGTGCTCAGTTAAGGTGGGGGTGTTAACGTTAGCCCAATGGCCGCTGACTGCTCTGCTTTGTGACTACGACACTGGAGGCCGCCATTGCTCCACCTTTGCTGTAGTACCTCCATATGGCCGCTATTTTTGATGTAGCATCTTGAATTCAATAGTTAAGACACAGGTAGATACACTGTTGCACTAGCCAGCGGTGTTCAAAATGGCGGGTAGAACCACAGAAGTCACGTGACTGAAACGCATGAATACTTTATTTCATAACAAAATGTGGAGAGATTGTTGTTGCGGTGTTTCAAGACACTTAACAAATAATCCTTTAAGTTTTTCCCTCGTTAACCATCAGAAGTAGCACTCGCATAAGTCCAAAGTGTTTTTTTTTAATCTTCTGCTACATTTATCGCCCACGCCTACTACAGCTTACATCCAGCGCGTTCTCATGCCAACTCTGAAGTAGAATATAGCAGCCGCATGTTTGATCACGAGCATTATTGTGGGTAAGTGTCACTCAGCCATTGGAGAGCCTGTTCAGTCATTGTGTTTGTGAGACACACTGGAAAAATCCCACATCCGGCAACATTTATATATTTATTAATCTATTTTGGCAAAGGCTCGCAAGGCTTTAAGCGATTGGACAGCTCAAGGTGCAAGGAGGTGAAGAGCACATTTTGTCAGGCCCCGGGCTCGAGTTATTTGTTGATAATTTCATACTTTATCATAAGTTGGTTAGAAAATGCTGTTTTCATTTAAATAATGTATTCGAATTCTCCCTTAGCCATTACCCCTGGTTAAACAAGGTAGTGGATGAATGATGTGTGTGAATGTATGGTGTGTGGTCAGAGGGACCGTTGGCGCAGATGTGTGTAGTCGTGACAACGCTTCTGTCAGCCTCCCCCAGGGGAAACTGATCACCACCGAGTTACGGGGGAATGTCGAATTGCCTCATGTCTGTGAAAGGCGCCATACAAATGAAGTTCTTCCTTCCTTCCTAGTGTCTTTAAGAACCTACCCTTTGCCCTCGAAGTTGATGCTGTGGCGGATGTTTGTGGCTGTCGGTGCTCTGCGGTAGAGGGATAATGCTGCCTTCATGTGGTGTCGTAATTATGGTGAAATACCACTTGCCGAGTGGGAAGTTGCGCATGAACACCACCTCATCTCGTATTTTCCACTGGGAAACTGGGAAGATTTTATGATGCCCGGGTTCCCGCGGTGAGATAACCTTTGACCTTTCAACACAACAGAGAGCAGCAATGATGTGTTTTTATGTCTAATAGACTGATTGTTACAATGCATTTCACTATTTAGCTACTCCATTTTAATACCTCCCCCTCCTGGAACCGCCACCTTAACGTGGTGGAGGGGTTTGAGCGCCCGAATGATCCTGGGAGCTCTGTGGTCGGGGGCTTCGTGCCCCTGGTAGGGTCTCCCAGGGCAAACAGGTGCTAGGTGACGGGTCAGACAAAGCAGCCCCTTATGAGAGACCAACAGGCCCGGTTAGAACCGTGAGGCCGTCCTTCTGTGGACCCACCACCTGCAGGAGGAGCCATAGAGGGCTGGTGCAATGGGATTTGGGCAGCTCCAAAAACTGCCCCCACGACCCGGCAACGGACAAGTGGAAGAAAATTGATGGATGGATGGATTTTAATATCTCTTTATCCACACTTATCGTCTTGTGAAAAAAAAAGGCAAACTTTATATGTTTTTTCAATTAACCCAGATACAAAGCAGTGGTTCAGCGGCATCTGTTTGTTTTTTAATGTTTCACTTTGCTACGACATAAAAGCACTTGAACACAATGCACTCGTAATTTCCACTTCACAACTGGAAAGGATCATCTTTACCAGAGGACATGAAGGCAGCATAAGTGTTGCCAGAGATTGTAAGGTAAGAAAAGCATTTCCTGGTTATATGGGGCCGTAGGAGGAGCTCGGGGTAAACAGGTGGAGCATTATTAGCTTCTACTGCAGCCATAGCAGTGTTCACTTTGACAACATATTTTTTATTCGTTTTAGTCAAAGATTTAGTCAAATAATTCTCTTAAATTTTAGTCTAGTTTTAGTCGACTAACTTGCATGTAAATTTAGTCGACTACATCTAAGATTAATTTAGTCAACTTTACATTTAAAATATTTATTAAAATCATATTTAATCAAGGTCATCTGCCTCATGTTTGTTTTCTTCATGAACAAAGCTTTTCCTTTAGCAGTGAATTTAGATGACATGAGGCTCTTTCAAACTGTCATTGGACATTTGATGATTTGAGTCTCTTCTTTTCATTTTTATTTAGTCATATTTTGATGACTGATGTGTGTGCATGAATGCATGGTGGTGGTCAGAGGGACCGTTGCAGTCGTCTCCCCCAGGGGAAACTGAAGCTACACACGTAGCTTATCACCACCGTGTAAGGAGTGAATGTTAAATTGTCTCATGCAGAGAGCTTTGTGACTATGTCTGTGAAAGGCACTATGCAAATGAAGTCCTTTCCATTACTAAAATTATGACAAATTATTTCAGTCACTGAGGAAGATTTAAAGATTACTCAAACAATCTCGAGTGGTTCAAAACTTAGCTCCTGGTATGTTTTGATGAGATTATAACACTGACAATGCAACATGCTTAAAAGCTCTAAGAAGTCGATTTTGCACAGCACCACCCACCTTTTAGTTCTGGATGCCCCCCCGTTTTACGTATCTGAGCTGGAGCGTGATTTAGAATACTATCTGTCTGAACAAAAAGCAGCCTCCGCAATGTCTATCCTCTGTCAAGGTCATAGTGAATGTGTTAAGCCGGAAATTCTACAAACGAAATCTCGCAAAACAGTAAATGGCGATGTTATCGTGCGGGATATAATGCAGTGATTGGGTAGAGAGTATGGAAGATGCGATGAGACCTGAACCCTTCTGTCAGAGCGCAACGTTCCCCGTTAGCAACTTTCAGCTGATGCGAGCGGAGACGCCATGGCAGCCCCCATTAATATGTCTCTATTTTTACATGACAGCTATTCCCCGCTCACCTCATGTCCGCCGTGCACTACCTGCTCTCAACACTGGGATTCTCCCCTTTTCTGCCGAGCGCCTCCTTTAGACAGCAACGCGATGCCTGACAGGCGGCTCGAGCGGCTACATGGTTGCAATCCCAATTCCCTGTTTGTAATTGAAGCGTGTCGACATAAGGAGAATAACAATCAGTACTCTTAAAGCCGGGACAGAGCAGCTGATGTCAGCAGTGTGGTAAGTTGTTACTTGACACCTTGAAAACCAGGCGTGGAGAAAGGCCGGCTGCCGGAGAGTCATATAAAGGGCATGGGAGATGTTGCTGCTGCTAACAATACAGCGGCTGTGTCCAAACCACCCCAGCGTCTGGTCCCTATATAGCGCCCTATATAGAAACAGTAGAGCCAGAGCTGTCCACGTGTCCAGTGGATTCAAAATTAGCACACATGACTGTTCCTTTCCAAAATGTTGAACTGTGAAATGAACCAGATTTGAGACTTTTTGGACGATAACCTCTTTCAGCAAATTGTTCAGGGCCACGTTCGCAGAGAATTAAACACAACGTTGCGGCAAACAGAGAGGCACTGCATAATATTATTCGCTTCTCGAACAGTCCCACCCACTTCCGGTCACGCCTCTGGGTCCGGATGTAAAATATCCCATTTATTTTTATTATTATTATTTATTTTTCCGAAAATGTGTATATTTAGAGCTTAAAAGCACGACGCCGGCAATATTTGATAAATGCATTGAATATTGCCATGATATCATTGCAATACTTTATTGAACAATTTTAACAGTATATTACACAAACAAAACAATCTGTAATATGTTTGTTTTTCCATCTGCGGCCGAGGATAAAGTGAAAGAAGATGGACGGATGGATATTTTTTTGCCATTAAATTTGGTCAAAACACAACTTAAAAAATACGAAATCAGGACAAAAACAAGGCTACACTGGAACTAACTTAGAAACATCATGATTCAAACTTGCACATTTTTATCAAGTTACATTTAGTTTTTTTCTTTGGCTTTGTTCACAAATCTATTTTATTTATTTATTCTCAGTGACTTCAGAGATTTTGCTACATTTTGTGGTTTCCTACAATACAGATATTGCGTCGCCAAATATTGCGTTAACAATAGCTTGGGCGACATATTGTGCAGCCCTAATAAGTACTTTTTTTTCTTCTTCTTAAAAGTACGTTGTAAACACATTATCCTTGGCCAAACACGCTCATGTGAAGATACGGTCCAATAGTGCAGCTCAATACAGAGACTGAGCTGCTAATATGATCCTTCCAGACTTGATGACATTGCTTTACAAAAATACATTGTTAAGTGTCAGTCAATCCGCGCTTTCGTAGGCCGTCCACTCCCACACAATCTCAGGTTCTGATGGGAAGCTGAAGCGTCTATGAGCTGGATTTAGAGTAGAGCGGCTGAGGTTATGGCGACGTATCTTATGGCCCTATCCAATGAATGTTTAATGGGTCTGGAGAAGCCAGCGAGGAGGAAGCTGACTGTGCTGCATCAGTAGGCCAGGCTGTAAAACGAGCCGCTGAGGAAGCCAGCCAGCTCAGTCAGGACGCCGCAGCTACGGGAGGGGCGAGCGTAATCGAGTACAGTCCAAAGAGAGAGAGAGAAAGCAGAGGCCAACCAAGGTGGGCTTTTAACAGGAAGCGATTACAATAACCAAGCCAGTACTTATGCCTCAATGCTCTCCTTGGCCAAGTTTGAGAAGGAATCCCCATTCAGGAGCAGCGTGGAGGAACAGTAGCGTGGTAAATGGACACACTGCACGCACTGATCCGTCGGACTGTTTCCTGTGCCCGCAGGTGCCCGGGCTCATGTCTCCGCGGCTGTGAAGCTGACAGTGGGCGCGCATCGATCCGAACTTCTGACTTCTGGGATCTTAGAGCGGAGCAAGAAAGCACAGACGAGATGGGAGAAGGGTGGGGGAAGTGGGAGAAGACTTTTCTGCTTTTTAAGTTTGACTGCAAGACGTGAACTGGATGTAGAATAGGAAGCCGACAGCAAGAAGAAATTCATGCTTCAGGAGCATTTTTATCTGTGGTTAGTTTATAATGCACATGCTGTTGGTTTAGAGTTTATGTCTTAAATGTATGGGGACTGTGTTCAAACAAAAATAATTATTTCTTCTTCGACCAGATGTTCCTACATTTGCCAACATCATTTATTTTCAGTTGTTGCTTTTTTAAAATGCTGATTTTTTTTCCAGTGAGTTACTTTTACACAAGAAAACTATAAAAGGGATGCCTATTCCTTGAAGGCAAAATATTTAAAATGACTTATACTTTACAGATTCTGTTCAAAAATGCTCAGAACAAAAAGAAAATACATCTAAAGAAATGTACCAGAAATGTGAGCTACCAAGAAACAGCTGGAGAGACACTGGATGAGATTTAATAAAAAAATGAATTTCTCAACATGAACCTATTGGACATTTACCAACACTAAATTGGGAAAATCTTTTGAGGAGCTCGTCTAATGTCCCATGCTGGGCTCAGTAGACTCTCAGTAAGTTCTTCACGGCCCCTGCTCACTCTGCCCATGAGGGACCATGTTACAGTGTACATCTGTTTATCCATATGCCCAGCTGAAAGCACACAGCTGGGGACAATGTGCAAACTAGGAAGCCAGAACAACATGGCTACAACACCCCCCCCCTCTCTTCTATCTATTGGGGTTTGAATAATTAATACCTCAAGAGTCGTCAACATCTAGTCTCGTGAAACGAACTCTCGCTCCCAGCTCCAATGAAAAGAATTCAAAAAGGAGGACAGGAATTCCAATACTCCCAAATGCTAACTCCACAGTACCACTACAAGACGTCGATACGAGAGGACAGTGTTTTGATGATGTGCCCACTTTGTACACACCAACTGCTGCACCAGGGATACAGCAATTACTGGCAGGGCGGATTTAAGATGAGTCAGCTGAAGGAGCCGGGGCACTGTATTCAGATGCACATACGAGAGGGCACTTCCGTCTTCTGCAAATGCATCCAGTGCCGATCAGTATATTGTCTACTGCACATGCTTATCGGCACAGCCACAACCTATTAGATGTACCCTCATTCAGGAAGCTGCAAGCACAAGGCTAAAACCTAGACTGGAGATAAGATAGTGTCTTTCATAGGGCGCTAATGGCAATGTGTCATGATAAACACTCAAAGATAAGTCCTCAGGATGGATGCATTGGCCTCGACTTAAACCAAATAGAATACCCAGGATGATCCCTGTTTAAACACTGTGCTGTCACTGTGCAAGGTGAGAAACTGTGGTATGGGATTCGCCAAATACTTTTATCACAGTCTATGTATGCAAGTGAAAATGTTCTTGATGACAGGGGAGGGAAAGTACAAGGTGATTTGGATTTCCTGTGAACAAAGTCATCGGGATGAACTGAATAAGCTTCTCAAAGTGCAAGTGAATAATGAAACATAAATGACCACCCGTGTACTCCCCTACAGAGAATTAGACGGCACTCCATAATATAATACTCTGACCTGCAACCTAATACCCCCTCCAAATCACCTGGTAGAAATAGGGCGTCCAGTGCAAATATGAAGGAACAATAAAGTATATTGTCTTGCTTATTTAAAATCGAGGGACGTTTGTTCAGTTTCAGAGTTATGACACTGAATACGATCTCCCCCAGCTGGAAGGCATAAAGAACAAGTATCTGACAGAGGCAGTAAGTGTGCCTGCAGGCCGGACAGTATTAACAGCCATGTGGTAAACATGAATGAGGCGTCTTCGGCCGACGACTCTGAAAATAGCTGCAGTCAGTCTCTGAGGACTGCTCATTCATTATTGACAGTGCAATGCAACAATTTCCACCACTCTTGAAGCATCACTTATGACAGGCGCTCCTGTTGGCCCGTTGGCCAAAAGCCCCCGACGGGTTCATTCACTCTACCAAAATGGAGTCTGGCGAGGCCCGGGGGGTCTGACGCCAGCCACCACTCGCTCACTGATCCGTGGCCTAAATACAGGATTGATTGACATCTAAAGGTTGGTGGCTTTTATGAAGGCACATTTGCTTTTACGCTTTTCATTAAGCTCACCAAGACATTTCACTCACACTACTCTTCACAGTCACATTACTGCCCTGAATAACTAGAACACTAACACACGCTGGGTTAAACTGCACTTACCTGTAAGCAAAAACATCATGTCAGTTTAATCGTATGGATTCATGGGAAGATACATTTGATAAAAAAAATTAAAAAAAATAACACAACGCATGCATATTTTTTCCACATGGATTGTAGATGTCTCTTTTTCGAAAAACATCTTTAAATTCAAAATTACTTTTTCCTCTCCAGAAAAAGATCCACTTTCAAAGTGTTTAATGAAATGCCAGGGAGAACTGGCTCAGCATGACAGCAAGAAAATTACATCTAAAAATAACCGTCAATAATGTCACACTTAAAATATCCTTTTTTTAGAATAAGTGTCTATGTGGCAAAGACACTCGCGGAGATGCATCTACTGACTATAACCCCAAGTGTGACCTCAATCCAGGCCGAGCTGTGCGAATCAGGGAGGCACTTTATGGCGCTCTGCTGCTCGGTTCTGAACATCTAACGAGATGAAATGCACACCTTGTAGTTGCAGAGGCTCAACTTTTTAGGACGAGCGCCGCAGTGAGCTGTTTGAAGTCCTAAGAGCAGGAATATAGATTCATGCGCTGTGGGATGCACAAGTGAGGCTGGCTCATCCTGCAGACCGAAAGCCCAGATTTCAGAGGCGTATTAGAAGAGTTTGACTTTCTAAGCCTTTGCTAAGTCTTGTCTCTGGAAAACATAATCAGGGCTGCCGGGACACTGGGGACGAGAGCATTCAGAAAAAGAGTGGATTCAAAGGGAAACATTGAACTGTCTTATGAAGATGAATGCCGAGCTGTCAGGAGGGGAAAAGTCCGTTTCAGGGTCTTCAAATCTGAATCAATTTGCTCATGAAAATGTACAACTTTTTAGATGTTTGGAAAAAGTTTGAACGCTTCCTCAGAGAAATGTAACCGATTTCCAACAGTTAGAACACCGCAAGAAGATGTATGAAAGTTGTGCGATCTCTCCAGCCTCTCTGGGGTCTGATCTTTACAAATGCAGTATGTTCTGAAATGTATGTGCGACTTAAATGTTTTTATTTAAGTCATCACTCGGCTATTATGGTTGAAATGTTAATGTGATGAACTCAATCTAGATTTTGCATAAATTATAATCACAGTCCTTCTCTCAGAAAAGTTGGACCCCAAAGAGATTTTGTGATATCTTCAGTCAGCTGATTTTTATTTTATTCATGTGTCTTAGTCTTAGTCCCTTGAGACTCAATGGGGCCGATCTTGGCTATAGACTAGACTTTTGCACAGACAGGTGGCGCTATGTGCAATCTTCAGCTTCATACCAGGTGGGCTGGACAGACACCGTACCGCAGTGGTCCCTCCCCGAGCTTCACCTCCTACAGACCGTACAAGGCTGGTATATTTTCCGCTACTGTGGGTGTTGGTGTTTTGACCCCGTTTCTGCGGCGTGGAGAGCCCCACGCTCAGGCGCCATGGGACCATTGAACTCTCGCAGGACATGGATGGTGTTTAACTTACAGTGAGAGAATTAGTTTGTAGTTTGTTGTTTATAAGATGTGCGAGGCTGTGCTGTTAATGTAAAGAAGAGAACAAAGAGGAAGCACACCACGCCTCAGTCTACCTCACTTTTTCTCCTAAGCGACGCCCCCGGGCTTCCGATAAAAGCACTGGTGGCCAGGTCCACGGAATTGGACGACTTTCAAAGCGGTGCCGCTGGTGGAAAAAAAAGGGTTTGCCATTCTGTTTTAAATGTAAAATAGGCTATTTTTTTAAAACTTATTTCCTAATAAAAATCACTATTTCTAATGACAACACCTCTAAGAGCAGCTTTATTAGAGAGAGAGGTAAAAACATAGACAATTCTAGCCACTTAAGTCTGTGGATTTTTTTCGATATTTTTGGCCAGGATTGGCAGCCGAGACCCGGAAACCCTGACTGGTGCGCCGTTGTTTGTGTGCAAGATACCAACTTCGCCTTGACCAATGCTATTGTTGCACCGGGAAGAAGATCAGGCCCATAGTCTCATTTGCAAGAGAGAGAGCTGTCTGCCTCCCTGCTTTAGACAGCACATTGGAAAGATGGGTTTGAAACTCTGTGAGGTAGAGGAATCATTTAATGTTCTATAAAACATCTTAGTTTTTGCCAAGCATTTTACAATACTGAGAATGCCAGTTTACAGTACAGCAGAGCATTATGTCAAAATAAAATATGTCTTCACCACCAGATAGCAGTGAGCGGCCTCCTTCTGTTCAAAAGTGCTGAACACCCACGAGACTGCAGCCCCTGCTGTGTATGAGACACAAATCTCCCTTTTCCACAACTTGGTCAGCAGCTTTGTTTTTGCCAAGTAGCCACCCACATCTAGTGAGAGTACTCATTAAGCGATCATACTGTAGGGATCATCAAAAACTGGAGATACCATGAAAGCTCCTCCAAATAAAAATAATTAGGAAGGCAGCACAGTGCCAGCCCTATTCACACACATACGGTCAACCCAACACTAAAAATACACAAGCTGTGACTAAGACGAGGCCGTGACAAAATTGCTGTTGAATCTCATGTCATAGATTGTTAAGGGAGGGGGTCCAGGAGAAATTTAGATGATGGTGTTGTGAAGATGCACCAATCATCTGATGTGTCCATTTTGTATTTTATGATGAACCTTATCATGGCTGTTTAACAGTGCGGAGAGCGAGATACTGACCATTGAGCTAGTGTTTGTGTCATGTGGACGGGCCTAGTATTTAGATATTTATCATGAATCGGGTAAAACATTTGTACTATAATAATAATAATAATAATTCATTTTATTTGTTGGCACCATTCTTAACACCCAAGGTCACCTGACAATTAAAAGAGGGTAAAAACTAAAAACGATAGCACATAAAAAAGGTCATTTAAACTTATGTAATTAACCTGTCTGACACAACTGTTCCCCAAACTGGATTGTGATGCTTTTATACAGTAGTGAAGTTGAAGTTAGGACAGTAGAGCTCTATTGTGCTTCCCAGAATTGTGCCCCTAAACTGTGTCCCTCTTCCATGACTCATGAGCCAGCGTATTTATCGCACATCGCAGTGGCATTTATCTCACAGCTTAGTCATAATTAGTCCTACTTAGAGTGGGGCAGACAGCCTGTTAGTGGGCATATGTCCGGACCCTGGTAAAGACACACTGCTCCTCGGGAGATGGCTCCGTGTCTGTGGGCCGTTGTGCGTTTGCGTGTGCGTAACAAGTGTGCCTGCATATGGCAGCACGCGGCTTCGGCAGAGCACCACTTAACACAGCACAGTGTCCCACGCCGCCACGCTGGGACAGGCTGCTCATAACCTGGAGGAGGCAGGTTCACTCGAGTACGTTTCAGGAGATGGGACAGAGACGCAGGGATATACGGGAAGAGGCAGCGAGGGCAGTGAGCGCCTGACTCAGACTGTAGAGAAAGTGAGAGCAGAGAAACCCGAGAGGAGACAGGGAGGTGGTCTGGCTCCAGGCCAGGGTCAGTGCTGGCCAGAGCCGATGCTCTGCCAACAGCAGCTGGAGGGAGTAGCGAGGATGCTCCTGCCGGCTGTGCACACCAATGTCTCCTGTACACTGGGTAGGACAGTGCAAATCAGTATAGCACAGTTTGGTACAGCCCCCAAAGAAGTCTCAGGACAAATGCATACAAATGATTCTGCGTACAGACCACATGAAAGTGAAAATCAATGGAGTCAGTGCTTAAAACTAGAAACACACATCAGCCAATCTAAATGTCTTTGTATTTATGCCCAAGCTACCGAACCATTGTCATTGGAAATCTGCACAAAAAAAACGACAAAGGCCTTTCCTCATTGTGCTCGAAAGCATGACATCAGTGATTGTCTGAATGGCGTCTCCTTCAGAGGTCATCCTGTCACTGCCTTCTGTCCAGGCCCGCGAGGAGACGAGGGAAGCTGCTTAAAGCCATCTCCTTAAGTCTCCTCCTTTTGGCAGCCCACTCCTAAGTGTATCCTCTTTAAGGAAGGCATTACATAATTGTTTGCCTCGTAGCCGGGCTAACACAAGTCAGGAGGGACGTCAACAAAAATAGCCCAAAATCAAACTGAAACATTTACTTTGAAACTCAGTCTATAAAATGTTCAAAGACGGGTTTCATCGTAGAGTGAAGCTTTTCTCTAATCAGTGATGCTCAAACACAGATGCCGGGGCAATTTGCTCCGTTTACTTGCTCCTTCAAAATGAGTGCATTTGATGAATGTTAATGTGTCTCTTTTGGTTAAGTCTGGTTGTACAGACCAAACTAAAGTCAGCCAACAGGCCTAGATAATAAAAATATAAACAGCCACTTTAATGAAAAGGTAAAGTCCCCAGTGAAAACCACTATTTGGCCTCCCTAAGCAAAAATGTAAGTAGCCAATGATGTAAAGATTTCAGCATATACCAAGATTGTAACAAAACATGACAGTGGACGGTGCTCATGCAACCAATCATCTCTTCATCCAGGCAAAATGCAAAACCAATATACAAAATGCAGCAAGTAGGTTTCTAAGCCTCGCACTCCGAGATGTATGAACAAATAGTGAACCATTTTGTGTGCTACAAAGGTCCAGGCGGAGGCATCAGTGAAGCTTAAATCAACTTGAAACGTGAAACGAAAATGCGAGCAGCTAGAGAAAGGTAAGTTAAATCCTCATAGCTATAACCTAATCAGTAATTACCTTCTCCTGCCATTGAAACTCCCCCCTCTAGCGGACAAACTCGGGACTTGCAGCCGGTCCCTCGGAGGCAATTCCGCTCATCGCATTTTAATGACATCTCCACCAGGCGCACCAATCACCTGTCAGAGACGCAGAGGCTTTACCGGTGCGCCCCCCCCCCCCCCCCCCCCCCCCCACGCAGTCAGACCCGGCTTCTGCAGTGGGCACAGCCATCCCACGAGAGCGCGGCACCACGTCGTCTCACGCGAAAGTCTCAAATCTTGTGGAGGAACGTGTCATCCCGAATAGACCGCACAATCTTATCACTCTTAGAAGCCACTCGTCCACGCAGGACCAATATGTCTCTCTTTTGCAATATAACCACAACGTGATCCTAAATGCACATGACACTTTTTTTATTTATTTTTTTATTATTTTTTTTATGTCTAGCCTGTGTCGTGCCTTTCTCTTTCTACGTTTTGCCGGCTTTCACTTCTTCTTCGGGTGCAGCCTCACGTATGAACTTCATGACGTAGGTAAAGAGTGCAATGTAACATGCAGGGACACGTTCAAAGTTGGCATCGGGGGGAAAGGCGCTCGCGGACGATTTAAAAAGAGAGGATAAAAAAATAAATAAAAAAAATTAAAAAAAATATTAAAAAACTTCAAAAGCAAGACGCATGAAAACCAACACGCCGCACTTCGACTCACCTTGAGCTGCCGTTCCTCGGGTGCTGAATACACTTGCTATCAAAGTGGCCACATACCAAATCATAGTACTATTGCCGACCACGAATAAGCCTCATCATATCTCAAAGTGCCCCTTTCGGTGGATCTCCCATCGTCGAGTTGCCCCGGGAGTGGACTTGGAAGCAAGCAGGGGCGGGGAGGGTGGGGGGGGGGGGGGAGCCGGTATCCTGTCTCGTCGTTAACCGAGCCCTGGACACTTTTCCATCGGCGCGTTCCCCTCTCTGTTCCCCTCTCCTCCGCTCTCCTCTCGCATCCTGAGACGGATCACCTGCGCCAATGGGACGAGAGAGCGGTCGACAGCGTGTGAAACCAAGCAGCCAGCCCCTTAGATAGCCGCTGTCCCGCCTCCGCACGCCTCCCATTGCGGGACGCGAGGGGCCACGGAGCCGCCTGACTGGCCACGTGCGCCCGTCCGTCATCCCGCCTGCTTGAGGTGTTTGGAAGACGTCGGAAAGCTTAAGGGGGGGGGGGGGAATACATTACTTGCACATCGGGTCCTTTCGAGTCAAAGCAGGGGTGTAAGTAGCGAAATAATTCAAGTTTTAGCCCAAGTCATCATGCTAAGTGTGTGCTATGCTATCAATGTAATAGCATGGGCTGTCCTACAACCTGAAAGCCTCGTGTTAGCTGCAAATTAGTATTTTCTCATGAAGCAATAGCACAAAAAAAAAAATATTTTAAACGTCACTGATGATTGGAAGACAAAGTTAGAAATATGTTAGAGTTCAGGACTGTGATGTCATATCGCGAAACATCATGGTATCGGCAGCAATAATAAACTAATGGAGATTTCAAAAAGGTAAAATACAGGCATTAATGTTCACATCAAAACACTTGGACTCAACAGTTGTTGTTCCACGGCTTTTTTCCCCCCAACACTTTTTAAACAGTTTTTAGCTCAATCTTATTCTATGGGAAATGTATGCTAACAGATCTCCATGGTAACAGCAGCCACGATCAACAGGTGTCTGCGATTTCAGACACATTTATTTTTATTTATTTTTTATTGCTATTTCAAAATCATTTAAGTGTGATATAAATCTGAGTTCACCTCTTCGTCTCTACAGATAATGTAATTAGTTTTACCATGACGTTGTAAAAAAAAAAAAAAACCTTCATGATGTGGGGTTGTATTTCTCACAACCCCCTGAATGCAGCACCGGGGGAGCCTGTTCAAGGTGGGTTGGAGTGCGTGGAGCTGTGGAGGAGCTGCAGTATCATCCTGCGCAATAGGAGGAGAGGAATCCTCTCTCTCTCTCTCTCCAGCACTGAGCATCGGGTAACACCACTCCCATCCACACATGCCAATCAGCCGGTACTGGGCTCTTCAAGACATTCTATATTTCACACATTATCGCAGTATATTTGGTATTACAAGTATACGTATCACTTGTTACACATAACTTAAAGGGCCACTGCCTTTTTTTTAAGGTGACCACGCTGTTACATTTCTCTTCTTCTTTTTTTTTTTTTACATCTAGGTCATTTCTATTTGCGCAACCAGTGACTCTGAGATTTAATAGAATATGCAATTTCTTTGGCGAACTCCGAGGCACTGCAAAATCATTCTTATGTAATCAGTCATATGGAGTAACAGCGTCTTTTTCCTTGTGTTTTGGTGACTGTTTCCTGGGGGCGACCTTCATCTCATCGCTGCTCTGCGTTGGAACAGCCCGGAGTGGGCCCACAGACAGGAGTGCACCCTGAGAGCCGGCGTGTCAAAACTATCTGACGGAGGCACAGACACATCAGTGGGTATGCACACGCCACTGAAAGCTCGCAGTGTTTTCTTTTTTTCTTTTTTCTTTTTTCCTCTACCTGATGTTCAACACAGCCATTTTTGGCCACAGCGATGATGGGAAAACAGGCGAACTGTCAGGCAGCGGCAGCGCGCTTTAGAGGAGCCCTATGAAGTGCAAATAGAGTATTCAAATGGGGCTTTCATCGTTTGCTGTGATACACGCCGCCGACCCTGGCTGCTAGTTCACTTTGTGTTCCTCCCCTGAAGTTTAATAAGCCAGGTGCAGTTTATCAGACCACAGCAAATGTATTGAGAGAGTAAAAGGGAAATGAAGGTGATGGAACAAAAAAAAAAATACAATTAACATATCAAAGGACAATGACACTTCAACAAAGAGTCACTTTTTGTCTAATTGTCTGCCATTAGTCCAAATAGAGGCACAATTATCTCAAACATTACTTTCTATCGTCCATTCCCTGATGACACATGCCTCCTAAAAGTGGGTGCATGTTCTCTAAGTAACCGAGCTCGAAGATATGCCGTGTCACTTAGTAAAGCACTTAAACACATGGATGTATTGGACTGAATGTTTAATAGCAGGTTACGTAAAGACATTTTAGTCATCACAAAAAAAAAAAAGTCGTACACTCTACTCTGCTGTCGCGCCTTTAGGTTCGATTACAGTTCGCATTTGCCGTGGCATTGCTTCAGGAAGCTTCTGCAATGTCAAAAGAGCCAGTGTTGCATTATTTTTTCACCAAGATCTTGTATTGATGATGGGAGAGTGTGACCGCTGCGCAAAGCCTTGTCCAGCACACCCCAAAGGTGTTTAACTCCTTATCCCCCACCATAACCTAGCAGATTTTCTCCAGTTTTACCCAAATCGAAATGCTTCTCGACTGGAGCTTACAGCCTATAGGCCAGTGTAACGCCTCATTTGAAAGCTAAGACCTACAGAACTCATCTATGCCAGTCGCGTTTTCTGTCACATTTTTGTCACATTTTCGTAAAATTTTTGTCATGATTTTATAGTTTTTTTGCCACGTTTTTGCCCCATTTTGAAGGCCTTTTGTTGCGTTTTGGTGATGAAAACACAATCAAAAGGGACGAAAACGTGACAACTGAACTGGAGAAAATGGACTCGGTTAAGGCGGGGGTTAAGAGGATAATAGGGTTACGATCGGGCCAATCCATGTGCGAAAATGGTGTCTCATACCCCCTGAACCACTCTTTCACAGTGCAAGCCCGATGAATCCTGCCACTGTCATCTTGGAATATACGCATGCCATCAGGGAAGAACAAAGCCATTGATAGAATAACCTGGTCACTCAGGATGTTCAGCTGATCTCATTCTTTGGGCTCATAGTGTTGCTGAACCTAAACCTGACCTGAGTTAGTTAAATCCAGGTGGTGACAGTGTATTTACCAAATGTGACGTGTTCCCAGATGAGATAAACATATCAAATCCATCCATCCATTTTCAGCCGTTGGAGCTGCCCAAATCACATTGCACCAGCCCCTATAGCGCCCCCTGGAGGTGGTGGGTCCACAGAAGGACGGCCTCATGGTTCTAACCGGGCCTGTTGGTCTCCCATAAGGGGCTTCTGAACCGCTCTTTGTCTGACCCGTCACCCAGGACCTGTTTGCCATGGGAGACCCTACCAGGGGCACGAAGCCCCCGACAACAGAGCCCTCAGGATCATTCGGGCGCTCAAACCCCTCCACCACGTTAAGGTGGCTTCTCCAGGAGGGGACATATCAAATCAAATATTGTTTTTACTGATAACAATGCAATGTTGATTTATTCACCTTTCCAAAACATTTTACATGATGTTTTTTTTTTTCTTTCTTCTGGTTCTCAAGATGATTATCAGAAAGCAGAATGAACCGCACACTTTTCCAGAGCCATGTTTTTAGTAGTTGGGCTCTCAGAGAAAACCCACACAGACACGAGGAGAACATGCAAATGCCACACAGAAAGAGACTTCATTTTGCTCAGACTCTATTGGCTGTAAGGACAAACCACTAACCACTCATTTGATTGAATCCTAAGGGTTGTCGGCCTTGATATGAGGTTTTTAATCATCTTCACATACAACGAAACCCGTGCTTATGTCCTCATCTTCAGCTTAAGGCAATTCCAAGTTCAGTTTTCTGTAGCGCCTTTTCGAAACCACCAAGTCACAAACCCAAACATTACCGTTGAAATCTCACTGAACAGTCCGACTGCAAATGTTGCGTGATGTATTTAGCCATTTCCAAACAGTCCCCCGGTCGTTCTTGTTGGGGGGAGCTTGGCTAATGTGGAAAAAGGCTTATCATGTGCCTCGGAGCATTCACTATGTGGACTTAGTAGTGAATCAATGCCCCCCCCCCCCCCATAGCAGTTTGTCAATATGGCTCCAAATGGTTCCAACCCAGCACTTTCCTCCCACCTCAGTCATGTCCCAGTGGAGCTTTGGTAACAAGTTTGTGACATCTAGCACTACACCAAAACACTCCATTGTGTTTAGTCCTTGTTGGGCTCCTTTTATCGATAAACATCTCGGGGGGGATTACTGAATCAGTGCCAACAGAGTAGTTGAGGTCATTGGCACCGTGTACAGACTTACGGCTAGTGTGCATCTGAGCGTTAAATTCACCTTGAGCAGAAATAAAAGGGGGGGATAAAAACTCACAACTCACAAATGCAGCGGCGGAGGTGTGAATTTCTTTTTCGTCTTCTTCAGCAGCCTCAACACCTGCAGGGAGGTAGCTGGTCACTTAAGTCAAGAGTGTTTCCCAGGTAGACAGCCCATCAGGATGACTGACAGGGGTTGCTATATCTGGGCCACAGCTGAAGGCTACAGCGGCGCCGGGAGAAGCAACATTGCGGATTTGTGACACAAGCAAGAAGTGAAGTTCACCCACTTCTTTGTACAATTATTAAGGGTGTAAAATTTCAACAATGTGGTTAGACTGGCAATGATACCTTGCCTGACCTGATCAAACGGTGGTTATAAATCTGTGCTATACGTGCCACTGGGTTTCGCGCAGGCTGCTTCTCGGATATACATAGACTGTATATCTGAGACATTTTTGTTGTGTTCTGTGCTGTTTTAGATTAGTCTAATCTGTTGAAAAGTAGTTCTCAAAAGGCGTAGCCGCAGGGCCCATTTTCAATTCATCAGAAAAGCACAACTAAAATGATTAGTTTCCGCTTTTAAAACATTTTGCCGTTTGATCCTCAGTATAAACATGAAAATACTGCATTTCATCAAATAGTTCGGTTGATTCAAGCAATGGTCGTAAGACTATCAAAACAATGTATTAACTTTTTTCTTTTTTTTGGTGAAGGTGAATAGTCCAATTTTAAATTCGGACCAAAATATAATCGCTTACACTTGTATTGCGCTTTTCAAGCCTGTGTTACCAAGTCTCTCAAAGTGCCATACTGTAGCCATTAGTGGTGGCAAGGGGGTAGACTGTTGTAATGTGACTCCAAGGACAGACTCCAAAAAAGGGTTTAACTGATTTATTCCAAAAAAACAGGCAAGGGTTGAAAACGGGACCGGAGGTACAAGGTACGGGGCGGTGGAGGTATCTGGAGGTGAGTCTGCAGCCGGACGGAGAACTGCACAGAAGAGAGTAGTATTACAGGTTTGTCACAAAAGTTCTTTCAAAGATTAGGTTGCGAAAAATTCAAGAGCCAAAGTAGGTACCACATAAGGTAACGGACGATCTGGCAGAGAGTGGAGGACTGAAGAGGCTTCAAATACTGGAGGTAAGTGGTGGTGAGTTGCAGGTGTGCTGAGTGGCTGCAAGCTCCAGGGTGTGATGACTCCGCCCAGCTCCAAACAGACAGGGACAAGAGGGTGGGGCAAAACACACAGATGGGAGGCACTGGACTCCTAACATAGACTGACGGAAGCGAGGCTGCCAATCTGCATCATTGCCCTCTCCGAGCACGAACGACCACTCACTCACACTCTTATTTTGGCCTCTTGTTCATGTTTTTAGTGGTACTGGAGGAAACCTACGCAGACACCGGGAGAACATGCAAACTCCAGACAGAAAGGCCCCGTTCAGATGGGAATCGAACCCGGGACCTTCTAGCTGTGAAGCACAAGCGCCAACCACTGCGCTAGACCGAGTTTTCATACATACTCAAGGAGATTTTGCCTGTCTTTGTTTCCATACCAGGTACTGGGTGTGAAAAGGACGGCCCATGAGCCAAATACGTCCTTCAAGCATACAGTATTATCTTCAGGCTCCCAAGGTGATTTTGAGATACAGTAATTTCAACAAATAGTGATATGAAAACTGAAAAATGCTGAAATATTGTCAAGTCTTAAAAAATATATAATTATAATTGTAAATGCGGTCATTGTGGGGAGGCATTGTTGCTCCATTGTTTGACTATAGTGAAAAAATTTGCCCGCAATCCAGCAAGCTTGCTTACCCCTGTAGTACACTATTAATCACTATGAAAAGTGTGTTTATTTAAATTAAAATGTATTTCTACCAGTACTGTGCCAATGCCAATGGTTCCTGGCCTAAACAATATGTTTTGATGCCTATGCAGCATTCGTTATTATAGCGCCATAAAGCAAAGATTACTGATCCCATTTAAGGTGTTGAAACTTTGTACAAAGTTTTTTTTTTTTAAAGCAATACTTTTCGTAGTCCCTCTGGGGGTAATACAAGTGTTAATGGGATGATTGGGGGGTCTCTGGCCAGAAAACCACAATTGCAACTTCACTGCCACCGGGTAGGAGTCACCAATACACACTAATTGAATCACGAAGAAGACTAACAGGCTAACGAGTAAAGCTAACTGTGGGCTAGCACCACTTAAACAGTATTTACAGCCAAGTTTGAGTGAATTTTTTTTTTATTTCCATTGTGTAATTGGATGTACAATATCCCTCTCTCCCTTTGTCTTTTCTGACAGCGTAGTATTTACTCTCACGGCTTTAAAGCATCCATTTTCATCTATAAAACACGTAATTGGTCAAAACTGGCGCGAGTGATGAATGAGTGGGTTCTTTATGCCTAAATTGCACCTCCTCTGACGTCTGCATTAGTTAAAAGACACAATTATGTTATCTAACGTGATTAAAAACCAATGAGTTGACATCTCAAATCGCTGCAGAATCTGTGAATGAAAAGCTGGCCCTGATCCACTGGTGTTCGCGGAGAGGGAGGCAGCAGGTGGTGGGACGCAGTGCTCAAAGCCTGAATCACACAACGATGATGAGGCAGCTCTGTGATGGATGATTTTGGCACCCCATCATGTGCTCTCAAAAGGCGAAAATTTCAACTGTTTGGTTTTGGCCCGTAATGGGTGATGTAGAAACTGGTAACAAAAACAAGGCAGTACCAAAAGGAACAGAAGACACATAATATGAAAGGACATTCGTGGACCAATTTTTCCCGATGTAGTAGTTGCGGGAAAGTGGCCTGTCCCATTTTATTTACTTTTTTATGTATAATTGATGTGTCATTCATATTACAGCCTGTACAAAAACATGTAGCTACTGAAATGTCACAATCTGTGGCCAAGGATTCCCAAAAAGTGGGATAATAAAAAAGTGGCCCATTTAGCCCCAACATGTTCTGACATAGAAGATGGCGACTGCAGGTACAATAACGAGATGCCCTGTTTAAAGGCTCTATACCTGATTTTTTTTGTATATACAGTGAGAACCATATGTTTACATACACTTCATAAAAAGACACATTTGCATTTTTTCTCACTGTCTGACGTGAAACCAGAATTAACTTTTAATTTCCTCAGGTCAATTGTTTATTACTTTTTGGAGACATTTCCTGTGATCTAACGGGAAAAAATATTTGGCCATAATGACCATGGTCACGTTTGGAGGAAAAAGGGTGAATCTTGCAAGCCTCAGAAATTTGGGGGTGGAAAAATGTGGGGTTGTTTTTCCGCGGGAGGGACTGGTGCACTTCACAAAATAGGTGACATCATGAAGAAAGAAATGTGCGGAAATATTGGAGCAACATCTCAAGACATCAGCCAGGAAGTTAAAGCTTGGGCGCAGATCGGTTTTCCAAATGGAAAATGAGAAATGACCCAAAGCTTATGGCCAATACGGGTTACAAAGTGGCTTAAGGATAACAAAGTCAATGTTTTGAAGTGGTCATCACAAAGTCCTGATCTGAAAATGTATGGGCAGAGCTGAAAAGGCATGTGCACGCAAGGTGGCCTACAAATGTGTCTCAGTTACACCCGTTCTGTTTGGAGGAATGGACCAAAACTATTGTGTGAAGCTAGTGGAAGGATAATCAAAAACGTTTGACCCAGGTTATACAGTTCAAAGGCAATGCTGCCAAATAATGAAATGTATGTAAACTTTTGGTTTAGTAAAAACAAATTGTGTAGAAAAAATTATTTTTCTCATTCTTCTTTTTTTTACTTGACCTAAAAAAATAAAAAAAAGTTAATACTGGCTTCATGTCTGACAGTGAGAGAAAAATGCAAATGTGTCTCTTTATGGAGTGTATGTAAACATGTGGTTCTCACTGATTTCATTGTTTGTAAATTGTGAATATTTAGTTGGGTCTAAACTCTGCGGGGTCTAAACTCTGAACATTCCTAATGCATTTCTAACGAATGAGTTTATAAACACGTTTCACACCTTTCAGGATCACTGTAACAATGATACTTACAACAATGTTCTTGGGGGGGAAAGTGTTTAAATAAAATGTCAATGTCTTTTCACTATTCACTTACGGAGACAAATCTTTTAATTCATTACCTGGGAAACATAACAGGTATATGGTCTTTAACAAATGAGCATGACGTCAAAGTGATAAAAGCTTTGGTTTTGGAAGAATAGTCACAAAAAGCCTTGTTCCCATGAGCTGCTGCCTCGGATATTTATTCTCTTCAGACTTGCGTTTTGCAACTTGCAAGACTGGGAGATGGTTGGGTGTGAAAACAAAATTACTCAGCCCATAATTTGTCTCGCGGGAAACTTTGCGTACAGTGGTCGCTTGTTGTGTGGTTATTAGAGGGCGGGACAGTGGCACAGCCTGGTGAGAAATCATTTCTTCCCTTTGAGTTTTTAGATTATAATTAGCGTTTAAAACTGAAATGATTGTATTAACTTATTTGCTTTTTTTGTTGGGTTAGGTATTCATCTAGTGGCCACCTGACCTCCTCTTTGGGAATGATGAAGAAACAATTATAAATTCACGACATGGACATGTAACATTTTGCCAAACTTTTACATAGGGACTGGCTTCAACATTCATTTGTATGTGGAGAGACTTTTGACTGAACCTTCAATGACTCAAATAATGGAAGAAGGGCTGTCACTATAATTACTGTATACTATTACTTATCGTTCAATAAATGACAGATAAACAATGCATGTTGGGCTCAATAATTATTGTCTGTTCATTTATTTCTGTTTTTGTCACATTTTTCAAATGTAATGCTTTATTTTTTACCCCAAGTAGGTTGTATCTCAGTGTAATTTATGTTTATTGTGGGATATTTTGTGATTAAGTGCTTTTAAAAAAAAGCCTTACTGTATTTTTGAAAATGTTAACAGGTCTTCAATAACATCGGTAATCGCAACATTTCCATGGCTCAATATATCGAACTTCAAATTCTGTTATCGTGACCTATCGGGAAGCCGCCTGTGCTAATTTGTTGAGGCTACATCTTGATTACTTTCTTCAGTATCACCTAAATTGAATAAAGATATTAATGAATTCATGTTGTACACCAGTTGCAGCTTTTAAGTAGGCCAGTGAATTAATGTGGCGTTTCCCGACACAGGTCCATGGGCGGTTGGGCGTGTGCCGCCTGCCGCCTTTGCCCATATTTTGATGTTTCCCTATGGGAGCCGTGAGGGGAAATTGGTTGAGGGTTAGTGAAGAAGGCAGCCGTCTCATCTCGCACATTGAACGCCGCTGAATGCTTAAGAGTCATTGTGTTGTTGCTCGTCGACTTGTCGAGAGATGGCAGAATAAGAAATGGTGAAAGGATGAAGAGTGACGGCCCTGAACGAGAAGTCACGGTTGACGTCTTCAGCCTGTCCGCCTCTGGGCCGCGTGGTCATCTGTCTTCATGGGCTGCCAGCGAGACGTGATGTAGTGCTCCTAAAACATAACAGCCATACAGGTCGTCTCCGAAATGCAGTCATTCTCACTCAGTGGACATCCTTTGCATTGAACATCTTTAGTTCTGTGGGCCATAGTGGGGCTTGTTGCATTTGTCATCTCGGTGGATATTCATGTTCATCCCTGACATGATATCTGTATTACTATAGGAAGCGCTTTCGAAATGGAGGAATCTGGAAAATCTTACAGGTGACGAGTAAGAGGAGTTCTCCTGCATTGATACATGAACAGCTTAAAATAGCTTAATAAACCGCACAATGATAGTCCTGTAGCAATTTACATATCTGCTCAATTTTCACTGAGGGAATTTCTATAAAGATGATCTTGTAAATTTGGTTGATTTGATCAGTACCAACTTATCATATTTTTATCATGTTTTTCATTGGCCAAGATATTTAATTCAGATCTGATCAGAGCCGTGGGAACTTATTTTTGTTAGGGGGTGCTGAGGGACAGGATTTTCCCCAAAAATGCTTTTTCTGTGTGTATTTCCTATTTAATAATAGTGCTTGCAATACACAAAATATCCAGCAGGGGGTGCTGCAACACCCTCAGCACCCTGGGTTCCCACGGCCTTGGATCTGATCAGAATGACCCCTAGGACTGGGCCTGTTGGCCTTAAACTCCAACAGTGGCGGGCAATGTGCTTTGTAACATCCAAATTCAGTTCAAAGGACAGTTCCACAATCCAAACAGTTGGTAGTGGTGCCACCCCCCCGTCCCGTCATCACTATCACCCATTTAAGTATTGGGCTTGTGTGATATATGACATGGAGTTTGTCAATTAATCTAGAAGCAGAACTAGAATCTGGGATTCATTTTATTTAACCCATATCTGTGTCATCTCTAAAGCAATGAAGAAATGAAATTGACACAAAGCACAGCTGGACTCCAAACCCAAAAGAAAGAGCTGTTCAGACAACTAGGTGATACAAAAAAAGATTACAATAAAATCATTACAATAAATGGAACCATATACAGCGCAAAACCAACAGAAGAGAATCAATGCAAAAGTTAATCAAAAGTTAAAAGCCGAAGTAAAAGGGTAGGTTCAGCCTGATGTTGGTCATTGCTCGTCTTTGGTCGTACAACAGTTCTATTTTAAAATCTTTGACCCTGTCTCACTGTATGACCTCAGACCGGAGATTTTCCCCACAACGAGTGATCGTTTGTCGCAGACGGCCACATTCGTGCAGTATTCGTGCAGTAAGGCCAACATTCCCTGTGAGCTGATAATATCATGTGAAACCACACATACAATACCAATTTTATGAGAAAATCTGATTTTATGTTGAAGATATTTCATTTTATATGACAGACAGCACATAGCTGAAAATTAGCCATTACAGTTAACATTCACCAATTAAATTCCAAATGATTGCTTTAGGCATTAACCGATGAAGAGGGCGGCACGCTAGCACAGTGGTTAGCGCTTGTGCTTCACAGCTGGAAGGTCCGGGTTCGATTCCCACCTGGACGGGGCCTTTCTGTGTGGAGTTTGCATGTTCTCCCCATGTCTGCGTTGGTTTCCCCTACCACTAAAAACATGTACAATAGGCCCAGGGACTGCAGGTGGAAATTAGCATAAGTGCTGTAACCTGGTACAATGCATCTCTCCTTTCTGAGGCTAATGTATATTGTACACTGTTCAAATAAATAAATAAAATGAAATGTTGCACACTGCATTACGTTAAGTCTATAAACAGTGTGAATTATTTCAGTAAATCTGGTATAATTTTGAAGATACAACTGAGTATCCACCTGTTCAGTTACGGCGGCCATCTTGTTTCCTCCATTACATTTTTTCTTTTTATTTCTAAACCAATTCAAGATTTCTTGTGAGGTGAAAAAAGGTCAAAGGTACAGTGCAAATTTCATGAGAAAATCTGTTTTATATTGCAGATATTTCATTTTATTTGACAGATGAGAGACTTTTCGGTAAACATTCTCCTCTTATTTCTTCAATAAAGAAAATGAAGGCGATACGCGAGTGGCATACTCATGAAATATGTTGCCAATATCTTATAATAACATAAAAACATGGTTTCCAGCCCCTAATATTCCAGAACCACAAAAGTTAAAATTTTAGATTTTCGCACCAGACTTGATATCTCTTTTGTGTGCCATATTATTGCTGTGTACCATCAGGGGGCATGAAGACATACTTTATGCTGGAGGGCTGGATTTGGCTTCCTATTCTGGCGTTTCATTCTAGAAGATGCTACTGTTGATATGGAAACAGTCATAAACTGTTAGTGTTTAAAGGACAGTAGTTATTCTTCAAATATTTTTGTGCTTAACGTTGACAACTCTGCAAGAAGCGCTAAACCTCAAGGATTTAAGGTTTTCCTCGGTGAGTGACTTTTACATAATGTTAACTTCACATTAATTTTTCCGTCTGGAACATTGTGCTAGATCATTAATTAAACTTGCAGGGAATTGTGTATTAAAGGTAATAATGTAATGTGAATGTTCTTAGCTAGCTGCAACGGTCACCAGGTTGAAACAGTGTGAGCAAACAGCTTTTTCTTTGAGGCCTGGTATTTTGTTTGGGGCTTGTCTGACATGACCTCAAGCTTGTTGTTGTTGCTTGTTTGAAATCAACATATGTATTTTTCTTAAAGCAATACAAAAAACATAGCTGACTTTTTGTTTTTGTACAGTGCATTCATTTTTGTCACCACAGAATAAGCTGTAAACACAGCCAAAAATTAAAGACAGAAGTAGAATCTACATTATATTATATTACATTATATACATTATTAATGTTGGGGGTGGTCCTCCCTGCTTCACTTTGTACACATTGCATTTAATGAGCTAGAAACAAGTTTGGGCCAAAACAAAATATTTCACAGTCTGAACAGGAAAAATCAGGTACTCCAGCTTTATTACACTGGTAGATTGGTTACTTAGCGTAACATTACCCAATAATTAGGTTAAAATAAAACAAGTTAGCAAAACCGAACCAAATAAAAAACATAACAAAACTGAGGACTCGTCTCAATGGAGATGCTAAAGGCTTCCTTTGACTACATGTGGCCAAACATCAGGTTTAACGTTAAAGTGCATGTGACAGGTTTTAATGCTGTTGAAAATATGACTTTGATGGATACCATCTGTTGTAAGTTATACGTATCGTTTTATTTCAGTGAAGCAGCAATTTAATGAAGAAATGTTGGGCAGAAAAGTTATTTTTATTAGAATGTTTAAGCTGCTGACAGATTGAGGTAAAGCAGTTCCATAGTTTGATTTACTCGTTTGGTTGCACGGCAACAGTTTAAAATAGTTTTCCTCTCTCGATGTCACTTTTCCTCTCGTTCTGATCCGAGGAGCGAGAGGAGGAGAAGAAGAAGTGTCTGTGGCCGCATCATTCCCCTCCTCTGCCGCGTGGCTTTGTATCTGTCACATGCAAAGATTGTAATGTCCTGCGTATAAATGATCTTCGCTTTAATGAGAGCTTGTAGCTACGAGGGGCCGGGGCCAGAGCGCGGAGTCCAAACACACTCTGTTCAGAATGAGCTGGTCACTGGGACAAAGCAAAACACTCAGCGTTACCCGTTCACACTAACAGCCTCGTTTTCAAGACAATTCAAAACTGACATTTTCATTTAATATTTTTGTATTGATTTAGGACAAGACATTTTGAATAGCCCATCACTTAGGCGAGCAAAAACGTGTGGGAAAAATGTGGAAAACCTGCTTCGCTGTAATAATGGATGAAATAGATATTAAATCGATATTTTATGTTGTGATATTAACCATGTCAAAGTAGGGGGTACGTGACTCATCACTTTCAGGGGGTACACAGCTCCAAAACGTTTGGGAACCACTGGCCTAGGCTATTTCTGTGACACAGTCTATCTGGTCCTAACATTTCCTCCTCACTGAAACAGAGAAAGAGATGAAGAGGTTCAAGCAAAGCAAGTTAGTCTTCGGGGTCACAGGGGAAAGCGAGGCAGATGCCCCGCCTCAGGTCGACAGCAAAAAAGTGAGAGAGAATCACAAAGCAGACAGGGAGAGAGGAAGTGCCGCTGGCATCTCTGGCGTCTCACTAAAGTTTCTTTCAAAGTTTGACACACTGGGTTTTGACATTAATCCTGTCTAGTCTCATTCAGTCCAGGTCCAGTCCTTAATAGTCCTGGTTGAGTCCTGTAGTCTCACTCAGTCCAGGCCTGTACAGTCCTGGTATAGTCCGAGTAAAATTCATAGTTGTGAACCTGCTCATAACAATGGCAATAAAACCTATTCTGATTCTGATTTAGTCCTAGTGTCAATCAGTCCAGGTCTAGAAAATAATTGTGTTGGTTTTGAAATAGCTGTCTAAATAAAGCTTTATATTAAAGTTAATCTGAGAGAGAGTGAGCTTGAGAGGTGAGAGTTGATGAAGCTGTTAGAGTAAAGAATTGTGTTAAGTTTTACTAAGGTTTGTTGTTTGACCAAATTGTTCCAAAACTGGGAAGTGCTGTCAGTTAGTAAAGCTGTAATATACAGGAAAATAAAGGCATATTATTGATGATTAAAACAAATGTCGCGGAGAAGTGCTCCACTCCCATGTGACTCTCCATCAGCTGCATTCAAACCTCTGCAATGTGCCTCAAATGTGAAAACCAATCAAGCGATATTATCATTTTAAAAGTGGCCACCTGAGGAAAGTATCTACCATCTTGAGACTGTAACATTCTATTTGATAGTAGTGTAAAAGGCAGGACTGCTCTTTATGTGTGCAATTGTTAGTGCTGCTCTGACTCCATCCGTTCCCTTATAGCGTCTGTAACAGGGAAACGCCGTCATGAGTAGCGGTGGTGGCGACACACCCCACTCTGATGAGAAGCCAGTGGGCATGAGCTTCTGTGAGACCTATCAGCCCCGGAGCTGGTGCCTGAAGGTGGCCGAGCACCCTGCCAGGAAGGTCGTGACTGCGATCGTTACAATCCTGCACTGCCTGGCTCTGTGCTTGTATGACCCCTGTGCTGACAAACGGGACGCCATCTTGTCAGTGAGTTCTGTTTTTTTGAAGGATTATTTCACTCTCATTATTTATGCTTCTTTACAATGTGTGTCATATCCAAAATAACTGCAACTTGCGACTATTAGCTTTCAAATGCCATAGCACCTTTTTTTTTCTAAAGACTTACAGTATGTCTAACAAGACTCTACTGATATATTTGCATTCATTTTTATTTTATTTTTTGCATAATGATCACAAAATAATAAGGGCTTTCAAACACGACAAGCATACTTTAAAGTACAAACTACTACCACAAATAAAAGGCAAATAACAACATCGAATATTTCAAGTCAAGTTTGAAGCAGTGTGTGACTTTGATGCCTTTGATTTCCACACCGGGTACTAGGCTTTCCAATTTGACAATGTGCCTAGTGACTGTTGTTTTTAATGCATGCCTTCATTATGTCTAGCAACTGGACCATGTCTTCTTCACCTACTTTCTGATTGAAATGGCTATCCTGATGGTGGCTCACAGCCTCAAAGGTTACCTGGTCAACAGGCGACGGTGGCGCAGATGGTAGAGCGGGTTGTCTCGTGATCGGAAGGTCGGGGGTTCGAATCCCGCCTCCTGAAGGTGCACATTGTCGTTGTGTCCTTGGGCAAGACACTTCACCCTCCTTGCCTCCAGTGTCTGCGTACCCTGGTGTATGAGTGAGTGGCAGGTGGTGGGCCGATGGTGCAGACTGGCTGCCCCAGGGCAGCTGTGGCTGCAACAGCAGCTCACCACCAAGTATGGAGTGAATGAATAATGACGACAGTGTAGCGCTTTGAGAAACTTGGTAATACAGGCTTGTAAAGCGCAATATAAGTGTAAGGCATTATTATTATTATTAACAACTGGAACAAGCTGGATGCCATGATCATCTTTTCTGAGTGAGTGTTATGAACAAATGACTTTATTTGACTAGGCTTTGGTCTTAAAACGGATGAGTGCACTGGGCTTTGCTTGGTCAGAGGGTGAGGTCATAAGTGTTATTATGTGAGCCAATGATATGGTTGAAAATCATCAAATATGACTGAGAAAAGACTACAGGTGCATTAACCTCTTAACTTTCTCCAGTTCAGCTTTACCCAAATCCATAAGGTCACAGCCTATGGGCCAGTGTAACGCCTCGATTGTAAGCCAAGACCTACAAAACTGATCTAAACGGATCTTTATCCAACAATGACAAGTTTCTAACAATTTATCTTTTTTACATGCACACACAGTCACAGCCCCACAATCAGTATGTAGTTATGTAGGTAAAAATATTTATTTGTCCACTTTTCTGCCTGTTTTCTCTCTTTACTCGAGCGGACACTTGTCTCTACTGGATCGGACTAAGTCGGAGGGGTGTTCCACATAAATACCCTTAAACACCCCTCCGACTTAGTTCAATGTCAAATGGTGTCTCCCCGCCACAAGAAGGAAAAGTTCGATGCAAACATTTTTTCTGATTTTGACACATCAGTCTGACAGGTTTACATGACAATTACGCTTGTGTTACCTTAATCATATCTGGAACAGCAACCCAGGCTCCTGCTGCGGCCCAGTTAAAGCCTTTAGACCTGGAATAGCACAACTGAGTCTGTTATGAATTCATTATTTTATTCTGACGGCCCAAAAGCACCGCAACCGGGAAACGTCCCGACTCTCCCGCCACTGTACTTGAGTAAAATCCTAGTGAAGCATCTGTACTCTTCCTTGAGTAGAAATAATTGTTACTATTTCCACTGAGTAAATATTCAAGTGGCAAATGCTTCATTTTGATCAATAATGATAGATGTAGATCGTCTCGTGCACCTTTTTTTTTAAGAATGACTTTTCTGTATTCTCTGCCATTTTCCTGGAATTTTCTTTGAAATAAAACATAAAATTATGTGGAATCGTGTGATATTTTCACACCATTTTTAGCTCACAGTACTCAAGTAACATTTTCTCCAAGTATTTTTTGACTTTTACTTGAGTAATTGTCTGGGCCATTACTTTTTACTTGTTCTTCAGTAAAATGGCAAAAGGTTGGGACCCACTGGTGTAGATGAGCCCTGTGATGAGCCCCATGGCAGTCTGGGGCGACTTTAGGGACCGCGCTGTCCCCAGGGAGGGGGGCTGGTCGGTATTCAGTTAGTAAGACGGTAAAACTACTCTCAGAAGTAAGTAACTCAAGCACATGTACTTGAGTAAATGTAACTGAGTACTACTTGCCTCTGCTTGGGACGTAGCAATGTATCCTCCGAAGTGTTTCACTGTGTGGACTTAACGATCAGTTTGTATGTATTCCAATATCTTCATTTGACTTTTATTGAACTTGAACAAACTACATCTACAAAACCGTTCTAAAAGTGAACTACAAGCACTACTTGTAACCACTAATATTTGTCCCTGTTAGGTTCCTGCAATACGTCCTGTCGTTGTTCTCCTGGGACACTACAGTGGTGGTGGATCCTCTGCGGCCATTGAGGTTGATCAGAAGAATACCTAGTAAGTTCAAATTAAAAACAAATGTGGCCATTGAAAAAGAGCAACTTACAGATTGTGGCGGTGTCTGCCCAGGTCTACAAAAGAGCTTCAAGATCATATTGGGAACCTTTCCCATGTTCTTAAGAGTCTCTCTCCTCATCGCTCTGGTCCATTTGATCTTCGCCGTCATGTCCGTGCAGCTGTGGAAGGGTCAGCTGGCCAACCGCTGCTTTCTAGGGCCGGAGGCTGCGTGAGTACAAACACCACACGTTTGTTAAGTGTGACGTCACGACTTCCGCTTCCGGGTCCTGGCAGACGGGCAAATATGCGAGAAAAAAACATAAAAACTCTTAAAAACAACCATCAATATTTCTGAAACTCAACAGAGAGTTACTAAAGCTACTTATTTCTCAGACTCATTAGCCAAAAATGCCGCACTTATTTCTAAAAAAATTATATTTACTAAAGTCGCTACTTCTGGGTTTAGCGGAGCTGCTGCGCCGTTCGCATTTTTCTCCGCTAACCCCGATGTAGCGATTTTGGTAAATATTACTTTTATAACAGTAGTTACAGCATTTTTGGCTAATGGGCCTGAGAAATAAGTAGCTTCGGTAACT
The DNA here is from genome assembly GCA_021464625.1 of Proterorhinus semilunaris. Classification (NCBI taxonomy): domain Eukaryota; kingdom Metazoa; phylum Chordata; class Actinopteri; order Gobiiformes; family Gobiidae; genus Proterorhinus; species Proterorhinus semilunaris. The sequence continues at coordinate 14,205,022 of CM038355.1, read as the reverse complement.
CTCTGTTGAGTGTCAGAAATATTGATTGTGGTATTAAAGAGTTTTTTGTAGTTTCTCGCACATCTGCCGGACCCGGAAGTAGAGCTGTGACGTCATCACTTAACAAACGTATTAGCGGTGGGCCATGTCGTATCGCATATCGTTATCGTGATATACATTTTCAGAGCGGCATCAACACTGACTGTAGAACACAGGGACAGGTGCTTAAAAAGTAAAATGAAATGAAGAATGTAAACTGCTTGAGTAGATCATATTTGTGAGGAAATTAGTGTGCCGATAAAAAAAAAAAAGAATAAAATATCACTGAATTAATCTTCCCAATAGGCGTAAGGCTGGGATTTTGAAGTGATTTGTCCATTGTCAATTATATCATCAACTATATCAATATCGTGATATTTCTTTTTTAGATGGTGATATAGATTTTAGGCCATATCGCCCTGCCCTAAACACAATTAAGCTCAGACAGCTTTCACAGGCAAAAAAGCTGTTTCAAAATCAAGTACAACACCCATTACCTTGGAGCAGTGGTTTCCATCCGGTTGCTTGCTTGTACTTTCCCAATAGCACCCCAGGGTCATTCTTTAAATGCGGTGCCTTTTGGGTGTCATAAAACTCCACAAAAAAAATTGGGGGAATTGTATACTTGTATACGTTATGAAAAACTTGATGGTCATGCTCAATATGCAACATTTTATATTTTGTACAAGTTTAAAAAAAAAAAAAAATTTGTCAGTGTCGCTAGGAAGATGTCCACTGTGTTAACCAAAGAAGTATGTGACATTCCTTTGAAAAAGACAAGAATGACTAAAATGTGTTCATATATGGATGTTTTTCATATTTATGTACATTATTAATTACACAAACTTAAATAATCAATTCATTAATCAGTCCATTGATTGTATACATATGTCCAATATGTTAAATAGGACTCCACTATGTTATTCAAATAAGGTCAACATAGTGGACACTAACACGGTGGACATTTTACAATAAAAATAGCTTTTACTCTAGCTTGTATTAGCGTAAGTGCAAACAGTATTTTGATGAGAAATGTAAATTTTTACCCAAGAACATTAAAAAATATATATAATTTGATTGTTTTCTGAACAAAACAGGGTCAACACAGTGGACGCCATAAGATTGACCACGCTACATCTACTTCATAAAACGGATAATTTTTAAACACATAAAAAGTAAGAACCTTTACCACAATCGAATTTCCCTCCACTGGTGTGACGTCACATCAGAAGCTAGAGTCAAGGAGAAGTGGGTGGAGCTTACTTGAAGGGACATTCACTTAGGTTAAAACAGTGGACAGTGAACCCAGGGACAAACATTAAACCAACATTTTAAACAATTAAAACAAAAATAACAATTCAGTATTAAAAATAATGTTTTGATATAAGTATACTCAACAAAAATATTAACGCAACACTTTTGTTTCTGCTCCCATTTTTCATGAGATGGACCCAAAGATCCAAAATTCATTCCAGATACACAATACCACCATTTCTCTCAAACATTGCCCACAAATCAGTCCAAATGTGTGATAGTGAGCACTTCTGCTTTGCTGAGATAATCCATCCCACCTCACAGGTGTGCCACATCAAGATGCTGATCTGACATCATGATTAGTGCACAGGTGTACCTTATACTGCCCACAACAAAAGGCCACCCTGAAATGTGCAGTTTTTTTTCTTTATTGGGGGTCTGGGGGCTCAGAACCAGTCAGTATCTGGTGTGACCACCGTTTGCCTCATGCAGTGCAACACATCTTCTTCACATAGAGTTTATCAGATTGTCAATTGTGGCCTGTGGAATGTTGGTCCACTCCTCTTCAATGGCTGTGCGAAGTTGCTGGATATTAGTGGGAAGTGGTACACGCTGTCGTATTCGCCGGTCAAGCAGCAGCAGAATACGACAGCGTGTACCAGTTCCCACTAATATCCAGCAGCTTCGCAGCCATTGAAGAGGAGTGGACCAACATTCCACAGGCCACAATTGACAATCTGATAAACTCTATGCGAAGAAGATGTGTTGCACTGCATGAGGCAAATGGTGGTCACACCAGATACTGACTGGTTCTGAGCCCCCAGACCCCCAATAAAGCAAAAAACTGCACATTTCAGGGTGGCCTTTTGTTGTGGGCAGTATAAGGTACACCTGTGCACTAATCATGATGTCAGATCAGCATCTTGATGTAGCACACCTGTGAGGTGGGATGGATTATCTCAGCAAAGCAGAGGTGCTCACTATCACACATTTGGACTGATTTGTGAACAATGTTTGAGAGAAATGGTGGTATTGTGTATCTGGAATGAATTTTAGATCTTTAAGTCCATCTCATGAAAAATGGGAGCAGAAACAAAAGTGTTGCAAAAGGCACAGCATTTAAAGAATGACCCCCCAATGGATTTCAACATTTTTACATAAGCATGATGAGTCAAATGAATTACTGTTTTGACAAAACAACCTATTGGTATCAAGTCGTAGTTATTTATACAAGCTTCAAATTAAGATCACATTGAACCTTGTTTTAACCTTGCCATTGCAGGGCTGTCCTCCAAGCACACAACAAAAGCATGAGCCAGTTCTATAGCAGCCCCAACTTGCTGCTTCCGTTCCTGTGCTCGACCAATGACAAGGATGGGCGCCACTGCAACGATGTGCCCTCAACTATCAAGTCGAAGATGGTGTGTAACGACTCCCCACACTCTCCCAGCAAGTGGTCCAACAGCACCTGTGTGGACTGGAACTCGCTGTACTCCGAGTGCCGCCACGGGCCCCAGTCACCATTTAGAGGGGCAGTGAACTTTGACGACATCGGACACGCGCTCATCACCATCTTCCAGGTGGACCTCCTCTCGTCTCCGCTCACATGTGTACTCAAGGGTGCTCCGGAGATTACAACCTATGCCTGAACTGTTCTCAGGTGATCACGTTGGAGGGATGGTCCGAAATCATGTACGCCGTCATGGATGCCCATTCATTCTGGAGTTTTCTGTTTTTCATTTTGGTGACAGTCGTAAGTTCTAAAAAAAAAAAAAAATAATACATTGGTTGAGTGGATATGTCGTAAACTCCTGATGTGATTTCAGATTGGAGCCTTTGTCATGACGAATGTGATGGCAGTGGTCATCTCCACTGAGTTTGCAAGGTGTTCAAAGGAGCACGCCCGAAATGAGTCTTCGAGGGGCAGCACTGCGCTCCAGATGGCTCTTAGTTGTGTGACACACTTGCAGGAGAAATATGGGTCAGATGAATGAACACACTGTTGATTCTGGTCTAATTCATCTAAAACGGTTAAAGCAATTGTGTGACCAAACCTGCATCTGATTCCAGTCGTCTTCCAAGGATCCATGTGCGCAAACTCAGGAAGATAGTCGACAGCCGCATCTTCGATCGCTCCAGCCTGGTGATTGTGTGTCTCAGCATTCTTCTTCTCGCCTTGGAGCACCACGGCCAGGTTTTGTTTTTTTAAAAGATCTTGATGTTTTGTGGTTCTGCCGTCATGCGTTTCTTACATATTTCCTTTGTCGCAGCCCACGCAGATGACAGAAATTCTTCATGTCTGCAACATCGTGATCAATGTGATCTTCATTGTTGAAATGGTTATCCGCATTCTGGCTGATTCGAACGATTACTTCACAAAAATGGACACGTTGGTGGACTTTTGTATCATTACGGCCAGGTAAAGTGTGCACATTCTCAACAGTTTTGGCTTGAGAGAAGCATTTACCGTATATATATATCAGCTGAGCGGCAAGTCTTGTGCAGAGCATGGACGGAATAAATCTGTGATACCTAGTATGTGCTTGGCCCATGTGGTGCAGCTCCATTGAGATGATGCTGACCGCAAAGGGGGTGTTGGCCATATTCAGAGCTCTCCGCCTGCTGCGCTTGGTTCGCCTCATCAAGTTCCTGCCGATACTCAGGAAACAAGTCAATATCCTCACGCAGACGATGATACAGTCCATCTCATTTTTGTTCTTGATGGTACTCTTCATCTTCATTTTAAGGTATTTAATTATTTGATTAATTTTGGTTTATCCATTTTCCCCTCGAGGTCTGTCATCTCTTTGTCAAGGGGGATCATTCAATCCAGTATTTGACACAACATGGACAACGCACATCACAGTATTTGTCTTCACATTGAACAACCAAGTCTCCAGATTATTTCCTAGCACACAGTAACATAATAACAATACCCCCTAACACTGACTGGGATTCTCTTTGCTCTTACAGTCTGCTGGGCTGTCACTTGTTTGGTTGCAAGTTTAAGTTTCTGGTCGAGGCGGGACACTGGCGGATGAACTTTGACTCTGTCACATGGGGCATGGTGACTGCGTTCCAGGTGATTTTTGGCTTTTTGATAGACCCAACATTGGCAGTGCAAAGATAGAGCTTGGGCATGTATTGTCAAACTTGTTAAGATTACAGAGATGATTTCCACATCCCAAACTAAGAAACCTGCTTTTTTTTTTTTAAAGCAGATAATAGGAAGAATAGAATAGGAATTGGCAAATATACAACAACAAAACTCCCTCATATTGATCTCGAAATAGCAAAAAAAAAAAAAAAAAGAATGCTTTCTACTCCCGTACAACTCCCTTTTTTTTTTTTTTTTTTTACAAAAAACAAAATAAAACAAATTTATCTGAACTGACTTTTCAAAAAATTGCTTAGTCCCTCAGTATATTGTAAATGCAGTATGCACTTTGAAATACTTTTTTATTGATTGGGAACTAGCAGGCTGGTTCTTGTTGTTTGCATTACTGTGACAGTATTGCTCCCTGGATGTTGTGAAATGTGCTTATAAACTAATCCCTGTGAAGAATTGGTGTGTTGAAAATGTGTTATAAAAGTTAGCAGTGAGTTTTAACTACACCTAACCATTTAAAATCACACACTCCTCATTCCCATTAAAAAATTCCTACAACGAAATAGAATTTCGTAATCTTTGAATTGCAGATTCTGACTCTGGAGGACTGGAACTCCGTGCTCTATAATGCAATGGTCACTACCAGCCCCTGGTCTGCCATATACTTCGTTGTCATCATCATGTTGGGCAATCATTTGTTTCTCAACATCCTTGTGGGGATTGTTGTAGACAAGTTCCAGTCTCATGTAAGTGCCCACCTTGTTCTTTTTAAGACTTGTTCATGGGTAGTTGATAACAAAGCTGGTGTTTGTCTGTTTTGGTGTTTCAAGAAAACCCAAGAGGGAGAGTCTTCTGAAGAACAGAGTGATGTTTCCGCTGACCGTGTAAAGTTCACACACAGACTTCCACTCACTGCCACATGCTACAAAACATACAGTTGATATTTTGACATGAGGATTTCAGACAAACATTTAAAGCATTCATTTCAAATAACAGCCATATAGGCATCACAAATGGGGATTTGCAAAGTAAGCCAGTACCTGCAGATCTTTCTCTTGTTCTCTTGTAAAGGGTGTATTTTCTTGTCTTAGACTCTGTGCGGGTTGATTCGGTTCTCTGTGCGAGCTGGGGAGACCTCTTCACAGGACGCTCATGTAAGGCCACAACACCTGAACCAAACTGTCTTTATTCATCACGTCAAAAGAAATGTTCAGACTTTGTTTTCATTTTCTCTGCTTCAGACCCCATGGTATCACATCAGAAGTCCACAATGGCTCTTAAATCGTGAGACATACTCACTCTTCCTCTTTTCTCCAACAAACAGGTTTGCTTTGTTCAAATACTTGGACTGATTCTGACACATGACACATTGCAGTGTGCCTTTAGCTGTGCCATAACAATAATAACAATATGAGATGCTCCTCTGTGCTGCGTGCAGGTTCAGACTGTTGTGTCAGAGCATCACCTTCTCTCATATTTTTGAGAAATGCATTATGCTCATGATTTGTGTAAGTTGTATCACTCTGGCGATGGAGCGACCCAGCCTGCGTCCTGACAGCACGGTAAACGCAAGCCTCAGATACACTTCACACAGTCCACTTGGGCCTTGTTTATTGTGATGGGATTTTTGACGTTCTAATGGGAGCCATACTACTGCTACCACACCAGTGTTAATTTTGACAACATATTTTAATGTAGTCTTAGTCTTAGTCTTTTGACGAAAATGCAATTAAATTTTAGTCGAGATTTAGTCGACTAAAATTGCAAGTCAATTTAGTCGACTAAATTTAAGACACATTTAGTCGACTTTGTATTTATAATATTCATTATAATCATATTAATCGAGGTCCTCTGCTTCATGGAGCTGCTCCCACATGAACAAAGCTCAGAGCTGTTCCTTTGGCAGTGAATTTACATGATATGAGGCTCTTTCAGACGGTCAATAGAAGTTTGGATGATATTAGTCTCTCCTTTTCATTTTGATTTAGTCTTATTTTAGTCGACTAAAATATCTGGACATTTTAGTCATAGTTTTAGTCTCAGGAAAAACTTTAAATTTAGTTTTAGTCCAATTTTAGTCGTCAAAAAAATCACTTTGACTAAAATTAAGACTAAATATTTTAGTCGACGAAATTAACACTGTACCACACAACACTACTACTACTGAAAATACCACGAAAACTGTGACTAATTAATAATTACCTTTTGCTGTCAAAACGGTTTGCCTGTTTGTCTACAGGAGGGATTGATCTTAAACTACAGCGACTATGTCTTTGCCGGACTGTTCCTTATGGAAATGATCTTAAAGGTAAACAAAAACTCCAGTAATCAAATCTACTTATGATTTGATTATGATTTTTGATTATGATTTACATGTGTGTTTGCAGCAAACACACATGACTAACCCTCTCCACAGACCTGACTATACATAGAGTCAGCCAAATGGATCCAAATCCATTCTTTGATTACCCACTGCAAAAATAGCATTTTCTGTGTTGAGCTGGTCATTAGGAGCATGTTTTGTATTGCTGGTATAAGCCACACTGTTTTGATAACACGACAGTATTGTGGGACCTGACTGTAACTTTGCTCGGAGCAAGCCATCAACAGCTCGTCTATGTGGACATGTTACTGCTTTACTTTGATATAAGTAGCCAAATACATAAACTCCTGTTCCAAATGCTTAATTTTATCTGATAAAAAACAGTTTTAGGAGCCCTGCACTGAGGATATACAGCAATAAAAACTGTTTAATTTTATCATCAGCAACATATGCATAAGCAAGACTGTTCAGCGTTGTGAATTTATACAGAGCCAGCCATCCATCCATCTATTTTCCATCGTGTGATCTTCATCATGAGACAGTAGATGTAAAGTAGTCAGTTTAACTACAGCTGACTCTGCTCGTGTTGACCAGGTGATCTCCCTGGGCCTCGTGATAGAGCAGGAAAGCTACGGCCGGGACCCCTGGAACGTCTTGGATGGCCTGCTGGTAATCCTTTCCTGCGTGGATAAGATCATCACACTGTCCGACATTAACAGCGGTGACCAGAAGAGCGTGCTGAGAGTGCTGAGGCTGCTGCGCATACTGCGTCCGCTCAGGTCAGCCCGCATAACCAACAAGCTCTACTCTCTCATGATCCTTTGAAGATGCACTAAATGTTTCTAAAGTCACATTACATATTAGAGCTGCACAATATGACAGACAAATGATCGTTATTGCAATATTATGTGATGTGATTATTTATGACACAGTTTTGTTTTGACACAATTTGATAAATAAAAGCTTATTCCAATTTAATGGAGCATGTTGAAATTAAGTGTGCTTTTAATTGGAATGGATTGTGATAACTCTTTTTTTTTCTGTTCTCCAAAGGATTGTACTGAGTGTGTTTTGAATGTGCATCTGCTTCCAGGGTCCTGAAACATTTCCCCTGGTTGAAACTGGCCATCAATGCTCTGTTGGCCTCTGTGGCCCCCATCGCTAACATCGTCCTGATCAGTGGCGTGTTCATGTTCCTGTACGCAATCCTTGGACTGCAGGTAGGAGCACACTCGCACAAACAGTGTTCCTTTGAAAGTTCCAGTACCCTGTTCCTGTTTTGTTTTTTTAATAAAAAGCTAGTTAGTTTAAATGTATAGCTGTGGTCCAAACAACTCTTCTTACACAATCCTAACATCTAACACGTTCTTTCACGAGGATGAGTTTCTAGGGTAGTTTTATTTTGGTTTCATGGAGCTGACTGACCTGGTAATTTTTACAATATTGACCTTGGCTTCAGCAGGCTAATTGTTTCTTCTTCTTCTGGTTTTACGTGGCCCTACGTCTCACCTTTTTTCATTTACAAACAGGGAGTGAAGGGAGTTTAAACTGTCAGTTGTGGTATACTGTAACGTTCCAGCGTTCCACAAGGATAACTGTTTAGGCGTGTTTCACAATTTTCCAGCTATAGGGCCCGATCTTGTGTTTCTGAACCGAACAAACAACCGTTTTCCTCCAACCAGACTCGCGCGACCGACGATGGGTGGTAGGGGAGCATAGGGTGTTTCGGCCGAGTGCAAACCATAGACATCAACCCAACCCTGGGGCAGATAACGTTTTTTAGTTTGACTTGATAGAGCTTATAAAAGCCCGTCTGCTTTTACAATGCACTGAAGGACAAAACATTTGATTCCACTAGAAGTAAGAACATTTCAGGTAGCTATAGGGTCGTTACGATTACTCATAAGATACTGCAGAGGTCCCACATATGTCTCTCCATAAAAGAAACACAATATACTGAAATTGGGTAAAATGGATTTACTTTTACTATGCATACAGAAAAGGGACTGCCCTTTTGATTCGCGTTGATGGCTACATGCACTTCTCTTAGATGTTCAGCGGCGCCTTCTACAACTGTGTGGACAAGCAGTTTCAAGATGTCAGGAACAACACCAACATCACAAACGAGGCGACCTGTCTGATGTTCAACCACACATGGACGAAAAGGATGTACAACTTTGACAACATCTTCCAGGTGGGGTTCTCGGAGTGTCTTATTATTGCCATCGGTCCATGTAAGTCCCATACTTGGACGTCATCATCTCCCGGACAACGAGACGCTCTGATGTGTTACAGGCACTGATGTCCCTGTTCGTGATGTACTCCAAAGACGGATGGGTCAACATCATGTATGACGGTATCGACGCTGCAGGAGAAAACGTTCAGGTGACACTGTTCCACATACATGCCCATAGGACACTGCAGCCGACTTCTCTTATACCTTCCTGTTACAGTAGAATCTGTTTATCTGTTGTTGGATTACATCTCAAACAACTAAATATCTTGTCTAAATATCTTATCATGGTTATATCCCATCTTTCCACAGCCCGTGACCGACTTCCGGCAGTGGATCGCCTTCTACTTCATTTCCTTCATGGTCATCAGCTACTTCCTGCTGGACATTTTCATCGGCACTATGGTGGACACGTGGTTCAACAATGTCCAGCACGACCCGGGGCTGGTCGAGGTGGTCGAGGTCAGGGCGAAAAGGAAACGTGGACAAACTCGAGCCGTCTGTGGACGCCGGTGTGAGACGAGTCGGTATTTCCCAACTCTGGAGAAGATCCTCACGGTGGTCATCTTCGTCAACCTGTTTGTTATGGCAATCGAGCATTATGGCCAGCCCAAGGTAAGCTCCTCCCCCCGTATCAGCGCAGCCAGAGACTAGGGTGACCACACTTTCCCCTCTTTTGGTTGGACCGCACAGCTATTTACTTCACCTTTTTAGATAATCTCCTAAACTAAAACACGTGCTTGTCTGTGTGCGCAGTACGTCGAGGTCATCATGAATGTCTTTTTCTTTGTGGCCACGGCCATCTTCATTTTTGAGCTCCTCTTCAAACTGTGGGCATTGGGACTAAAACAACTCTTCAGCGACTGGTGAGAGGCCTGAATGAAACCCAGGTTGTTCCGAACAAACCCGGTTGATGAAACCCCGCATCCTTGTCCAGGTGGATCTTGCTGGAGCTCGTGGTGGTGGCGGGGTCCATCGTGAGTCTTTTGCTCTCCGTGCTACACCTGGAGGACAAACTGCCATTCAATCCAAGCATCATCCGCTCACTACGCCTTCTCAGCCTGACACATGGTAAATATGTATGAATCAATTGATGTATACACACACCAAACATAAGATCATAAGCTACACGATTGTGACCATCCACTCTGACTGTTATATCTGACTGGTAAACGCTCTTGTGTCCTGGGGGAATGTGGCTTGTGTCATTGGAAAAAAGCGATTTAACACCAATGAATAATACATCACTAATATTATCAGCAGCAGCATAAAAGTATACAAAAAGACCATGCTTGCAGTGAGACGATAGAATGTTCTTATTCTTGGAGAAAAACAACACAGTTATCTTGTTTTGTATTTTCAGTGATCAAATCCCAAAAGATTCAGGTCCTGATCAAAACAGTTGGAAAGACCCTGGCACAGGTAAGCCAGACCAATGTGCTAACGTTTTCCATTGTTTTTATCAATGAAAAAGAAGCTCCATCAACTTGAAATTGCAGTTTGAATAGTTGCAAATGGTAAATTGTAAAGTTTCTCTGAGTTTTTTTCATTTTGGGAGTGGGCGGAGTAAGCTCTGGAAGGGGTGTTTAGTAGCTCTTTAAATAACTTAAATGTTGATTCCTTTTGCAGGGTGCAAATTTGTGCTCCCTGTTTGGATTTTTCTTCTTTATCTATGCCATCCTGACCGTGGAGTTGTTTGGAAAGATAGGTGAGCCCTTCATTACATTCCTCTATAGATCTATAGAAGTAGTAGTGGTAGTTGTACATATGCATCACGCTCTGATTTGTGTGGTGTGAGCCAGAGTGCACGCGTGACTTCCCGTGTGAAGGGATCGCCAGATATACAAACTTCCAGAACTTTCCCATGGCTCTGCTGGCCCTCTTCAAATTGTGCACGGGAGACAACTGGAGTGGCATACTCAAGGTACTGTGTTTTGGTCCAGCCTCAATTCCATCAGCACAGACAAACAGAAAAATAAAATATGCTATTTTCTGGTTCTAATTAATCATTTATTAGGGCCCCAAATGTGATATGCATGAGAAAAAAAGTGAACAAATGATCCACTGTGAGAGAGCGGTTGGTAGTTGTATGGGCCGCTGGCACAGATTGAAAGCCTGGGCCAGGGTCTACCCCACAGGCCATGTATACAGTTCAACACTTGCACTTTGCTCTTGTTGCAGGATACTCTGAGGAAGTGCCGGCCTGGAAACCCTAACTGCCTGGACTACCTGTGGTGGGCATCACCTCTCTGCCTCATAAGCTTCACCATCATTGTGCAGTTCGTCCTGGTGAACCTGATCGTGGCGGCCATCATGGAGGCACAGGAGCAGAGCGGCCGAGTAAGAGCATGTCGGATTTAAAAGTCCATTACACCCATGGTTACGCATATATTCCATCCTGAAAACCTACCACAAACCCTAAAAACAATTGATCCTGAAGCGTACAGATGACTTTGATTGAAAGTAAAGATGTCACGCTAACCACCCTTACAGCTGCTGGGTCACTACTGCATTATGTCATTTTATTGACTATTGAGCACACCTGAATGTAAGCCACACAAACAAAATGTACATATTGTATATAGGCCGCACTGGTCTATAAGCCGCAGCTGTCCACGCTGTTACAAGCGGAGTTGAAGCGCCATGAGCACTGGAAATACAGGACTTTTTTCTTTGTGCGTGGTTAAATAATTTAAGGGAACTGTGGTCTACAGGTACATGTACTTTTATGAAGGTGTGTTAAGAACTTAATTAAGTTTATGAGTACAATTTTATGATTCTTCAAACCTGCGTGTGTTCAGTCCAACCAAAGCGCTGCGACTCCTCCTCGGCAACGTGGTCATGTTTAGAGCCGCTCTCCTCGACCTGTCCGTGCACACGGCCCTGGGAGTTTCCCGGTCCGTGGTGACTCACTCGAGGTTGTTTGATTAAATTTAACCCGCGCTTCGCTTTGTCCCTCCATAATATTCAAGCCGTGAGCCAAGGGACTTGAAACGCATTAAGTTCAAGGGCTACCAGTTAAAAATATTGCAAAGACTTGAAGTTATACTTTTAAATAAACTATTTCATTCAGAATTTTAACCTATGTCACAAACAGAAATGCCCACATCTGCGTCAACGATCCCTCTGACCACCACTATGCATTCACAAGCACACATCATTCATACAGGCCTGTTGTACATGTTTTTAGTGGTAGGGGATGTAGCAGTAGGACTGTATTGGACTACACGTCCCATAATGCTTTGTACCTACGGGTGATAGGTGACTTCCGGGCATTCACTAAAGAGTTTGCTAAACAAGAGTCCACTGTGTCCCGTGTCTTCATTATACATGGTGTCAGAAGCTACGAACTACATGTCTCCGCGATATTTACGGGCGCGTTACAGTCCTGTTAACTAGCGGGAGTTTTTTTTTGCGCAATTTACAACGAAAACGGCCGGAAAGGAACTCCGGCGCTAGCTGCAAGCTGTACGAGCGTGCTAAGATACGGCCCCGCGTGTCACATGTCTGGTGAGGAGGACGTACAGAGAGACGGTGCATCAATCTTGGGTCCTGAAAGTGACGAAGAAACCAGGGATTCAGCAACAGAGATGGCGACCACTGTACAGTTAACTCCTCCTGAGGCATTTGACTTTTCTTGTCCGTCAGAATGGCCGAAGTGGATCAGAAGATTTGAAAGGTTTCGTATTGCAACAGCGTTGGACAGCAAAACAGAAGAGTATCAAGTCAACTCACTTCTGTATGCTATGGGAGACGCTGCTGATGACGTTTTAGCAGTTTTGCCATTAACTGCTGAAGACAAGAAGAAATATGATGCAGTTAAAGCAGCGTTTGATAAGCACTATGTTGGAAAACACAACGTCATTTTTGAGAGAGCGCAGTTCAACTCCAGACGTCAACAGGATGGTGAGAGTGCAGAATCATTTATTACAGCTGTACATAAACTTGCAGAAAACTGTGGATTCGGTGTGCTTAAAGAGGAGCTTATTCGGGACAGAATTGTAGTTGGTATAAAAGACAAAAGACTGTCAGAGCTGCTACAAATGGACTCAGAATTAACCCTTGCTAAAGCCATACAGAAGGTCAGACAGAGCGAAACTGTGAAGAAGCAACAAACAATACTGCATAGCAGCTCTGCAGAAGACAAGACACTGAACGTGGATGCAATAAAGGCAAACGTAAAGAAAGGAAAAACGCAAACATGGCAACAGTCAAAGAAGGGACATTATACGCCAGTGAAACCAGTTGAAAAAGAGTGCGGCCGCTGTGGTCGTAAGAATAAACATTCATGGAAAGACTGTCCTGCCAGAGACGTACAGTGTAGAAAATGTCAGAAAAAAGGACATTTTGCTGTAGTTTGTCGCAGTAGTGGAGCTGTAGGATTAAAAGAAGTCACAGAGGACCAAAATGACACAGATGGAGAGGAATGTGTGTTTTTGGGAGAAATTGGCACAGAGAGGTCAGAGCCCTGGGTGGAAAAGATCAAGCTAAATGGGGAAAATGTCCAGTTTAAACTTGATACGGGGGCAGATGTTACTTCCATTCCAGAGAGACTGTACAAACCCGAAAGAGACGGTAAGCTGCAGACACCCAAAAGGAAACTTCTAGGGCCAGGCAGTTACCCACTCAAAGTAAAAGGCTGCTTTGGGGCTCAGTTGCTAGTGAAAGGGCGCTGCACGTCACAGGATGTCTACCTAGTGTCAGGCCTAGTTCAGCCACTATTAAGCAGACCAGCCTGTGAGGCATTGGGGTTAGTCTACAGAGTGGATACAGTTACAGAACCTGAGACAGAGCAGCATAGCAGCATACCCAGAGGTGTTTCAAGGGTTGGGCAAGCTGAAGGAACCTTACCACATAGAGTTAGAGCAGGGAGCCACACCTGTAGCTCTTTCTGCCCCACGACGTGTTCCTCTCCCCTTGAGAGATGCTGTCAAGGAAGAGTTACTCAGAATGGAAGAGATGGGAGTCATTTCAAAAGTCACTGCGCCTACAGAGTGGTGCTCAGGCATTGTTGTCATTCCCAGACCAGCCAAGAAGTCACCTAGAATATGTGTAGACCTCACACCTTTGAACACGGCAGTGAAAAGAGAACGTCATATTCTCCCGGCAGTGGATCAAACTCTTGCTATGATGAAAGACGCCAAAGTATTCACAAAGTTGGATGCCCGTTCTGGATTTTGGCAGATCCCTCTCACACCAGAGTCACGGCCCCTCACAACCTTCATCACGCCTTTTGGGAGGTTTCAGTTCAACCGCCTTCCTTTTGGAATAGCGTCCGCGCCAGAGCATTTCCAAAGGAGGATGTCGCAGATGCTGGAGGACTTTGACGGAGTCATTTGTCATGCTGACGACGTGCTTGTGTATGGCCGAGACAGACAGGAGCACGACCAGAGGCTGCGTCGTGTGCTCCAGAGGTTCCAAAAGGAGGGTCTCACTCTCAATGAGAAGTGTGAGTTTGCCAAGAACGAAATCATGTTTGTTGGGCACAAAGTTTCCGAAAAGGGCATAGAAGCTGACCCAAACAAGGTAAAGGCAATTCAGCAGTTGCCACAGCCCAAGTGTGTGGAAGATGTGCGGCGTCTCATGGGTATGGCCAATTACCTTGCCAAGTTCATGCCACAGCTAGCTACCATTACCACACCACTGAAGGAGCTGCAAAAGGACAGAAACGAGTGGATATGGGCAGAGCCACAGGAAACGGCATTTGGGAAGCTTAAGGAGATACTGAGTTCCCCTGAAGTACTTGCTCAATACTCCAACACAGCAGATACAAGAGTTGCTGCAGATGCATCGCCATATGGTATTGGAGCCGTACTCACACAGAAGCAGTCGGACGGCCTGTGGCGACCAGTAACCTACATTTCGAGAGGATTAACAGACACTGAGAGGCGCTATGCGCAAATAGAAAAGGAGGCGCTCGCGGTCACATGGGCGTGTGAAAGACTTTCGTCATATCTCATGGGTCTACTGTTTACGCTGATCACGGACCACAAACCCCTGGTCCCTCTTCTGAGCACGAGAGGTTTGGACGACCTTCCTCCACGCATCCTAAGGTTCAGGCTTAGGCTACTGCGCTTTTCATTCAAAATCGTCCATGTTCCAGGGAAGACCCTCGTCACAGCCGATACTTTGTCACGCGCTCCCGTGGAGGGTCCGCCCTCTGCAGCAGATCTTCAGCTGGAGAAAGAGGTAGAGGTTTTTGTGGACACTGTTGTATCCTGTCTCCCAGCCACGGACAAACGGTTGGAGGAGATCAAATCAGCACAGGAAAAAGACAAACTCTGTACGAAAGTGACGGACTATTGCCTTATAGGTTGGCCAGAGAAATGCAACATAGGGTTAGGAGTCACCTTAGACCTACAGGGACTCTTACCAGATCGGGTCGGGTTGTGAGACCTCCTGATAGATTGGATTTGTGAAAGTCACATGTTTAAATGGAATATAAGTTGTTGTTTTTTGTTAGGCGGCAGTTGTTAAAAAAAAGAAGAAAAAAAAAAAAAGAAAAAAAGAAAATAGATATTCATGCTGAAAACGGTATACAGCAGTTTGTTTGTTTTTTGCTGCCTGTCACTTAATACCTGTTAATTCTATGGAGTATGACTTCAGCTAAAAGGAGGAGGTGTAGCAGTAGGACTGTATTGGACTACACGTCCCATAATGCTTTGTACCTACGGGTGATAGGTGACTTCCGGGTATTCACTAAAGAGTTTGCTAAACAAGAGTCCACTGTGTCCCGTGTCTTCATTATACAGGGGAAACCAGAGTACCCGATGCAGACACAGAGAACATGCAAACTCCACACAGAAAGCCCCCGTC
The DNA here is from genome assembly GCA_021464625.1 of Proterorhinus semilunaris. Lineage (NCBI taxonomy): Eukaryota > Metazoa > Chordata > Actinopteri > Gobiiformes > Gobiidae > Proterorhinus > Proterorhinus semilunaris. Next base: position 14,189,269 of record CM038355.1, on the reverse strand, counting down.
CAGGTGGGAATCGAAGCCCGGACCTTCTTGCTGAAAGGCACAAGCGCCAACCACCCCTAACCATCTTATTCAACAGGCAACATGCATTTCCATGTATATGATTAATCACTAAGTGCATTTTGTGTGTCATGCAGGATGGCCCTACAGTGAATAGTGTATATGTACACGATGACTCCAGCTCCAGTCCAGACTCGGTAATCAAGACCACTTTGTTATTTATTACTACTGAAGTGTTGCTAGCTAAATGTTAGTAGAGAAAAAGAGTTGTGAGCTGTGTTTTCTCTCACAGGAGAGACGTGAGACGTATGGGAACTGGCTGGACTCTTGGCACAGCCCAGACTCTTCAGAGAGCAGGTCGGCATCTCCAGAGAGCAGGGCAGCGTCTCCAGAGAGCAGGGCGGAGTCTCCAGAGAGCAGGGCGGAGTCTCCATTAAGCAGGGCAGCGTCTCCATTGAGCAGGGTGGAGTCTCCATTGAGCAGGGCAGCGTCTCCAGAGAGCAGGGCAGCGTCTCCAGAGAGCAGGGTGGAGTCTCCACTGGAGGGACGTTACAGGAACCGGCTGGATTCTTGGCACAACACAGACTCTTCAGAGAGCAGGACAGCGTCTCCAGAGAGCAGGGCGGAGTCTCCAGAGAGCAGGGCAGCGTCTCCAGTGAGCAGGGTGGAGTCTCCATTGAGCAGGTTGGAGTCTCCATTGAGCAGGGTGGAGTCTCCAGTGAGCAGGGCAGAGTCTCCAGTGAGCAGGGCAGCGTCTCCAGAAAGCAGGGAGGATTCTCCACTGGAGGGACGTTACAGGAACCGGCTGGATTCTTGGCACAACACAAACTCTTCAGAGAGCAGGGTGGAGTCTCCATTGAGCAGGGCGGAGTCTCCAGAGAGCAGGGCGGAGTCTCCATTGAGCGGGGTGGAGTCTCCAGAGAGCGGGGTGGAGTCTCCATTGAGCAGGGCGGAGTCTCCAGAGAGCAGGGTGGAGTCTCCAGTGAGCAGGGTGGAGTCTCCAGTGAGCAGGGTGGAGTCTCCAGTGAGCAGGGTGGAGTCTCCAGTGAGCAGGGCGGAGTCTCCCAGTGATCGCGAGGAGAGTGCAGATTACAGCTCAGAGACGTCTGGAGAGAGCCAAGAGTGACAAATCTGCAGAAATGGGGTCTAAAATGTTGTCTATGTGTAGATTAAAATCACCGGTTAAAATTATCATATTAAAGGAGCTGTGTAAAATTGACAGAAAGTCTGAGAATTAATTAATAAAAAGGGGACATATTTTGGGCGGTCTATAGATAGTGACACATAAAATTGGGGGGTACCTAAAAATAATTGCGTGGTGCTCCAAACTCGTGTATTGATCAAATAAAATAGGTTTGGTGGCAAGAGTATTTATGCTTATAGAGGCAGTGCCACCTCCCCTTTTTCCATTTCTGGTTGAAATGCTAAAATTAGGTGGAGAGGCCTCAGCAAGAACGGCATTCGCATCCGCACCCAGCCAGGTTTCAGTTAGCAACATAATGCCAGCGATATGCGGAGGATATTTACTGAAATACAGTAATTGTATAGCAGCGCTCTCATTTGTAATAGGAAATGAAAGCGTGCCGTGTATCACTTCAAGCCAGGTATGCAAATTGAATGGATATCTGAATGAAACGCACAATGTGGTATAGTGGGCCTATTACTTCAGTTACAGACATGGCAGTGAAAACCTGTGGTACTACTATACAGTCAAGTTTTTTGGGAAATATGGTCATTGCCCCATTGAAGGTTCTTCAAGTGGTGGCATCTTGGAACTAAGCATCTGATGTAGTTTGTTGCCAATATTATCCCAGTTACCTATCCAATCATCCATTCATTCATTTTATTCCACTTTTACGTTGCCGGGTCGTGGGGGCAGCTGTTGGCGCTACCCAAATTACATTGCACCAGCCCCTATGGCTCCTCCTGCAGGTGTGGGTCCACAGAAGGACGGCCTCATGGTTCTAACCGGGCCTGCCTGTCTCTCATTAGGGGCTTCTGAACCGCTTTCTGTCTGACCCGTCAACTAGGACCTGTTTGACATGGGAGACCCTACCAGGGGCACCAAGTCCCCGAGAACAGAGCTTCCAGGATCATTCCACTTTAAGGTGGCAGTTCTAGGAGGGGGAGATGGCGGTTCCAGGAGGGTCCTATTTGATGAGGATTTCAGCAGAATCAGAGCAGGTTGGTCAGATGTTTGTCAGTTTACGATCTTTGGTAAACTTCTGTCAAAATGCTAAACTCTGCGTTAGCTGCTAACCCTAATCTCGTAGCCGCTAACTTTAGCTGCGTCTGTTTCTTCGACGCCTGCACGTGTAGGTGTTTACATGGTGTGGCGTGTGTTGGGTCTGAGGCGGGGAAGGTGTGGAGCTTGTCTGGAGACAAGCTCTCCAGACAAGGAGAGTCTAGTTCCGGTCTGTTTCGGTCGCGCAAAATGGAGTAGCTGAGGGTGGCTTTAAAATAGATTTTTATTTTTTACATCGATTCACATTTTACGCATTTTAAATCGATTTTTGATGAATCGTTACATCCCTAGCTGTTACATCAGATTAATTATGATTATTTTAGATGAACTAAAATAGATTTACTCTTTGTGTTGTAACTGCCACTGCACAGTAATGTTTTCAGTGAGATTGTGTGCTATTTGCTATAAACCATTATATTATGGAGTGAGTCAATAGGTCTGTGATGGTGTCCTATTTTATTTGACACTTTGATCATAACTGAACCTACATTTGCTCATAGGCTTTAGAGTGGGCATCATTTAACCCTCACATGCTCTGTACTGGACACACAGGAATCCAGGTCAGCACAGTAAGACCATCCTATAAAAGTGCAGAGGATTGTTTTCCGAAGCTCTTTCACATTTAATGTCATCAAGGTCAAATATTTTGTGAATAATGATCAATCATTTAGAAAAAAAATAAAAAATACTATTTTCAAGTTAGTGATTGTAGAGCGTCAAGGTCCTCCTGATGACTAATCTGTTCTTTTAGAGTTGTAATAATGATAGGAACTTTTCAAATGAAATACCAGGAATCCATCCCGCACTCATTCACCTATACTGCTAAAAGAAGAACGATTACCTCTGTCAAACTGTGATCTCAGAGGTGAAAAGGTTGGTTTCACACTATATGTGATGAAAGGCCATGGCACAACCGGACTCATCAGAAATAAGGAAAAAAACCTCATGGCTTCAGTGGCATCTTGTTTGTTTTAAATAAGGCCAATTAATTCACCTGTTTGCAAACTAATTCTAACATACTGCTACATGGTTTGGTAATGTCTATGCCTTACGTTCGAACTGAAAACCTTCCAAACATGGGCTAAACATAAAGGTATAACAGTCTTGTGTGATGCAACACGCCTCAATGAAGCCTTCTCTTTGGAGCAGTGCACATTATTTAAAGCTATAAAAATGCGCTTTACCTCTCTGGTGAGCACACAAGATTTATAATTCCATTGGTGTAGGGCACTCGCTGTCACGGTGTCTGCATTGCCATTAATCGGAAGACTTCAGACAAATCCCCCCAAATGCCTGTGCGTATCTCGGTCGCTGCAAATAGCTGCAGTGAAGTGGTGTTGTGAACATTTGAAAAGGCATTACTTTAGCTCACCACTGACTCAGGCGCCTCGCAAATGACGACACTGCGATGTGTACTTTCGCACGTCGCTTCTCACAACACCTGTTCAAAGCAGCTGTTCAAGTTCAGACGCCACTGTTTCAACTTTTTGCCACTGTTCGGTTTTTGTTTTTTTCACTCTTTGGGAAATACGTTGACAGCCATTGTTGCTGTAATCATTTCAAGTTGTGCTTTGAGAGGCTTGTCGGGCTCGAGTGCAAGTGTAAGCTACTATTATTTACTAAGAAGCTCCCAGGCCTGTCCAGAGACGTAGTATTGTTTTGTATTATTTATCGAAAAATGGATTTGAAACAGGTGACCAAAACACTCCAGATCCAAGGCAGGTGCAAGCTGAAAAAATAAAATGTGCTCTTTAGTGGGCATGCTGCACTTAATTTACCGTTCGATGGTTTGCACATGAGAAAATGCTTGGTTTATGAAAAGTTCCTTCCCTGGGAGAACACTATTCACCCGGTTGTGACAGAGTTGTTTGATTTTGCACACTTCTGTAACGCTGATCTCTGTCCTGGGCGCGTCCTCAATGGCGTTCAATTTTTCATCACGTTCATGTATTTATCAGCACGTGTTCCTGCTGTAAGGACCTTTCTGAAAGCTTATACGATGAGCGGAACATCCACCCTACACACTTAACCCTCGCGTCGCACTGCCTTTTAACATCTCCATTATTTATTGGTGCCAGAAGGAATTTGAATCACTAACCACTCGATCGCTAATGTACAGTGCAGTGGACCCAAATGAAAACCTTTGAAATGACAAGTCACTGTATCTAAAGAAAGTTCAGACTTGAGTTAAATGGCAAAGTTCTTCTTTTTTTTTTTTTACCTCACAAGCTTAATTACACTGGGACCTTTTGCCACTTTTAGTTGACTCCGTACAAGCCCCCCTATTGACACACTTTGGGTCAGGTTCGCATGTTTCAGTTCCTGCTCTGAGGCAAATACTTTCCCAACAGACCAACACCTGGGGCATGGTAAGAAATGTATGTAACACAAAGTACTGTTTGTGTATCATGCATTTGGCATTTACTGTTTTAATATTTATTTACAAATCATAATCCAGCCCCTAATTTCAAAACAAGTTAGACTCACAGAGCTCCTTTTCACTTTGTGTAATATAAACAGTGTATGGTTGGGCTCAGGGGCGATTTCAGAGTAACTTTAGGGGTGCTTAGCACTTGGGAGGGTTCGGGGATATTTTGAACTGAACATAATGTAATTTGATACATTTTAGATTAACTACATATACAATTACATTTCCCCCTCCTGGAACCGCCACCTTAATGTGGTGGAGGGGTTTGAGCGCCCGAATGATCCTGGAGCTCTGTTGTCTGTTTGTGCCCCTGGTAGGGTCTCCCGTGGCAAACAGGTCCTGGGTGACGGGTCAGACAAGGAGCGGTTCAGAAGCCCCTTATGAGAGACCAACAGGCCCGGTTAGAACCATGAGGCCATCCTTCTGTGGACCCACCACCTGCAGGGGGCGCCATAGGGGCTGGTGCAATGTGATTTGGGCAGCTCCAACAGCTGCCCCCACGACTCGGCAACGGACAAGTGGAAGAAAATGGATGGATGGATGGACAATTACATTGCAACACAATTGTAAAAATATATATAGGCCTATTCAAAATGAGACACATTTTTTATTATAACAATTTACACTATACGATGGTAATCAGATTGTGGCATAATTGTCTTTCAAGAGAATTTGACAGTTTTAACTATTATTAACATACAAATATAATATGATAAAAATCTATATCTGTTATCTATTATATATATTTTTGGCTTGACATTTTTCAGGGTGCTTGAATTATTTTTAGGGATGCTTGAGCACCCTAGCCTCGCCCCTGATTGGGCTGTCTTTGGGTGATGGCCGTGAGGTCACAGGGACTGGTCATATACCATGGAGGACCAGGACTGCCAAAACAATAAATAAATATATATGTTTTTATTGTTTTGGCAGTCCTGGTCCTCCATTAAATACACCTATGTGTGAAAACGGATTACACTTGGTCCAGCACAAAGTGTATGTGCAGCGACCAAATTCTTTAGTGCTATGGAAGAAACGGCCAAGCTCTGTTTGTAATTCCTACAGTAAGTTTTTTATAAAATTAACAATATTTTAAAAGGTTTGAAATCCTGCTGTTTCACTTGGTGTGATAAAACAGAGCTTGATAATGTATTTATCATTTGCTCAAGCAATATGCTTTATTAATGGCCTGAACCCCCGCGATCTCTTGGGTTTGGAACCACTGTTCTACAGAACTGTGTCTACTGCGTTGCAATACATAAAGAACAGAATACTACTGCGCTCGTATCATTTGAAATTAATGAACTGGCTCCGGGGAGCAATGCAATCAAGGCAAGAAGTGTCATTGTGTTCTAAGAGCTACTCCAGCCCTCCAGGGGGACCACCGGGCGGCCTCTCTGACTCTCCCTCTTACTCAGAGCACCTCGGAGGCGTGTAATAAAAGTACTGCCGCTGTTAATTACAGTGCCTTGCGAAAGTACTAATACACCTTGAACCTTTGCACATTTTGTCATGTTTACAACCCTAAACCCAAAGATTGTATTTGTAATGTTTTACTGAAAGTTCACACACAAGTAACAGACAACTGTGAAATGAAAGTAAAATGATACATGATTCTGTTATTTTTCGAAAAATAGAAAAGTGAAAAGTGGGGCGTGCATAAGTATTCATACAGCATGAAATAATACTTTGTGGAACCTCCTTTTGCTGCAATAACAGCAGCAAGTCTTCTGGGGTAAGATTTGCACATCTAGAGACTGACATTTTAGCCCATTCCTCTTTACAAAACAACTTAAGCTCTGTCAAATTAGAAGGAGAGCGTTTGTGAACAGCAGTTTTCAGGTCTTTCTACAGATTTTCAATAGGATTTAGGTCAGGTCTTTGACTGGGCCATTCTAACACATTAATTTGTTTGTTTTTAAACCATTCCATTGTAGATGTAGCTTTGTGTTTAGGGTCATTGTCCTGCTGGAAGGCGAATCTCCGCCCCAGCCTCAATTCTCTTGCTGACTCCAGCAGGTTTTCCTCCATAATGTCCCTGTATTTGGCTCCGTCCATCTTCCCAACTATTCTTACAATCTTCCCAGTCCCCGCTGAGGAAAAGCAGCCCCATAGCATGATGCTCCCCCCACCATATTTGACACTGGGGATGGTGCACTCGGGACGATGAGCAGTGTTAGGTTTGCTCCATACATAACGTTTTGCATTTGCGCCAAAAAGTTTTTGTCTCATCTGACCAAAGCAGAGCTCTGGTGAGCTCCTTGGCCTTCATGATGTTGTTTAGTGACCAATACACTCCGACCATAGCTCTGAGGCCCTCACAGAACAGCTGGAATTATACTGAGAGTAGATTACACACAGGTGGCCTCTATTTAATAGTTAGGGCAAGGTGTGAACTTTCTGCAGTCATTAGGAACGTTATAAAGGCAATTTAATGCACTCAGAAAAATGCTGTATGAATACTTATGCACGCCCCACTTTTCAATTTTCAAATCAAATCAAATCAAATCAAACTTTATTTATAGAGCGCTTTTCATACAAAATGTAACACAAAGTGCTTTACAGTGCTTAAAAATCATTAAAAATAATAAAAATCGTCCCCACCAGAAAATATACATAAATAACTACAACCCCACCACCCACCACCCGCACACACAGACACACAGACGTACAGACAGCCCAGCAGTTAAAAGTCTTAAATAAAAATGGACATAGAGTTGAGTACGTAAGGCTGGGTACAGATGGACCGAAAGAGGAAACATCATCCAAGGAGCCGTCTGCACCAGGAGCAGCCCATCGGCCACAGCCACAGAGCGCCAACCCAGGGGGCCCGGAGTAGGTGTAGGAGAGACGTCCTACCTCCATCCAGGCACCCCCAGGAGAGCGCCCGCACGGCCACAGCCAACCAGCACTCCCGGGGCAGAGGGCTCCCTCAGAGGAACCACTAGGAGAACATAAAAAATAAATGAATAAAATAAATAAAAATAAATAAATAAATATTTAATAAGAGATACATTAAAAACAGCTAAAACTGTGCGTGAAATAGCACAGGATAAAAGAGGGAAAATAAAGAAATAATAGAACTAAAACCGGTAAATAAGGTTAATATAAGTAAATATTAATTAAAAGCTAAACTAAAAAGGTGGGTCTTGAGCCTGCTCTTAAAAACATGAACGTTCTCTGCGGTCCTGAGCTCCTCTGGCAGGTCGTTCCAGAGGCGAGGGCCATAGTATTGGAAAGACGCCTCGCCGTGAGTCTTTCTGTTGACTTTAGGAATAACTAGGAGACCCCTGCCAGAGGAGCGAAGGGACCGCGAAGGCTCATATGGTAAAATCAATTCTGAAAGATAAGAAGGACCAAGACCATTAAGACATTTAAAAACCATTAAAAGAACTTTAAAATGGATCCTGAAACACACGGGGAGCCAATGCAGTGACTCTAAAACCGGTGTAATGTGGTCCCGCCTCCTGGTCTTCGTCAGGACACGAGCTGCTGAATTTTGTAAAAGTTGTAAACCTGAGATACTCTTTTTGGGAAGACCAGAAAGCAGGGCATTACAGTAGTCGATACGACTGGTGATAAAAGCATGCATTAGCGTCTCCGTGTTGGCCCGAGAGAGAATGGGGCGGACTCTGGCTATGTTCTTTAGATGGTAAAAACCTATCTTTGTGATATTCTTAATGTGTGGAATTAAAGTCAGCTCAGAGTCAAAAATCACACCCAGGTTCTTCACCTGTGAGGAAGGATTAAAAGACAATGACTGTAGTTTGGGTAAAAGTTTCTCTCTCTGGGCCTGAGGACCGATGACTAAAACTTCAGTTTTGTCCTGGTTAAGCTGGAGAAAGTTTTCTGCCATCCAGGATTTGATATCTAAAATGCAGTTAAAAAGTGCATCCATTGGCCTGGTGTCCTCAGGAGACATGGAGATGTACAACTGTGTATCGTCAGCGTAACTATGAAAGTTGACTCCATGTCTCCTGATGACATCACCAAGAGGGAGCATATACAGGTTAAAAAGCACTGGGCCTAAAATCGAACCTTGAGGCACACCACATGTAATATTATGGACCTTGGAGGAGCAGGTATCCACACTTACCATGAATGTCCTGTCTGTGAGGTAGGATGTAAACCATTTGTGGACAGCACCAGAGAGGCCGATGTGTTTTAAACGAGTTAAAAGAATAGTATGGTCGACTGTATCAAAGGCAGCGCTCAGATCCAGTAGAACCAACACTGTCAACCTTTTGGAATCATAATTTAATCTAAAATCGTTTAAAATCTTTAAACTATTTTCACTATTTTTTGAAAAATAACAGAATCATGTATCATTTTGGTTTCACTTTACAGTTGTCTGTTACTTGTGTGTGAACTTTCAGTAAAAAATTCAAAATAAAATCTTTACGTTGAGGGTTGTAAACATGACAAAATGTGCAAAAGTTCAAGGTGTATTAGTACTTTCGCAAGGCGCTGTATGTTTGAGTCTCCGCCCTGTCCTGGTTCAGAGCTGCTGCTGCTCAGGGTTCTCCTCGAACATGGAATGAGCATCTTCTAAGAGGACACAGGCGATACGCTGTCAGAACAGAAGTAGCACTGCGGACTATATTGCCAAAATATCCCTATCCCTAAGAAGCCACATTATGTTGGAATCCATCTGAGATTTACATATTTGCTAACGAAACCTATAACGAACACGCATGGTCACGTAAAACCATGTGGAAGTTCAGTTTTTGTCATATAAATGTTTTTTTTAGATCCTTTTTTGAAACCATTTGAAAACTCTGTAAAATGTTGTTGTTTTTTTACAATATCATGACTCACCTGTCAACAGGATAAGGAATAAATGTGTTAACAAGTATTTGTATAACTTTTCATATAAATACTCACAAGGGTCTATCATTCATTCACACCCAACACTTGCCTAAAGACACAACAACAGTATGTAAAGGTCGGAGCTGCATTTGAACCATTGACAGTTTTTTACCAGACAACGAATGCTCTAACCATACAGCCTTCCTCCTTCAGACAACACTTTCATCCTCACGCCAACCAAGCCTGATGACCTTGCTTAGCTCCAGAGGTCAGACGAGATCTGTGTGCCATGGCATCGTCATTATTATTACAGTTTACTCAACAAAATAAACTTAGCAGACAGATTAGAACAGAGTATGCAGGTGCCGCCAGCTTCATCCTATTATCAGCACATCATTTCATTTGGTGAAACTGTAATTTCACTGTGTTCCAGACAGGTCTGTTTAAACTTTCTGTCTAAACACTTCGGTGGGTTTTAATATTTGGCTCTGATTAAATGCCTTGGCTGGGTTAGCTTCACAAATAATCAATGCATTTTTGTTGCCATTATATTAAAGACGAGCCGTATCGCGTGTAAGCCTATTACTATGGAATTTCCATCTGTAGCATTTATCAATTTCCGGTACAGACAAATCTCCCTGGAGCGCTTTCACTCTGACACATTCTCTTAGATCCACTGAGACAGAAAGCAGTTAAATGTGTATGGCCTCACCTGGGGCTGGCGAACACTGATGGGACGGTTAAGAGCCTTTTAAGTGGATTTAAATTGGGACCATGTTCCCTAATTTTGTATGAAATAATGCCCATAGGATGAAGCAACGAAATGGTGGAATTTAGAGTAATCCAGTATGTTGATGTTGTCTTGCATCTATACTGTGGAAAGTATAAGCCTCAGGGTAAAATCCCTCTTAATCAAATGCCAGGGTTCAACGGGGCAGCAGATCACACACACTTGGTTGGGGGCTGTTGTATTTGTTCTGACTCAATGACCTTACCTTTAATTCCATACAGGCTGAGCTAACATTTACTCATTTTCAACGACTCCAACCTACCCTGTACTCATCAGCATATATAGGGATATTTGTAGGTGTTTGCAGATTGAAACAGCATAATCTCAACAACAAGTTCTCTAGCCACAATCGAGCAGCACCCATTCATTTAGACAGACAGGGTGTCTTTGTCAAGGACACAACAGTAGTGCAGTAGCAGGGATAAAACCTCCGACCTTTGGGTTTGTAGTCAATTACGCAGTGTCCATGTAAAAAAAAAAATGACTGTAAGCCATAATCATCAAAATTATAACAAAAAAAAGGCTGGACATATGTCACTTTGCATGTAATGTGTCTATCATATATTAGTTTCACATTTTAAGTTGAATTACAAAATGAAATGAACTTTTTGATGATATTCTAATTATATGACGAGCACAGATAGATAGATAGATAGATAGATAGATAGATAGATAGATGGATAAAAGGTATTTGACACAAATCTAATGAAGGCGTACTAGTTTACTGAATAGTTGTTTCCAACGTAGTAAAAAATAATCGCAATAATTGTCTAATGCTTCAATATCGGGGTATATCGTATCGTATCGTGACCCGTGTATCGGGATACGTATCGTATCGCCTGAGACTAGGCGATACACACTCATCATACATTTCTTAATACATTTTTGAGGAAAGGATTCACAACCGATTCACATCAAGCTCTCAGGCAGATTATGACCTCAATAAATAATATTTTCCATTTTCTCCTGCCTACACCAAGCGCTGTGGTCATTGATGCATATGGAGAACTGTAAAGTTCATGACATGGACAGCTCATGTCCATCTGCCACTGCGTCACACAAATGTCATGTGAAGCATTAACAGCTGGCATGCAAACTTTCTATATACGCCTGGAAAGCCACCAATGAAATGAACTCTTCTACTTTAGACATACTACACTACACTAAATGCTGCCTAATTTCTAGAAATATAATCAATTAGTCAATAGTTTTGTATAGCCCAATATAACAACAGGAGTTGCCTCAAGGGCTGCATTAAAGCGATGAAAACACTATAAATAAGACAATGTAAAGTTCAGACAAATGAAGTATCCAGGCAAATATAATGTCCAAATAGCAGCAGGTGGTGACGAGTCGCATGGGTGTCTCCTGTCCTCAGACTCTCCGACACGGCGAGGAAAAACTCAAAAACCAAGTGGGAGAAAAAAGAAACTTCAGGGACAACCACAGAGGGAGAGATCCACTCCCATGGACGGACAGATGTCCCACGGAGTGACAGCACACGCACATGATTCTGAACCCCGGCGCCGACTGGAGGGCAAAAGGAAAAGGCAGGCCTTCGTACTCCGTAGTAAATTAGCTGACAAAAGAACGTGCTAAATATGGCTAAATATAATAAAATCAATGCAGTGAACACACGCGCCCCTGTAGACAACACAAACAAATGAAGGGAGGAGAGGAGCGTAAAGTTTCATAGATTTCAATTAGATTTAACATGAAGAAACAGCCAACAGCGATGAGGAGGGGACCGTCCATCCCATGAGACAATTTGCTCACTTCATGTTGTTAGAGGTAAGAAAATAAATACCTACTCCACATGCACAGACACAAAAAAGTTACCATCAAGTGCCTACATCGCGTCTGCTAAAGCCTCGCTGTAGATGTTCCCGTGCTGTACATGTGAGGACAGTCCAGTCACATCAGGCTTTGGAAACGAGCACTTTCTAAATGTACAACCGTTCATTTTGTCCAAATTGTGGGGCTGCATTCATCTTCCTTTGGTGAACCTTGGTGATTTTAATAATATTTAAGGCCTGATTATGATAATAAATGAATAGCCTAAATGTAATTGTTAAACTGGTTTAGGCGAAAATGCAGACTTAAAAGGAACAGGCCACCGTTTTTCCATACTCAGATAATGTTCTTCCCCGAGCCTAGACGAGTTGATGCGTAACTGTCTGGTCTTTGTGCGTGTGCTCAGTCACGCAAAAAGACCAAAGATGATGTTAGCATTTAGCCTCTCCCGGTATATTCCTATAGCTCCAAACGGGGGTGAAGTTGGAAGCGACCAGACAGGTATAAATCAACTCGTCTAAGCTCAGGTATGGAAAAACGGTGGCCTGTTCCTTTACGTATTAAGAATAACTTTAGACTTTAGTTTAATGTTATGTGCAAAGAGTTTTTATTATTATTTTTTTCTATGACGTTGTGTCTGTTGCATTTGGACGGATGAAATGGGCTTTTCGCTCGCTGCAGTCCAATTAGTGCAGTAGCTCGCGCTTCTCAGCACAAAGACACTCCAAATGAGTTGACTCTTTCAGTTTAAATTTGTTAGGTGGTCTGTCAAGCGACTGTATTGCCGGTGAATGTCTTAAAATGATGTCCGAGGCATTAACGAAGTTTTGAGTGAGCTGTGTTGACTGTGGAAGCGAGCCATTTGCCCCCTAGCATGGTGCGCATGTGCGGGATTACCGACAGTAAACAATAACATTCAACGTGCGTATAGATAGACCCAGGGCCGATGGGAGTCCCTCATTAGACGGGCCACCACAGAAGAACGTCCGATCCTTGTTGGAGCTTCAGCTTTTCTTGTCCAATCCCTGTAGGTGGGGTTCCTCCGTTCCTCCTGGACAAGGCTGAAGACCACGACACCAACGACCCACCATCTGGGACCGGAGACACCAGGTCAATAATGATGAACAGACTTCAGATCAAAGAAATATTGTATCATAATTAAGACAAAGTCTGCAGTAAGAAGTACTAGAGGATAGTGCTCAGTGTACCACACCTCCCACGTACGTTTTGGGTCTAGTCTTAAATGCAGAGACTCTGTCTGCTTCTTTAACGTGAGCTGGTAGTTTATTCCATAAAACCAGAGCTTGGAGGCTAAAAACATGACCTCCTACAGTTATTTTGGAGACTCAGGGATGGCTGATATGGAACCATAGTGTCTTGGAGATAAATTGGAGCCAGACCTTTAATGGCCTTAAATGTGAGGATCAGTTCTAGACTCAACAGGAAGCCATGGAGAGACTTTAGAACACGAGTGACGTGTTCTCTTCTCTTAGTTAACAATCTTGCAGCTGCATTTTGAACTAGTTGAAAGCTTCTCAGGGAACTTTTAGTTAGCAGGCAGTTACAGCAGTCCGGCCTCTCTTGCTGTGAGGTGCGCTCTCAAAATGCAAAAATCACATTGCAAATACAGCAAGACTTTCACATCAGTGTTAATTTTGACAAGATATTTTAATTTAGTTTTAGTCTTACTCTTTTGACGAAAATGTAATTACATTTTAGTCGAGATTTAGTCAAAAAAATACTAAAATTGCAAGTCAATTTAGTCGACTAAATATAGGACAAATTTTATCGACTTGTATTTATAATATTCATTATAATCATATTTAATCAAGGTCCTCTGCTTCATGGAGCCGCTCCCTCATGAACAAAGCTCAGAGCTGTTCCTTTGGCAGTGAATTTACATGATATGAGGCTCTTTCAGACGGTCAATAGGAGTTTGGATGATTTTAGTCTCTCATTTCCATTTTTATTTAGTCTCATTTTAGTCGACTAAAATATCTGGACATTTTAGTCATAGTTTTAGTCTCAGGAAAAACTTTAAATTTAGTTTTAGTCCAATTTTAGTCGTCAGAAATATCACTTTGACTCAAATTAAGACTAACTATTTTAGTCGACGAAATTAACACTGTTTCACATTTACAGTCGCACCAACATTACAAAGCAAATCTTTAGGCCAACAAGTATTGTCTTCCGGGTCTTGATGGAAACACAACTGCGGTGAAAATGCACTGTCATGGACGAGCCGGAGATTAGCTGTGAGGAAAAAGGAGGGAGGTAATAGAGGTGAGCCACAGGAGAGTAGGGCCGGCCGGAGTGACAGACAGAGTGCTACAGGTAATCAGCGTCCTGAAAATAGGTTCTGAAATAGTGAGAGAGCATTGGACACTGGAGTGGTGTGTCCCCATTGAGTTTCTACTGTAAAAGGATGACGCAAGTGTTACATGTGGCGCGAGAATGTGAGCGTTAGGCTTTGGTTTGGCACTGATTTTCCTTCTAAGTCAATTAATAATGGTGAAAGTGCCATGTGATGTAAAATATTTATTTTTCTATACTCTTTTCCATAACAAAAGCCATTTGACATTCTCCAGATGAGGTATTAAGTTTCTGAAGTTCAACCTAAACTGTGAAACTAATATATGATAGACCATTACATGCAACGTGAGATATGTATAGCCTTCATGGTGTCGGTGTACTGACGCATAGTACACCGACACCATGGGGAGTGCCTACCGGCTTCCCCCACACTCACACCTCATGTCCTTATTACCCCATGCAGATTGTGACATGGAGAGGTGGGGGTGGCAGGAGGAGAGGCGTCAGACTGGGCTCACTGACTCACGATCAGAATATCACCATGATCCAGTCAGAAAACGTCTGCAGGAGCTGCCCCGTTGCAATCTGGACACTGAGTGGGCAACATGATGAATAGAGTTTGTAATCAAATGTATAAATTGAACTTTGCCACAGGAATCTGCCTTTTTGTGTGTAACGGGCAAACATCCCCTATAGATTAGCTGAGAGCGATATAAAAAGTAGAGACAACAGCTATGGAATAACATGTGATAACAAAAATTAACAATCACAAACGATTCATATTACTACACAAGCATACCCTCGAGCATCTGCTGCTTGCATGAGTGTACGCTGAAAGTTTATGTTATGTTGCTGTGCTTGAGCGATAAGGGGGTAGGTTTATATAACTTCTTCCCACTCCCTTTGAGCACAATAGTCCTGTTTCTTCTTTTCTTCTGTAAAAGATGTTTGAACTACCTTCTGCTCAAATGAATAAATAAATATAAATTTGAATGAATGAAATGACTCCAGATAGTTTGAAAATATTTGTATGTTTGAACCAACGCCAACTCCAGTTGTTGCTCTTTTCTTACTTAATTTTTGACTTGTTTTTAGCGAATGTAATTTATGGACGATGTTTGCAAGTTCCCCACAAAATGGTGGATTTTTACGGCATTTGATCCCAAATTTTATTAAGATCCCATTTGAATTCAAGCTCCTCATGTTTTTAATCCTCTTGCCCCCATAATTTATAATTCGCTCGATTGTAGGGGTCCCCAACTGGCGGACCTGGGTCCAGATTCGAGCCTCCAGAGGCTTTAGTCCGGACCCCAAAGCCTTTTAATCCTCTCAATTTACTTAATTCCTAAGGTTGAATTAAAAAATGTGCCCAACAATTGGAATTTCCACCTGAAAAGACTCACAGAGACAAAATGTGTTTTATAGAACATGAATCATGATTGGGGCTCAGATCCCGGCCAAAGATTGCATTGACGATATGGAATACATGGCGATGATGGACGATCGCCAGAATCTTCCCCCAGAGCCCAGACACTGGTGGCGGCCGGTCGACACGACGAGCAGAGTCGAGGAGAGGCCAGGTGGATGATTGGATAATGAAGGCGGCAGGTAGGTCTTCCAGGTTGAATTTGCGCTTAAGTTTCATAACATAGAAATAAAATGGCAAAATGATTGATTCATTGATCAGCTCTGCTATGTAAATACAGATATATAAATATATATGCTCATGTTTTAAAATTTCAAGAGCAATGACTGCATATGTCCGGACCCTGGACATATGTTGAAAGTTATGAAAGAAAAGTTTGCGGACCTCGAGCTGATTTAGTTGGGGACCCCTGCTCTATTCCAAACATCAGTGCCATGATATAGTACTGACTCCTGTTAACTCCTGTTCACAGTTGTCGACGATAGCGCACAAACGCAGCAACACTAACCCATTAGATACAAAATGAGATTGTAATTCAGTTTGGCGGTCCTTTCCTTGCCAGGCCAACGCTCGTAAACCCTTAACTTTAGTTACGGTGGTGTTTCCCTGGCTGAGATCTTCCACCCACGACCTCCTGTTGCGCACACGTCAGGAGTCAACTGCTAATGCATGTGTCACATTGGCTCTCCATACCACCTCTTCACTTTGTTTACACGCCCAGCTGGGCAGTTCATTCATGTCTCCTCTCCCAAGCCAAATGTTATTTTCTATTCCTCTGCCTGTCGCACCTCAGGCCTGTCGCCTGCTAACCTGGGCTATCCTGTTGCCTCTTAGCTTCCAAAATGCGAAAAACTGGCTGTGTAGAGCAATGTTATTAAGCATCATCGGTCTTATTATCTCGCGTGGTTTTCTGACTTCCTTTGTCTAAATGGCTGACTAGCTTAAAGTGTATGCCAAACTTTTAAATGACACCAGTGATGTGTGATTTATTTCAAACTGCTGGAAGCCATCAAAAATCCTCTCGAAAACCATACCAAACCGCAAGGGTAATTTCCAATGTATTTTGCTAGACTATAGAGCTCTGACAATGCCACCGCCTCCTCTCTTTCTCACAGGCAGCTCTGATATTCTTGCGGTTTTGTCATAGAAAGTTGGATTTTTATCAAGAATTAAGCTACAATAGCATACAAGTGAAACTCGGAAAATTTGAATATTGTTAAAAAGTGCATTAATTTCTGTAATTCAACTTAAACTGTGAAACTCATATATGATAGACCATTACATGCAAAGTGAGATAGCCTTTAGTTAATGTTGATTATTATGGCTCACAGTATTAAGGTTTGTAAATGGGGACTCCAAAGCAGAGCCAGAGACTGACCAAACAAAGTTCAAAAAATGTATTTCCTTGACAGGAGGCAGGCAGGATAGGCAGTGGAGACAACAAAAAACAGATCCCTATCACAACCTCAAATTAAAAATAATTTTAAAATGGACTGTAAGCCATAATCACCTAAATTATAACAAACAAAGGCTTTACACTTTGCATGTAAAGAGTCTATATCACATTTTGAGTCGAATTACAGAAATTTTCACTGTTTGCACTTATTTTCCGAAAGTCAGTCCGTAACCGTATGTAATAGGACTAAACCTGGGATAAAACAGGTCTAAATCACAGCACCTAATGATAACTAATAAACGGACAATAAAAAAAAGTGAACAAAATCGATTCAAACTTAAACACTGGCGATACGGCAGAGCACTGAATGGCCTCACTTGTCCTCTTCTACTCCAACTTGACAGATTACCAGGACTCCCCTGTACTCCCCCTGCTGCGCACCAGCGTGAAGCGTACCATGACTCAGCTGATCTTTCTGTGTGTGGGCTCTGGTTTACGAGTAATCATGACTAACATTAATGACCTTTCTCATCTGTCCTGGCAGCAATTGTTCCCCCCCGGTGACGTCATGTCCCGAAAAAGCCACCTACCAGCACCTGATGTCATCCCTATAGCCTTCATTCTTCAAATCCTTTACCCACTCCGACGTGTTTTTATATTTCTTTTGTGTGTGTGTGTGCATGTGTGAATGAGTCAGCCAGCGCAACGGCCTTCTCCTCTGCTCCTCCATGCTGTTTCTTTGTGCACATTTTCATTGACAGTGTGAGTGAAGGTTGCAGCCCCCGGTTTCCTTGTGGTGAGTCGAGGGCCCACGAGTCCCACTGGGCCCTCGAAACGCGAGCGGCACAAGGCAACCGGCTGTGTCCGAGGCTAATTCCACTCCACGAAAGTCTGCAATCCATCAGCTCGGACAGCCGTATAGTCGGCGTACTGAACATTAACCAATGATTTACAATAACGCGTCTTCTCTCCCTCTATAGCTAAAAATAATGATCACATAAATAAGCTCTTGGCCATAACAGAGAGTAGACCGTGCCAGCTGTAATGTGCACCGATGTAATGCCTTGAGAGTAGCATTGCATCTCAGCTGTTTTTGTGTCATTTTTTCTGTGAGCCAAGCAGCCAAAAAGAGGGGTGTTATTGTTTTAGGCAAAATGTATTGATGTGAAAGCAGCCTCTACATTACAAGTATCCATAGCACTGTGGCTGAGTCGCTGACTCTCACCTTCAAGCTATATTTGATACCTGCGTCCTCTCTGTGTTGAGTATGTACATTCGTCCTGCCTTACTCCAGCTATATACTCCTGACCAAGGTGTTGGCTAAAGATCTAGAGATGGGTCCCCACTGCCCGCAGGAATAGGTTGAAGAAAGAGCAAATGACAAAATTCTCTATGGGTAATGAAGTTTGGAGTCAGAAACAATTGTTTTACCTTTTAAAAACTCCAAATCTACATGCGCAAAAGTTCTGTTTTAAGTTCATTGGGTTTATTACCAACTTATTTACTTTTTCTCATTCAGACAGTGGTTCCAGGATGCAGTAATGTATGGTCTTCCATCCTCATCAAAGTCTTCTTCCATTTAGAAATGAACAGCAGATACCACCTCAGCTAGCAAGGGAGCAGAGGCTCTACTAATAGCTCCCATTAAGGTATCTCTAAAAATGTATGGCTTTGTGAGTGTCTCCACTGGGGAAATAATAGATATTAGATATTGTGTTCCTTGTATATTGTGCATTTGTATTTTAAAGGCTCTATACCAGATTTTTTGGTGTGTGCATTTCCAACATCCTAATTCTACACAGGGATGAGCTAAACACATTATTCACAGAAATTACACAGCAATGTAAACCAGTGTTTTCAAAGAGACCCCAGGGGGTGGTACACAAGCTCTTAGCAGGGGGCTCTCAGCATTATTTCAAGTTTAAATAAAAGAAAATGACAGAGGATAGTAATTAAACATTAAAGGTTTACTAGAAGTATAATGAATGGCTCAAAGGGTACAAGCAGAAAGGTTAGGAACCATTGATGTAAACAAAAACTAGTCACTAGTTCCCAAAAACACAGTTCAGTATTATATAAATGTCTTCTTCGTCAGTTTTAAACCTTACTGAAGGAAGAAACAAATTATATCCTACTACTAGAGAAATAAATTGAACATTGGAGCCTTTAATTATTTTATTTTATCCCAAAGATCCATGGCCATCATGCTGCTCTTAAAAGCTTTCAATGGCGATGCCTGCTCTGCTATTGTACAGCTGTATATTGTTTGAAACTGGAGGTTAGAAATGCAATGTAACCTTAGAAATTCACCATTACAGGAGAAATAGACTGACCTAAAAGCAATATCAAAAGTAGAGAAAAGAACCGTGGTACAGTTGTGTTAGCTGTTAAGCTCACACGCACATCGCGGAGAACTGAAGTGCAGGATCCAAAAAACTGTGGTTGAAGAAGACTAAAAGATTGAATTCTCCCAGTCAATTTTTATTTCGCACACCACGAAAGTGACGTTTCGGGGCCACAAATCCGCCCTTCATCAGACTAGTCACAGTCGTGTTAGCTGCCACGTCACTGCGTATCACATCAAAGCACATCCACGTTTTTTCATATAAAACAAATTGCAACACAAGTGCTTTACATTTTAAAATCAAACTTCTCTTGTCCCACCCACCCCCCACATATTTATAAGTAATTCTGACAACGGTCACGCCCACATGAGGGGGACCAAACTGCCCAAATAATAAATAAATGAATAAATAAATAAATGACTGAAAACACCGAAATCAAAAAAATATTGTATTTTTTATCAACACGCTGTTGTCGGCTTAACATTAACAAATAAAGTCCAACTGTTTTGTATATATATATAATAGTTACCGGATTAAATGTCTGGTATTTTCTCGTTAAATAAAAATTACATATGGTTTTCTGTCAGCATTTATCTATTCTTTCATTTATTTCTGCAAATCCCTTTATAAGATATTATCACCCTCTACCATCAAATTTTGCTCATATAGAATCATAGACTGTAATAAGAATGGACTAATCGTGGCCTACTTCTTCCGGAAACCGTAAGGAAATGTCATCTGGGTCAGAAAGTACTTGGCTCCCTTACCTTTGACACTTTTTTGCCCCTCTTTAAGTCATTATTGAACACAGACTTATTCTTTCCTCTTAACACACGCAGCATTGTCCCAATTTGTTCCTTTCATATTTTTTTCTTATTCTGAATAATGAAGCTGGCTCAAAAATCACAGCATGAACTAGCCCTCAGTCCATTCTTAATTTTACAGTCTATGTATAGTATTTAGATGTAAATCAAATTAAATCTAACATCTCATAGTCACAAACAGTTTCATAGGCAGTTGGGTGTGTTTACCTCATATCTGTGAACAAAGATATTTTATTCAATTTGTGCCGTTATTATGTGGCAAAAATTGATCTGAAAATTGGCAATTGCAATTTTTTGTCCCCAGAGGGTGCTATTGATAACAAATAGAGCTGCGTGCAGTAGAGCTGTTCTCAAACTTTTCCAATCAAATCCGACCTCAACAATATTTTGCATTCCAAGTAGTCCTAAATCAAGATATAATTGTGTCTACCCAAAATCACACATCTAAAAAGGTCTAAAACTTAAATGCCTTACTAAAGTGTAAATACATGCATCTCTAGTCTCTAAAAATGAATAATGTCTAAATGCAGCATTTCTAGAGCCCTGCAGTACAATGCATAATATTTT
Organism: Proterorhinus semilunaris; assembly: GCA_021464625.1. Classification (NCBI taxonomy): domain Eukaryota; kingdom Metazoa; phylum Chordata; class Actinopteri; order Gobiiformes; family Gobiidae; genus Proterorhinus; species Proterorhinus semilunaris. The sequence goes on along the minus strand of CM038355.1, from coordinate 14,168,338 downwards.
TAAGAGAGTATTATTTATTTATAATCTGGTTTTAACGTATGGGATTGAAATTAGCGACCTAAACGTTCTCCCTCAGAATCCCGTGCTTTCTGACCATTTTTTAATTACATTTAGGTTCCTAATCGAAGATTATACTAATCCACAGGATAAAATTCAATTAAAACGGCCACTATCTGAAAAAGCTGTGTTAAAGTTTAAAGAAATGATCCAGCCAGTCTTTAATACTATGTCTACAGAGAATAGCTCGCTTACTGATTTAAATAAAAGTGATGAGTTTGTCGACAGCGTTATGCTCACACTAAAAACAGCCCTTGATGTTGCGGCTCCACTGAAACAGAAAGTGGTTCGGCCTCGGTGCGTCGCTCCCTGGTTCAACGCGGAAACACGCACGCTTAAACGAAAGACTCGCAAATTAGAACGGTTATGGCGCAATTCTAGCACTGAGCAATCTCTTAGATCTTGGAAAAATTGCCTACTCGCCTATAAGCAAGCCATGAGGAAAGCAAAAACAGATTACTACTCTTCATTAATTGAAGTAAATAAAAATAACCCTAGGTTTCTTTTTAATACGGTGGCCCGGCTAACAAACAGTCACAGCGCAGTAGAGCCTTCCATTCCTGATACCCTTAGCTGCGATGACTTCCTTCAATTCTTTAATGACAAAATCACAACCATTAGAGATAAAATAAATGATAAGCTTCCCTTGTCTTCTGATCTAAATCCAGCTGTAGAATCATTGCCTCCTTTCAAAGCCTTAGACAAGTTCATAACTGTAGATGAGGCTGAGGTATTATCAATCATTATGTCTTCAAAACCATCAACTTGTCTTCTAGATCCAATTCCAATTAAACTCCTCAAAGAAATTACCCCAGAAATCTCAGATACCATATTGAAAATAATTAACTCATCTTTAGAAAATGGGTATGTACCAAAGTCCTTTAAATATGCTGTTATCAAACCACTTTTGAAAAAACCCAATCTCGATCCTGATATTCTAGCAAACTATAGGCCCATATCTAATCTGCCTTTCATTTCAAAAGTCCTTGAAAAAGTAGTGGCTAAGCAGCTTTGCCGCCACCTACAGGACAATAGTTTATTTGAAAAATTTCAGTCAGGGTACAGAACATATCATAGCACAGAGACCGCCTTAGTCAAAGTTACCAACGACCTGTTATTAGCAGCTGACGCCGGACTAGCTTCAGTCCTGGTTCTGTTAGACCTCAGTGCAGCCTTTGACACAATCGACCACAATATTCTCCTGCAGAGGTTAGAAACTGACGTAGGCCTCAGGGGAACAGCCCTCTCTTGGTTTAAATCTTACTTATCTGATAGGCACCAATTTGTTAATGTAAACCTAAAGTCTTCACCGTGTTCTAAAGTGTGCTATGGGGTGCCACAGGGTTCAGTGCTCGGGCCAATTTTATTTATATTGTACATGCTCCCATTAGGTAACATAATCCGAAATCATAATATAAATTTTCACTGTTACGCGGATGACACACAGCTGTACTTATCAATAAAACCAGGTCAGACAGATAAATTAGATGTGCTTAGTTCCTGCGTAAAAGCCATCAAGACCTGGATGACTGTAAATTACCTTCTCCTTAACCCTGATAAAACCGAGGTTATTATTTTAGGTCCTCAAAAACTGAGAGAGTCTTTATCTCAGCAGATCATCTCCCTGGATAATGTTAGCGTATCAACGAGCTCTAAAGTAAAAAACCTTGGAGTTCTGTTTGACCAGGACCTCTCTTTTAAAACGCATATAAACCAGGCTTGTAAAATTGCGTTCTTTCACCTGCGCAACATTGCTAAAATACGAAACATTCTACCTAAGAGTGATGCAGAAAAACTTATTCATGCATTTGTTTCCTCAAGGCTGGACTACTGCAACTGCCTGCTAGCAGCGTGTCATAAAAGTTCCCTAAAAAGTTTTCAACTAGTTCAAAATGCAGCTGCAAGATTGTTAACGCGTACAAAGAGAAGAGAACACATTACACCTGTGCTAAAGTCTCTCCATTGGCTTCCTGTTGAGTTTAGAATCAAATTTAAAATCCTGCTCCTCACATTTAAAGCCATAAAGGGTTTGGCTCCGCTTTATCTCCAAGACGTTATCGTTCCATATCGGCCAACCAGAGCACTCCGCTCTCAAAACTCAGGGCTACTAGTGATTCCTCGGGTCTCCAAAATCACTGTAGGAGGAAGAGCCTTTAGCTACCAAGCTCCGGTTTTATGGAATAAACTCCCAGCTCACGTTAAAGAAGCAGACACAGTCCCTACATTTAAGACTAGGCTCAAAACTTACCTCTTCGAATTAGCTTATGATCAGGTCAGTTAGGTAAAGCTCTAACCCACAGCCTGAAGTAAAGCTGCTTTAGGAGAAACTCTGCTGTGGGAAGTACGGTACACTGAGCGCTATCCTCTTCTTCTTCTTACTGCAACCTTTGTCTTACTATGATACAATATTTATTTCATCTGTAGTCTGTTCATTACTATTCACATGGTGTCTCCTGTCCCACTCCCCCTTGGGAGTGCCTGTCTAGATCGAACGGAGGGACCCGGCTGAACGGAGGGACCCGGCTGAACGGAGGGACCCGGCTGAACGGAGGAACCCGGCTGAACGGAGGAACCCTGCCTACTGACAACAAGGACTGGACGGTCTGTGATCTTGGCCCGTCTACTGAGGGACTCCTTCGGCCCTGGGTCTCTATAGCCTGTCCGTCCATGGGAGTGGATCTCTCCTTCTGTGGTTCTCCTCAAGGTTTCTCGTTTCTCCCACTGGGTTTTTGAGTTTTTCCTTGCCGGGCTGGAGAGTCTAAGGACAGGGGACACCCGAGCTGCTCGTCGCCACCCACTGCTCGTCGCCACCCACTGCTGACGCTTATTTGGACATTATGTTTGCCTGGATATTTGATTCACCGGAACTTTACATTGTCTTATTTACTGTTCTGTTTTATTGCCTTAATGTTTGTTACAGCCCTATGAGGCAACTCCTGTTGTGATATTGGGCTATACAAAACCATTGATTGATTGATTGATTATAACATGCATTGTCTTCTTTTCAGAATTACAATCCATAAGCACATTTTAGAAAAGTTTCGAAAAATAGCCCTGTTTAAGTTCAACGTATGTTACTCTACTACGATAAGACATTTAAAATATATTTATTTATTTGAACAGGGATAATATACATTAGCCTCAGAAAGGAGAGATGCATTGTACCAGGTTATAGCACTTGTGCTAATTTCCACCTGCAGTCCCTGGGCCTATTGTACATGTTTTTAGTGGTAGGGGAAACCGGAGGAAACCTACGCAGACACAGGGAGAACATGCAAACTCCACACAGAAAGGCCCCGTCCAGGTGGGAATTGAACCCGGACCTTCTAGCTGTGAAGCACGAGCGCTAACCACTGTGCTACCGTGCCGCCCCTATATATAAAGCCAATGCCAAATCTCACTTTGATTGATTGTGCCAAATAATAAATAGATTTCTTACCATTTACAAGCAAAATAATATTGTCTTTTTCTTTATGCTTTTGTAGATTTATGTACTCTGGTTTCCCCTACAATTAAAAACATGTACAATAGGTTAATCCTCCAGCCAGGTGTTTCTGACCATTAGCCTGGCTCCACATCTGGAGATAGGTCCCTGAGCGCTGGCCTACGCTGGCTCCTCCCTGCTCCTACAGATTTCCCCAGCAGCATTGGCAATGGGTCAAATGCAGAGAATGAATTTCCTTACGGTAATTAATAATTAAAATTGAGACATTGAGAATTAGCTTTGGCCAAAATGTTGTGGTATGTTTCATTTATTTCATTTTATTATTATTTCTCTCTTACAGGTACAACACAAAACAAAACCACATACTTCAGTGACACAGTGGGAGAACCCTCTTTAAGAAGGGTTACAGATGCTCTTTGTGCTTTTTGACTGAAACAGGAGCACCAATTTAAATATAGATGGATAATTACAATAATACTTCGGCAGAAATTTCTCTCTGGAAACCAATATCTCTAATATCACATGTAATTCATCTCCAACACCATTATTGGCACATAGATTACATTTTCTCATATTTCTTTCCAGCCCTTCGTACCTATCAGTGACCTTAGGAATCCTTGTGTTATTTGTCTGGAAGTTGCTTATATAACATATTTGTCCCTTTTCAAATAAATAATAAATAAAATGTACCTTACAAATCAACTTGCCTTGCTTAAAGTAGTTCACAAAAACTACTACTAACAAAACCTTTGTGGTGAAAGGTGGAAATACTGTCCATTTCCTTCCCTCAGCTGCTTTTACTATTGCCATAACTCGAGTCTAAGCCATGATTTAGATGTGCATCCAATTAATAGTATCTGCTTTCATAAATCGTAATAAGAACAATAATCATATTTTATTGGATTGCATTGTTATATACACAGCGTGAAAAACAAAAAAAGTCACCACAAAAAAAGGTCCCACACTGTAAAATATATCAGCTGGAAGCCCCACATTGAGTATATTTCGAACAAAAGTGAGTAAATGTAAAGGTATATTGCATGAAGTCTTCTTGACAAGGCTTCCTTATTTCTTCTGGTACCAGAACACAGTTACAAGAAAATGACTTCAGTCACAGACGACACAAGACGAACCTGAATAAGACAGAGGGGTTTCTCGGTGGCTGGGGTAAGATTATGGAATTCATTAAAGAACACATTAAAATGTTTCTCAAACAATAGATGCATTTAAAATCATGTTCAAGGAGATGCAGATAGAGGATTATTAAAAAAAAATATTACTTGTATGTTGGAATGGGAAAACAAATGGTTTTGTTTTTCTAAAAATGTTCAAAGGATTGATTTGGAAACACCATAAAGTGTGTTAAAAATGTGTTAAATGGATCACCACCGCTCGATCTTCGATTTGTCTGTAACTATTACAAAGGGGCATGGACAATCATCATCCTCCTTTTCACCATGTACTGTTCATTTTAATGTATGACCCTGCAAAGAAAAATATGAACATGGATAAATAAATAGATAAATAAAATTCAATTAAATATACGGTTGGACTGCCTTTAGTTATAATTCCAGCACTCATTCGCTGTAGCATTGTTTCAATAAGCCTCTGCAATGTCAAATGATCCAGCGTTGCATTCATTTTTCACAATGATCTGGCATTGATGATGGGCGAGTGTGAGCACTGCGCAAAGCCTTCTCCAGCACACCCCAAAGAGTCTCAATTGGGTTGAACAGGTGTTTCTGACCATTAGAACTCTGTGGAGGCCATGTGTTAAAAAGGTTTCTCATGCTCCCTGAACCACTCTTTCACAATGTGAGACCCATGAAACTGGCATTGCCATTATGCCCGTGCCATCGGGGAAGAAGAAATCCACTGATGGGATAACCTGGTTCAGGATGTTCAGATCTCATTATTTGGGCACATAGTGTTGCTGAACCTTGACATGACCAACTGCAGCAACATCAGAACAGTTGGTTAAATCCAGGTGGACATTATTTTTGGGGTCTGGAAGTGTATTACCTTGTTAGACATCATGGATGATTGGATAACATACAGTGCATTGTCCCTGTCAATCAAACCAATAAAAATACATCTCTGATGCTTAATGTCATAGCAACAGTAACCAGGAAATTAGGTCAAATTATTGTGAGTCTAAAGTGTAAAACCCAACTCATTTTTAAACAGATGGAGAGAGAAGTTGAACAAAGCAGGAGTGAAAATGACTTTAAGAAAAAGAAAAGCCATAAAGGACAAGCTGAGCCGGATCCAGGTCAACCGTCCAGTCACACAGGTAAAGCTACAACTTAATCTCATTTGGGGAAACTACACTATCGCTGCTGGCACAGGCACTTGGGCCAAGCTTTTTCTGCAATGTAAAAGCTATAGCGTCACAAAAAAACACAGAAGTGTCCTTATATAAATGATTTGTTTTTGTTTGAAATATCACTGTATCGCTTCTCGACCATTAGGCTAATCTAGAGTGTGAAAAAACACTGTAGTGGAAGGTGCCCCACATCGGCTTTGTTGTGTTTGTTGTTCACGACATACTGTACTTAACGTTCATTTCTTTGATGCAAAGTTTGAAATGGCTGCCGAAAGCTGCGATGAGGAAAACCAGGAGAGTAAAGATTGTGAGCTGTAAGTTTGTCTTAAACTCTGTCCTAAAGGAAGAACAAGGCTATAATGTATCGCCACTGTTAGGCTGGATTGTGAGGTCCAGAAGGAGGAGGAGGCGCTTGGTAGAAGATCTGCTGAACAATGTTCTTCAGGCCAAGGTTTTGTACCAGCGAGTGATCCAGGTACTGTGTGCTTTCCCAGTCGTAACCTCTTAACCGAGCACATTTTCTCCACGTTCAGCTTTACCCAAATCTAAAAGCTTCTCGACTGGAGAGTACGCAGCCTATGGACCTATATGACTAATTTGAAAGCTAAGACCACGTCGTTTTTGTTGCATTTTTGTCGCTGCTTTTGTTGCAGTTTTGCCGCTTTTTTGTTGCGTTTTCATCCTTTTTTACGTCTCGTTTTCATCGCTATTGTGGCGCTTACTTTCGAGAAAATGTGCTGGATTCGGGTGGGAGTTAAGAGGTTAAATATCTTTAATTAATGAAGCTGTAATACATTAAGTTTACTGCTTCCAGATGCAGATAAGAGCCACAGCTGTTTCTCCGCAAACTTGACAGCCTTCTCCTTAGCAACGTGCCCCGAACTTCACTGTATCGGTAAGACTTCAAAATTATTATGATAAACTTTTTTTTTTTTTTTTTCGCTTTGCCATTTACTCATAGAAATGTATAATCAGACATAATGTGGGAAAAGCCTGCATGCCCGAGCCAAATACTCCCACGTATCAGATGTCAAAATAAAAGACCGCTTGCTTGTTGAACCACTAACACGTGTATTTTCCGTTGTAGACAGATATAACGGCACGTACGAAGAGGAGCTTCTTCAGGGCAAAGTCCGACTGCTGGGAAAAGGCGGGTTTGGATCTGTGGTTGCGGGACATAGAAGAGCAGACCTCTTACCTGTGAGATCATTCACTCATTCATTCATTTTAACCTCTTACCTGTGAGATCATTCACTCATTCATTCATTTTAACCTCTTACCTGTGAGATCTTTACAACATTCACTCATTCATTCATTTTAACCTCTTACCCTCCGCCTGAGTGCATTTTCTCCAGTTTACCCTAATCTAAAAGCTTCAGCCTGTAGGCCAATGTAATGCCTCATTTGAAAGCTAAGACCTGCAAAATATATCATAACTTTTTTGTCACGTTTATTTGTCACTTTTTTGTCTTGTTTTCGTCATTTTTTGTCACTTTTTTGTCATGTTTTTTTATGCTTTTTTGTGGCTTTTCCTGCACTTTATTGTTGTGTTTTTGTCATGTATTTGCCATGTTTTCATCGTGGTTTTGTCACTTTTTTGTTGCTTCTCTGGCACTACACTTTTTTTGTAGTGTTTTCGTCACTTTTTTGTCATGTTTTTGACGCTTTTTTGTTGCTTTTTCGGCACGCTTTAGTGGCTTTGTTGTATGTTTTTGATGCGTTTTGATGATTAGATTTGGGGAATGTCAAACTGGAGAAAAGGTGTTCGGTTCAGGTGAGGGTTCACAGGTTACAGACGTCAGAGTTCAAGTTACAAAAAAACAAAAAACAGCATTGCAGTTAGATCTGAGTAGTACCTGTGGGATTGTTTTCCATGTTGGAGGAATAATCACACCGATTTGTTTTGCTATTCTTACGAACCATGTGCCGGCAGACTACATACAGATCGGATTACGTAGTTATGAAGAGTGTCTGCTTGTACCCTCTGCAGGTGGCCATTAAGAAAACCAAAAAGCAGGAGCAGGTCTCAAAGGCGAGCGATTTGAATTTGTTTCCTCACGTTTACATCGCAGGTCTTCGGCTGGTTGAATAATGCCGTGTGTTTGTGAAGGTCATAAATAACCACATTGTGAACGTACCGCGGGAGGTGGCCGTCCTGGTCCATCTCGGGGCGGGCCCGGAGGCGGCGTCGCACAACGTCACTCCAGTGCTGCTCGACTGGTTCAACCTGGACGACCAAGTGATTATGATCTTCCAAAGACCGGCCCCGTGCATGACTTTGGTGAAATACCTTGAGCGCAAAAATGGCACCGGTCAGCACATGTGTGACATCCAAGTAGGCGTTTTTAGTTTTGAAAAGTTTCTCTCTGTGGTTCCTTTGACAGATTTGTTCCTTTCATTTTCTAGAGCTTAATGCGGCAACTTGTTGACAAAGCGCTGGAGATGCAATCCAAAAATGTGTTTCACCGGGACATAAAGCTGGAGAATATACTAATAGTAGAGACTGACAGAGAATTACGTGCACGCTACATTGACTTTGGCTGCAGTGATATATGTTCACTCCAAGAGATGCATTCAGGCTGTAGAGGTCATTTATTTTTCTGATCTTCGGGTGCAATTTAACCTCTTAACCCCCGCCTGAACCGAGCACAGAAAAGAGTAAAAAAAAAAAGGTGTGAAAATAGTGATGAAAACGCAACAAAAACGCCACAAAAAGTGACAGTAGAGCAGCAAAAATGTCAAATACATGACAGCGCAGTAATGAAAAGAAGAGGTGAAAAAGCAACAAAAAGCCACAAAAAAGTGAAAAAAATATGACAAAAGCGCAACAAAAATGTGACAAAGAACGGCAAAAAACAACAAAAAAGGACAAAAATGTGGCAAAAAAGGAAAAAAAATGTGACAAAAAACAGGAAAAAAACCAACAAAAAAAGGAAAAAACAATTGACAAATAAGTAACTAAAATGTGAAAAAAAAATACAAAAAACAACAAAAATCTAACAAAAAAAACAACAAAAAAGTGACAGTAGAGCAGCAAAAATGTGAAATACATGGCAGCAAAGTAATGAACAGAAGAGATGAAAAAGCCACAAAAAAGTCAAAAAAAAAAGTGTTGAAAACATGGCAAAAAAGTGACAAAAATATGATAAAAGCGCAACAAAAATGTGATAAAAAAGGACAAAAAACAAAAAAAAAGGACAAAAATATGGCAAAAAATTGGCTAAAAAGCAAAGACAAAAGGACAAATATTTGGCAAAAAAGTCACAAAAATGTGACAAAAACGGCAAAAAAAAACAAAAAAAATCTAACGAAAAAACAACAAAGTGACGAAAACACACACAAAAACGCTTACAAATGACACAATCACGGCGACAATTTAACATAAAAGTTACGATCACTTTTGAACTGTAGGTCTTAGCTTTCAAATGAGACCTTACACTGTTGCTCTCCAGATAAGAAGCTTTTAGATTTGGGTAAAGCCGAACTGCACAAAATGGGCTCGGGTCAGGCGGGGGTTAAGAGGTTTTTAACCCAATCCTCCCAGTTTACCAAGTATTCCGCTTTGTATTTAAGGAACCGACGGCTACATGCCTCCAGAATGGGTCGCTGACAAGTGCTGCGCGGCGGGGCCCACCACAGTGTGGCAGCTCGGGACCGTCCTCTACCAGATCACCCATGGACACTTGCCGTTTGAGAATGACACGGAGCTGGTGGAGAAGGACGCTAAACTGCAGCGAGCTCTTCCGGATGGCAAGTCGTCCAAACAGTGATATTAGGGAAGTGTCATGACATTCTGTGAAGTCGTTTTGATTTGTGCGTCTAGACTGCAAAGACTTTTTAAAACAGTGCTTGATGAAAAAGCCACGGGAACGGCCGACACTGGAGACGCTGCGGAGGCACCCGTGGCTGAACTAAGCCAAGAGTAAAGGTTAGTGGTCGGTCATGATGGGTATCCTTATAATACCCCTATGTATTGTCCCTCATTTGCAGTGAGTAAAAAATACACAAACAACAATGCCCACAACAAACATATCCAAACGTTGACAACATGCAAAGAACAGACGTGAGCTCAAACCACGGCCCATCAACCTCAATTTAAATTATGTTAAAATTGTTACCACGTTCTTTAATAACCCTCTCTGACAGACCAGCTGTACAGAATAAAAACATCTAAAATAAAAAAATAAAAAATGACTGCCTGGTCCTGTTTTTAGACCGAGCACCTGTATCTTCGACCCGAGGGAAGCAACAGGGGAATGTTTTGAGTCCGATAGTATTGTATCTGCTTTATCCAGAGCTCGGGCAAAATAAATGTCCTGCAGAGGAACGCCTAGGATTTTATTTGCAGCTGTTTTTCTGAGAGAGTTCTTTTGCGCCAACAGACAATGCAATACAATCCTGAACCAGCCACTTTTTATAAAGTTTGGCATGACCCAAATCTAAAAACTTATTGGGGGGGGAGGGGGGGTCAAAGCGATTAAAACGAATGATTGTGACAAAAAAGTTAAAAAATTAAATAAATAAAAAATTCTATAAAAAACAATATTAAAAGGTGACAAAAGAGCAACGAAAATGTGATGAAAACACAACAAAACAGCGTCAGAAAAAAAAGATCCATTTAGATCAATTTTGAAGCTTTCAAATGGGCCTATAGGCTGTAAAATCTCCAATCAAGAAGCTTTTAGATTTGGGTAAAACCGAACTGGAGCACATAATTTGATCAAACTTAAACCCACATTTTTCTGGCCTTGGCAAAAATGTTCTTTTTGGGTGTCCTTTTGAAAAAATATACTAATAATTATATTATCTACAGTGGGAGGAAAAAGTAAACCTTTTGGAATTTCTCCTGTGAAAGTTTGGATGTCATGGCCTATAAAGATGTGAGTGGTTTAAGTAGTTTAAGCAGACACTGTACTCATTCCTGTGATTTTAACAAAAATCAGACCACATTTTATGACCAATTTAGGCAAAAATGTACTGTGAGAAATTCCAAACTCCCACTGTATACAGTACTGTATAAAAGCATACTTAGTACGGGTACTTATCCTTTCATGTCCAGAATTAAAAAAATATTGGAATAACATTGTCATGTTTGGGTTATCCACAAGATGGCGGCCATGCACTATTTTGTGCAGCGTGTTTACTGTTCTTTCTGTGGTTTTCCAGTCAGAGACAGATGCAGTCTGTGATTCATAACAATGTTAGATGATATATTGCATAGTAAAGTGCCAACAAATACTGTTTAATTTAGAAAGCCTTGCAAATAAGTGTAGAGAAACTCCGATGACATAATGAGACAGTCAAAAAGAAGTTGACACAATCCAATTCTTGCTCTCTCTCTCTCTCTGTGTGAACTCAAAGTCTGGTTTACCTGCCTCAGTACAAAACATAATAGCCTCATTTTCTCACTCTAAAAGGGGACAGAACCTTGGGAACCGCGTGCTATTCGATGTCAGAAGCGACTGCTCTTTCTTCAGTCATTCTTACCCCCTCAGTGCCAATTATCACACACTCCCATGCCCTGGCGTCGTTTCACATTGGACCGAGTGCCACCGATTTGGCTGTGGGCAGGTGTATTGCTATAACAGGTATGGCCTACGCGCTCCCACTGACCTGACAGGGCAATTAAATCCCTTTCACAGACTGCACCCAAAGGCGACGCTTGTCATTTGGGCGTTTAGCGAGAGGAGAGTTTGTGTTCTTACTGCTGTTTCTGCTGCGGCTCTGAGGCTGAAAACAGCGGATTAACACGTGGGTTATGGCCTTGCTGACGGGATTTCTCTGAAAATATAGAGCCGTGCCCAGCAGTGATGTTGGGTTTAATTAGTAAAATGGGTAAACAATGTTTGACATTGCGTGCATTCATTAACAAGAGAGTAAGTTGTTCAAAGGGAAACTGCAACAGAGTAACCTTTCTTTTTTTTTTGCTTGTACTTTCAGAAATGATTTGGAAAACTACAAACAACTGATACTGAAGGAAGTTCAAGATTAAAGCTAGAAAGAAGCTGAGTGTTATTTGCATGTTTTTATCGTATATACAGTAGCTTATGGTTTAAATCTTTGTCACAATGAAATGACAGATGAGGCAAGAATTCACCTGATAATTTACCATGATCATAACGTTAGGAGTCCCATATTTTATCTACCAGAACAGAACCGCAGACCATGGGATATGAGTTTGTCTAAATTGTGTCTGGAGCTAAAATCGTGCACTAAAATCCTCTGAATCTCCAGAGTGGAGACGGTCCTATAGACCCCTGAATTCCTCTCTAATCTGGAGCGCACACACCCTCAACATTTGTTCACATCTCTCCATCACTTCACCATCGCACACCCAGTGTTTGGGCTTCAGGCTCTGTTTGCCAAAGGTTACGGCCAGTATGATAAATGTTCTGACGTTTAGCTGTTGCAGATTTATTACGAACAATCAATCATGAAATAATAACTGCGCTGATTCTTCTCCTTAATAAGCATTAGTAATCACTTTAGGGTTAGGGTAAAGGTTAGGGTTAAGGTTAGGGTTGGCTATGAATAAGCATATTATTAATGGCCTATTAGTATGTTAATAGATACAAATATAATAAGCAGTGTGTAAATACTTTACAAGCATATTATTAATGCTTATTTGTACCTTATTCATACTTAAGCACACCTTAATATAAAGCGTTACCAATGAATGTTACTTAATGACACCTAAATATATTAAAGACCGACATTCCAGGTCACAAGAGCCACTAAATTGTCAGGAAACTGTGAGACTTTAGAGCAGAACTCAGTAACTTGTTTACCTTAATAAATCCTTTTCGTAGTCCCTACAAGTGTTAATGGGATGATTGGGGGGTCTTTCATCCCTGGTGTCTCTGGCCAGAAAACAACACTTGCAGCTTTGCCTGCTCCGACCCGCAGCCCCAATACACACTAATGGAATCACAATCAGAAGAAGCTAACAGGCTAACGGGCAAAGCTAACTGTGGGCTAGCGCCACTTTAGCAGTAAAAATATATCCATTGTGTAATTGGGTTGTGGCACAATGTACAATATCCTTCTCCTTTGTCTTCTCTGTCAGCGTAGTATTTACTCTCACGGACAATTAATGATTAAAAAAACGCAACATGCTACGACACCTGCCTTGGTGCTTATGGCCTGTAGGGGCATGAGTTACTTAGATCTGCTTTAAAATTCCAGCAAACAAACTTGACTGAAATTGCATATTTTTCTGTGGATTATCAAAATGAAGCATCTGCAACAGGATCTTATGTATATAAGCCTAACGTTTGCTGCTTGTAGCATTTTGTCAGTGACGATTTCCCACTCCCACAGTGAGTGGGACCTCAACAAGAAAACCAGAGCTTAAATAAAAACTTGTATTTTGTTCTGTTTGCAAAAGGTTGTGCTGTGTGGATTTAAATAGCCTTTACCTGCTGTGCTAACTTAAAATCTCAACAAACAAAAAAAAGCTCTAGTCTGCCACTAAAGCAAAAACATGCTCCTAAAGAGCTATTACAGGTAAAACAGATTTCCTTTACATTAAGCTACACTAAAATGTTTTTAGACTCAAATGACAGCTTAATACCTTATTACAGTTTTCTGTTGATAAAAGTAGTTTAACATGAGACTCAATACACTGACTTGCAATTTAAATGTATAATTATACGGTGTCATTAAATTTAACACAGAGAGGCAAAGGTAATACGCATAAAAAGAAGAGGAAAGTTGAGCTCGGCCTATATTTAAATGCTAATGAGCTTGCATTATGCAAACAAACATAGCTGTAGGTGAACGTTGCATTAGCCTCATTCCATTTAAAACACCTTGTTTTGTGGCGAGCGTGCCACAGGTGGAACGAGAGGCTCTTCCTGTGAATGGAGGAGTTTGGGCGGGTTTCCCCTGAGGAGACTCATTTTCCATGCAGAGAACATTCCTATCCTCCAAACCGCTAATGAGCAGTGAGTAAAACTCAAGTGGCTGATGTAAATGTACCGTGCTATTTTAATTAGTAATCGTGATTTCCTTTCAAACCATGTATCTCCAAGTTGCTCTCCAAAGGCCACTACAATCAATCAATGTGTTTCGAGAAATGACATCTCTATCTCCCTATCTCTATTAAGGACATAGAAATCAATGCAAAGGTTTTGTTGTAACATACAATGCATTAGATTTATGTGGAGAAAGGATTTAATTGGAACCCCTTTTAATGTAATTTTATACTAATTATGTTTTATTGATTTATTGTCTGCAACCAAATGACCTCCAAACTCTCTTTCTGTTAGTATTACTAATGGAACATTTCCTCACAAAACAAGCCGCTACATCACAACAAGTGCTCAGTAATTTACCATCGAACTGCCTTGTGATCTAACGCCTTTTATATATACATTCTTTCATGATGGTTAATGCGAGCCAGAGATGCAGTGAGGAGGCTCTTCCACGCTTGAAGACTTAATGAAATTTGCGCAATGCATGAATGCGGACAGAGAGCGCCAGGGAGTTTTTCACTCCGAGCACTTTGAATGAGTCTGTGGTTTCTAATTAGACTGGAGACTGTTTGTCCCCACATTTTCATTTTTTGCAGATGCAATTAATTACTATCTTTAATTTTTAATGTAGAAATACAGTATGTTCACACAGTTTAAACCTTGTTTAACTTTACTTGAAAAACGAAACCTATTATTCTACTGTCATGTAATAAGTGAGTGAGCAATAGTGTTGTCTCTATATCAGTTTATCAGATTCTTAACTTCGCCTTCAATCTGAATTCTCAAGGTATTTGTGCATCTTGTGCTGCTCCTGCCGATCTGTTTGAATTCTCTACCGGCAGTGGTTTGGGCCAATCATGTGGCAGCATTACCGTGAGAAGGCGGGAGTAACATTTCCTGGTAGGAAGAAGCCGTTTTATGGATAACAATTGATGGAAAAAAATAAAATGCTCAAATCTAAATATTGAATTGGATTTGCGGTTTGTGGTCTTGAGACTTGAGACTCTCCCTGAACGATTTAAGCTGGATCAATTCCAGATTGATATCATTGCTAAATTTATTGGCACTGTAATATCAGTCAGGCTCTTGCAAGGTTATCAGATTCCTTGTGAATTCTTATTGCAGACTTAATTAAGTTTGCATCATTAAAGATAAACATTTTAATGATTGGAAAAGGTATTTACGGTAGAACAAACTCAAAGGTAGTAATAGTTTAAATAAACAATCAGGAGTGATATGTCTCCTCTTTTCTCTGAGTCAAAGGTGTTTTTGTCATTTCAACCTGATAAGACTCACACAGACAGAAAAGCGTTTTAGACGTTTTATTGAATGAATGCAGAACATAATTTGGGGCTCAGACCCCGGCGGAGGATTGGATGAACGATAAATCCGCACGGCGTAGAATGATAGCCGGGCTCTTCCCCCGGAGCCTGGACACTGGTGGTGGTGGTAGAAGACCCGGGGTGATCAGACGTTCGAGCAGCGCCGATAGAGCCCAGGTGGAGAATTGGGGTGGAGGAGGGTTGCAGCACGGCTGGGAAACTCAGAGTGATGGGCCATGGTGCTTATGAAGGAATCTTTGAGCGATGATTGGCTGATGTGGAGAAACTGAATGGCTGGACTGTGATTGATGAGCGGAAACAGCTGCAGGTGGTGAGCGGTGGTTGATGCAGCTGGTGAGCGGTGGTTGATGCAGCTGGTGAGTCTTCCTTGTTGAATTTGCGCATAAGCTTCATAAGTCATAAGTTAAAAACTGTACACAGCTGCATCTGGATCATGACTAGTCCTCCTTTTAATTCGTGGGAGTGCGATTACGCCCCATGCTTACTGATGAACTTGCGCGAAACGCCCGTCCTTCCTCTCACTTCCCATCAGCATTATGTGTATGGAAATGTGTGGAGCTGCAGTAGACACCTCAAAGCCTTATCGGCGCAGATCACCTTGTCAGAGGAGGTGAGCGTGCCTAATAGCATCCGAGGCGGCAGATGTGTTGAAGTTTGAGTCGGTGTTAATTAGCGTTGGCCGCGTGAGCTCGTGGCCTCGTCACAGGACCACAGCGGGGGGTGGAGGATGACGAGGGGCCGGTGGGCACAGCACTGATACTGCATGAGCCCAAACACGCCGCAGGGGCAAAGCATCTGGACTCGTGGCACCAGGCCAGGGCGTCTTTCTCTGTTTCTCATGTTCAGAGCTGATTCATGTTCGGCTCCAGCTGTCGTTGGCGTCCACAAAATAAATATGCATGTGCTATTTTTGGCCCCGCGAAGAAGAAAACTGGAAGATTTTCGAAACGTCAGCCGCCCGAGTCTGAAAATGTCCAGCTGTGCCTTACCTGATATTTTTTAGTGGTGAAATTATATTTTCAGTATCTTGTAAAAGCAGACATTTGTGAAGAAATACCTTTATAGCCTTCTTATTAATCGGGAAATGGCAGGCTGGTTACAAAAATGGGCTTATAAACTAATCACTGTGAAGAATATTTGAGATGTTAGAAATGCTTCCAAAAAGATTTATGCACTCCCTCTTTCATTGTTTGAAAACCAAAAAATCAGGTGTAGGGCCCGGCCTTTAAACAGTCAGTCAATCCTGAAGTTTCACAATGAGCACGATTATAGCTTAAGAGATAACTGTGCTATCTTAAAGAAGAAAAAAGTAACTTGTTTACTTTAATAAATCCTTTTCGTAGTACCTCTGGGGGTAATACAAGTGTTAATGGAATGATGGGGGGGGGGGGGGGGGGTCTTTCATCTCCTGGTGTCTCTGGCCCAATACAAACTAATAGAATCAGAAGAAGAAGCTAACAGGCTAACGGGCAAAGCTAACTGCGGGCTAGCGCCATTTAAACAGTGGCAGCCAAGTTCAAGTGAGTTTGTGTAAGTAGATGTACAATATCCCACTCCCCTTTGTCTTTTCTGTCAGTGTAGTATTTAGTCTCCGGACAATTAATGAGTAAAAAAAAACGCAACATGCTACGACACCTACAGTGGCGCTTATGGCCTCTAGGGGCAAGAGTTACTTAGTTGTGCTTTAAGTTCGGGAGCAGGACTACAGTTTACATACACCCTTTCCGGCCTCTGTCCTATACGGTTATGGTCAATGTTCTTCCCCTACAGCATTTGACCCATCAAATGTGGGCGACCGCAGTGCAGCACTCGAGTACCCATCTCCGGATCTAGAGCCAGGCCACTGGGCCAGGACCGCCTGGCTGGAGGAAACCCATTAAGACATGGGGAAAGAAACAAACTCCATGCAGAAAGGCTTGCACGGGAATCGAACCTGGGACATTCTTGTTGTGAGCAAAGCACGCTAACCGCTCCTACCTCCCACTCACTCAACGTCTCCACAGTGTCTCCTTTTGTTCTCGTTTACCCTTTCCTTGCACCCTTACCTTTTCACTCCTTTTGTGTTTTTAGGTCGGGGGATGGACAGCCAAAAAAGCTCATTGTCTCCTCCGAATCCCATAAACGTCTTTGCTTGTTTAATAAAGTTTATTTCACTCTGTTTTGAGGTTGGAGTCCTTGAAGGTGAAATATAGTAGACGCACAGAGCTGAAGACGTCTCTTGGAGCTGCAGCAAAATGTGTTAAATACAATACAACCCACTCCAAACTCTTCAGTGAGCTGCACGCTCCTTTCATATCAACACGAGAATCACACACAGGACTAGACGCCGCATGGACTTTTATCGAGTCGGGCAAAGCACTAAACACTATTATTGAGAGGTGAGAGAAGTGAGAAAGTTGGCACTGAATGACAGGGATATTTGTCGGCTGCATTTGAAAGATGTGCTACAAATAAACAGCTGCGGCCGGACCTGGGACAAATCTGATGGTGGTAACTGTTCCACACACAACTGCATTCAAAAAGAAGCAGGGATGGGCAGATCGATACCATAGCATTGATATATTAATACCAAACGGCTACTTTTTAAGTATTGATACTAATCTGCATATGTAAAAAGAAGGCACTCCAGCAATTCTAAACACAAAAAGACAATTCCTTCTAGTTTAGGTTCTGTTTGTCATTAAAGTTTGTTTTATGTATTTATTTTCACATTCACATTGTTTAACCTCTTACCCCCCATCTGATCTACGCACATTTTCTCTTTAGCTTTATCCAAATCTAGAAGCATCAAAATAGCAACAAAAACGTGATTAAAAAAAGCAACAAAATAGCAACAGAAACGTGATAAAAAGGCAACAAAAGAGCAACAGAAATAAGACGAAAACGACAATGAAAACGTGACCAAAAAAGCCACAAAAGGGGACCAAAAAAAACAAGGAAAGTGTGACAGAAGAGCGACAAAAACAGGCCAAAAAAGCCACAAAAACTCGATGAAAAACGGGCAAAAATACAATGGAGAAAAATTTAGGCAACAAAGCGATCCGTTTCGATCCGTTTTATAGGTCTTAGCTTTTAGATTTGGGTAGAGTTGAACTGGAGAAAATGCACTCTGTTAAGGTGGGGGTTAAGAGGTTAATTAACAGTTAACATTATATTGTTTTATTTTACATAGGCCCTAATAATAATATAAAATAACCAGTTTTCGACATGTGTATTGCATTCACCCATATGAAATGAGCCCAAAAGTATCGGTATTGTGTCGATTCCAAAAAAGCCCATCACTAAAAAGAAGTGGTCCGACCAGCTGCGAGCAACCGCGTACCGCTGTTTGAGAATCAGTCGCTTCACGATACAGGCCACACCCCAAAAAACCTGCTTCGACCCTTCAACTGTGTGTCAAATCAATGAATACAGTGACAAAGAGTCTCTGCCTTACGTATTGTAAGCTTTAACAAGACAAACGCACTGGTGTAGGACTTGAGCGGCACATAATTAGGCCTGACCTTGGGCAGTGATTCAAGTATTTAATGAATCCATTTGACTGACTCCCTTGGCGCCAAGCTTTCAAAATGCGAGTGGAGGCGGAGAAACAATTAGTCTTCAAACATCTTTCCCCACACTGTAATTGACATCTAAATAAGCAGAACATTGGTACAAAAGGCGTTCTCTTAAACCTCCAGGTAGTTGTTGAAACTTAACTGCGCAATGCAATAGTGTGTTATCAGAATCAGAATAGGTTTTATTGCCATTGTTTCAGAACAGGGTTCACAAACTAGCAATTTTTCTCGGTGCAAACGTGCGACATAAAACATATAACACAGAATTCAGATAAAAAATAAGCTAAAGAACTTTAAACTATAAGGCTATAGGGGCATGCGTAAAAAAAGATTAAATAAATAAGATAAAATGAAAGTGGCGTGTATTGTTTTGAAGGCTCTCTCATTACGTAACGATCTTTGATGTTCGCCACTTTTAAAAGACGAATTAAAGCAGTTATTCATTATTGAATAAACAGAGCACTGCACCTGACCTCTGCTATACGCTCATGAAGACATGGCTTTTTTTTCTTTTTTTGTGGCTTCAGTGGCAGTCAGATGGAAACAGAACCTATGTTATTATGTCCACTTCAATGTACAATCACTTCAGGCCCTGGTTACCTTGTGTCTTGGTTTCACTTCCATTGAGGCATTGCAAAAGGCTGACCAGTTGTAAAACAACACTGTGGTGGCTTTTGAGTGCTTCTTGGTATTACATTGTGTGTGGTTTCGATAGGTAGCCTCTTTTGTAGTGATGGGAATTATGGATGTTTAATAGTTTAATGGTTTAATGACTGGCTTTTTTTTAATAATGAGTGTGTTTACATGACCACGAGTATCCAGGTTATTAATGGGAATTTTAAGTTTCCTGGTTTTGTCTGGTTCATGTAAACACAGAATCCTGCTTTCAGTTTCCTGGATAAGCCGATATCCATATATTAAAAATTGGGATATTCTCACAGTTTCCAGGATACTGTACCATGTAAACACAGTATTCCAGTGGCGTGCTGGGACCTCATTTCGAAGACCGGCCCACTTTTCTGTGGGTTTATAGCTCAGTGATAGTGCACTAGTCTCTGGTGTAGGAGGTCCCCGGTTCAAGTATGGCTTCGACACTTTTCTGACGCTTTCTCTTTTTACATTGGCCGCTGCACACACAGTCTGAGCCTGATACAACTCCACAATCAGCACCGAGTTATGAAGATAAAAATATTTATTTGTCCACTTTTCTACCTTTCACTGCCTTTTTCTCTCTTTACTCGCGCGGACACTTGTCTCCGCTGGATTGGACTGCACCAACTTCAACCATAAAACACAACTACTTTTTTGCTCCGTGGTTTCTCCGGTGGAAGTCAGTTCTGCTCTTGGATCAAACCAATGTTTATTTTTGTATCTATTTATTTTTTTCAATTCTCACATCTGTTGCTGAAGCTGGGAAATAACTCTACTTTTAAGTGCTTCCTTGGATACTTCTGGTCCCTGTGCAAGAGAAATGTCAGAAAAAGCCATGCGTTAGCAACATTGCTAAAGTATTTAGCTCCTTAGCATGTTTGTCTTTAGCTCCGCCCCTCTCTGGAGCCTAAATATCCAGAATACTGAAGTTGCTCATGCAAACAGGGTTACGAGTGTCCTGGTTTCTTGGACGCATGTAAACATCATATCCAAAATACTGTCATAACCAGGATATGCCGGATAACCAGGTTACTCGAGCGCATGTAAACACACTCATTGATATTTTAAGAAAACTCATATTGTTTGAGATTTGTTTGCTCAAAGGTTTTGCAGTTTGATCCTCAATGACTCTTTACTAAAAAGATATCCGGTTCGATTTGTTCACGTTCAAAAGAGCCGAATCGGTCACGACCTCACATCACCACCACTTTGTTGTTTGAGTCATCCCAGAGTGCAGAGTCTCCGGACCAGATCCAGGTGACTGATGGACACCAGGCTTTCAGTAAAATGAACTCAACCCCTTTCCTGCCCTCCCTTCACTCACATTTACGAACTGTGGCGCCTCTCAGCTCCCGCAAAGACACGTCTGCCCCACCCCTCCCCCACACCTTCAAGTCTTTTTTATTTACTCTATATTGTTTGGGAGGGACTGAGTGTGACATCATCTAAATTCTCTGCAAACGTTTGACTATCCTTGCATAGGCTGTCCAAAAACTCAACGACAACCCATTTCTTGCCCGTATCTAGAAGCAAGCCTCTTTTATCTATCTATCTGTCTATCTGTCTGTCTGTCTGTCTGTCTGTCTGTCTGTCTATCAATCTGTCTATCAGTCTATCTGTCAATCTGTCAATCTGTCAATCTGTCAATCTGTCAATCTGTCAATCTGTCTATCTATCTATCTATCTATCTATCTATCTGTCAATCTATCTATCTGTCTATCTCTCTATCTATCTGTCTATCTCTCTATCTATCTCTCTATCTATCTATCTATCTATCTATCTGTCAATCTGTCTGTCAATCTGTCTATCTGTCTGTCTGTCTGTCTGTCTGTCTATCAATCTATCTGACCGATAGATTGATAGATAGACAATCTGTCAATCTGTCTATATATCAATCTTTTTATCTTTCTATCTTTCTATCTGTCTATCTGTCTATCTGTCAATCTGACCGATAGATAGATAGATAGACAATCTGTCTGTCTGTCTGTCAATCTGTCTATCTGTCTATCTGTCTGTCTGTCTATCTGTCTGTCTGTCTGTCTATCAATCTATCTGACCGATAGATAGACAATCTGTCTATCTATCAATCTTTTTATCTTTCTATCTTTCTATCTGTCTATCTGTCAATCTGACCGATAGATAGATAGATAGATAGACAATCTGTCTGTCTGTCTGTCTGTCTGTCTGTCTGTCAATCTGTCTGTCTGTCTGTCTGTCTGTCAATCTGTCTATCTGTCTATCTGTCTGTCAATCTGTCTATCTTTCTATCTATCTGTCTATCTGTCTATCTGTCTGTCAATCTGTCTATCTTTCTATCTATCTTTCTATCTATCTATCTGTCTATCTGTATATCTGCTATACAGATACTGCACTACTACTGCACATTCGTTATTTCACATGAAAAGAAGCGTTTGTTTTTGCTGCGATTACTCCTCAGTCTTACACATCTTTACACAGTATTAATACTTGCATAACCGTGGCATGAAGCAAAAGTACAGCTCTGTTTTTATCCTGAGCAAGATGCGGGGACGCCAGATGTGCAAAATTCAGCTACAGCCTGGATATCTTCAATTAGGGGCAGATTAACAGGGTTCGCTCAGTCTGTCTGTTTGCACTGGAGAACGAATCAGAGCGCGGGAGATTGAGGCTGTATGTCGGACTGTCAGATGGTGAACTCTTTTTTATCTTTGCTACAAATAAAAGCACACAAGTCTTCTAATAGCCGGCGTTGTCTGGCTTAGTATTTCTGGCGTATTTTTGTACATTTTGATGGACTGGACACATAATGGAAGAGAACACTTTTGCTTACACTGAAATAAATGTGAGGAATGCGCAGTTTTAGATATTTTCATTTAGCTCTATATGGCTCTGCCAGTTTTTTGATGTGTTGCTTGTCGTTACATTCTCATACAACGCAAAAAAGTTGATAACTGGACCTCATTTAGCCTTAATAAATTAGTTATGACTAACTCTTAATGAATAGTTCTTCACATACTTTACTTATTCCTTGTCAACTCAGTGTTAGTCACAATTAAGTAATGAATTGTTCATGATGAATTAAGTGAATTAACTCATCATTTATTAGGGCTAAATAAAGTGTAGTTATTGTAAAATGTTACCTTTACGTTTGAAAACAATTTTGTCAATCTGATCATATTTAGAGATATGAAATTAGGGAGTGAATGAGCGATTTGGTGCCCTTTTTATGATTTAGAATAGCATTTATTATTGTTTGTGTAGTTAATACCTTATTAGATAGTAGTTTTGACATACATTTGGGCTGTTACCATGCTCCAAAATATGAATGAAGAGTCCTTTTTATCACTAGGCGTGCACATTCTACTTTGAGATCACTTCGATGCTATCAAATTTCTGGCCATCCCTGGAGAGGAACAAGACTTCTCAAGGCTGTACAGGATAAATGATAAAAGCTCTCCTTCTTCCTCATATCTTTCATTTCTCTTGAGTGGGTTCACTGCTGTTAAGTTTTGATTGCGGCGCGACCGTGCCCCAACCCGTTACAAGCACACCAGGTCAAGGAGCCTTTAAAATTCAGCTTATGAAGACCTCAGCGCTGCTCCTCTCCGCTCCTCCATGTGCGCCTCATGCCTGCTGTCAGATTCCATTACCTAATTGGAATTGAGATGCATCTGGCTCGCGTTGTGTCTGCGCCGCACTCCTGGTGGAAAGTCGCTCCAAATGTCCCGCTATCACCATCATCATTGCACATTTAATCAATGTGATGTGCTGTTTATATGTGAAGCAAATAATGAATATAGCTCTTGGAAAAAGACAATTTGTTAACAGTGTCGGCCACAAGAATTGCTAATGTCTCCTATACCAGGGGATTAGGGATGGACCCATTACACTTTTGTTGTTGATCCATTGTTTCAATAAGCTTCTGCAATGTCAAAAGCTCCACTGTTGCACTAATGTTTCACCAAGACCTTGTTTTGATGATGGGAGAGTGTGACCACAGGGCAAAAGCCTTCCCCAGCACATCCCGAAGATTCTCAATGGGGTAAAGATCTGTACTCTGTGGTGGCCAATCCATCTCATGCTCCCTGAACCACTCTTTCACAATGTTATGAATCATTGACAAAATCCACTGATGATCTCATTGTTCGGGCTCATAATGTTGCTAAACCTAGACCTGATCAACCGCAGAAAGCCCAAATCATACCAGTTAGTTAAATCCAGGTGGACCCAGTTTTTAGGGGTGCGGGTCAAGCAGCGTATACGCATTATCTGTTGGCACTTGGCAGGTGTTTATCTATTTCATTTAGGCACAAAATGGTAAGGTAACGGTCTCAACTTATATACGTAGCGCTCATTAGGCGCTTTACAACAAGGAACCTGTCACTCTCTCATTCGTACACTAATATGCACAGACACTGGGGGCAAGGTGGGTGAAGTGTCTCGTCCAAGGACACAAAGACAGTGTGCATCTTCAGGAGCCGGGACTTGAACCCCCGACCTTCAGATCAAGAGACGACATGCGCTACCAACTGCGCCACTGTTGCCCCGAAAGCCTGAATGTTATTGATTAGATCTACAGATTAACATGAAATAGTTAACTTGTGCAACATTGTTTATAATGTGTAACAGCCTTCAAAAGTCCTAAATGCATCAATGAATTTAATCCGATCAAGTTCAGATTGGATCTTAGAGCTTCATAAATAGTGATATTGTTGCCCAGTTTTCCAGATATGTTCAATGATGTCTTGTCCGAGGACTTCCCGTCAACTCGATGGCTGAAATATCGGAGCAGACATCGAACTGATCACAGCCCGCGACAGTTAATAAGGGCCTTGTTTAATTCATGAAATCTGCCATGCTCCAGTGCCTCCTTCTCCTTCTTCTCCTCTCATTTACTGCAGCCTGCTCACTTCAAAGTCTCCTCTCGCGCTGCCCGAACATCCACAGGTCTGGAAATGTGGACCGACATTTCCTCTCGCGTGGCTTTTATCGCCCACATTACAAAAGCATCATTCCGGATACTGATTGCCTATTCATCGCAGTGCGAGAAGAATGACCCTGCTCTTGTTCGGATGGGAAACAGAAAGTAGGCTGTCACATCAAATGGATTATGGCTCATTAATACCTATTAACTTGGCGGAGAAAGCGCTTGCAAATGACCCAAATATGAGGCGTTTGAGTTCCGCTTTTTGTGTGCGAAATGAGCGCGCCGGAACAAAAGGAAATGTTAATTGTAAGCGATAACTTTGTTCCACTTTTGGCTTTTATTAAACGGTGTTTTGACCAAAATGCAAATCGCTTATTTTGCCCCAAGGTTACACAGTTAGATTATCTCCCGTGAATCTGTTAAAGGGAAAGGTGTCGCTGCTGCAGATTTCCTTCCCAGCGCTCTTAGGTAACCATTTTATCCAGTTATCTTGACATGAAGGGGGGACTGGAATAGCTTGACAATGGACAAGCGTAATACTGTCGGCTTTAGGGAGATTTACAGCCTCTCCTTGAACACTGAAAGGGCCAAGGATCCCGCAGAGATGGAGCGGAGGAGCGCAGGCAGGGAGCTGATATCTGACTCTCCGTTTTACCCAGGAACAAATGTAAATGCTCGGAGATGAGACGCAGAAGACCAGAGTAAATTATCCCGCTCAAAGAAGCTGACTAGTTCACGCAGGGAGCAAAGGATGGAAAGGCTTAATTCTAAAATTCCACTGACTTAAAGCTACACTGTGGAATATTCCAGGGTCATATTTTGCTGCATCACAAGCGCAACTAAACTCTGAAACGTAAATCATATCAGTTACCAAGCTAATGACACCGACAATGCTATTTTTTACAGAGGGTTGTCAAAAGCAAGCATTTGCAGAGGACTTGATTTAAATTTAAACTTAGCTCCAAGCTTTAAAAAAGCTCCAATAGAGAAGATTTATTGTTTCAAAAAAACTAAACAAAATGAGAACTCAAAACAAGTGCTTTTTGTGAATACAGTACTGAAGCTAACAAAATTAAACAGATAATCAAACAAAATTGGAGTATTTTAAGAAGTGATAGCACACTGAGAGATGGTCTCCCAGAGACCCCCACCATTAGTTTTAGAAAAGCCCCCAATCTTTGTCGTCAACTGGTTCACGGTTATCTCCCACCATTAAAACAAAAGACATGGCTTGACACTAAAGCTGGTTGCTATAGGTGTGGTAATTGTTCTTTTTGTGAACATATACAAAGGATACAACATCAGGTCAGACTTACAACATTAAAACCATCATCAACTGTAACACCACCTATGTTGTATATCAGGGGTCACCAACGTGGTGCCCTTTGGGCCTCAGTAGCCCTTGAGACTTTTTCTTAGGTGTAAAACACTTAATTTTCTTAAATCTGATTCTTAAAAATACTGTTATTTCTGTTCTTGTGACTCAGTACGAGTTTAAAATAAAGCTATTTTGATATAATAGGGTAAATATCCTATAATTAAACAGTGTACATTTAAGTCTTTAGGATTTGTTTTTAACTGGTAGCTCTCGAACAACTTAATGCTCTTGAAGTAGCCCTCGGCTGAAAAAAGGTTGGTGGCCCCTGTTGTATATAGACTTGAATGTCCCTGCGGTCGATTTTATGTTGGCAGAACAAAACGCAAACTAAAAAACAGACTAGCAGAACACAAACAAGCCATTAGAACTAGCAACCCCCTATATCCTATGGCCATGCATTATAATAACGCCCACCATGGGAATTGCAATAGCCTTAGAATTTGTGACTTAGAGCAAATACGAGAGACTATCAGAGGAGGGGACAGATTAAAAAAAACTCCTTCAAAGGGAATCCTTGTGGATTTATACCCTCAAAGCCATGGATTTCCAAGGCCTCAATGGAGAATTCGATTTGTCAGTATTTTTTTAAAATGTATGGGTCTAATCTTGTACAAATAATTATGTACAAATAATTATTCACATTTCTCTGTTCAGTCTTGTAAATAATGTACAGAACAGTGTGTTATATTACATTGTATTGATGTGTTGTATTCTATGTACCAGGTGACAAAGAACACACCCACCTTTGACCAACCCACTTGGGACATGTGACCAATGCTGTACAGAGGCAGCCATCTCAAGCTTGCCCTGAAGAAGGCCTAGACGCGTTGGCAATGATTTGATCTCATCTAGCCATGTATTAATAAAGGCTTTTTATTATCTCTACTTTTGGAGTGCCTCAGTTTACTTGATTTTATTTTGCTGAAACTGATCCCTGCACTGAAGAGCACCCCAAGGACAAAGTGTCATACTCTTTTACATCCAAGTAGCACTCCAGCCTACCAATTTTTTTCAACCGGATGGTTATGTTATTATCCTTAAACATGGTACACACATCATTCAACAAACGAAAGGAAAAGAACATCCAGTTCAAACTTTCTTAGGAGGAAGGCATGCGAGTTAAACTTTGAGCAGCTGGTTTGGACTCAGCCTGGTTATTTTGGGACTCCCGTTCACCTCTGCTTTCTGTCATGGAAATCCATTTATACTGAGGCCCCGGCCGCACTTTCCATTCCCTCACTGGTTCATCATCAGCGTAACAGGGACAGAGCCGCACATCATTACCAGAGCTGCCTATGGTCTCGCTGTGAATCTGAATCTTTACGGTGAGCTGTGAGATGCTGCACTGGAAATTATGAAAAAAACGAAACACAAGTCGCTCGCATAGAGATGAGGAGATAGTGGCGGCGCCCAGACATGGGGACCTGGCACGTCCCACCAGAAGGAAATCTATAGGAATATCTTATATTGGATATGGCCGTCAGCTGCGCAATCTTTCCTGTCACTTTCTTTGCAAACAACGACTCCAATATTGTGTCTGTGAATACATTACTTGGCATATAAAGTGTCCCGGTGTGGCTGTTCTTCGTATTATACAGTATATTGAATTCTGATGGACATTTCTATTTAAGAAAGTCTAAAAAGGCTTAAAATGACAGTGACGACAGCCCTCGTCGTAACAAACATGCAGCTACAGCGTCAAAGCTTATCCTTTTTCTGGGTTAGGCTGACGGCTTAGATTCACCCAAACGATCTCTTACGTTTCTTTGCACTAGAGCTGCCGCTTCATTGTACAAACTGAGGCATAAAACATCAGTATCATTTTGTCTCGTTTTAGTTAGAAAACAAAGCATACGGTTATCACAAAAATGAAAGAAATAAAGCAAAGCACAGGCCAAAGGTGAATACTTTTAATCGTCGGGAATCGTCTAAGCAAATTGTCTGTCCGATTAACTGCAAGCAAACACCGTCCTAAATCCTAATCCACTGCGGACAGACCTTCACGGCAAGTGTAATTCAAACAGCCTCCAAACTGTTTAGGAGATTGGCTCTTTTTTTTTGGCTGACTCAAGCGTGCACCTATTGCTGACTCACTTGAAGCCCTCTCAGACAATAAAACTCTGATTTAAACACCCGGGCTGTCCTCTGAAAGCTCCTCCTCCTCTATCCCCGTGCGGGTGATCTCACGTAAGCTCACCGAGGGGGTTTGGGCCACTTCATCCGCGCTGACCACCTCCCCGCGCCATCTGCCAGCCCGGGACGCACGTATCCGCCGCTTATCTAACCCAGGATGAGTGTTAACTTAAGTGCAGTGGACCGGGCTGCTCTCTTCGGCTTGTAAACACTTATCATATTCACAAATGCTTGGGTAAACACACATTTGGGCACACCTGCTGTGGGAGGGGTTTCACTCACATGACTCCATCCACTTTGAGGATTGGAATTTGACCGTTCAAAGGATAGGCACGTTTATTTTAAATTGTTAATTGATCTGGCAGTGATCCTCACATATATTTATGTCTTTGATAGATTGAGTATATGAATTGCTAAGAAAGTTGCAAAGGTTGTGACTATGGGCCCTTGTCATAAAAAAAATATAATAAATACATTTAGGGAGATTCTATTCAACTATAATGACTTATTCTTTACTTTATCAACCTAAAAGTTTGCAGATTCTGTTCAAAATGCCTTCGGCGAGTGACCAAGAAAGGGTTGGAGGTCCCCGTCGAAAGCTTTTGGACATAGAATTATGAAACTGTGAATATTTGGCTCACCTGTTAACCCCCACCTGAATGTTCTCCAGTTTGGCTTTACCCAAATCTAAAAGCTTCTTGGAAAAAAAGCGTCAAAATAACAAGGATGAAAACCCAACAAAAAAGTGGCAAAAACACGAAAGAAAAGCAATGGAAAAAAAGCCACAAAACGGGGACAAAGCAACAAAAAATGACAAAAACGCTTCAAATATGACAAAAACCCGGCGACAATGCAACAGAAAAACGTATTATTATCTTTGTAGGCCTTAGCTTTCAAACGAGACATTACACTGTTGCTCTCCAGTCGAGACGCTTTTAGATTTGGGTAGAGCCAAAATGGAGAAAGTGCGCTCAGTTAAAGCAGGGGGTAAGAGGTTAATGAAATGTGAGAAAATGCTTTGAATTTAGTGTTTTATGTCGGTATTAATAATAAGTATTAATAATGAATATAATTATTAGAGAAACATTAACCGTGATTAATTGAATTCTACAATTGTGATTGACCTAATAAAAAAAATAAAACACTAATATTCATTATGCCTTGTTTTTATAACGTGCTTCTTTAGTGGGCGTTTGCTCAACTCCCCTCAGAGCTGATTTGTGACTTTGCTGGGAGCAGGAAGTCACTCGCTCATCTCCATGGAGATGCTACTGCTTTGCTTCGACCGCTGCCTTGGAAAATAAGGCTTAAATATGTTCGGCTCTCTTCCAAATGCTTCGACTTCACCTCTTACCCCCCACCTGAACTGAATCTATATTCTCCATTTCGGCTTTATCGAAATCGAAAAAGCATCGATATAGCGAGAAAATGTGCTCGGTTCAGGCAGGAAGTAAGAAGTTTAAAATGTTTATTTTGTCCAAACCCATTTCTAACTTTCCCCCACACATTCTTAACATCACAATTCTTCAAAGAGATGAGTTTATTAGCATGTTCCCCAACTTTCAGGGTCTACCTGTAGAATTCACCGATGAAGGAGAAAACCACCTTCATTCCTCTGCCAGAAAGAGCATCAGGGGCAGGGCCTTTCTTGGTCCAGCTGATGTTTAGAAGCACGCGTGTTATCGTGAGCGTGTATTTCGTGACAGAGCAACATAAAACCTGGAATGATCCGCATCTCCGTTAAATATCATAGGCCCCCGGAACGTTGTGATGTTTTCAGAAACCCAGCAAGGGACTGATTTGTTGATCTGCTTTGACAGCTTGTGGAAAAGGTGGACGCTGTCAGCACCTACTGTATACACACAGATGTGCATTAGTCAATGTTTTATGCGTTGTGTAAATATTCATCGACAATTACCTCGGATCGCCTCGTGGTGATAAATTAGGAAACGCCCCATCTCCGGCTGCGTTGAATATTTGAAGCCTCGCGCCACGAAAATAACCCCCCGCACAATGTGGACGCGCGTATTTTCTCGGGGTCGGCCCGCTTCGCACTCCGTTTCGCAGGTCTAAATTTAGCCCGCGGACTCGCTTATTTCTCTCTCCTTTGAGGATCAAGGTTTCGCCGCGGGGCCTCGCCTTCATAAACACTGATAAGTACAGTTAGCGTGCGTGGAGTTAAGCTTACGGTGCGGACGCGGAAAGGCACCATCGCTCCTCGCGTCGCCATGACAGATTTTTGCCGAGCATGAGGAATGATTACCCCGGACATATTGTGTCCCCCTGAGATATAATGTCCCATTTCTTTGATCTGAATATATATATTTTTCTATTTATTTTCCCCCTGTCTAGCGTGCCAACCCCTAAGCCTTAAGACTGGGGAATTACCGAAACTGGGATGAAAACATGAGCCAGTAAAAAAAGCAAGAGGCCCCCCCTCCCTTTGTGCAGTAGATTACGTTTGTTTCGGAGTTCGGAGGGGGAAAGGGGGCCGCCGTGGAGGATTTGGCGTGACACAAGCGTTCAGTTTGCCTGTCTATCACTCAGATGTGAGACATGCCGGATATAAATAGACTGGCCCGTCCCGATACCCTTGTCTCGGTCCCCGGTCAGTGTCCGTTTCTCACGTGGGTGCTCTGATTGCCTCCCCGGGCCCCCCCCCCCCCTCCCCTCCCCCCTCGCTGCGGCTGGATGTGCGTCCGAGTGCGCCGACAAGGGCCTCGAAAATAGCAACCACCATTTGCAAATTGGTGTAATAAGCAGAACTAGCTCAAAGGCAGGTTTGCGAAGAAGAATCGGAGCGGGTTTGGTAGAGCGAGACGAATCCTGATCTTACGTCACCTTAGTGAAATGAAAGCATGAAGCTGGCATTAAAATTGAGAGTAGGCACTATATAATGCTAAAAACATTAAAAAAAATCTAATCATTAACCGGCGCCTACACAGATCAAGCGATATCGTTTCAGTGCTTTCAAATGGGAATCCTCGTCAGATCATGTTTATGCCATGACTGCTGCTCCGCAAAAACCCAAGCTTGCCATGTCGATGATGTTCGCACTTGCAACTGTGTTTTGATGTGTTTTCTCCTTAGGCATCAGACCCACATCGACACGGTCTGACACTATATATTTGAAACGGCTTATTTTGAGACTCATTATCACTGGGATCTAGGGCTCGGTACCGTTACGTTTTCACCGGCACTTGAACGATACTTGGTTTACGAGACCGACACCTGAACGATACATTTTTCGATACCTATACCTTAATATTTGTCCTCTAGAACCAGAAAACAGAACAATAATCTTTAAGGAATAGACCACCGTTTTCCCTAAGCTCAGGTAAGAACATAATCTCAGTATGGAAAAGCGGTGGCCTATTGATTCCTTTAATTTATTCCATTAAAGACTATTTTCTTTAAAATGTGTATCATTTATTTGAGCTGAATCCAATGGCTTCCATTAGTGCTGTCCCTGGGCCAATATAGGCAGCAAAAATAGGTCTCTAAAGATCTTCTATTTTTCCGGTACCTGCTTTATTTTTCCAATTTTAATTTTAATTTCGGTACCATATTGGCCTGGTATCGTTTAACGGTACCCCGCCATACTTGGATGTGCTTCAAACTCACAGATTAAGTAAAGATTGACCACACTGCGATTGACCACACTGCCTAACTATATAGTAAGCCTGTCCAAAACAAGCTATTTCTGACTTCTGCCACAGATTATAAAGCCTTTAACAGAGCCTATATCCATCAGTGTCTTATGAATTGGCAGCCCATTTAATAACAAGAACATTTAATCATTTTAAAGCAGCAAAGTAACCCATCCAAGAATGCCGAGCTCCACTGTTGCATTACGTCGTTCAGTCTGCATTCCTTTGACGGACGGAGAACATGACGCATGTGAAAAATAATCGTCTCTGGGACCACGGCGGTAGTTTGCTCTGATGGACGATGAGGGAGAGGGTTTTTTTTCAGGACAGCCGTAACCTTGGAGTCGTCCAGTCTGTGCGTGCACCTGCGTGGAGTTTACCGGTTAAACAAATGTGTCGGCTGCACACACAAACGCGCCGTACACGTCTGCGCCCTGACCCAGATCAAACACCTGGGGCCACAGCGAACGGACCTCAACAGAGCTGCGTTCAAGAGCGCACAGTATGTGGAGCCTCTGACGGTTTTGTGGAAGACGAAGGTGGAGCTGAGACATTTATCACGGCAGGTGCTAAATAGTTGCTAGATGCTGGCTGAAAATTAAAATGAGTGCTACATTTAAATTACAGTTTGATGTTGCCTGTGTTACAGTTTTAGGATCCCAAATCTGATGTGTAAATCAGACAATGCCGCGTGTTTGTGTTTTGTACATGACGCTCGGTAAATGACCCTATGAAGGTACATTACAGATTTCTCACTTGTAAGTTTTAAATGCTACAATAGCTGTCTGACAGTGCTAGTTCTTAGTTGATTTTGTTACTTGAGTAAAAGTACATGTACTACTAGTTGAATTTATTAATTTTTTTACATTTTTACTTAAAGGCACACTGAGTAATGTTGGATTATAGTGTGCCAGCAATACAAAACATGCTCCTGATGACTAACTAGACACAGAGAATGATATTTTTGCAGTGGGTAATCAAAGAATGGATTTGGACGAGGACCTAACACATTTAAATCTCATTTTTAGTCAACATCTCCATGGAGACGAGCTGGAGACGTCCCGCTCCCAGTAAAGTTACAAGTCAGGTCTTAGAGGTTAGCCGCTCACAGCAAACACACACGTTTAGTTGTTCATATTTAACGTATATTTCAACAATAAAAATGTGTGTAATAAAGCAGGGAGCTGCTCAGGAGGAAGAGGAAGGAGCTGACCAGTGCAGGACACCATGCTCTGAAACGGGGACATCCCAGGAGGCCGTGCACCGTTTCAGAGGAGCACTGAAGGCAGCCAGCCAGGTTTCCCCTACCTCCAAAAACATGCTGGTAAGGTTTGCCCACAGTGGCAGCGCGGCTCAGTGGCAGCGCGGCTCAGTCGCAGCGGCTCAGGACTAACAGCTAAACACAATTGCGTTGTACGGTTGTACAATGACAAATGAAGCACTTACTTATCAGGCTTTTAAAATGGACAAAACACGTGGCCAAATGTACTTTTTACTTTGAAGCCTTTATAAAAAAAAGAAAAGGATTATTATTTATAATAGGATTATTACAAAGGATTATTATTAAAAAGGATTATTATTTATCTTTCCAATTTAGTGAAGTAAAAGTAAATTCTCACCAAAACACTACTCAAGTAAAGTACAGATCCTCAAAAACATAAGTATTTAAGACATTTTACTCTGTTACAGTCCAGCTCTGGTGTTAGATGTGTATATCAAGCTGGAGAACGGAGCAACACGAAAATGTCAAAAATGTCATGTTTGCTGCTAAATATCAGGCCGTCGTTCAGTGACGGGTCGGATTTCATCTTCCCTTTTATGTTCCTGCAACACACTTCTGAAAACATCACTCTGGGTTTTATTTTGGTCAGGCGTGAGAGATGAGAGTGTGATGTGAGACAGGATGGCTTTTCCCCTGCAGATTCACACTGAAGTTTCTCTGTTATTGATCGGTGAAGCTGCGAGGCCTTTGCGCCGCTAATAAAGGAGCGGCGGCGGCGGCGGCGGCACAGTGGCCGTTTGCTGATCCAGCTTCTCCACCTGATTGATAAAGATTCAGCGTCCTGGTGATTCACTCATATTTTAACCGGTACTGACAGGCTTTTTCCCACCACATACCCCAACTCTGTCTCTCTCCCTCTGTGCAATGTGTGGCCCCAAATCCCAAACCCTTATTTAAATAAGTAAGTAAGTAAGTAAGTAAGTAAGTAAGTAAGTAAGTAACTTCACAGTAATGATTGTAGAACATTCCTGGTTCTATGTCACAAGAGCAACTAAACTAACAAAAGACTCATATTGGTCAGGGAGAGACACAGCCATTTTTGCAGTGGGTTATCAAAATATTGAAGGAAGGAAGACCTACCGTGTTTAACCTCTTAACCCCCGCCTGAACTGAGCCCATGTTCTCCTGTTCGACTTTACCCAAATCTAAAGGCTTCTTGAACAAAGAGTCAAGATAGCGATCAAAACTGGGATGAAAATACGGCAAAAGAGTGAGAAAAACACACAAAAACAAGTGGCAAAAAAACTCCCCAAAAGAGCAACAATAAAGTGACAAAAATGCAACAAAAAAAAAAGAAACAAAAACGTGACAGAAAAGCAACAATAACGCAATAGACAAGTGACAAAAACACAACTAAGACAAAAACGTGACGAAAACATGACAAATACCATCAAAAAGCATTGGAAAAAAGCAACAAACAATGACAAAGACACACTAAAAAAGACAAAAAACCTACAAAAACATGTGACAAAAACGTAGGTCTTAGCTTTCAAATGAGGCGTTACTCTGGCCTTGCTCCAGACGAGAAGCTTTTAGATTTGGGCAAAGCTGGACTGGTGAAAATGCGCTCGGGTCCGGAGGTTAAACATATTTGGCAAAGCAGCAACATCGCCACGGAGCCCACTCGCTGTAATCAATGCTTGTGTTTTAGTCTATTTATTGGGTGAAATGTTACACAATGTCGCTTTAATCTCCAAACACTGTTGTGGACCAAACTAAACAACACAAAGAAGCTCACCGAGTGTGTTTTACATTTTGTCAACTTAAACAAAAGATGATTATCGGACTAAGACAAAGAAAGATCAACATGAGCAGAGAACAGGCAGCACAGCAAACAGTCTCCCTGCACTGACTGAAGGGATGCCGTCATCTTTGGAGCCCCATCTAAATTCCTCACCGCGTTTCTGCACTTAGCCAGCACATTTTCGTGAAAAATGAAACCTTTCCTTCCAGGTTTGCACCCGAGGGACTGACGTTGTCTGTTTCCCAGCCGTGTCTTGCCAGCTCTCAATTTCATTTAACTTATTGCAACACTCGGGGATTGTGCTGCGCGGCATACTGAAAAATGTATTGTCTTACATTTTATAACAAGTCCCCCCCCCCCTCCCCCCCCCCCCACTTGTATTGTGTCATGATATTTTGAAGTAACTTGATTAAGGGGTTGCCGGGAAGGCTGGGATACTCTGCCAGAGGGAGTTAGCTGAGTAGTTTTCACTTTTTCTCTGCATGCGAAATGTTAGCACTTTCACACTTAAAATGTCCGAGTTTTATGCTCCACCCGGGAAGCAGACCTGAGCAGGAAATGGAAAATGGCAAGCGCCGAGTATATACGGCGAAAGTAAAATTTCTGCAAAGTCTGGAGTTGAGCAGTAAAGAGTGTGGCTGCATAATTTCCCCATTCCCCGACGTCAGAGCTGCGTCGTACCGGAGTCCATCATTAGCTGTTTGTTCAGCTAAAACGCGCTCGTTTTACACGCGGTTGATGCCGCAATGGGGTGGGAAAGATGCATCGGGGCATCTGGGCACAACCATTACACACTCTCTGGTCTCATGAGAAAGAGGGAGCGTTGCAAAACACCCTTGGAAATTCTGATCCGTGTAACAAATTCAACAGACGCCACATTTTTCAGGGTTTTGAAGGGTCTTACTCATCCACGCACACAGACCAGGTCCAGGAACCAGGTCAACACTTGTCCTGATGGGTTTGCTGTTAGTGTATACTGTTTTTCGAAGGAGCACATGTGGGATTAAGGCTTTTAATTTGCCATATTAATCTTGTGGCTCGAGGTGCTTTTTGAACTGTCAACACATTCGCAGTTCGTTATTGTTGACCTGTGAACGTTTTTGTGGATGTGCATAGGCAGATAATAACCATAACCAAGTCAAAGCATCTACATTTTGAAAAGGGACATTTCATTTCATTCTGGCCTGCCCTTCACCTCAGCAAACTACAATCAATCAATCTTTTTTTACATTTTTGAACAGGAGTTGCCTCAAAGGGCTGCACCAAACTTTTAAAAAAACAATGAAACAAAACAATGTGATGTTCAGCAGGGTGACGAGTCTCGAGGCGACCCCTGTCCTTAGACTCTCCTACACGGCATGAAAAACAGAGCTGATGGGGGTCCTTCTGCCGACAGGCCAAGACCAAGGAAGAACGTCCAGCCCTTGTTGGAGCTTCAGTCCCTGTGGGACAGGGGTTCCTCCGCGGATAAGGCTGAAGACTGCGATACTAATGAATCTGAAACAGAGGCCACTCCCAAGCTTTACCTAACTGATCTGAAAATAAGATCATTCAAAGAGATACGTTTTGGGCCTAGTCTTAAATGACGAGACTGTGTCTGCTTCTTTGACATGAGCCGGGAGTTGATTCCATAAAACCGGAGCGTGGTAGCTAAAGGCTCTACCTCCTACAATCGTGTCACAAGTGCAAAATATAAATGAATATAACAGCACAAAAGGGCGTGCTTGCTGTAGTTACTTCACAACTTAGAAAAAGATTGCCCCAAAAAACAGCGTGTTAATCTGTTTAAAAAAAAATAACCGCAGGCCTTGAGGCTGACAAGTGTGACAGCTGTAAACCTTCATTATATACAGTTAGTATCTCTCTACCTCTACACTCTAGTCACTAAAGTCTTTGGCATCAACACAATACTGTAATACACAGAATTAATCATAAAGACCCTGTTGATTTAAAAAGCCTATATCAGGAAACTTTCAACGATCTTGTGATGTTACAGCCCTGTCAAAAACATACCTGGAGTGGTGTTTGGTTTCAGCAATCCTGCCTATTTAGTCCATCTCCCTTGTACTCAAAACACCAGCCCACACTCTGATATACGTCACACAGATAGGTGCTTTTATTTTTGGTCATCCATCCATTTTCTTCCACTTTTCCGTTGCTGGGTCGTGGGGGCAGCTGTTGGAGCTGCCCACATCACATTGCACCAGCCCCTATGGCGCCCCCTGGAGGTGGTGGGTCCACAGAAGGACGGCCTCATGGTTCTAACCGGGCCTGTTGGTCTCTCATAAGGGGCTTCTGAACCGCTCTTTGTCTAACCCGTCACCTAGGACCTGTTTGCCCTGGGAGACCCTACCAGGGGCACGAGGCCCCCGACAACAGAGCTCCAGGATCATTCGGGCGCTCAAACCCCTCCACCACGTTAAGGTGACGGTTCCAGGAGGGATTTTTGGTCATAATAATAACATTTTAAGTTATACTACAAAAATATCAAAGTGAAGGGATCCTTTGTTTTAAAAGCCAGCATAAGGCATTATTTTTGAACCTGTAATACAGCACGATATCCGTACTTCTTTCGCGTGACCCAGGTCCCAGGAATCGTTTATGTATCATAGCCTGTATTTACTTTGCACACAGTGGAGCGTGATGTTATCTGACAAGAGAAAAACAAAAATGCATGGACGCTGCCAAAACGACTGCAGATGAAAGTCCGGGGGATTTACTGGCGCTGGCTTCTGCTCACCTCCAACACAAGCCCGACCAGATGCTCCCTGAAATTCCAGCTTTCAAAATCTGCCATCAAAACAACACCGTGAGCCCCCACCAAAGCTCGCTTTAATTAATCGATGGTTTAATGTCATCATGGAGCTCGCAAAGGTCTGATGAGGTGAGGGACGCCTGGTGGATCGGAGCGCCAACTCGTAAATGCCAGTAAATGCTAGATGTTTGTTGTTAACTGTTCAGTGGGACTTGAGTCTAATTCAAGCTGGGGAGTGAGGCCTGTATTAAAGCCCATGTTGGCAAATGTATCAGTTAGTTACACACATGAGCCGAAGCTGCATGGCCCACATCCTAACAATGATGAATCGTCTCAACTCTCCACAGCACCTGGAATTTTTTTCATATCCATCTTTATAATTCGAAACGCGCATGTTTTTGTTTGTGTCGAAAGCAAAAATCGTTGCTTTTCTGAGAGTTCAAACCCATTTATATTCTCCGCGAGTGGCTTTGCAGTCTCATCCTACGCTGAGGTTGGAGCAACGGTGAGGGCAGACTAAATGTCAGTGCTCTGGATGAAAGAGGGATGGTCAAATTAGGTGAAAGCGGTGGAGAGGATAGCAAAGGTCAACGGCGATTCCATCTAAATTTACCTTTTTACCCGGTGTGGCTCGTGGATTCATAAGTGTGTGGTAAGGGAATGAATTTGCATCAGGCTGAAGGTGTGGAGTGGAAACAGGGGTTATTCAGCATGCAGATGTGCTCTACTGGATAAAGCCACTCTGAGTTCACCTGGTGAGTGACTGAAGAGTATTACATTTAAACTCAATAAACTCTAGGCTATTGTTTTGAGTGACAAAAGGGCAGAATATAAAATGGTTTGGTTTATTTTTATAAGGGACTTGGTCAGTTATGTGTAGTTATGTGTATATCTATGTGTATATCTTCCCTTTAATTCCTTAACAAGGCTATGTTAGGCTTCCACTTTGAGAAACAAATTGGCTCAATTGTAAAGACAAGCTACTTCCTGCTGAAACATCAGGTTAAAATCAACGCTTAGTTACTACAAAAGGACCTCGTGAGAACTATCCATTGTTTCTATCATCCTATCTATCCAAGTCTCAGTTGGATTGTTGCAACTCCTTGTATGTTCTGCTGGATCAGAAGTCTCTCCAGCGACTGCAGCGAGTGCAGAACCCGCTTATTGACTGGCACAAGCAAAGGTGAGCACTTCACTCCTATTCTCTCCTCTTTGCACTGGCTCCTGGTGCTTTTAGAATTAAGCTTAAAACTGCATTGATTGTTTGTAAGTGTTTGACCTTGATGGCCCCACAGACCTGTGAGAGCTGGCGCAGCCATACGCTCCAGCCAGGGCCGTAAGGTCTGCAGACCAGCCCCTTTTGACCATTTTCAAATTGTAAATCTTTATAAATTCACATGTTTATGTTTTATTGTAGTTATTATTAATGTTTATACATGGCCCGTACAGCATTGGTCAACTTGCTTTCAAATGTGTTTTATATATAAATTGACTTTATACATTGTTTGCCCTGAATGTCCACTGTTTGAAGATGAAGAAATGGCTCTTCACGAATAAATGAACCAGTGGACAGTTGAATATCTCTTAGTGTCAACCCAATGCTATAATTTAACATCGTATGGGATATATTCTTAGACAAGATTATCGCTGCTTGAGGAGGATCGAGTAAAGTTCATATGAAAAAACCTAATTAAAGTTTTACCATTCTCGGTCATGTGACTTTTGGTTGGCAATCAGCTGGAACTGTGCCTATTTCAATATAGATTAAAATGGGACCTCAAATGAACGGGCAAACCAAATAATACCTCTGTAGTGGTGGGCGGAGTTCCAAACGGCTGATTTTCACCACAAAAGACTGAGAATGGTGTGTGATAAAATATCAAATTGCTACTTGAGCATTTCAATTTGTGCCTGACAAAAAGAGAAAGCATTCACATCTTCTTACATCTCCATGGTAACAGTGACAGAAGATGATAATATGGATTTCATTAAACTATGGAGTAATTATTGAAATTGTCATGGTAACAACATGCACCACGTCAATCATGTTACTGCCCGGTACTTTCTTCCTTATACTATTATATACC
This sequence comes from Proterorhinus semilunaris, assembly GCA_021464625.1. Lineage (NCBI taxonomy): Eukaryota > Metazoa > Chordata > Actinopteri > Gobiiformes > Gobiidae > Proterorhinus > Proterorhinus semilunaris. The sequence goes on along the minus strand of CM038355.1, from coordinate 14,129,048 downwards.
TTACTGAAACTGAAATGACCGCTTTGATTGAGTCTAAGGAGAATTGAATGGAAAATACTGTGTAAACAAAAAGAATCATAGAGATAACTCTTCAAAGCAGTGCCATTGCAATATTGCCACCATTTCCATCTGGTGTCTTTGCGTAAACAAATCCCCGAACAATATTGTGGAGTGAACGGGAAGTTCCCACGGGGCAGACGGAGATGTAGGCTGGTGTGAGCGGTGAAACAAATGGCTAGCCCCGGGTGAGAGCAGCTTGTTGTGAGCGGTCTGGTGGGCCACGTGTCCGACTCTGGCTGCCAACCAGGACACCACACTCACAGTTTATGCAGTGTTTACGGACGGGTGCACCACCGGGTCAAACAGGGCGAAACACAAAAAACGGGACTAAAATAAGTACAGCGGAAAAGCAGCCTGCTCGTGAGTGTGGGGGGTGGGTATCATCACACTGGTCGTAACAGCCAAGTTCATATTGGGATTTTTTTTATTCCTCACACTACATGGGGTATGTTACTTTGCGTAAGTATGTCGGGGTATGTATTTTGAAGCATGACCTCATTGGATTATAAGTGTTTTTTTAAGGTCAAGGTCAAGGTTTATTTGTATAGCACATTTAAAAACAGAATACTGCCCCAAAGTGCTTTCCATATTCAGAGCAAACATATAAACAACAGACAACACACTAGGTACTGCAAGTGATAAACAGAAAATTAAAAATAAAACTGCAGTATAAAAATGTCTAGCTCAGCTTGAATTAAAATGCCAGGGCAAAAAGATGCGTTTTCAACAGCGACTTGAAATTGACAATAGAGGAGGCCGCCCTGATTTCCAAGGGCAGAGAGTTCCAGAGTTTAGGACCGGCAACAGCAAAGGCTCGATCACCTTTAACTCCTTTGTGCCGAGAGCAGTGAATGCTGCAAACTCTTTAAATCTGCAAGCGAAGCTGTTCAGAATCAGAATCGGTTTTATTGCCATTGTCAGTGCAACATGAAACATGAAACATATAATATAAAACGTGGCATTAAGCATTAGCCTGCATTACTTTGCCTTTTTAATCATGTTTTTTAAGCTACAAATGACTGTTGTTTTTATGTGTCTTAAAGGTGATGCCAAAGACGAATTTCCAGCTTGGTGGACAATAAAGTTTTCATATTTGTTTTCGTATTGATGTAAAAGACTGGCAATATTATCCAAGGAGTAATCTTGGGAGTAATGTGTTTTCTGTTCGTAATTTGGCCTCATGAGCGAAAAAAAAGAAGTGATGATTACTCCAAGCACCAAGCGTCTTTCGTGACATAAAACTGCCCACTATTAAGCGTTTGTAAACCATTAAAAATAATTCCTTATCTTTTGTTAATCATTTATAAGCACATAAATACGGGACAACCATCCCAAAGCCTTCTCCTAACCCGAACCACTCCCGACTCTTGCCCGACCAGAAAACATATGTGAGGACGGTGCACACTGTTCCCACGGCAACCCATATACAGCATCTATTTGGGTGGTTTTCCCCCACTCTCTCGAACCAAAAAGAGTGACACCATCTAAAAATACTCTACAGTCATCTTTGAGGACGCCGTTGTCCCCTGAGAATGTAGACAATAGCTTAAAGTAGACGTTCTTTTCCTGCTCACCTCGCGTCGCCACAAAGTGAAACGCATCAAGTGGATCGGCCCAGATTCTAACTCCAGCTTGGGTTCATTTAATTGTCACTCTCTCTCTCTTTTATTTTTACATCATATAGTTCCCTTAAAAAAGAAACGTAGACCTGCTCCATAGTTTTGCTCCCTCTCAGTCTGACCTCAACATGATAAACTGGATTTGCTGTCTCGAACCCCGAAGCGTTGTCTAAAAGCAGCGGCACAGACAAGTGTTTGTGGGCTGCTCATCGCTAACACATTGCGTATCAAAAGAAAGCAATATGGCAGCTTTGACAACCAATTAATCTGATGAGCTATGGGTGGTAATTTCCCCTTATTAGTTTGCTCCAATGATTACTTCTCCACTGCTAATGTGAACAGCTATTTACTGTAGTTTAAGTTGTCGGACTATAGAGTGTTTTTTGTCTCTCTACTTTCATTCATACTCAGAGTATCCCCTGCATTTGTGGTTTGGCATATTATTTATGAACTGGTCTGCTTAGATTTTGATTTATGAGTAAAAGACAATGTGTTGTGTTTAAAATCATGCAAAAATACTCTCAAATAAACTCCATTTCAATTCATAATCCTGGGCAATTTTGTCTCACAGCAGCAAGGTAGACTTCATACTGTACTGTGAACCAATTTTTGTAACCAGCCAAGATATATTTTACTAAAGACCACTTATCCGTCATGTGAGAAGCGGCTCATAAACATGTCCACATTATCTTCTTTACTGTAAGTCTTTTGGACTGCTCTTCCTGTTGTCTACGGATAATGGTTACAGAAGCTTAAAAGGTAATATATTGATTTCCGAATGTTAAAACCCTCTTCACCTACTTAGTGCGAAAGGGCAAATACTCATCTTAGACTCTTGTCAGACAGGGCATCCAGCTATCAAGAGGAGATTCCAGTACTCATACAGTATACATGTGTGTTAACTGTATTCAAGTACATGTATTTTCACTATGACATACAACATTTTCATTCTAAACAGAAATATTTATGTCCTGGAAGTGACAACCCGGATGCGGCTCCCACGGAAACAAAACCCATCTTGAATCTTCTTCTTGAATCACTGGGGAACAGGGGATGAGGTGCTGGAGGTTCCTCCAAAGGACCAGGCCAAAATCCTGTGGGACTTCCAGATACAGACGGACAGAATGGTAACGGCGAACCAACCCAACATTGTGGTGATGGAAAGAGAGCAGAGGAACGCTGTTGTGGTCGACATAGCAATACCAAGTGATTGCAACATCAGGGGAAAGGAACATGAGAAACTAGAGAAATAGGCTCAGAGAAGAGCTGGAGAAGGCCTGGTGGGTTATGGCATCAGTGGTGCCCGTCGTCACTGGAGCACTCAGCACATACTTTCCCATTTCAAAGCAACTTTCACACATGGATTGGCCAGATTGCACAGTGGTCACACTCTGCCATCGTCAATACAAGCTCTCGATGAAAAATGAGTGCAATACTGGATCATTGCAAAAACTTACTGGAACAATGCCACAGCAAATGTGTGCTGTAATCAAAGCTAAAGACGGTCCAAACCAAATAATAGAGCGTGTGTGAGCTTTTATTTGTAGCAACGTTTTTATTGATCAGGCAGACAAAGAGATCGGAAACAAAGAGCCAATAAAATTACACAAATGATTGAGAAACAGCATTGTTATCCACAGAATCATCCGGTGAAACACTTAATCAGAGGTGACAGACGACACAAAGTTCACCCTGAATGAGACGTGATGCTTTAGAGAAAATGCCAATAAATAAACTGCTGTGACTGGACCACCACAACATATGAACCACTGTACTGAAATGTTATTCTTTTAACTTTCCATAGCAACTCTTATAAACTTCACGGACACACTCCCGAAATATCTCATCACCTTTGCCCCCATATATCCATCTTGGAGAGCTTAGAGATGCCAGAAAGAACAGAGATGTGCTGTGACAATGCCGGCTCAGTGCCAGCGGACTTTGGAGTGAATGGAGAATAAGAGCAGCCCTGTTGTCCTAAAGTGAATCTGAGAATCCAGTAAGCCTCCAGCCACTTGTATAATTCAGAAGATACCAAGAACGCAGCGAAAACAAAAGAGGCGGCGTGGTGGAAGTGCATGGCTGGGACTATCTTACACTGCAGAGGAAAGCTAGATGCGTTTGTTGCATAATTGATTTGCGTTGTATCCTTGGTCTACACTTAGCGGGACGCGGCTTCATTGGAGACAAGTGAACTGTAAAAAAAACAGCTGCACTTATGCGGGTTTGTCATGTACCTGCTTTACAATGAATGGGGAATCCTCATGGCGAGAGTGTGCTGTTTCACATTGGGTTTCAAATGATTATTATCAATTATCAATATTACTGCAAATTGGGGCTGTGACTTAAACTTTTTTTTTTGTGGACTTTAAATGGTGAATTTTTATTTGACTCACTGGAACCAAGTGACTGCTTTATGGCAATCATTAAATTGTTTTGTATAGCCCGATATCACTACAGGAATTGCCTCACAGGGCAGTGTCAAACATTAAAACAATGAAACAAAACAAACAATGCAATGTCCAAGCAAATGTAGTGTCAAAGCGAGCATTACGTCAAACAGAGATAATGTCCAAATAAGTGTCAGCAGCAGAGGAAAACGCTTTGAGGAAAAACTCAAAAACCAAGCGGGAGAAAAGAGAAACCTCGGGGTGAACAACAGAAGGAGAGATCCACTCCTTCTGATGGGAGTCCTTCTGCATGAATGAACTTTAGCTTGTTCCCAACTGTTCTACACATACTGTATATGACTTACCGAAGCACATGAAGTGTTTGGTTTATCATGTATTTTCATAGTTTTTAATAAAAAAGACTAAAACGAAGCCTTATTTTGAAGTCTGGGAATCCATACAGCCCCTTTGCAAAAACCTGACAATCATGTAAACTAAGATGTGCATTTTGAAGGCTTAAAGCTTGGCATGACATGATTACATTGTGTTTCTCTAATCGTGTTTTAATGGATTCCATAGCAGTGGTTTTCAATTGTTGGGTTGGTTCACAAAAGTTGGTCATGAAAACATTTTCAGTGGGTGGCAAGTCTTTCGCAGGGAACATTTTATCCAAAAAAAAGAGTATGGAAACACCTTCTGGGTCTGTTCAGATGACAATTGTTGGGTTGTTTTAAACATGATTCCAGTTTTACACGTGTCCGACGGAACGTATTTCACATCATGCTGTTTTATGGGTTGGAATAATCCTTCTTACTTGAATCGCCCAGTGTCTTCCTGTGGTGGGCGCCAATGTCTGTTGTTCTACAGGTTGACTAATGTGCAAATGTGATCCATGACACGTTGTTTCTTTTGACAGGTGAGAACCCCAGGAAGGATAGAATCATTTGTAGAGCAACAGTGAGAGAGATGAACACTTTTTGAGCAGTGTGGCTGTGAAGGTGACCCAGTTTAGCTGATTCAACCCTCCATCTGTATAGGACCCGTTTATATGAAGCAAGTGCTTAACTCATAGAAAACCGTCTGGTATAGCAGCTGTTTAAACATATTCTAGACCTGAAACCGAGCACTGAGCCGCCACAAACATGTTATCCACCCATGTCTATAAAACAAGATCATCATTGGCGACTGTATTTCGGAGAAACCAGCGGACCGTTGCATTTGCCTTGCTGCCAGCGCAGTCTGTGTCTGCCCATTGTGATAGCAGCCATTGTAAATAGCTTTAGTTTTACCCCTCTCCCATTTCCACTGCAATTAGTGGAATGAGAGTGCACCGTGTTAATAGAAAAACCTCTGTCTCATGAGGGGGAAAAACAAACATTTGCATATGCTGTACCTGCACAATGCAGTCTGTAAAGGCATTTTTCAGCCCCCGGCTCTTTAGGGAACGTTAACGTATGTAGGGTAGTCTTTTTATCGTTTATCTGAGGGTACACCGCCATGATTTGTCCAAAGAGTAGGATTAACACGACATGACAGCAATAAAAGACTGAGGCTGGAATTCCAGGTCCGCTGGGATGCCATGTAATATTACCATCTGGCTGCTTGATCCATCGTGACTTTGTATTTGTGCACTTTATACAAATGGTGGCCGGTCACAGTCCTTATGCAGCTTTACACGACCGCCTGGCGTGTTTATTTACGTCGTCATCTGTTAAATGTTTACATGTCTGAATAAAAATAAATCTGCATCTGAATTTTTTTAATAATGTAGTAGATTGTTCCATACTTTTCTGCCGTCTGTGCAAGTGCGTATGTTGATGTTATGTATTGCTTTGTTGTTCGTACAATATGACACGTGGATTATGTGTTTACCTCGTATTCCTTTGTGCCATCGCCGGAAATAGATAAATAAATAAATGAAACAAAATGAAAAGAATGTCGGGCTGTGTGTTGGCTGGGCCGCGCTTCGCTTTGATCACAGCAGGCGTCGGCTGATCTCATCCTTTAGGCTCGTTGTGTTGCTGAATCTAGAGCTGACCAACTGCAGCGACAGTTAGTTAAGCTCTTAACCCCCGCTTTAACCAAGCACATTTTCTCCAGTTCGGCTTTACCCAAATCCAGAAGCTTCTTGGCTTGAGGTTACAGCCTATAGTCCAGTGTAACGACTCATTTGAAAGCTAAGACATACTAAACTGAGGATTTTTTTTTTTGCGTCCTTGCCATGATGTCGACCCTTTTTTGTCATGTTTTTGTTGCGATTTAGTAACTTTTTTGTTATTTTGTTGTGTTTTGACCCTTGTTTACGTCTCGTTTTTGTCACTATTTTTTTTTCAGGAAGTTTTTAGATTTGGGTAAAGTCAAACCGGAGAAAATGGGCTCGGTTGAGGTGGGGGTTAAGAGGTTAAATCCAGGAGCGACTTTTTTCTTTTCTTTTTTGTCAGGCAGTGTACATCTCCAGCCACAATATGATAGTATAATGCAGTTTAAAGATCATTTACTGAATGATTGAAACCATTAAAGAGGGGGTATTATGCTTTTTTCAAATCACATAGCACCAGACTTACTGTCTTGAATAAAATTGCTCTCTCAAAATGGCTGTACTGAACGTCTGGAAATAGGCCTCTGTCTCTTTAAGAAGCTTTCCGACACGCCCCCTTCAGCACACTACTGTGGCATTTAAAGAACACCACTGTGCGGGGAGGGGGCTCTGCTGAGCTGAGGAGCAGTGGTTGGTGGCTTGGCTGGTGACTAAAGGTCCAGAGGCGTCTCCAGGAGGTGGGGGCGTTCCTAGGAGGACTGAGGCATAGCTACACCTAAAATGGCCGCCGTCTAAGTTTTTACTGATTACTCAAAAATATGTGAATGAGCCGAGGCAACACTCCAGGCATGTGTTTAATGAGGGAATGACATAACAACATGATATAAAGCTTGAAAAAGTCAATTTTCTATAATACCCCCCCTTTAAACTGTTCATGTGCTTCTTTTGTCACACCACCGGCTGCAAGTGGACGGATGTTTCACGCGTCGCGACCATTCTGCTTTGTTTGTTTTGACACAATTTCCTGTAACAGCTTCTCCAACGGTGCTGCTGACATTTACAGTGCACAGCTTTTACGCAGCGGCTCATAATAGTGCAATCTGTTATTCTAAAGTATGGTGAAGTTTAGAAAGGGCAACTTCAGAGCGCTCTTCCCAGAATGAAATGTGTTTAGATTCTATGTTTAGTCCGATGCCAGCTGCAATGCTAACAGGATAAATATTCATGAGGAAATTGTCATTAGTCACGAACCGCTAAACGGCACGTTGGCGTCACTGCAGGAAGGGCTCAATAGGAGACATGAAGCAGTGCGGGTTCGGAGACTATGCTTTCGGGAACCCCCAACACCAACCCCCCTATGGCCCAACACGCTTCACCCATCTCTGATCATAACGGGTTATTTTTAAGTCGCTATACGCACGCCGCGGAGGACAAGATGTGACAAACAAGTTTACGCGGCACGCAGACGCAGATGAGACGCTCCGTGTCGGTATTAAACCCACCTGCTTCCCGACACACAAAGACGGCGGCGGAAGCGCGTGGGATCACAATGGAGAGCCTCAGATCCAAGACTGACATCTCAGCACGACATTGTTCTGAGCCGTGACGAGACGGTCCTGACGCAAAGGTTGCAACAGCTTCAAATGGTTTTAATGTGTTAGGGATCTTAGCAGGTGGTGGCGGGTTTTGTGTCACTTTGAAAAATACGTTGGGAAATTCTGGCAATTGAGATGAGTTTATTGCAAACATGCAGGAGTGGAAATGAGTTACACCGAGAGAGACATTTTATCAGATGTGCACTATCCCCCTGGCATTCACAGACGCACGACTAATAGGTTTAAATTAACAAGGAGTACAAGAACAAGAGTTGCTGCATAATTTATCACATCATCCTGGTACTCCTCGGTCACACATAGGTGATAAGTCAGTTGTAACACCCGCCCAAAACTGTCTGTGTTTTACCTATTTTATTACATTGTTTTAGTCACACGAGCTCAAGTAAACAAACGATTTAAAATTAACCAGCTCCATGTTTTTGTTTGTTTGTTTCTTTTCTTTCGTACAAAAACATAATATGAGCACTTTGAAATTTGGGCCTTAAACTTGTTTTCATTTTGAATTTACTAGTTGTTCCATTCACTGGTGGGGGACGGATGGGGCGTGAGATCGGTGCGGCGTCGGCAGTGATGCGGTCGCTGTATCGGACTGTTGTGGTGAAGAGGGAGCTGAGTCTGAGGCAAAGCTCTCGATTTACCGATCGATCTACGTCCCCACCCTCATATGGTCATGAGATCTGGGTAATGACAGAAAGGATGAGATCGCGGATACAAGCGGTCGAAATGAGTTTCCTTCGCAGGGTGAAAGGGCGCACCCTTAGAGATCGGGTGAGGAGTTCAGTTACCCGGGAGGAGCTCGGAGTAGAGTCGCTGCTCCTTCACGTCGAAAGGAGCCAGCTGAGTGCTTCCCTGGTTGCTTCCCTCAGGAGGCATTGGGAGGAGGCCTCGTGGAAGACCTGGGACACACGCTGGAGGGACCATGTATGAGCTGGCCTGGTGTCGCCTCGGGGTCCCTCCAGAACAGCTGGAGGAGGTCTGTGTGGATCGGGAAGTCTGGGCATCTCTGCTCAGACTGCTGCCTCCGCGACACGGATAAAGTGGAAAGAAATGGATGGATGGATGTTTTGCTTTCCTATTCTACATCTACCATTGCTATCTGTGTGTTGGATCCAAAAGGACCCTTGAACAATTCATATCCCCACAAATCAAATAAAACAAAGCTACATTAAAACTTCACTGATGAAACATTTTAATATCGCTCCAGCGAATAATCCAAAGCCATGTATATTACATTCAACTTGTAATTCTTGAAATCATGTTTCTATACTAATATTTACCATTAATCCTGGATTTACCGGCTCAAATGTAAAGCTACACACACAGGCGTATACGGCTCCATAGAAAGCAAGTGAATAGAGCTTTTCTATAATTTGCTGCAAAAATCTTTTAATGCTGTTGACATAATCTCCTTTTTCATTATCACAAAGTCTTTGAGTGTTAATGCAAATGAGAGGCTTTGGACTGAATTATGGCATAAATCCCGTGCGCGGCGCCTAGAGGAAGCTCCGTGGAGAAAATAATTACACCTGCTTCATGTCCGGATCTACTTCAATTACGCATTTACAAGTCTTATATAATGCATGTCGCCAGAGTGGGACTGATTTCTATATTTAGCCGCGCCATCTCTGCAGGAATGGTGAAAACTCGGCAAATTACATTTCACTTTATCGGCCATTGATTTAGTATTGATCGCAGAATGTGAAATGTTTTTTTTGTGAGGTGGCCCAGGAGCAGAGGTGGGAACTCAAGTAAGAGTAACGTTGCGTTCAAATAATTTTACTCAAGTACAAGTAACAAGTTGTGACCCAAACAATCTCTCAAGTAAAAATAAATAAGTACTTAAAGAAAATGTTACTCGAGTAGAGTGAGTAACCGAGTAACGAGTGATAAAGTCCGATTTATTTTCAATGACGCCACAAATTGTGTGAAACAAAACAAAACTAATGTGTAGATTGTGATATTTCCAACGGAAATTCCAAGAAAATGGCAGGAAAAATTAAATCATTCTAAATGACAAGGTGCATGAGACAAACTACATCTGTTTTATAGATCAAAATGAAGCATTTGCGGCTTAAATATTTACTCACTTGTACTTGTAGTTGAGTAAATGTAACTTCCTCGGCCCAGGGGTGGTGGTACTTCATTATTCTTGAGTGGCACCAGGGCCAACTAATAATGGCTTCAAAAAACATTTTAATTGAGAATTGAACATGTACTGCTTACTGCTTTACCTCAATTAATAATAATAATAATAAAATAATAATTTTTTTACTGTTAAAAAATACCTTTAAAAATTACTAAACAAACATGTGTCTTTGCTGTGAGTATCACCTCTCCTAAGATCTGACTATTATTAAACTTATCCAGCTCGTCTCCATGGAGATGTTGACTACAGGCAGCCAAATATGAGATTTAAATGGTGAGGTCCTCATCCATATCAATTCTTTGATCACCCACTGCAAGAATAGCATTTTTCAGTGTGACTTTAAATTTCAGCCTTGTAGTAAACTTACATGCATAGATTTGTGCTTATCAATGAATCTATGCAGTAATTGTTAATTTTGTGAGGAAACGATCAGACAATCTGCCTCGGCCTCTCTAAGTGGAGTGGCACCAGCCGTTCAGATTTCTGGGGTGACCTTCACCCCTAAAGCCGGGCCTTCCTTTCCTGCATGCGCCGTGACACTAACCGCTCCTCAAGGAAACAGTTCGCAAATAACACCAGGAACAATGATAGGAAATAACAAAAGGTCTAAGGCCACGGTGATGCAGCGGTTAGCGCTCGTGCTTCACAGCTAGAAGGTCCCGGGTTTGATTCCCACCTGGACGGGTGTGGAGTTTGCATGTTCTCCCCGTGTCTGCGTAGGTCTCCTCCTAGTACTCCGGTTTCCCCTACCACTAAAAACGTGTACAATGGGTTAACCCTCCACCCAGGTGTTTCTGAACAACAGAACGCAGGAATTGTCAAGCAAAGTATCCTTTTTATACATCTGCACAGATGCCCACAGAGAACTGAAAAGACGACTAATGGCAATAACAATGGCCGGATCACCATTCTCTGAGCTGCTATGCAACAGGTGCGCCTGTTAGAACGTGGCCAGTCGGTGGATGTCAAAAAAAATGCCACAAAATCAACCGGCTGCACTTAAAGCTGGACGATCTCATAACACAGATGGACGGGGGATGTGGGAAAGACATCTTGGGTAACGGAAAGTGGCGTTGCAGAGTGAGGAGGCTGTATCGGTGACAGTCCTGTGTGGATGAGGTGCAGAGCTCTGGGCTGACACGACTCCTCTCTGCCTGTCACTGCTTCCAGAGATATGAGCCCCCCGCGGTCCACGACAGCGCTCTGATTTAGAGCCCAGGAAAAAAGAAAAATGGGAAGTGAATATTTTATTGAAAGCCCGCCGCCGTGTGCTGTTGGGTAATGTAGTGACAGGCCGCTGAGCTCAACTGTTAATACGGCATAGATTTCAATTCCACTTCAAATAGAAGCGAGGGGAGCATGACGGAGGAGGTACAAGAGTGCGTTCATATTTTTATCATCGGGCCCGGGTCACCCCTGCCCCATTAAAAGCACAGTACCATTTACGGTTCAAAGTAATCTGGTTTGTAGAGTTGAATGAGTGAGATCAAGTTCATTTTACGCTCTTCTGACATGCATAAAAGTCGCCCGTCAAAGCTCTAGGATCTATGGTCTTTTGCAAGCACACAACCTGTTGCTTTTAGTGTGAAATGGTATAGAATAATATAGTGTGGTGTCTGTTTATGTGTGCAGAGACGGTGCACAACAACCGATAAACCAAGACGAGGTCCAGAGAGGTTTAGCTTGAATGCAGATTTACACCTGGAACGCTGCAAATTTGTTTCTAAGTTGAACAATGGAGGACCTATTGTAAATCATATGTACCCAAAAGAAGGATCTAGGGGTTCTCTAAGGGAATTTTAAAAAACAATTGACAATATTTCAGTATTTGGGCTCACTATTGAGCTGTACATTTCTCAAAATCATCTTGCAGGCCTGAGGATACGCGCTAAAGAGCTGGATTTGGCATTTGACATTACATACTAACACTGATAAATACACAAATTATTAAGTTAAAGCAACACAATTTTCTCCATAGGCCTGACTGCAACCTTACTGGGAGCGGAAACGTATTGACTAAAGGCAGCCAAGTACGAGACTTAAATTTGTCAGGTCCTCATCCAAATCAATTCTTTGACTACCCACGGCAGACAGAGCCGTGGGAAGAACTGTTAATCAGGGGGTGCTGAGGGATAAAGTTTACCCCAAAACCACTTTTTCTGTGCATAATTTCCTATTTAATAATATTGCCTGCAATTTGAAAACTATCCACCAGGGGGTGCTGCAGCGCTCTCAGCACCCTGGGTTCTCACGGCCTTGACGGCAGAAATAGCATTTTCTGTGTCTAGCTGGTCATTTGGAGCATGTTTTGTTTTGCTGGCAATGGTAGTCCAAAATGTTCCGCAGTGCTCCTTTAAACAATTAGATCACATAGTGTATTATGTCAATCAAAATAGGCCTACTCGAAAATCAAATATTCTCAAACCGAATGTTCCCTACGCACACTCTCACTCAGCTCGTATGCAGAGGTCAAATTATTCAACTGTTTTGATGGACTGACAGCTATAATAATGCTACTTACTTCCATGCAAAGGATGCAATTAATCATATGCATGTGATTTTGTTTGTCTAATTTCATTAAAATGCTGCATATCAAGTAATAAACAATAAAGAATAAACAAAACATAACCTGTGTCTAATCGCTCTATCTACCAGGCATGCTTTCTGCTTATTTGCATATTAATCTTCATATATATTTTTAATGCGCATTGGTGTATCTAGCATGAAATACTTGATTTACTGTATGATGATTGTGATATCTCCCCCTCATTCTCATTTCAAAACGAGAACACGTGGCATGCATTACCCCTGACATCCTTAACACACAAGCAGCTGCCTACCTCACTTTTTACAGTAGTAAAAAAAAAAAAAATAATAAATCCTCCCACATCGTGTCAGCCATAAATCTCCCACTGTGATGCTTTCGGTCACTATGGAAACCTAATATAATGCGCCCCTCCCTCCTCCTCCCGCTGTGGGCCGCTCTTTCTCTCCTCTTCGTCTGCCGTGCGTGCGCTCGGGTTCCTCAGCCCCGCTCCATCCACCACGCCACAGCTCTCCGGGCTACTTTTGCGCATGTACGGCCAGTCACTGCGAGCATTGCATCGACTCCAAGATGGCGATAACACGGCTGGCTTGCCTCCTGACTCTCCTCTCAACTCACTGTAAGTACAAACAAAATCGCCGCAACTTGCCTAAGACAAGCCGGCCGTTCGCTTTTGCGGACCCCGTCGACTTCTGCGCGGGTTTGGACGGTGTTTTCGTGCGCGTTCGGGGAGAGAGACATCGGCATCCAGAAGCAACACTGCGAAGTAGCGGGGAACTCAAAAAGCGGACCACTGTCACACAAAAAAAACTCCCGGATGAATGATTGCTCCACCGCGAGGAACACGCCACATGGCAAAGATACAGCGCCTAACTAGATCTAGAGAGTTCTTATTGCTAAAAATGGGTGGTGTGCTTCGGTGTGCAAACTTTTCTCGTTACTCAAACCCCGTTATATCCGCGGGTGTTCATCCAAACTTACAGTGTGGTTCGTATTAGGGGATCATAGGGGAAATGCGAGTGGTTACGGCGTCAAATAGAGCGCGTAAAGCTCGTGCATCATTCGTACTTCACAGAGTTGTTCGGCCACCACGTTCTGCCCTCGCTTCGACAAAAAAGTTCCTCCCCCCCTTCCGTCTCCACAACTTTTCCTCTACTTAGCGAGACGTGAATTAAACATGAAACCAGCCTACTTTGCGCGGCGCGTGGATTTAACTATTAACGCGCGGCGTGGATGGCTGGATGTAGCGATGCGAGATAACGGTTTTCCTGCGGCGGAATAGAGCCACATCGGGCTGACCGCGGGAGGAGTCACAAGCCGTGCACTATCCTCTTCCAGCCTACACCCCCCCTCTCCTCGTTGTCTGCCTGGCTCTCCCCCCCCCCCCCCCCCCCCCCCTACTCCTCCTCCTCGCCGTTGGGACTCTCTTTCAAACTGAGCCGAGCTGGTAAACAAAACAGCCGACGCAAGATCGATTCTGTTCAGCCACCAACCCCGTCAAAGCCCCCCCCTTTCCCCCCCATTTAATCTCATTCTCGAGGCAATGGGTGAACACCTGTAAGAATGCCTCCGCTGTGTCTATTCAAACATCGACGCGCAATTACGCACTGGGGAATTTGGGGCGAACTGCAACCCGTCCGAAATAAGTTCAAAGGGCGCGCGGGTTGCTTGTTTTAAAACGAGGGTAGCCTGCGTTCTGGTTGTCAGTGGTTTGGATTGAGTGTTGTAACTAAAAGCCACTTGTTGCTGTGATGCAGAGTTATTTAGGAATTCCGGGTTCCCCACATGAGCCCCCTTTCTGTGGCTGTAACAGTCATAAATTAGAGCCTACAGAGAGCCATAAAACAAGTAGCACACACAGAGCGAGAAAGTGATCGCATGTAGATTTACTTACATTTGAAAACAGTGCCACGGACTACAAACATCCTTCACCGGTTAATCCCCATGTAGGGTAAAGCCTAATTGCACCTTGGAAACGATCTCTCCTATTTCTCCCACCGTAGAGGACATTTGCAACTTAGCATTCACTCTCTGTTTCTGCATGAATAACTACTGTTTTATTAATTCCCCCATTGGAGCAGCGCATGAAAACGCGGTGCATGTTGCTGTTCTCAGTGGACACAAATGAAGCTAGGTGTGAGAGGACAGATTTGGATCAAAGAAACACGCAGACATGAGAAATGCCTGTGATCTTTCATGTGTGTGAATGAGATTTTCCGCTCGGCTTTAATTAGGAAAAGCACTGGGGCTTGTTTGATATCTGTTACTGTATTCTCAACAGTGCGTCCTTTCTTGACATACCTTGAGGCTGTATTTTTTTCTCCCATGGCTGTATTTCCTGGTACTTTTTAATAATGTCTCTTAAGAAAATGTGTGACGTGGGCATGGGAGCGGCACAACTGACATTTTCAGTGGGACCAGCGAAGTGGCAAAGATTTAAGAAGTTCTTTTGTCTTGGTCGGACAGAGCTTGAGCATGTGGCCGACTGGCTCAGAGCCAGGTCGCCACTGTCTTTGGAAGCGGGACAAATCGGGCGAGACTGGAACTGGCCACAAGCTGAGTTATGAATAACTGATTGGCGCTTTTAGACACACGCTAATAGATGCAGACTGTAAATAGAATGAATGCTGGATTTGGAAATGTCATACTTCTTATTTAAATGCGATATGTCACGAAAATGTATAATCCGAAAGGGACGGCTTTGTCATATGCTCCTTGCGTAGGTCACGCTTTGTTACTTTTGTGTCTGTGAGAGGTGCTTGTTAGCTTGCTATCATCTTAATGGCTTCTCGGCCCTCTGAGTGAAGCATAGGCCGGCGCAGAGTGCACATTTGTCAGCAGAGTACAAAAGACGAGGCTATTGTTATTTTAAGTAGCCATGGTTGCAACCAACTTTCCGATCTGATCTAATGGAATGCCTTGACATCTGCCGCCGTTGGCTTTACCTGCGCCTTCCACTTAAAATATTCCTGAAAGTGGTCTGCGCTTTAAGAGGACATCTGCCAGAACACTTCTGCCAAGAGCACGGCCAAGTTATGTCGGATCCTGGAAGATGCTCAACACGGATAAGGGCAGAGCTATTATAAACTTCGAGATCGCTCTTATGAGAAACACCTGCGGACGTTGGAACAATTTGCTGCTTCATGAGTGCACACAAATATAACGCTGCTCAAATGTCCAACAGTAACAGCGGCGTCCTGATTGTCAATCTTGTACCCTCGACTCTGCCGCTAGACACTCGAAAGCCAAGATGCATTTCCCTCCGTGGAGAGTTGACATTTTTATGACTTTCCATTATCTGTGTGCTCACTCATGCCTGCCAGCCTAATCCAATTTGACTTTATCTGAATGCGCGAGATAAGAGAGAAAGCGGACACACTATTGTTGTTGAACCGCCCTCCGTGTGATAAGCCCGCTGATAAGTTGCGTCACCCGGACAAGCTTTGAACATCACGTTACACAGCCGCCAATTGGGTGACAGACATCTCTCCGAACATTCGCCCCAAACTGGAGCCAAATGTCAGTGGTTTCCCCTATATTGTTTGGCATGCAAGGCCTGGCAGCTTCGCCCCCAGATAAGTGCCCAGAGTGGCTCCCCAGAGGAGGTGCTCGCTGCTGTCAGATGTTGCTCTACCCACCCAAAGATTACGAGCAAATGTTTGGTTGTGCTCCCTGAATGGCATCTAGTCCCCCTGTGGACATCTTACATAGAGACTGACATTTTGCGGCCGACACAGTAAATGGCAGGGTAAAAAGGAGGACAGGAGACAGACAGACAGAGGGAGACCCGGGCTGAAGTGCGCGTGTTTGTTCCAGGAGATATTCCCCCATGTGGGAGGCGTCTTGGAAAAACACATTTATCTAAAATGGCAGGTGGGTTGGTCAGTGTGTTTAGAGTGGATTGCCTGGATTTCACACACTATCTTTCAAAACCAAGGAACCAATGAAGCCTCTTGAGGTGAGAGGTGGTACGTCCTGAACACTAAAACAACCCAGTATTAAAATGACCTTTGTCTTTGATGCAAAACGTCTGTACTAGAGGTCGACCGGGACGAAATTGGGGGATTTTCCAATATCGGCTGTCGTTAAAATCCGATATCTCAGGGACCAAAAGTGATAGAGAATTCACGACTTTGCATTGGAAAGAGCTAAATCAAGGCTTTAAAACGAGTCCCCGCACAACTTCCTAGACCTCAGGGGAACAGAGAAACATCGCGATGAAAACTGGTTAGCTACAAGTTTGTTAATCACAAGTTTCACCAACTAAACCTCAGTCAATATGGACATGCTGCATGTCATGCTGAAGCACAGAACCTGGAGAATTCAATCGCTGAGTACGTTTTAACCTCCGCAATTGTATTTTCGATCACAGCGGATAGCAACAGTATGCTAATAAAAGCTGAGACAGAAACTATAATTGAATCACCACTGGAGTGGCCAAGTTTATGTATTTACAGGATTATAGACCACACATTAGAAATAAATCGGCCCCAAAAATATCGGCCATGCATATCGGCATCCGTCAATAAAAATCCCAAAAAAGAAAAACCCATATCGGTCGACCTCTAGTCTGTACAACTGAGAGTATACATTTCAAAACAAGTGCCCATTAACTCTGCACATCTATAATTTATAGTTATTCCTCTTTCTGAGCAACACGGTAAACTTAAACTAAGACATTTAGATGCACATTCAGATGTTTTACAAAACTACCGCTGATTTTTATTGAGATGAGCCCAAAAAAACATTGAGATTTTTGTCAATATCAGTGTAACCTATTCAAATGTAGACAGTATAATGTGGCATTGAAGAAGACTGAGGTATAACTATAGTAGAACAAAGATTATCATAGAAAGTTATGGTTCACTTTGCTGCCATTTGTTCAGGTCTTTAGGTAGATTTGTTGCAGCTTGTGAAACTAGGTTTTCGGTCAGTTTTACTTGTTTTCCCTCATTTCAGAAAAGAGCTGTCATAGTTATTTTATGAATCATGGACGAGCGAGTAATAGGGAGTGTGACTAAGCATTGGATACAGAGGGGGGAAAAAACAGGAGTGAGCTAAATGTTTTCTTTCGAATGATTCTTTAATCCGTCAGCTATGCAAGAAGTCTGTACGGACCGGCCTGTCCGTGGGATCGAGCCGCTGTGGCACATGCTCCTCGCTGTGGAATGACCCGAAACAGCTGAGCGGGAGGTGGGTGGAGGTGTTTTGAGTTGCGCCGTAACCAGAAATATCCGTCCCTCCCAAAAACCTGAGCGAGCGTGTGTTAGCAAATGCAGCATTCCAAATGGAAAGCACATGGAGCGCCGGCGTAGTATGTGCATCGACTAACAATCACAACCACCTGTTTTCCCTGAGGCAGATGAAAGCGCCCCTGTTGTTGATGAGTGGGCCGGGGTCAGAGCAGAGAGTCACGGGGAAAAGCAACAGCAGCGGCTTCGCCCCTGTCCAAAGCTGAGGGCGTGACGGCACAGCCCCAAGGGACGCCAAACTCGCCCTCTTTTATATCCGTCTCTCTTCTCTTTTTTTTTTCTTTTTTTTTTTTTTTTTGCTCTTTCGTGTCGAGCCAGAGCAGATGCAGAGGTCGAGAGGCAAACAGTAACGCGCTCACATTCCACAAATGGCCATGGCGTGTGCGTGCTGTAAATGTCAATACAGCTGCCGTCGCTCATAAACTATAGCCAGGCTCCAAGCGGCACGCGGACCACGACGCCGCAGAAAGGTGCCGTGGAGGTGCTCGGCTCTTGGACTGTTCTTGTAACTTTCAGAGCTTTCCACTACAAAACGCACGGAACGTTTCATCGGGGCTTTTCAGCTGCCTTTGAAAACAATTGGATTACAGTCAACAGAGGGGGGGTAGAGCTGTCAAAATATTTACACACAAGGAAGAGAAAGTGTATGATTTTACTGGAGCAGAAGACTGTTTTATGTTTTAGTGATGTAAACCAACAAACTAATATAGGGAAGTGAAAAATCTCATATATAGTATTTCATAAATACAGATTAAATGAATTAGGTTTCGATACAATGAATGCAGACTTCTAGACACACTATCAAGATAATAACCAAATGTTTTATTCAGGCAAGAGTACGAATACTTTAAAATAATAATTCAAGTATTTTGACATGAAACTGCTGTGAGAAGTATAATTTATTCAGTAGTCCTTTAATATATTGCTCTTCTGACTCGTCTGTATTGCATCATTCAAAGGGCTCATTCGTTTAGGTCATTTCTAAGAGTAACTGCTGTCCTCTGAACGAGCTTGGAGAACTTCCTCAACAGTGGCCCTAAAGTGCCTGTTTGTTTTGACAAGACTCTATTATTCCCAAGATCAACAGGATAATTTGTAGGATGCCTGTGCTCGGGACGCCCGGCTGTACAACAGCATTAGACGGTTTCCTGTTGGGCTCTATCCGTGGTCACATGGTCCCTCGAGGCAGGAAGCGCTCCCCATGCGTCTGCTCTGTGTGCGGAGACTGACAGGGCGCATCAATAGGGCAAACCAGATCGGCATTGATCACACATGGGAGTGCTGTCAGCTCGGTGTAATAATTAGGCGTTTCATTAATGGCAGGAAGGAACTGCGTGTGGCAAAAGGCAACGGCAGAAGCTCCGGGCTGCGCTCCCGCTGACAGTCCAAACACAATCATGGCCTTAGTTTTATCTTTTGTTTACCGCACAAACAAAAGGCCAATTACGGACTAAAAATAACCAGGCATCTGATATCCTCAGGTGCTTCCAAATGACTGGACAGAAAAGCAACATCTATTCATCGTTAACGGTCCTAAGTTTTTCAGGCTTTTTCAATTTTATAACATTAAACAATATAAATGAAAATGAAAATTTGCAAACACAGTGCATTAGATCATCAGACAGCAACAAAAAAGATGGGTAAAAGTAAAGACATAGTTATTTGTTGGCTAAAGGCTGAAACCCACATCAGCGGGTGGGGGCAAGCACCAGGAAGGAAATGGAATAAACGTTTGTGGATTATGTAAAAAAAGGCACGAGTTGAAACCCTCCAACTCCAGGTTTTTCACGAGGACCCAGCAAGGCAACATGAAGATGGGCCCTGTGAGTGTCAGGGGCAAACAGATTTGATGAATACGTGACTCTCCGTGTAACAGATGTTTCTTCACGTTTTAAAGACTGCTCCCCTCCTCTTTAAGTAAGTCCATTGAATTACAAATACATTACAAGGATTTTTCCAGAGCCCCTGGTAACATGATAAAGTAAAAAAAAAAAAGGACTGGTACTATCCAAGGGCACTGAAGGGCATTGAGACTGATGTTTCCCCCTAAAAAGCTTCAGCGTTTCAAGTATGTCCAGGACTGGCTTTTTAGGTTTCCTTGAAGTTGACAGACATACAATTTAAAAGTAATAAACTGGGACCGGAGAGGCCACAAAATGAAAGATGTGGTGTAGATATTTCACGGAAGCCAAAAGAGTTATGGTCGCAGATAGTATGTGGTATCACCGGAGAGATATATCAACGTTAAATCTTCGTGTTAGATAGACTATGTGGGTATGACAATACAGCGGCTAAATGGAGAGAGTTTGAGGGGGGGGGGGGGGAGCCTAAATTAAAATACACGTTGAAATTTGCTTGTCTGTAGGTATTGTATGAAAGGGTTGATGAATCTCGGTGTCTAGCAGAGAAGGTAAATGTCACAGAGAGGTCCTGCTCAGTGACATACAGGGGGTTGGCGCAGTGATGGATGGAGTCAAGTCAGTGAACGAGAGCCAGGCCTCCGTGTCCTTAACTTAAAAAGAAATAAAATGGGGATGTTATTTATTACACGCTGGAATCTGGCCATTTTGGAACCAGCGAGCATTACGTCTGCTATACAAAACCGTACAAAAGAGGAGAAAACATTGTATTTGTCTTGTCAAAGCGACTTAGGAAACAGCTGCTTATTTGTATTGTAATTTAAGATGTACTTATGCGTTTAATCGACTGGCTTTAAGATGACTTTAGACATGGCTCTTATCCAAATGACTTATCAGTGAGAATTAATCCCTCCAGCTTGTGTATAAAAGTCTGTGTGACTATTATGAGCATTCATCATTGTTTCTACATTAGCTTTGACAAATTCAATTTGCTGCCTTCTCATTTGCTGCTGTGCTGCCGCCGGCTACTTACCTCCAAACAAATAGAGCTCATACGTTTGAATGTCACAGGATTGTTTAGTGTATCCAGGCCGAGACGACCAAAAGGGATCGGTGTGTATATTTCTTTGATGTGTTTGGAAAAGTGCAGGAGAGGGTCAGTGGCTGCTGTGGTAACCTGGGAAGTTATTCACCGTTAAGAAATGTAATCGAAATTGCTCGATCTCAATTATCGTCATGGGGCCTTTAAGTGTCAGCTTTACGGCCAATCTTGGGGCACTAACACCACCTGGTTTGGCGTTTACAGAAGTAAAACGTAAAGATCCAGGAGTGGAAAGCATTCTGTAATCAGGTCCCAATTTGGAGGGTATGTCAAAGTGCAATTCTCAAATAGGCTGTAATCACTTGAACTACAACAAAATAGCAGCAATTAAGCATTGGGGAGAGTTAGATGAGCCACTTTTTGCTTTGGTGGTTGTTGTGTAAAAACAGTACACAATAGATGCAAAATTGTACTATTTGTACACATTCTGGGATGTTTTCTATTCTTTTGCATCTTCAAAAATTATCTGAAGGATATGTATATTAAGATATATTTTAAGATGTTGGTCTTGATTTGATTATTTGCAATATTTACATCATTACATTTACATTATCACAAAAAACCAACCAACAATACAATACAATGCAATACAAATAGAAAAGTTTGATTTCTGAGTGTATTTACTTCGTTTTATAATGTTCTCTTATTTTTTTATCATTGCTTATATTGCCATTCTGGTCACCATTCTATTTATTTACTTATTGTTTAAGTAGTCATAGTGTTTTAGATATACATATATATATATACACATACAGACATATGTATATATATAATATATAAATGTGTGCGCTAGTAATGTATGTGTATATTATACATTACTAGCGCACATTTATTATACATATATTATCATCACCATAATAACAATGACAATAATAGCATTCTCAAAAGTATCATTCTCAAAAATATCATCTTCAAATGTATCATGTTTCTCATTTCTATCATACCTGCTTCACCTGTAATAATGTTGGTTAAGATTGTTCTGTCAGTGGTTTTTGATTGTGTTCCCTATTTGTGAGGTGCGTTAAAAAGCCAGGGTATTATGTGGCAAGCTGGTAGAGGGCGGTAGCCCCCCACCAGCGAGCCCCCACCCTGCTGCCCTAACTAGTTGATGTTGTGAACCGCTTTATAATCCTATACTGAGTGGTGCTTTAAAAAGACAAGATTTATGAGCTCGTCAAGAGGGAGACCCTACAACAGGTCCACATCTCGCCTGCCCCAATTCTATTTTATTTGTAATGACCAGCGGAAGCAGGCCATAACTGCATTTTTAATGTTCCTTTAATACAGATCAAATAGACTTGGTTGATAGAGTAGGTGACAATAGGTCGCGTTCACGAATTAGAATTCCATTTCAGTTGGAGGGCAGGTGCCAATACAACTCTATGGGAGAGAAACAGTTTTTGAAAGAAATTTCCAAAAAGAGAATGTCCAAATGTTTTCTCTGATCATCATGTGACAGTGATTGGATTCACAAACCTGACATGTGAATTTTATGGCTGAAAGTCCTTTCTACTGGCCAACATCAAGCACATGTTTTTGAATATTGTCTCCACCTCTGGACGCCTTTGTGAAGAAATAATTAGACACATGTTCATATGTGCTGAAATATATGACTTTGAACTTTGTGTCAGTTTTTGTTTCATGTGAATTGGCCCAGGAATTACAGAGAAATTAGCAATGATTTAAGACTATAAATCTGCATTTTGAGCGTTACTATGGTTACAGCCATTGAATTTTCAGTTGCCCTCCACCTCAATGTTAAACTATAGGATCTTTAGAATGTTGTGATGTCACGTGAACGCTACCTATTGATTATATCAGCAATTATGTGGTATTTCACAAGTTCACAGTAATACAGATTACTTAAGGAGAGTGACTGAGAGACCAGGTCACATGTCTTCAGCATACTTCTCTAACACAGTTCTCTTATACTGTCTTTTAAATTGCTGTAGACTAGCTGCACCTTTTAAGTCGTCTAAATTATTCCACAGATTTACACCTCTCCATGTAATACAATGACATTTTAGGGTGGAATGGATACATTGTACTTTCAGATTATGAGTTCCCCTTAGATCATATCTTCCCTCTTTTTTACCAAACACTGATTGTATGTCACTAGGGAGCTGGTTATTTACAGCTCTGTATATCTTTACCACTGATGGTAAAAACACAAAATTGTCGTGTAATTTTTGAGTCTGTAATTAGCAGAAAACAATTAATCGATTACTAAAATAGTTGTGAACTTTCAGCCCTAATATAGATGTATATAGATGTAGTACACTCTTGTGGTGAACATATTCAACACAAAATAATATGAGTTCTATATGTGGTTATACTACTTCTGATTTGACTATTGATTTTTCTTTGAACACAACCCCAGCAGTCTGGAGAGAGTATAAAACCCAGCCACTGCTGCTAAATTAACCGGCTGTATGCGAGCTGTGTAGAAGGTGGAAATAATTGATCTGAACAGTCAAGGAGGTCATAAATGGAGTTTCCTGGTTCTTGTCAGAGCACCTGAATCACACGCGCTCTCCCAGGCTCACTGTGAACCATGGGAGTGTGAAACCTCAGCCGCGGAGCTGTTACCACATGTGTGTTAGGGCATACTTTGGCTAAGTGAGTGCCTGGGATATTTGTCAGGATGCCAGGCATAGACGGCGCGTTTGTTACACGGTGGCTAGCCCCTCGTCTGAGCTCCAATCCGGAGAGGGGCTTCACATGTGCTCTGCTCGCTTGCTGCGTCACACGGGCAACAGTAAATAAGCAGAAGGCAGTTTGGGTGGATTTCCCTGTGACTCAGGGGTTTGTCAGCCATTTGTCATCTTTATAACCGGTCACGTAGAGATGACCTGGCAGTACTATAAGCTAAAGCTGATCGGGGTCTTCAGTGTAAAACAAGACAGTAACTTCAGCTAGGGCCCAGTCACAGTGAGCAGATACCAGACACTGTAAAGTCTATTTCAAGCCTTTCTGAATTGTTGGAGGCACAAATGCAGTACGTGTATAAAGAAGAGCTGGTCAACACCCCACTGGACTTCCTGACTCTGAACCGTTATGGTTAAAATTGGACTAAATTGTCAGTTTCCAAACATTAGCGCTCATATCCTGCCATTATACAGGAGTCATGAGCGAGAATGACAACCTTATCTTTCCCAGTGTTTTCTTTAACACTGGTCCATTTACAGTCTTTGCCTGAGAGCACAATTAGAGTCCCAAAAAGGGGATTTCTCTGAGATTTCATTTCATATATGGGCGCTGCTTTCTCCACTGTTGTTACAGAGTTGATTTTTTTAATGGCCAAAATCTGCAGTTTTGTCGGTAGAAACCAATAACTTCCAAAGGGTAACTTTAGCCAAAACAAAAGTTAACCAGTGGAAGTTCGCTGCCAGATGACTACTGGAAAACACAACAGCATCAACACAATCCCAATCTCTATAACAATGTTGCAATTGGTTGGTATTTATATTAAAGTTTTTAATCTTGTAACCATCAGCTCAGTTTCCATCCAGATGCTAAAAATAGTTTTGCATCTTTCTATCCATTTGAGTCTGCTGTCCATTTACTCTCTAACATAAAAAAAACAAAGTCTCCGTAGCTCCAGTGAAACCAATACTGAAAGCACAGATGTTTGCTCCCTAAAATATTCAACATTCAAAAACAAAGACCAAATTATTTATTGAGAAAATAAGAAACGATGGCGAAAACGTCAGAACAAAGGCCATAGTCGACCTGGGATTTGTCTGCTGCTCTTCATGTTGCTGGTGAGCGAGAGTGAAAACACTGAACAAACAGCCCCACGCCCACTGTTGCCGCACCCCAAAGTCGAGCCGAGCTGCCTCTCATACCGGCCTGATCTGGTTTTAGCTGTGACAATGATCTTATGATTTGGGGGATTTTGTAAAGAGACTGTGTCAGTGCTTATGTGGTCTCTGCTGTGGCAGGGCCTTGTGCAATAAATGCCCTGTCCTTTCCATCTGCCTTCTGCCTTTCAGACCGTCGCTCATGCACAAAGTGAGCGACTACGGCTTTATCTCCGATCATCATCAACACTGGGGATCATCAGCTCACATCTGTGGGCGGCCTCCTCAGGGCCAATTGTAGTTCACTCTCCGTTCTGCGTACTGGGATGGGCTTTTATTTCCGCTTAAACATTTCACTTCACCATTACAAACAGAAATACAGAGATGGATGCGTTTAAGCAGATTGCAGCTGGCTTTTTGCCAATCAGTGCAAGTCATCATCGCTTATCAGGGCTGGGCCTGCTCATCGCACTTCCAGCCTATTCACTAGAGATGGGACTGTTTATGAGAGGAAGAATGTCTAATTGTTGTCTGGAAATGATAGTATTTAGGGCACAGTAAAAATTTAAATGACTCCCATTATAATTAGGAAATTGCAAGACTGAAAATTAACTATAAATGTATTCTTTGGGTTGCTTTGAGCAAGTCAAGACTATAATAGTTCCTTTGTGAGCAACCGGCATTAGCAGTGATAGTGTAGTTTTGTACTGTGTGCATTTAAAATGTGCAAACATATAATCCTGTTTCATGGGGGCAGTCAGTAGTGAGAGGTAAACAAACACTCTGAATGGCCCAAAGTCAACACAGATATGAGCAGGTGTCACAGAATTGGTGGGTAAACAGTCAAAAGTGCATTGTATTATGCTCACTATTGCGCTACTTTATTGTTTAGTTTAGGGCAGGGAACATTTAATTGAGCGTTATTTGTTTGCTTACTCTCGTATGACTCTCTGCTGCTGCTGCTGCTGCTGTCGTTGACATGATTTGCGACGTGTAACGGACCAGATATCGAACATGGCAGCGCGTGCGAGCTCGGTAAGCCACAGTGCACAGGATAACCCAGTGCAATGATGTTTGACGCAAGCACAGACAGCAGGTGACTGGGGTCGCCAGCTGTCCTGCCGACTATAAAAGCAGTCTGGAACCTAGCCATTGTTTTCCTGATAGCTGCCTGTTCTACTGTAACTGTGTACATCAATACGGCGTTCCCGTCATAACCTGGAATATAGCTGAGCGGTTTCAGTCCTGTCAGTGTCGGCGAAATATTTTTACACCCTATTTGTAGAGTTCTTTGGTTTTGTGTTTTGCTACTCATTTTCTCCTTCCATCCTCCTTTGTCACAGTGGATTTGTTTTGCTGTTAATTTTGTTTTATTCATTCAGTAAAGTTTGAGGACGCCATGCACAATTTTGTGGCTTTTTCATCCTTCGACGTTGGCTCTTGCTATCATTGAGGACCAGAGTTAACCAAGCAATTGGATCGTTGACCTACTAATACTGAATGTCAGCCGGGATTAGTCCGTTGTGCGACATGTTAGTTTTACCCTATTGATGCTGCGTTGTTGCAATGGTAGTTTGTCGTTGTACAACATAACCGAATAGATGGAGGGCTAGTCCTGAAAGAGACTGATGTAATTGGTCATGGAAATGGGAGCGCCCATGAGAAAACTACGTAGTCACAGGGGCAACGTTCATACAGAAAGACTGATCTGGAGAGTGAACCCACAGGACCCCTTCATTCTGTGACAGTACAGTTCGAGGCTGGAAACCGCTCTGTGATGTCTCCCATCGGAATTTCCCACGGAAGCCCATCACAGATTCCTCCTGAGCAGGTGACGGCAGTGCGTTCCTGTGGGAGGAGGGGGTCAATGGCACATGCTGCCCCTCTACCCAGCTGTTGTCCCCCGGCCCGGACAGCCATGTGCTGACTATTTGAGTCCCGGGTATGCACCAGTCCACATTTGCTGTCTGGGAGGGCCGCTTGTTGGTACAATCGTCCACTTTGATGTCTCAATATTTTCTAGTGTGTTTTGCTGGAGTACAGTCTGAGCTCATAAACTACACTAGATAAATGAAGGCAGATGTTGTGTATTCACATTTCTAAGTCTTGTGTGAGTCAGAACACTGTGACAGCAGGCTACTCCACCCTCTTAAATTAGTTTGATAGACTCAAAATGTGAGAGTTGCTTATTTAGTTGGCCTGTTTTGCTTTTGTTACGTTCTCTTTTCACTCTGTCCAGGGAGGTTTTGTAAGTGTTGATCCTTTCCCATTTTCGATTTAACAAGTCTTTAAAATTCTTTGTGGTCTCGTACCCTCATTAAAAAACTAATTTCACCCGCGATCATTCCACCCCACACACTTTTGGTGACCTGCAACCTGCGTCAGAAATGCCTCCCACAGCATTATACAACACCCAGGCTACCGTTCGCAAGGGCCTGCTTTAAAAAGAAACCTTTGTAAGAGTTCATCATCGAGTCTGTGACTTGTTTAACCCTACCTTGACATTGTCACCGAGCTGGTTGACCTCCTGGGAAGTCTGTAGGTGTTTGTCGGAGGATGACTCTCCCTAAATAAATGGGTCATTGTTATTTACTAAGAATGAAATTAAGACAAACTTGGAATGGCGTATTTCTCCAAATAAACACACAGCATAAGTAAACGCTCAGACCTTTGACAGGGTCCTTTAAGGCATCTTGGGTTTGAATTAGAAACAAAACAACTTGGTGGTACTTTGGCTTCTTTACGTGACAAGATCTGCTGTAATTTTAGACTATATTCACTTCAATTAGGAGATTATTTCATTTCTGCTTCAGTAATGCATTTAAGTTGTGTGTGTTTTTCCTCAGACATGGTTCACACTTGTCTAGTCATAATTTATCCCATTAAGTTAGACTCTTTTTAGGCACGGTTTAGTACTGCTTTGATCTTTCTCTAGGCCTGATTGTACTTGGAAGATCAAATATTTTCAGAGGTGGCACTTGGTATGAAAGGTTTAACAACCACTGGCTTAAGCACCAGTTGAACAGACATCTGATAAGGCATGTGACTCTATCTTCCTATCTTACAGTCTTATCTTGCAGTGCGTCGATACAGACTCCATGAAGGGAACTCGGGTTTAAATTAGGAACAAAACCAACATGCAGAGAATCTGCAATGTCTATTTCCACAATTTCCCGTATTGGCTGTAAATGTGTAAAGATGCGGTCCGTGTATGTCTCCTTGCACAAGGCGCCTTTTGTTCCAAAGCGAAAACACAGGGAGTCTAATGGACAGAGCTGGAAGAAGCCGTGTTGTGGAGACTAGGGCACCGTGGACCTACTGGGATTTGCACAGACCCTGCTGTTTCAGGCCTGATAGCATCTTGATGACTGAGCCGAACACCGCTGCGAGGCACTATTACGGAGTCTTTATAAGCTGCTTTCTGTCATCTCACACGTAATGCTCCTCGGTTCCCAAATGTGCCCTCAGACATGAGGGTGTTGGGTGGCAGCGGTCAGTTAACTTTCTTACTTATGTGCCCTGGATGAAATAACTTCCAGAATAGGTAGATTACTGAACAAAATCAAGCTGTAAAATCATTTCATAGATGTCTCTTAGTTCTGCCATTTTACTTTGGCAATTTATCTACTTCTGTCCAACCCTAACCTCCACATAGTTTTCTTTCCCGCCAGATTAAAATATATATATATATATATTTTTTATTTTTATTTGAGCAACAGATGCATACAGGTATAGTATACATGTTATTTACAGAAATTATTAACATCTCAATCTGTCTTTGATTAAGGTTTACTTTTACATCTTTACTGATAAAAACAAATCTGTCTTCATGCAGACTAAATATGTCAAAGCTCGTCAGATCTCGAACAGTCAGCAGTAGGGCTGGGTACCAGTCTGGTATCGGGAAAAAAAGTTCAGGTAGGCTACTAACGGTGTCGAAAGATCTTACATCTTAAGATCCACGTTTTTAAGCTGTTGGTCCAGGTACAGCATTAAAGGAAGCAACTTGGTGTTTTCAGCTCAAATAATGTTTTTGTGTGCCTAATTTCGATTTATTTTTTGCCAATTTTGCAATATATTTTAACTCAATGTTTGCCACATTTCTCCCAATTTTTTTTTCTTATTTTTGCACCCATTTTTTCAAATTCTCCCTTTTTTTCCACAGTTGTTTGCTCATTTTTATTACTACTATTTTCTTTATCTTCCCAAACTACATTTTTTCTTTATTTTGCCACAATTTCTCCCAATTTCGGCCCAAATTATTCCCAATTTTTCACACATTTCTTGACATTGGAGATGAACCCAATGTAATTGTTCTGAACCCATTGTTCTGTTTTCTGGTTCTAGATGATATTTCAGTATAGGTATCGGAAAAATAAATCATTCAGGTAAAACCAAGTGTTGTTAAAGTTCTGGTATTGAAAAAATTTTTACGGTCCCCAGTCCTTGTCAGCAGCGATGTGCCTGGTTAGAACCTGGATGGGAGACTGTGAAGGAATACCGGGTAGCCTAAACCAAGGACAGGTGTGGCTATCGTATGCACATTCTAAAAAGAAAAGAAAAGTGACCTCTGGTGAAACGTTATCACAATAAAAGATAACTTTGGACATCTGCTACCTGGGCGTGCAATGCTGCTTTTTTTTCATTTTGAAGAAATGCACCTCTGATGTAACTTTTGTTGTGCGTTCCCTCTACGTACGGAGTTAATTATACTTTGTGAATTGTGAAGCGCTTTGTCACCACTTCCTTTGTCCAGCTGTTGACTCCAGGGACTTGTTTTTGTATGTTGTTTTTTTACTTTATTTCGGGCATTTGAAACAAAGAGGACATAAAATCCTAAACGTCCTTTTGTGTGTCATAACTGTAAGCTACACCAATGTCCCATACTAGCCAAGAAGTTGCTATATTTATATAACTGGCCATGTGTTTCCTCTCTCTTTATTCTTTTGCCATGTTTTGGACCTTATGCCTATCTCTTTGTTGCATAAAACATTGTTGAAGTCTTAGAAAACTGAAACTGGGGCTGCTCTCCTGACATTTTTGCTGGAACTTTTAATATTTAGTCTCCAAAAATAATATTGTTTTTTTCACCAGAGCTTGTTGGTCACCTTTAAATTAGGCTGATCGCAATTCTCAACTCATATTTGTGAAGGCGTGGTAATGATTTGATGAAAATGTTCATTGGGGACATCGGAAAGCATCTTTTTTAGCCCCATCCTTAGAGCGCAGGAAGTGAGGCAGCTCGCTAAACCTTTTGGTGCTGCTATGTCAACATGTCTGTGCTGCGCTGCGTTGTGTCTTTGTTCGCTTGTCAGTGGAGCCTGAGCTCACCGTCCAGCCACTCCACAATGAGCGCTTATCTGCGTGAGCCGTGGCACCGTGGCTCAGCTGCCCTCTGTCTCCCTTTCAAAAACGCCGGCCAAATAGGGCATTATTAGGTAAAAGAACTGCTGGCTGCTCCAAAACGCACCCATGTCCATATCCAGATTAGCTCGATGTCTGCAGATGGACTCCCAGATTTTCATACATGTATGGAGCGAGGAATTATTGGTTAATCTCTCGTGCTGCACCCATGGATCATTTCATGGCGATTGTTTGTATTATTGACCATTGGGACAGAAGTGGAGGAGGGGAGGTTTTGTCCTTCTGTGCGTCAGGGATTTACCACCAGCATGCGCTATTATCCAGAGTATTGTTGACTGTATGGATTTGCATGGTTGCATCATTATTATAGAGGTCACTGTTCGTTTATCTGCTAAATGTCTCTATAAATTATGGATAATTATTGATTTATTAAATGTATTGTATTTGGATAATAGTTTTTTAGACAGGCCTATGTGATTGTGTTCACCATGATGTTCCACATAGCAGCCTACTGGCAGCAGTGACACTAATATTATATTGTTTTGATATTAATAAGTGAAAATGTAAAAATATTAAGTATTTAAATGTACCTACTCAGTCGGACATCTCACTATCAGTGTCACCACAAATATACACTTGTTTTTCTGATTATTTCTTTTTTGTAGCGGCATAAGAGTGTACTGCCTCAGAACCTCCCCCCTTTTCATTTTTTCTTTAATTAAGTAAGCGAGTTTATTTATAAAGTGCTTTGTACGAAACATCTACCTTCATTTGTGAGGTAAATCGTAATTCCAGAATCTGCATTTTTGGAAATGTTACATAATCAAAATGATTAAATTAAGTTGTTTATTTTCATCACGCTTGGAAAAGCTTTGGTGAAAATTGCATTCCTAATTAGGATTAAGGAAGGGGTTGGGCATAGCTGGACTAGAATGTGAGGCATTTGCAATGAGCGCCGCCGATGCCATCTGTGCGAAGTGCAGTGAGAAGCTAATTCTGGCCCTGAATGTGCTGTGATTTAACACAGATTTTTGTGGTAGCTGCTTTGATTCATACACGGAATCCAATTGAAGTCCAGGAAAATTGGTCTGGTGAGCTGAATTAGCCACCGTCTCCTCCTGCTAGACTCTTTAAGCCAACGCCACGGAGCTTCCTAGTCATGTGGACATGTAACATGTGTGGCGTGTCACATTGTTCGCATAACAGAGATGCTGCGCCAGAGGAGGCCGCGCTGCTCACCCTTTTGGCCTTATGCTTCGATCTGTTATGACAGGGACTTCTAAATGTCTCTCCACGGAGCTTGACCTCGGCCAGGGAAATGAACAGCCAATTATTTCATGTTGAAGTCTGGTCACAGCGGCTCTGTGTCTGCGACGAGGCACGGCCGGCCACCTCTCACGGCTTCACCTGGAAAGGACTCAAATTAGCAGACCGTGGGGGGCGGGCTGCTGCTGACGGGGCATTATTAATAGTGCGGCGCCTAGGAGGATCACTGTTCTTCATAAGACATTACCTGTAATCTCGCGTCATTATTAGGCCGTAATCACACACCACTAAACTAACGCTAAAGTCTTAGTTTTATCAAGAAAATAATCCGTGCAGAGCTGATGATTGTCTTCTTCATATTGAAAGCTAGATTACAAATAAGAGAAAGAAACAAATAAATGACTTTTTTCTATAATGCTTAATGGGAGATTTCAAAATAAGCCTAAAGCTTTCCACTATAGCACTATTTAACACCAAATACTTTCTACTTTGTTCCTCAATGTCTGAATTCCGCTCAAAACAATAAGCTAGCACCACGCCAATGACTTCGATTGATCATGAATTTCATCACGATTCAGTGGCTCAGCTGTACAGAAATGAAGCTCCCCAAGCTCATCTGTTTCTTTCCATGTGGGCTCGTGCACTTACACTCAGTTATCCCTCTCGAACACTGCATTTTAAGAGGTATGGAGAGCTTGTCTGGGTCATATAAATCAAATCTAAAAGTAGTGCCTGCGTGTTATCCGAGGCCTGTCAGCTTGTTTTCATCGCCGTTTTGCCGTTTCCTTGGGCACTGCTGCTCGAGAGATGTTGATGCCACAAATCAATTCATCCCGTTTTATAAAAGAGACTTGTGGGTTCACCTTAGAGCCCGCTTTCATGTTTCATCCTCTTAGAATTGTTGGGATTATTGCCTGCTTATCTTTGCTGTCCAACGTGAGCCAAGGGACAAGCCATGGCTGTTGTCCGACGCCCTGTATATAATTTATTGCCTGACTTGTCTGCCGTCATACCGCTGTGTATTGCAAAATCCTGTCGATATTTTGCCGGGTATAAAAACTGATACAAAGGAGTTAGCAGTCAAAGTATAGGAGGGGTCACCGCGTTTCAGCAGCCACTGCAATACTTGGATTACACTGCCCCTCAAATATAACTCTGTGGCATGCACTTTACATGTCAGATCTAATGACTGTATCTTTTACTCCACTTCCAGTGTTTTACGCGTGATATTAGTCGCCCTCCTCGGCCGCCACAATGCCCATTGACCGTTGTTCCCGTTTAATTAGGCGTTCATTCACTCCTGCGGCCAGAAACTGTGTCACAAAAACAAAGGTCTCCATTGGTATGCGAGTCTGTTGGAAGCATGTGAAGAGGCAGTGTGACACCAAACAACAGCACTATTTTTATACAGCGGCCGGCCTCCGATTGTCTCTGAGCCAAGATGCTTCACATGACTTAATGAGTGACTAATGTGATCATTCAGGGGCCTTTGCTCAATATCATTTCTTTTTAAGAGGCTTGTCGAGCAATATTATGGCACCTTTATTGTGACATAAAATGAGTCATAAATACTCTTAAAGGGATGGCAATTATACACTGTAATGATACAAAGCGCGGTGCTGTTAGTGATGGTGAGGCTGATATGCAGTGCCCAGTGCAACATGAGTATATTATACATCCATGTTTACAATAGGAAGACAGGCATAGGTGCACGCTATCATCATATAAGCTCGAACTACTGTACCTTTCCTGTATCAACAAAAAAAAAATCTAAATCGGTTGTGAAACAGTGAAATTGTTAGTTGCGGTTCATAGTCATGCTTAAAGGCACTATACCTGATTTCGTTTTTTCTAGTAGTGGACTGAAATGAATATGTTTCGTCCTTTAGTGTATTGTAAACTCGGACATTTGCGGGAAAAACACTGTGCATCGAATTAATTAATAAAGCATTTGTATCTCGTGAACTTGAGGACTCGTTTTGTGGCTTTTCTGTGAAAGTGACCCTGAAAAGTGGCCCTGCAAGTTGTGAAACGTGACTATAAACTCGTCCCAGTGAAGCTTTGAGATGCTACAAATATGTTAGGAAGGTTAGGAAAGAGTTTGGACCACAGCTGACATTTTAATCTAGTGCACTGGAAAACAAATTCCATCTTATTTCGACAAAATGACTTAAAAGTGCTAGAATTATTTGAATTTGTGCTAATTTTTATTGAGTTTGGACTATCTTATTCCCTATAGAACAAGAGTTTCTTCTTACTTACTTTTTTTTGTCTCATTTTAAGTGTTTTTGTCTTATTTTATACTCACTACTGCCACCTCAGGTTATATATGTAACTGCAGTTTCTATATTAAGCTTGTGCATGACGGTACTTTGGACCCGAAGTAGCAACTTTTTGAGTGAGTGCAGGATTTTAACGGAAGTTGTGGTGAATAGGTCTGGGCTCATTCTGCACATTAGGACACTACTGGAGCAAGTAGGGGGTAGAAAATACATAATTTTAAAGTTTTTAAACACTGTCTAGTCTCTTTAAGTGTACCGGTTAATTTATTTTATTTTATGCAACTTAATGCTTGTTCAATTGGCAATCTTACTTCAAGACAGTCCAAACTTGCTCAAAATCAGCATTAAATGTCTTAGTTCAAGCACTTCTCAAGCCATTTTACTAAGATAAGATGGCATTCTTCCAGTGTGGCCTCTTCCCCTTTCATTGTTTGTAATAAAGAAAATCAGGTGTAGGACCTTTAATGCCTTTCTAGCATCACGATTATTTCAGGGGGCATTTACTGTTATGGTAAAATGGTCACTATTCATATAGCGCTTTTCCACCTACACTCAAAGTGCGTCACATGAGGAACCACTCACCCATTCATACTCTCATCCATACACCAATGTATACAGACACTGGAGGCAAGTCGCGTGATGTGTCTTGCCCAAGGACACAAACCTGGGATTCAAACTTATTTTATATAGGACGGCCCGCTCTACTACCTGAGCTACTGTCGCCCTTAATGCCAACAATAACTGCCTTCATGGTTGGTGAGCGATAAAAAGGATTTTATAATTAGAAGCACAACGCTCAATGTTTTTGTTATTTTATTTATATTTATTAGGCCTGAGCGGCATCGGGGCTGATTTATTATTATCCCTTTATATAATATAAAGTAGAACAAAACAAGAAACAAGAAGAAAAAAAAAGTGATATGGCCAGTCACTTAACCTCTTAATCCCCACCTCAACCAAGTGCATTTCCTTACCCAAATCTCATTTGAAAGCTAAGACCTACATAACTGATCTAGAAGGATCTTTTTCCTCACATTGTTGCTGCGTTGTCACTTTTTTTGGTATTTTGTTTCATTGCTTTTTTGTTGTTTTCGTCTCTTTTTTGTGGCTTTTATTGTTGCATTTACGTCGCTATTTTTGACAAATTTTTTCAAGAAGCTTTTAGATTTGGTTAAAGTCGAACTGGAGAAGATGTGCTCCAGTTAAGAGGTTGAAGACAAGTGATCTGTTTAAGGGGATATTTCAGGATTTTTGACATTGGGCCTCATTTCCTAGTTATCCAGAGTGTTGTTGATGTCTGGAAATATTTTTTTCTTAAATTAATGCAGTTCTTATATTTGAAGAGTCTAGTGGCGCTAGGCTAATGCAAGGTTAAAGCATTTCTATGGTATCAGTTAGCCTGCATTAAAAACAGTCTGACCCACTCCACAGGGCACCTGAGGTAAATCACTTATAACGCCAGACTAACGATATAAATGTCTGTGTTAATAGAATAATTTTAACCATTTTGCATTTAAAATAACTTATATTTGAGCAGCATTAGCATCGTGGCTGTAAGCTAACGCAGCGGAGGAGTGATCTGCGAGAAAATAGTCCCTCAAAATGCAGTAATTCCTGTGATACAAGGTCAGTTAAATCTCAAAAATTATTCTATCGACACAGACATTTATATCGTTAGTCTGGCGTTATAAGTGATTTACCTCAGGTGCACTGTGGAGTGGGTCAGACTGTCTTTAATGCAGGCTAGCTGATACCATAGACATGCTTTAGCCTTGCCCTAGCCTAGCGCTCTTCAAATCTCTTCAAATATAAAAAATATCTCCAGACATCAACAACACTCTGGATAACTAGGAAATGAGGCCCAATGTCAAAAATCCTGAAGTATCCCTTTAAGGTAGGTCTATTTACATTGCCCAGCTTTCTGGCGGTAGTTACAGTATCAAAGACAAGCTCAAGCTAATAACCAGAGTAATGGTAACAATAACCTACTTCCCGAACAGGAAACATTGTGTTTGTTGGGCTTCAGTCTGGAGTGTTTTGCTGGAGAACACTCATGAGACCTGATATGCGAGTATTTTTAGACGTGCCGATTTTCTAAACAGCCTTTTAGACAGAGTGAGCGCGATTCCCTTGATCTGAAGTGACGGCCCGCTGCAACGACTCGGACTGCGGTTGCCGAGCGGGCACGCAAGGTGGGCCTGCTGAAGTTTTTCCCCCCTTTTGCGAGCTAGTCGTGCTACACTGGAGGTTAAAGTTAGCATCGGGCTAGAGATGCAGACGTTAACGCAGACGCAAAGTGACAGGTTCCCAGGCGCTCAGTGACACCATCAGACCCCTCCCCTGCTCTCCCTCACTGCGTCCGCCGGCTCATGGTGTTTCGACCCCGGCCGGATCACGGGCTCAACCAGCAGTGAGGCACAAGGTCTCGCCCCGGTCTGAGCAGGCTGGAGGAGGAGGGCCCCGCAGCAGCCGCCTCGCATGGGAAAGCAGAATACATGAATGCGCAAGTAGGCCTCGGGGGGGAAAAGCAGTCGCACGTTTTGAGTTCACCTGCGAAAGAGAGCGGATGCCTGCATTTGAATCACTGCTGGATACTCAGGGCAACGCTGCAGACAGGTTTAGTGTGTTTACAAGAAGCAGAGGGAAGAGGGACATGCTGGGAAAATACAGAAATGTACTGCATGTAACCTATCTAATGCTCTGTGAATTCAATTACCCCAAAAACTTTGTAATGTAGTGTAATATATGTGGGCAATTATATCGAACTGTTGCTTGGAAGATATGCAAGATTACAATATCAGGCATATGAACTGCAGTTTGCCATGTCGACTTATTGTTCAATAAATCACATACATGATATATTTTTGGGCTAAACCATCTGTACATTTATTTACATTTTTTATTGTTTGTCTTTGTCAGACTCAAAGTGCATATGGCAGGTTTTAATGCTTTTGAAAATATGATTAATGATTTCAATTTTAATGAAAACATTTCTGCCCAAGAAATGTTGGGCAGAAACGTTATTTTGACAGGAAGTGACATAGACGAAGGTAACATTCCACAGCAGTTCGACTAATTTCCCGTTGACTTAACATGGTCGGCCCGGCAACAGTTTAAAATTGTTTGCCTTCATCTATGTCACTTCCTGTCGATGTCCAATAAGGAAGTGAAACTATAAACATTACAAAAATGGTCAAACTAAAGAAAACTAGGTACAATCTTTAGCTAAATCTTAAATATAATTGTGTTAACTGTATTTTAACAAAAAATGTGTCAAATGTGTCGTAGGCACTTTAAGTAAATAGTGATTAATTGTGTTATACATTATGTTAAAGACCCAATATCCGACTTTTTCTTTCTTTTTGTAGGGTAACATTCTTTTTGCCCCATGAAAGTGTCGCAAAAGTAGTAATTTGAGAAAAAATAAGCCTGGAGCGTGAGGTTTGCATTGTATTAGGATTTGTTGATGTTCTGTATGGTCAACCCAAATAGACAATATGTGACGAAAGGGGTTATACTTTTGTCGTCACATTATGACTCCGAGGAACAGCTGTGACGGTAAAAATACCTCACATTAGGTATAGTGCCTTCAAAGGATTTTTGTCATTTTTACGCTTTAAAGTTACGTCATAAAATGGTCTTTATCTTAATCTTTTTCAGCCCAAATATATAACAAACTTCAAATTTTGCTATCATAACAGGGCTAGGCATTAAGCGATATTTTTCCTACTTTTTAGTTTGTCGTAATCTTGTCTGTTAGGAACATACACACAACGCTGGGTACCGTTAAACGATACTAGTGTGGTATCAAATAAAAAAGTTTCTACTGGTATCGAAAAAATGAAAGTATCAAAATTAGGTATGGAAAAAAACATTTAGATCCGAGTTTTGATTCTGTAGTGTGGGTCCAGGGACCTTCAACTATTTTTTTCCCACTTTCCTTTTTTTCCCTATTTTTCCCCAATGTTTGCGCCATTTTGCCCATTTTCTTAACACATTACTTTCTTATTTTTTCCCCATTTTTTTCTTCTTTTCCCAATTTTTCCTCTCATTTTTGCTCGTTTGTAATATTTTCCCTATTTCCTCCCATTTTTCCCAATAGGTTCCCCAATGTATTCCAAATTTCTCCCTATTTTTGCATACATTTCCCCCCGAATTATTTCCAGTTTTTCACACATTTCCCTAACATTGGAGATGGACCCGATATTGTAAAATTGGCGATCTCACATTATTGTTCAGTTTTTTGTTTCAAGACGACAAATATTTTAGTGTATAACGGAAAAGGTATCGGTATTGTTTAAGTACTGGTATCGAGGAAGAAAAGTGGTACCCAAGTATAGCTTGATTATTGTTATTGTGAAACTCCCCCCAAAAATAATGAGCAAAGTCCTATAAAAATATAATATATATAGGATGTGATGTCTTGTCATGGTCGATCAAAATCACCTCTTTCAGTACATACAGTTTCATACAGTGAGACATAAACACCTGCAATAGCTCAGAGCAGCTTTAGCATATCACATACTATCGTCGCCGCCGCATTCTCTGTCATTCCAGCTTAATTACATTCATTAGGATGTATGGAAACTCTGAGGCCGACATGTGCCTCCCGGTAAAGCCCGACTTCGCTCAACCATTCCAGGCAATAGGTTTAATATAGCCGCGAATTCCGAATACGCCCAAAGTTTGTTGCTGCTACGGTGACAAGCTGCTGTGGGTCCATCCGTCTACGAGCTCAAATGTTGGTGACATTTGCTCAGCAGCTGAAGGAGCCTGTGAGTCACTTATATTAAGGGTGTGACAAAATATCGATACTCCGATCTATCTTTTATTACTATATTTGGCGATACTGTTTTGATATCGATGGACTTGCCGTTACCCTATCACAAGCGCAGAGACAAATTTCCCAAGACAATTTGAGAAATATTACACTCATCAAAGATCAAAAACCTGTGCTCTAAAAATGGTGGAAATACTGTCAATACTAAAGGTCGACCGATTTTTGTAAGGCCGATGCCGATATTTTGGGATTTTAATTGGCCGATGCCGATATACACGGCCGATATTTTTGACTGATATTTCTGGCCAATTTTTTCAATATTCTATATATGAGGCTTCTAAAATGTGTTGAACTAGGGCATACGCGTTTTACTAGGGGCATAAGGCTGATTTATAAAAACATTCCTGTCCAGGTTTTCTCTGAGTGAAAAAGTGAATGGTCCTCTTTTCTCCAGTGTGAATATATACAGTCTGAAAAGATGTCACCATTTATCAATTATATCAATCAATAAAATAATGTAAAAACATTAAACAAGGATCACTGGACTATTCTACACTATTTCCTTGGGAAAATGACAGACTTTAGGTTGCACTAATTAACCACTTACATAAAGTGTTCTGATGCTATTATGTTAGATCAGTTATTTCATAAAATAAAATACAAACACTTGGTCACTGCAGTGATTTTAGTTTATTTCCCTACATGATCCAATCATGGTTTCTGTCCCAGTCTTGCTTAGTTGATGTTAGCATTAGCATTCTGCTGCTAGCTAATGCTAACATCAACTGATGCTAACTACAGCGTTTTGCGTGGCGATCAAAAATACAATTGCGGAGGTTAAACTCAGTGATTGAATTCCCCTTGTTCTTAGCTTCAAAATAAGCTGCAGCATGTCCATATTCACCGAGGTTTAGTAGGAGAAACTTGTGTTTAACAGACTTTTTTCAGACCGATTTTCATTGTGATGTTTCTCAGTCCCCTTGAGGCCTAAGAGGGTGTTTTGTAAAGCTCTGACTGGGCTCTTTCCAGAGCAAAAAACGGGAAGTCTCACTTTAGGTTCCGGAGATATCGGCGTTTATCAGCATTAGATCGGCCGATAGCCGATATAAAAAAAAATCCCAAATATCGGCCTCTAGTCAATACCATTACATTTTCTCAGGTGCCGCACCCTCTGAAGCTTTATCAGGTCATATGCTGTACAACACTGGGATTTGGAGAAATTGGTGCTTTACTTTGGGCCTCGGGTCCAAAGTAACAGGGTCAGGGCCAGCTCTTGGTTTTTGATGAGGGAGAAAAAGGGTTAAGCCACAACAGACTTGTCTATCCCTGCCCTGGGATGACGAGCTGTGATCCAAATAAGAATTGGATTTGTTATTGTGTTATAATGTAAAATACGGTAATTTCCTCACAAGTTTTTGTTGAATATGCATCAAATAGGCTAAAAAGGTGAAATCATGACTGAAAACAGATCGGTATCCCAGTTGAGAACCACTGGTTTTGTTGATCATGTGATGTAGCAAGTTAGCAACATATTGCTCAGATGGATCCGTAACATTAGTGGTAGCCTATATTATTATTTTCGCCACGTGCCATGCGATATTAAAGTTACAGGGATTGTAAAATATGTGTGTTTTCATCAGATCCAATCGGAAGTTGCCCTCTGGTTCCCAGCCCTCGTTTTTATTGCACAGTCTCTTTTTTCTGTTTACCATTGGATTTTATATTTGACACATTTTAGATGCTTTCTTTATGTTGACAGACCGTTGTCCCAGGGGCTCTCTTAGAATGGGTAAATCCATAAACAGCCTTGATGTGGCCCCAAACAGAGGAGAGAATGTTTGCATTGCTCAGATGAAATCTGTTCCTGAAAGTGCTGGATTGAAATGAAAGTTGATGTAGGTGGTCTCCCCAGTCAATTGTATGATGTATTCTTACTGTAAATAGCTACAGGCACAAGCGCAGCGGGGACGGCGGTCCTTGAGAGTGCGGGGGTGAGAGGTTAAGTTAAATGCAGACTCGAGAACAGGAAAAGGTGGCCACAGCTGTGAGACAAAGGGACTCGGGGGTTACTGTCCCTGCCAGCTCAGCTCTAAAACTCTCGCTGTCATCACATCCAACATTTTCATTTAAGGAAGGCTCTGTGCAGCCACTTTCACCCACAAAACAGGTGGGCTACTCTTGGCTGGTGGTCACGGGGGGGTTTGGGGGATGCGGGGGAACGCCATGTAAGGCCAGTAAAGAAAATGCAGTTACTATGGAAATGATCCCAACACATTGCTATGGGAACTGAACCAGCGGTTGCTCTGGGCTGGAGTGGCAAAGGTGTCTCAGAAAGGAGCTTGTGTGTGATGTGTGATGCTCTTATGAATCAATTTGTCTGGCTTTGTGTCCCCGCTGACATCATAGACTTTTGTCAAATGGAAATGAGCAAGTCTCTTTAGGCGAAGACATGCAAGACGCGGAAGAAGCGCCTCATTTTTTTCCTGGCCTCCAGTCTGAAAGTATTTACATAGAATGAATGGGTCATTTAACTGCTCAGTATAATCATATATGAGTATACAGCTGCTAACAAGTGCTCCATAAATAATGTCTGAGATGTTAAATGGTTCTATTGTTACTGTACGCACAACGGAGGATATTCATTCACATTGGGAAACGGTATATTAAACAGGACATCATCGTAATCACAATTGGTCACACTTTGCAAATCAGAAACACAGCAGTTATTTAGCTTATTTAATGTCTTATAATCAACAGGAAAACCAGAAAACTGTCTGTAAACTTGTAATTCTAGTATTAGTTAATAAAAGGCTTATACTTGTTTTTATTATTATTATTACTACAAACAATGAAAGAGGAAGCCACTGAATTAATGTTAGTTGTGGACCAAACTCATTCCTAACTACTGTAACATATTTGTAATGTCCCGATTCATCACAGGGACGAGTTTATTGGCACATTTCACAACTTGCAGGGTCACTTTTCAGGGTCATTGTCACAGAAATCCTCGAAAACTAGCCTGAGAGTTCATGAAATTAATACAAATGCTTTGTTCCACTACTAGGAAAAAAAAGGAAAACCGTACAATGCTTATAAGTAGTTTTCTCAAATGTTAATGCTTCAGAAGTTGTTTACAATGCATAATCAAACTTCATAAAAATCTCAATTTGTAATTTGTACTGTATTCCCCAAACCCTGCCGCCCGAACACAAAAAGCTGTCACTGTCTTTAAAGCTGCCGGAGATATAATAACGTTCTTGTTTCTTCATGTTGCACAGTTTCTCTAACACTAGCGCTAACTACACGCTGGTCCTTTGTAGCCGTGCTGAGCTGGGGGCTCTAATGAACGCTGATGTATCGTGGCCTGAACGTTAAGCGGCGAGTGTGCTGTGCCAAAACGTGTAGCCTGGTTTGTGTGAGAACATAAACATTTACAGGCCTCAAAGTCTCCGAGTGCTGAGGCCAACCGGGACTGCTCACGGGGACACATCAGTGACAGCCCGAAGCAGACTTGGCAGCCTCTTAACACTGCGCCATGAGAGACAGCTGGCATCGAAAATGGATATGACTCTATCCGTCTCTCGGGTCATTGCAGTGGCTGGATATTTGGGGGTGTTCATCATTTAACTGCTGATCGATTAATCGCCATGATGGGATTTATCAATTAGACTAATAAATAATTCATTGTTATGCTGTACACAGAAGAGAAAAGATACAATGGCATGCCAAAAACCTACTAAATGTTATACATCTCACCATAAACTAAGCCTAAGACGTGTATTTAATAAGAGAATTTACACTTTTTTATGAATGATGATTATTAGTGGGGGAAAACTGCTTGCTAGTATTTTTACTTATCGGACACTGTCGTTGCAATCGATTACACTGTGTTGCTCAATGTTGCACTTGTTGATGAAACTTTTTGTAACGTGCAAGTGATACCTCTTTGGCAATATTATTGAAATATTAGAACATGCCCAATCATTAGTATTTCTGTTTAAATAAACTTGATGTAGCAATGCACTAAATTTTGCTCATAATCTAGCCCTGTGAAGTTTAGCCTTGCACTGCGTCTGACCCAAGCACAGCATGTGAAATGTCCGTCTATTTTAAAAGCGAGACAAGTCGTACACGGCGGTACTGCACACCCGGGGCCACCGGACCATTTGATTGGCGTTTCACCTGATATATATTGTTGTGCGCATCCCTCATTCACCTACATTTGTCCTAAGTATGGCAGAGTTATGTAGGCCGTGTTTTTCATGTAACATTAGCCCCGTGCAGTCAATAAGCGCTACAGTGTCGGTGCCGCTGGGCCAAGTGTGTATGGATACACATGCTCGTTCAGGCCTACAGCGTCGCCTATAGTCAGGTGTTAAAGCCTTTTCTGATACTTACTGCTGGTAATGGAAATCCCCCGCTTCCCACATCAATTCCTAATGATTTTTAACATATGTGTAGGTGACGTAACACAGTGGATCTCCATAGTAACGCTGGACAGTCAGCACCATACCGGAGGATAAACTGACAGCTTTTCGTAGACTTAAAGTAGGCAGAAACTGATCATTATCCATCTATAAAAGTTTGAAAATATGTCGTTGAACTAATTTGCCTTTTTGGCCAGAAGCTCCTCCATACACACTGAAAGTTTTAAACATTTACACGCCATGTTTCAGTCGCTAGAAGACTTGTTATATTGCATTAGGCTAGACCTGTAAGCTAATCACAGTTGCTAATCATTTGTTAGCATTTTAGGCAAAATACTTTGTAATAATGTATTGCTACATTTTGTGTTTGTAGAAATTCCTATGGAGTTCGGGAAAAATCATTGTTACCATCCACCATGTTTGTGGGTACAAGCAAACATTTAGTCTAACATTAGCTAACAGTATCTGGTAAATACATCTAACACATTGTAGTGTCCAAGTGTTTTGATGTGAACAATAACTCCAGCATTTTACCTTTTAAAATATCTATTAGTTTATTATTGCTGCAAATCCCATAATGCTTAGCAATATGACATCACGATCCTGAACTCCATTGCATTACGTCAGACCTGTAAGCTAATAGCAGTTGCTTATCATTCGTTAGCATTTTAGGCAAATTACTTTGTAATATAGCTCAGAATCAGAATCAGAATAGGTTTTATTGCCATGGTTTGAGAACAGGTTCACAAACTAGGATTTTT
The DNA here is from genome assembly GCA_021464625.1 of Proterorhinus semilunaris. Taxonomy (NCBI): domain Eukaryota; kingdom Metazoa; phylum Chordata; class Actinopteri; order Gobiiformes; family Gobiidae; genus Proterorhinus; species Proterorhinus semilunaris. Next base: position 14,085,738 of record CM038355.1, on the reverse strand, counting down.
TCTCGGTGCAAACGTGTGACATAAAACATATAACACAGAGTTAAGATAAAAGATCAAAATAAGCTAAAGAACTTTAAACTATAAGGCTATAGGGGCATGCATAAAGAATAAATAAGATAAAATAAAAGTGACGTGTGGTAAGACAACAACAATTTGACATTGAACAACAGCGGGATTGTATTTGCAGATGTGTAGATGTGATATAAAGTGATAAGTGATAGCAGCGGGTCCAAGTGTGGACACACCACACAGTGCAAGTGCAGAAACATCCATGAGTCTGTAACTAAGCTACAGAGACTTGTTATTGTTCATGAGTCTGATGGTGGAGGGGAAAAAACTGTTCAAGTGGCGAGATTTATGGGTCTGGATAGACCGTAGCCTCCTGCCTGAAGGGAGAGAGGTGAATAGTCCGTGTCCAGGGTGAGAAGGTCCGCTGTGATCCGACCCACACGCCTCCGGGTCCTGGAGGTGAACAGGTCCTGGAGAGATGGGAGCTCACAGCCAATCACCTTCTCTGCAGCACACACAATGCGCTGCAGCCGATGCTTGTCCCGTTCTGTAGCGCCGGGGAACCACACGGTGATGGAGGAGGTGAGGATGGTTGGCCGCTTAAGTTTCCTCAGCTGCCCGAAGGAAGAACATCCTCTGCTGGGCCTTCTTGATGAGGGAGCTGATGGTCGGCTCCATACTGAGGTCCTGGGTGATGGTGGTGCCCAGGAAACGGAAGGAGGTTTAAGATGTGCACTTTGCACTGGTTGTAGTAATTCCTGTTGCCTCTCTGTGTCAGTAAAAAAGTGCGAAAGGCAGGGCAGATGAGCAGTTGTCGCTTTGGGATTTCCAATCTGGTTCGGTTTTCTCATTTGCATGAGAAACATCCAATATGGCGGCGGGTGGCATTTTTGTCCCATGACTCACCCCAATTGGGAGCACGTGACCTTGGTAATAATGCGATCAAGGGACATGGCCTAATTAGTCAGAACTATAAAGCCAAATAGTGAGTAAATAAATTGATAATAAAAGAAAGCTTCATTGGCGGTGATGGTGGTTACTCAGCTGCATAGCAACATGGAGCTCACGCAGCGGATAGAGAAACAGCAACTGGTTGGTGATAATAAAAAGTAGGTGTGCGCACTTTGATGTGAGGGGCGTGGGAATATTCTGCACAGGCGGCACGTAAGGGCGCTCCGTGGGGAGCCGCTCGGGGTTGCCTAATTGATCCTTTCTATTTATGATATCGCCTCACCTCTTTGGATCTGCAGAGGAGGCAGCGCAGGAAACAATCGGGCTCTCAAGGGGCCCCACAGAAAAGTAGGAGGGATTCATTACACAGTGAGAAGCATCAAGAACATTTCCAGCTCCTGTGGGCCTTTTCTATTATTCAGCGCTGTAAAACCTGAGGGGTTTACCAGGGCATTACACCAAGATTACACAGAGCGCCCTAATGCCCAATGTAGGGGTGGAAGGGAAGATTAGAAGAAAACAAAAACTACTTTGATGCAGCAGATTTGATGATTTCCAGGCTTCTCGTGGCCATGTCCATCCGCTGAGAGATAGACAAGTTCAAGAGGAAAGTCGAGACAAAAAAAAAAAAAAAAAAAAAACGTGGCACATCCCGGTCACCAATCATCTGCATGGCTTAATAATCATCAACATAACACATGCTAACAGTGCGTAGCTCAGATGGGAGCGAAACACAACAATAGATGAATATATCTGGGAAGAAAATTACTTCTTTAATGAGAGGCCGCATAATAGTTTTATTTTGCGGCTCTGCTATAATAGGTCATTACACATGCATTTGTGCAACCTCTCAATGGTCTTCAAAGCACCGATAAACATATAACCTACTTCACCTTAAAAAGAAACTAATTTGGAGAATGAAAATGCTGTTCTGTCTCTTACAAAAAAAAAAAAACTTGATTGGCAGTGCTGCGCGGCAACAGAGACGCTAATGTAGCTACAATGTGTTATGTTTTGCTCAGACGTTATTTAGTGTGAACAGAAAATAGTTGACCAATACAGTAGGGACATTTTTTCTTTTTGTTTTGCAGACAGGATGAGAATTAATAACCAGGGAATGTGTTAGAGATGGGAAACACCACTCTCATATCACCCAGTCAGCACTTCCTCAGTCTTCACCGGATTTGTTTGCGACCACCCGTCTTGCCGTGCGTGTTGCCGTTGGTGCTAGAGAACGATGCCGCATTTGCCCGTTCGCTGGGTAGATTGCTTGAATATTTACGAGCCTATTGGATTCCTAATGAAGAGGGGGAGTCCCATAAATCTCCTCCCATAAGTCCGACTTGTTGCCCGTCGACATGAGCCTTTTAAATCCCCACGGAGTTCCTCCCTGCCCTGTTTGTTGTTTACCGACTCGCATTATGGAGATGAACTTTTTCCCAGCTGTTAACATTTCAGACCTCGCAAGCTTTTCACCCATACGTCAAGCTCACGTACTCCGCTAATCTGCGCTAATACGCCATGATTTAAGGAGGACTGAGATACAAAGCGCTAACTGCATTAGGCCTGAATGCCGCATTAAACCCAAACTCACAATGCTATATTAATCTGTCGGACAAAGCTTCCATTTCAACACAGGGCATCCCGATATTCTGGACCCTGCACATACTTGGCCTAGTTACAGCTGGTATTTTGTAGAGAGGTACAAGAGGTTCATTTGAAACTCAACTCCAGAAGTTAGCAGTGACTCGTCTATCAAGCGCTAACTTTTGTTCGCTGCGTTTAAACAGCACATAACTGCTATTGTGCGAACCTTCAATGTGAGGAAGATCCACTTTTCATCAAAAACGTCCTACATACAGCTGCAGAGCGGAAGTCAAAGATGCTCGTCTCTCTCAGAAATATGTGCACTTTTTGTGTGTGGCATTGAACGGAGCGAGGCGGAGAAATTGAGAACAGGATTCAACCGGATTGGTTTTGTTTTGATTGTCACATTTCTTAAGAAAGTGCAGACTCTCTTTCTGTATAGCTCTCTGAAAAAGTTCTTCCTGCGCATCTGTTATGGAGCTGGTGTTCGGAAAGCAAACACTCGGCTGGTCCTCCTGGGAGCGGGCTGCGACAAGGACGATTTGTTGAAATTGGCTCCAAAATTTAAACAAGTGAAGTTTTACTATCTCACTTCCGTGTTTATTATGGATATTAATTCCCTCTGAAGGCGAGGTCGTCTCCGGAGTAGCACCATACCGCATTAATGCTAAGACATTACTTATTTAGCTGGGATATGGTTGTTAAAGGGGGAAGACTTAAAGTGCATATGACAGGTTAACATCAGTCGCAAGTTTATCAGTTGCATAATTATCATTCTATTTCAGTGAAACAGCAATTTTAATGAAGAAATGCTGGGCAGAAATGTTATTTTTATTTGAATATTTAAGCTGCTGACAGGAATTTCCGTAGCAGTTTGACTCACTCATTTCCCATTGATATAACATGGTTGGCACGGCAACAGTTTAAAATGGTCTGCCTTCATCTATGTCACTTCCTGCCAGTGTCCAATGAGGAAGTGAAACATAGACATCACAAAAATGGCCAAACTAAAGAAAGCTGAGCAAAATCGTGTTAACTATGTTTCAGGATGTGTCATGCACTTTACAGCCATACAGTGCAATATTTCACCCATGTAAAATACAAGAGCCAATTTCATTCCGGGTGACTTTATTGGTTTAAAATACCGTCAAAAACATGTCACGTGTCATACTGCGAGCGGGCTTGCCTCACCTCAGACCTGACTTGTGACTTTGCTAGGAGTGAGACCCCACCAGCTCGTCTCTAAGGAGCTTTGACTGCTTGTAGCCAAACATGAATTTAAATATGTTAAATCCTCTTCCAAAAGCGTCGCCTGTGCCTAGGTGAACATCGGGTGCACGTTAGGGATGGGACGAAATATCGTTTGGCGAAATATCACGATACAAAACGTGACGAAACGCATCGAGTTAAAAAAAAATTGATAGCAAATTTTTTTTATTTTAATTTATTTAATTTTTTTCAAATTTATTTTATTTTTTATTTTTTTTCATGTAAAGCGTCTTTGTGTGTCCAAAAAGCGCTATACAAGTTCGATGTATTATTATTATTATTATTATTAAATGAAAAATATATATATATATATCCAGGGAATGGTGCAGTGCGTCGTCATGTCAAGTCACAGGAATGATGTGTTAGTTTTTTTGAAGAAGAACCAGTCCTGAGATACATTAACCTAGGGTTAGAGCAGGGAGTGTTCTTGTTGTGTTTGGCCTGTTAGGCCTTGTGTTTCCCTGTGTTCAACTGAAACAAAAATAAACAAGTTATTATACAGTAATATTTTTTTCTTTTTTGATATCGTATCGTGACGTATCGTTTCGTGACTCTGACATATCGAGGTGTATCGTATCGTGAGTTTAAGTGTATCGTCCCATCCCTACACGTTTGACATTACATATTGCAACACATAGCCTATATATAATAATCAGTCCATTGAAGGGCCATCCTAGTGAATTAAATCATCAAAATTGTACGTGCGCGTTCCTGTAATATACATAGCTGTGAACATGTGGGCGTGCAAGTGTTAACAGCTCATTCCCGGATAGTGGTGGAACGGCGCAGAAAACTACGTTCGTGTTGTTGCCGAGCTAAGGTGCGACCTACTTTTGACCTCTGCGTCACGTAATTACTGACAGCAGCGGCTAAAAACAAGCTGTTGTCTTGTCATGATCTCCAGAAAAGGCCGTGGGCTAATCAGCTTAGCCTGTCTGTCTGCCCGAAGCAGGTGACCCAAGACGCTGCTCGACAGTTGGTGGAGGGCGGACTGCTAGTCTCCAAAAGAACTACAACTCTGCTAATTAGCTTTAAACAACACCTACGTATTATTTTTACGCACTAGTTAAATCCGTGCCATAATCCTCAGAGTAAAAGCACATAATTGGGCCTATTTGTAAGCAGATTTTCACCCCTTCTAATTTGGGTTTAATGCATTCATAAAAGTTAGCTAATGAAAATATAATAAAGAAAATGTATATTACGCAATGAGGATTAAGTTTCAACTGAATTCCAAAAGAGGTGTAGAAAAGGCAATTTACCAAGAGTCCATGTTCAAATCGTAATGCTAATTATTTTTAGTTTCTTTGACGGCAAAACACAATCAAACTCTATTGGAATTAAAAAATCATTAAAATTATACTATTTTTCCATCAGGGGTCAGTAATAAGCTTAGCATTTGAATAAAGTAACACAGCTGTTATCCCCTTATCCCGCAGCTGAACCTAGGGCATTTTCTCCAGTTCAGCTTACCCACATCTAAAAGCTTCTCAACTGAGGAGCAACTGTGTGACGCCTAATTTGAAAGCTAAGGCCTACAAAAGTGATTGTACCTTTTTTGTCACATTGTCGCTTCATTTTTGTCACATTTTTGAAGCGTTTTCATCCTCGTTTTTGTCGCTATTTTGAGGTTGTTTTTTTTTTGAGCTTTTAGATTTGGGTGAAGCCAAACTGGATAAAATGTGCTCGATTTAGAGGATATCTTCTTTTTATGGCACCATTGTAGCTAACTGTAGTGTCCGTTCTTCCTCGATGTACAGTTTACCATAGTGTGTACTGTACGCAATAAGATGCACAGGAGTAATTTATATTCGTCATGTCAAGGCCGTGTGAACTGTGTCTCGTCAGGGTCTTGGTTTATGACAGTAGCATTTGAGGAAGACGCATTTACCAAATCGGATTTTATTCTATGACAGCTGTGCTTGTCATAGTCCTAATTTAAGTGCGCTCCCTTCAGTTAACATTCATGCGGAAGTGCGTCGCGGACCATGGGCTGTCACTGTCAGGATGATTCAGCAGTGCCCCCTCCCAAGGCCCTATCCCCCGCTTTCACAACATACCGACACCCATCTTTCCGGGGTGCCATTGCAACATTAGTCCCGCATGGGCTACAGCACGAGGCCCATAGAGAGACAGAGAGGGGTGGGTGGGGGGGTGCTTGAACTCCTGGCATGGCGAGCTTGCCCTGAAAAGGCCACATGCCTCCCTGCGCAATTATGCACTGTGCATAGAAACAGAACTCCCCCCACCCTTCTCTCACACACACACACACACACACACACACACACACACACACACACACGCACACAATGCTTTGACCAACTAAAAACGGAAGACGCGTGATGGCTGCACAAGGGCAAAGAGCGGCAGACTGCTCATATTATCGGTCTAATGTAGGATGATGTAACAGTGGGGTGTTTTGACGTGAAAGGCTTTCCTATTGATTATCGTAAATCCACAGTGAGTTCCAAACATGCCCAAGGAGGCTGTTAGAATAAGAGCTGCCCTGGTGTGATGTGTTATTCGGCATGAGATCACCCCACTGTAAGGAAGTGATTCTCAGTTGCATCGCCTCTTCTGTCTTTGTTTTTGCAGGCTACTTCAGTGTGTTAGCGGTGGTGCTGAGGACGGACAACGATTCCCCCTGGACCAACGAGTTTGACAGTAAGTGCTAATAACCAAATGCCCTCAATATTTGAAATGTCAGACCAAACTTTCATCTGTGCGCGCGCGCCTGACCAGACACGAAACACGCCTTTTCACATTTACCCACAATTCATTTTCTCCCCTTTGTTCTGCAGAAATCGAATTATCCTGTTTGATCGAGTCAATTTCAACGCTAAATCCCAGGATAGAATGGAAGAAGATCAAGAATGAAGGGCCCAGTTACGTGTACTTTGACAAGAAGGTGTCAGGTAATGCTCATCACTGTCATACATTATCGCATGTATGCAAACGCTACATTGGGAATGGCATATGTTTCGCTTACAGGGGAGTTGGAGAACAGAGCAGTCATCAGAGAGCCAGCCACGTTAGTGATCACCAATGCGACCAGATCGGATACAGCAAAGTACCGGTGTGAGGTCACCGCCCCAGAAGACCTGAAGTCCTTTGACGAGATTGTGATTGACCTCACTGTCAGAGGTAGGAGGAGGATGTTGTTGTGTCTTGTTTTGCTAAGTCTAAAAAGGCTGTCGATCGCACAACACGCAAAGCATTTCTTAGAAAGTGTAGAAAATCCATTATTTCCCCCTGAGAAGTAAGCCTCAGTGTTTCGCTCTTGTGATGCTGTAAGCTGAAACCGTGTTGTAGGTCGCTCTAACCCTGTGGCACACTGTACATGCGAGGATGCGTTGTGATCAGACCTGCCCAGCTGCAAAGGCGTGTTCAGGGCTATAAGAGGAGCGCACTGAAACCGCATCTCTGCTATTGCTATTCTAAAGAAAGCCTCTGCGTGTTTTGGTGTTTGGCACGGTCCGAAAATCATGTACCCGTCTAACCAGAAGTGTCAGTCCAGCGACCGACATTGTCACATTAGAGTGTCATAGGCTCTCAATGTCCTGGCGGCATCATTGTGTTTCCCAGTGACAGTTTAGAAAGATTCAACTGTTAAATAAAGTTATATTATGCTCTGCGCAGTCAAACCAGTGATGCCCAAATGCAGCGTCCCAAAATCGGTGCCCGTTGGAAAGTCGGCAGAGCTGAGCTGTTTGGAAGAGGAGGGTTTCCCCAAGTCTCAGTACCAATGGTTCAAAAGCAAGGAGGAGATCCCAGACGACCCTAAGGCCAGCCACATGTTCTTCAACTCCTCATACGTGCTCGACGCCACCACGGGAACGCTGGTCAGTAACATGTGTTGGCGGGCGTACGTAGGGGGCGAGGGCGGGATAGTGGCCTGGCGCCCAGGGGTAGGAGCAGATATTTTGGGGAGACAGATGATGGTGCGAGATGGCTTAAGCCCACAAGGGGAATCTGCTGCTCCCGTTTGCACATTCCTCAATTCCATCGACTCTGTGCCTTGAATAGTCTTAAACCTGCCTGTTACTCTGCTGAGATACGGCGCACTTTAAAGCATCGATATCTTTAGGTTCATGTGAGTGGTCCGACGATGTAAGCTGTTCAGGTTTAGGGTTAGAATATAAAATCTCTAGAAGGTTTTTTTCTACTCCACTTGTTATCTCCTGAGGTTATTTTTAGATGCTCCACTCCAACAAAATTATCCCTCCTCTTTGCTTCTTTGGAAAGATAAAGTCCACCAACCACAGTTCAGTGGAATACTGCAAATGGTTGTTTTTTGTTACACCTAAAATATAAATGGGACTTCGTGTGTACATATTCAGTGCTTCAAATAACTCCATAATAAAGAAGTTGTCTGTATCGCATTACAGAAATTCACTGCCGTCAGAAAAGAAGATGCAGGTGAATACTTCTGCAGAGCGAAGAACGATGCGGGTTCTGCGGAGTGTCCTGCTCAACAGATGGAAGTTTGTAAGTGCACTTTCTAAACAGTAATAATATTTCATTTGTTTCGATTGATACGCCCATGTTTATATGCTTATTTGTTTTTTGCCAACAGACGACATTGACATTATGGGAATAATCCTGGGTGTATTGGTGGTGGTTGTGGTGCTCCTGTGTATAACAGTAGGAATCTGCTGTGCATACAAAAAAGGCTATTTCTCCGGCCAGAAACAGGCTGGAAACAAGTAAGACATCATTTCATAATATTTTTCTGGATTTTTCAGTCGTACAGGACTGACTTTACATGTGATTTATTTTACATCTTACAGTTACAAAGTTCCATCAAAAGGAGATGGAGTGGACTATGTCAGGACAGATGACGAGGTATTGCCTTTTTTGCACCAATATTGTGAACACAAACTCAACATTTTAAAAATCCTTCGGGATAAAATATCTATAAATTTATTTGAAGAATTTTGTCTTCTCTTTTATTCTTGAAAATGAAGAGTGACTCAGAATGACTCTCCCGCTAAATGCACATGTATCCCTGGTAGGAATTCACTTAAATTATAACGTAATGGTCGGTTTTGATGTTGATGACATCAAAATGGCTGAAGATCACAAGCATATTGTGAATCCAATAATATTAGTATAATTATTGAATATATTGGGTGGCACCGTAGCACAGTGGTTAGCGCTCGCTTCGTGGTTCACAGCTAGAAGCTTCGGGTTCGATCCCCGGCTGGACGGGGCCTTTCTGTTTGGAGTTTGCATGTTCTCCCGGTGTCTGTGTAGGTTTCTTCCGGGTACTCCCGTTTCGCCTACCACTAAAATTATGCACAATAGGCCAGAATGAATGTAGTGTGTGAGTGAGTGGTTGGTGGTGGTCGGAGGGGCTGATGGCACAGACTGGCCTCGCTTCCGTCAGTCTACCCCAGGACAGCTGTGGCTAGATTAGTAGCTTACCACCACAGAGTATGGAGTGAACGAATAGTGACTACAGTGTTGTGCTTTGAGAAACTTGGGAACACAGGCTTGAAAAGCGCGATACAAGTGTAAGCCATTATTATTATTCTGTCTAACTAAGAATAATAGTGCGACTAAAAACATATACAGCTGAAAAAGAAAAATCTCAATGAGGCTTTCCTGTTAAATAGGTCAAATGAAGAAAAAACTCTTTTAAGCCAAAAAAAATGTTTTCGGATTCTGTTCATATTCTTATTCACGTTAGTTGTATTTTTGTAGTTGTCGTAATTGCGTTTGCTTTGTCTTCGCAGGGTGATTTTCGACACAAGTCCTCGTTTGTGATCTGAAAGGGGAGAGCTGAAGAAGGGCAATGTGCCGAGTGAGAGACATGACAAGTGCGACCAGCGCACGGATCAGACGCACTTCACGCTCGCGGCACCATGGAAACACAATTACAAAAGTTTGCCAAAGGTGACCATATTTCACAGGACAACGACAGGAAATGCATCAGGCAAATGGGGACTGATTTATTAGTCATTACTTTATTTAAAAGTGTTTTTTTTTTTCTTTGCATGGTTTTCAATGAGTCTACAATAATCTGCCTAGTTCACAAAAAGGACATTTCAACCTATAATTTCTACTTTTGCCGTTTGTATTACATTTCTTTTCTACTGTTGAAAAATTGTCAGACTATTTTTGATGGAATATATTTTAAGATGCCTATAGATAAAGGTTTACTTTTTTAAATATTTGTAAATTACTAACATGTGTTTTTTTTCTTTTCTTTTTTTTTTTACATTTTGGTTGTGGATAAAAAAAAAAGTATTAGGTGAGGATTTCCACCTTCGCGCGGGATTGAAATTGAAAGAAAGGCTCGACAAATGAAACCGGACTTGTTTTAGCATATCAAGATGAGGTTCTTGATGGGCGGTCTTACATATATTTAATTTGTGCGACGGGTGGGGGTGGGGGGGCGCCCGGTGTAATGTTGTGAGAGACTTCCATGTCGATGTGTGTAGATAGTCTTAGTACGAGGCTTTGATGAGTGCCAGTCAAATGCTGTGAAACACTGTACACAATCAGTGCTGCGTTTTCTTGATTTACGTAAGTGTCCTTCTATGCTTGCTGTTGATCTTGTATATATTGAAGTTGCTGTCCAGGATAATGGCGTCGTGCTGTCATACATAGTGTTCAGTATTACACTAATACTATATTAACACAGGGTTTTGAAGTTAACCCTCCAGATCAGAAAACTAAGTGTTGTGCTTAGCTCTGGACAGTCAAATTGTTTCCAACCAAAATTAACACAATTATTTATTTTATGTTGTGTTCTGTCCCATTGCAAAGGCCACAAGGGGTCAGCAAAGGAACATTGAAATGTTTAAGGGCTTTGCTCGTCAGCCTGTTCTACAAAACTCCCAATCCAGGTCTGAACACTATTTGAGTTTACTTTAGAAAGGGTTAAATCCTAAACAGTGATAATAAAACTGCCAAATATCTGTAGGCGCCACCTAACTGAAGTTATTTTAAAAAGGCAACAGGATGTGATCTTTATGAGAGATCCTTTTTGTTTACATTCATTTTGCTTATAGACTAAACCTAGCCTAGCTTTCTTTTAGTGTTTGGGTTTGACTGAAGCTTTTAATGTACTCATTCCTCCAGGCAAACCAATAGTTTCCAAAAAGCTGATTGCTTTGGCGTGAAAGTAGAAGACGGCTGCATATAGAGGGGTCTGGAGGGTTAACACTTGTACTGATTGTATATAGACTTTCTTATAGATTATGTAAAGTTGTGTGAGAATTGTACAATTTTGTGTTCTGAGGCGATATGAAACTCTTTCCATTTGTAAGACTGAGTAGCAGACGTAACATTTCACGATGCTGCTCAAAGTCAGCCGTGGTAGAGACGATCTGCCCAACATTTGCACATGAGAAGTTTTTTGACACTGCAGTTTTATTTACAGAGTTGCATCAAAGAACCAGGAGTTATATTCAAAAGTGCTAAAATACGTGTGTTCTTTTTTTTTTGAGTGTGAAAATACAAGTCACATAGCGATGTTTTTACCTTTTTTCATTTGTCCAACTCTCGTTCCTCTTAAGTGCCTTCTGCCTTCCTCGGATTTATCAACAACCAGGTCGTTCCTGCTTTCACCCTCCATAATGATAAAAGCCTAGTTTGCATTCATTGAACCCACACGCCCGGCGTTTGAGAGGAATGATGTCACCGCAAGCTTCCACTTCCCTTCTTTACATATCTGCAAACTTGTAAATATTTGTTTTTGATAGATCTATGTAGACATATTGAAGTAGTGCCTAAATATAGCGGGGGGGGGAGGGGTATTTTTGGTAAAGACACATAGCACTATTAGGCATAAAGACGTACACACGTAGCAGGTGCGCATCCACGATCTCGGCAATTCGTCTCATCCACGCCGAGCGGGTTTGTTCGCGGGACATAACCGGCAGTGGTGATGGAGTACTTCGCGGCCCTAGTTTGAATACAAAACAAAAGGCGTGATAGATAGTTTCTGGTGTGGACTGTCGCTCTGAGAGGAGTGTGCGGCTGAGATAACCCGCCGCCGTCTCTCTCCGCTCTGGAACCAAACTCACTCACAGTAGAATGTCTGTTTAGGGCCTGCTGGGTTGTTGTTTTTTTATTGTTAATTCTTGAATCATTCTATTTGTGATTAATAAAATTCACTTCTAATATTATAGAAATGTCTTGGCTTTTCTTCCATACAAAATAGAAAGGAGTGTCTGTACTCAAGTATAATCAATGTAGTACTAATTTTGGCGACTACTACTGGAATTCTTCACCCTGAGGTGCACTCATGAGAATGATCATCATGTCGTCCAAGAACAGAGTTGGGCAAGTTACTTAAACTTTTTTTTTACATTTTTTTTTATTAGTTATTACAGCTTTAAAAATGTAATATGTTTGTATTACACATTACTGTTTCAAAAATGTAGCTGAGTTACACTACTTTGAGTTACTTCTGAGTTACTTTTAGCAAAATACAAACTGAAAATAGTAATAATGTCCTTTTCCTTTGCTTGTGTTTTGTTTTGACGACATTAACAACACGCAACTACAGATCTTATACACCAGTGTCTAACTTGATTTGGTGCTGCATTTTACATGGAAATGCTCTTGTAACTCGAATTACTTGAATCGTAATGACCATTAAATTCCTGTACTTTGTGTAAGTAATATGTTATACTCCTTAGTTACTGAAAAAGTAATATATTTTTGTAACTTGTTACTTTTGTAATACATTACCCCCAACACTGTCGAAGAATCATCAGTATCTTGCCCAAAACAGCTCATTTAGCAACAAATCATTATTAACCAAATACTGAAGTTCTCATACAACTCCAGAGGATCATCTACCCTCTTCGGTCAAACAAGAAGTCTTAAATCATAAAGTACGATAAATCGAGAAAGCTAGAATGGAAGTCATGAAAAAAATACAAGTCATAATAATAAAGCGATTTGACATATTCCTCTATAGCCAATCATTATTACACCTGCAATTATTTGGTTATGAAGCCCTTCATATTGTCTCTAAGGATTAAAATATCTCCGGAACTGAAAGTGATAGCGTCAGATAGAGCTCAGTCAGAGCTTACAATGAGTCCTCCCAACTTCTTAAGAAACATCACAGTGAAAATTAGTCATACGATTGTACTCCTATTTTAAATATTTTATGTTGTAGATCATTTCGGAAATGCAAGAGATAGAGACTTGCCGTATTTTGTTTTGGAATCTGCTGATTTCTGACAAGCACCCTCTGAATTACCTACTAAACATGAATGTCCTGAATACTCAAAATCCCCAATAATCGGCATCGTCCTGTGAAAAACCCAAACCCCTGTTGGAAGTTTAACTGGACATGTCATGAGGCCAGTGAGTAAATCGCTGGTGAAGCACTTGAAATTACTTTTGATGATAATTATACATAATTTTTGTTGTATTTCATGCTGTTACGCAAGGGAGTGCTCTCAAAGTGAATTCCGTTGTGATTAATTTTTGCAATGACAATGAAGACCTATCCTATCGTATATCGGTGATAGATAAATTTCTATATATTTCTATGATTGAAATCTTTACTATAATAATTAAGGTTTAACTATAGGCTATTTGAGAGATAAAAAAAAAAGAAATACATCAAATTAAATTACTTAAAATATCGGCCTATATATCGACTATCGGCCAACTCCCTTCACATCGGTATCAGACCCCAAAAATCCATATTGGTCGGGCCATATTAAATATACAAAAATGTGTCCTAAACAAGATACAAAGTTTTTTTTTTATATAGATCAACTTTACCTGTTTGTTGTATGGTTCTAGATCATGATTAATGTAGGAACGGTATCCAAAAAAGTACTGTTAAAGTATTGGTATCCCAAAACAAAGAGGAAAGGTCAGCGCCATTGATGATTAGCAGTAGTCATTGTGCATGTTACGGGCGGATTAATGTTTAATAATAGTGATTGTTGAGCTATTTCCACCTTTTTTGTCTTTTACACTATATAAAAAGTGTATATCAAGCATGATCCTCTTTTTCACATCTTCCTCGAGCGCTCTCTCTCCCGCTGATCTTCAAAAATCCTTTCTTGTATTACAATCCATGAAATTTCCCACTTGCAGCATCCTTGCTCATCTCCAGCCATAAACTATTACAGGAGGTTAAGCCATTTCAAGTAAAAAAAAAATGGCTTTCTTATTGCCTCCTGGTCAGCGTGCCAACTGGCAGCGGGTCCCGGGATAAAGAGCCTTATAATCATTCAGGCGGCACTGCAGGGAGGATTTATAGCGGTTCGCAACAGCAGTGCCACCGAACACTTTTATCGAATTATTAGAAAAATCAATTAAAGCATGGGGCACAGAGAGCGAACTGTATGTTGTTGTTTTTTTAATTAGGAGGATTGCATATCTGGGAGAAGGTCTCAGATTATTATGAGGAGTTTGTAATTTAACACTCATTAGATTTACCGTTACAGCGCAGAGACTAAACGGCTGACTCATTAGAGCTGCTGCTGCTATTGCCCTTTTAGGCCTGCATTGTGTTACACGCCTGTCTGTCTGCAAGAAGTGATGAATTAAGTAAGTCAGTTAAGGGCGACTACTCAAGTAATAGTCCTGTCGCTTTGGATAAATATTAGTTAAGAATAGAGAAGTAGCAAAATTAAGACTAACGAGCCAGAATGCTATAGTTGAATTTACCTTCTTTCTGTCAAAATGCAGAGCTTTGACCGGCATATGGTTAACGCCTTTCAACGGGCCAAACTACATGAAACAAAAACTAGCACACAGTTCACTCTGCACACAGGCCCATCTATCTGACTATATGACACCAGTTTCTACAACATAAACACCTTGTGTAAGTTTTTGTAAAATGCATAGAAGTTCTAGCATTTATATTTTAAACGTTTGTTTATAAAGCTTGGGTGCCAGACTTTTTGTTGTTGTTGAGTAAATGTATTTTAGCTCTAAGAGCATGTTGTAAACACAAACACAGACCTCTTTACCTAAATGTTTATTGAGCAAAGGAAGATAGGAAGCTTCTGCCACCGCTCAAAGTTGTTCACAGTCGTGAAACGTTCATATAATTAATTTGCTTGAACAAGTCGGACATGCAGGAGGGATTGTGACAGCTAGAAATGAGTTTGGGCCAAAACAAAACCAAAAAAATCACTGTTTGAACAGGAAGAATCAGTTACCCCAGCTTTAATGTTGTTACAAATATGTGTTAAATATGTATGAACAGACTAAGATTTTTTTTTTTGCAATATTACAAACACAAAAGATAATAAAAAAGATACTGTGATTCATATTCTCATATAAGGCAGACCTTACTATTGCCAGTATGCCACTGAATTATTGAAAGATGATAGATCTGAATTAGGGCAGGGCGATGTGGCCTAAAATCTATATCACGATATAAAAAAGAAATATCACGATAACGATATATTTCACGATATAATTGACAATGGACAAATTACTTCAAAATCCCAGCCTTACGCCTTTTGGGAAGATTATCCATCTATCCATCCATTTTCTTCCACTTGTCCGTTGCCGGGTCGTGGGGGCAGCTGTTGGATCTTCCCAAATCACATTGCACCAGCCCCTATAGCGCCGCCTGCAGGTGGTGGGTCCACAGAAGGACGGCCTCATGGTTCTAACCGGGCCTGTTGGTCTCCCATAAGGGGCTTCTGAACCGCTCTTTGTCTGACCCGTCACCTAGGACCTGTTTGCCACGGGAGACCCTACCAGGGGCACGAAGCCCCCGGCAACAGAGCCCCCAGGATCATTCAGGTGCTCAAACCCCTCCACCACGTTAAGGTGAAGGTTCCAGGAGGGCATACTAATTTCCTCGCAAATATGATCTACTCAAGCAGTTTACATTCTTCATTTCATTTGACTTTTTAAGCACCTGTCCCCGTGTTCTACAGTCAGTGTTTATGCTGCTCTGATGGAGTGTAACATGATACGATATAAAAAATTACAACGACATCAAAATTATATCACGATAACGATATGCGATACGATATGGCCCACCCCTAATCTGAATCACATTGGGAAGGATTATATTAATAATATGACGGTTTGTACTTAAGTCTACCTGATTGTGCACTTACCTGATGTTACAGTGTAGGAAAAGACGAGGTGCCCGAACACAGGGATTGCAGAGGCTCCTACAATGCAAGCCGAGCTGTGAGCAGAGCTGGCACGAACCAACACTGAAGTGACGAGTAAAACAGATGGGAGACAATCTTATTGGACAGAAGGATTGTAGCCTGTTTGGAAAATATCACAGTACAAAGTGATGAACTGACAGTGTCTCACATGATCCGGGTTACAGCTGCTCTGCCTGCCAAATCCGCTGCACATCAGTAATAGGTTTGGGGCGTTCTAGGACAACCCAAAAACCAAACAAACAAAAAGTTAGAATTTGAACTGGTTGAAAAAAGTGTTTCAGAAATGCATGAATATAAATTATTTAATCATCTGTTTTGTATTGTTTGTCAGCACCTTTACATTTCAAAATGTGGTCTTCTTGAGGGTAAAAAACAGAAAAGAAGAATACAATTATTGGCATTTGGATTTGATGTGAACTCTTATTACTTCATGATGAGACAAAATATATACAAAGTTAAAACCCTTTTCAGAAAAACTTTGGAGTGGATCTGTCCAGAGTGTGATCAAACTGCTCCCTCTTGTGGAGGAACACTGCAATCTAAATACAGGGACATTTTGCATGCTTTTGCACGTGAGACATGCAGTACGTTTTATACTTCTGTCGTGCGTTATAAATAATGCCTTTAAAAGATCAACCAAGATAGGCCAAACTAAAAACGACAAATGGGTCATACAAGAATTGGAGGACATTTGAACTTCAAAAATTTTGAAAAATAAAAATGTTAATTTTCCGTTTTCTGTTATGTATTCATCAATAATAGATAATTAACTATAAGAAACTTGACTGGCCCAGCTCACGCATCAAAGACATTAGTTTTATTGTATGTTTTATTTGTTATTTGCTATATTGTACCACCCTATTATCAGTATTCAAATACATGAGAAAAGCAACAGGATTGCAAATTTATGCTAGCTTTTTATGTTAGCTTTTTTCTCAGGAACAAAAACTAGCTGTTTAGCTAGCTGTTACTACTGACCAAGAAGACAAACTTGCTTAATTTGTAAATAAAAAAGCATTTGTTTTATCCTAAAAAAAAAAAAAAAGTATAACAGTGTTGCATGAGGTAGAGTGAGACATTCAAACAAGGCTAACAAAGTTACAAAAATATGAAAAATAGAAGAGAGGGCTTTACCCATGCTGTTGGAGAAGTGTTTGATGGTGTCAATCCCCTTGTGTCATGTGACTCATGTTTTCTTCTTCTTCTACTATGCTATTTCTTGCATAATAATTAATATTTCAAATATTTTTATGATTATAATAAATGTTTACACAATTACAAGACACGTCAATTGACAAAATAATATAAAATAAATGTTATTTAAAATGTGTTTTAATGGTTTAATTTCAGATTCAACAGTTTCATATTTTTCCCCAATAAAGTTTTAAGAAATACGAAAGACAAAAACGGGCTGGACGAGCAACCGCCAGGGCAACCGCTCTGCCTCACATGACTTCCGGCGCATGCGCAGTCATCTCGTTCAACAGTCTGAAGCTGTGCGCATTGCGAGCAGCAACTGTTAAGGCGATTTTGTAGTTAAATATTGTGGTTTTCGGGGGGAAAAGACAGTAAGACACGGCTTGACTGAGTTGCCGCTATGAGCTTCTTTGGTTTTGGTCAGAGTGCGGACATCGACATAGTTCTGAATGACGCTGAAACGAGAAAGAAAGCCGAGCACAAGAGCGAAGACGGCAGGAAGGACAAATATTTTCTCTTCTACGACGGGGAAACCGTGGCGGGGAAAGTCAACGTCAACCTCAAATACCCGGGGAAGAGGCTGGAGCACAACGGGATCAAGATCGAGTTTGTCGGGCAGATAGGTGAGCTACACAGGCCTGCGTTGTTGCATTTAGCTCCAAACGTTGTACACTAAGCCCTCGCCAAGAGGAAGAACATCCGAGCTCCGCCAAAGCCAGAGGCGCCGCTGCGAAATAGTAATTTGCCCTTTCGAAAGTTGATGGCACTTTATTACGTTTCCTGAATTTTAAACGGCCTCTTGAACTTTTTGTGCGGGATACCAGTTGTGGCGAGTGCTTTGATGCTAACAAGTGTCAGTAGGAAGTGTCTGGTCCCGTGACAAACAAGGAGCACGCTGGGACATCAGCTGACCGAAGAAAAGCTGCTCGGACCCGTCACAGCTGTTTGTATCGGCAAGTCACATCTCCCCTGCGTCTGCCCATGCCCTCTCATAGTTGCCTTTTTTATTATTACTTTCTTCTAAAAACGGTTTTTTATTTCATTGTACCTGGTTGTGGAAATGGGCTGCACATGACCACAGCAAAACTGCGAAATCAAGCCATGATTATTCTGTGTCCCATCAGGCTGTTGTCTAGAATATCTATTTTTGCTTTATATAATATCAGAGATCCTGCCTTATGCATTGCACATAGGGCTGTCACGATAATTATTATATCGACTTATCATTCAATAAATAACAGATAGAGTGCTAATTTTTGGGCTCAGTATTTATCGTCTGTACATTATTTTCTTTGTAAAAAAAGTGGGTTACTTTATGATTCATGGTTATTGCAGCTTGTGTGGTATTTTTGGATATGTCTATGCGCTTTTAGAACATACGTTTTCTATCATTGTCATGCTTAAGAGTTGAAAGTGTCTTTAGAATCAATAATATCATTTATTGAGATATTTTCCTGCCTCAATATATTGAACTTCCTAACTGCACACACGGTGTTCATGATAAACATACTTTTACATTGTGTTGTTGCAGCTGTGGGCAAAGACTTTCTCAACCCTTTCCATGATGCCTTTAATGTGTGTGTGTGCAGAGCTGTACTATGACAGAGGAAACCATCATGAGTTCGTGTCTCTTGTGAAAGACTTGGCTCGTCCCGGAGAACTAACCCAGTCGCAGTCGTTTGACTTTGAGTTCACACATGTGGAGAAACCCTATGAATCCTACACGGGACAGAACGTCAAACTGCGGTAGGTCGGTCTTTAAAATCAATTTATCCCAAGTTTCGCTGTGGAACTGTCTTCTTAAGAGTTGGCAGTGGCCCAGCACTTTGAGGGTTTCTCTGGGGCATCTTGTTGTGTCCTCGGGCAAGACACCTTCTCCACTTTTGATGATGTATGCGAGTGAGCAGGTGAACAACCCCTGTTTGTTAATTTTGATGGGTCGTGTCTGCCCTCTGTCTCAACAGCAGAGCATAACAAAGACTTGCTAATTGAGCGATACTGTAAATAACTTGAATAGTGTTGGCAATTGTGGTTCCCTCCTTCCAGGATGTGCCTGAGTCGTAGGAGGAGGACTCGGGCACTCTGGAGGATTAAGACCACGAAGACCTCTCTGGCTTGGGTACATTGTCACATTCCGACCACAAACATTTAAATGTGTTTATTTGGTAGGGACAGTGCATGGTAATAAACACACCTCGCTGGATTGCGGAATTGAAGTGGAATGCCCTCAAACAAACCCAGTCCAGTTGACAATTTAAGCTTCACTACGAGAAACCATATTCGGCAGGGAGAACATCACTTATCCAGTACTATGGATGTATCGCTATAACTGCATGTTTATAAATAGTGTGCTATCAGTCACCATTTTGTATTTTCCACCTGCCTCTCAACACAATATGCTCAATATGCCCCCCAGGTATTTTCTGAGGGCCACGGTAAGCCGAAGACTCAATGACACCAGCAAAGAACTGGACATTGTGGTCCACACACTCAGCACCTACCCTGAACTCAACTCCTCGATCAAGATGGAAGTAGGAATCGAGGACTGTTTACATATAGAGTTTGAGTACAACAAATCAAAGTACGCTTTCTTCGCAGCCGAGTCAACAGCTAAAGTGATTTTCTGTTTGAAAGCCTGATTCAGACTGTGTTTCTCTCGCAGATATCACTTGAAAGACGTGATAGTTGGAAAGATTTATTTTCTGCTGGTTAGAATTAAGATCAAGCATATGGAGATAGACATCATTAAGCGGGAAACAACTGGCACTGGGCCCAATGTCTACCATGAGAATGACACCATCGCCAAATATGAAATTATGGATGGTGCACCGGTCAGAGGTAAAGATGACAGACAGTTCTTGTGGCCTGTTGTCATTTCTATTTTCAAACTGGGCCGCTAAGCCTTTTATAAATACATGATAGTTCATTTAATTAACGGTTACATTTCTTTGGTCCGACAGGAGAGTCCATTCCCATCAGGTTGTTCCTGGCCGGGTATGAGTTGACTCCCACCATGAGAGACGTCAACAAAAAGTTTTCCGTGCGCTACTACCTCAACCTGGTCCTTATAGACGAGGAGGAGAGGCGTTACTTTAAACAACAGGTATTTTCCGTCATCAAAAATAGGGATGGGTGATGTGGTAAAAAAAAAAAAAGTTTGGACGATTACAATTTGAATCAATTTTTATTAGAAATAAACTTAAAAGGGTGTCCTGATCTTTCATATGATGAAAACTGCTCAGAGTCCTGCTCCTAAAATAGTCTTAAAATTAGGCCCATTAAATATTTCTGTTTTAAATATTCCTTGTCTGCTCTCAATAGTAAAACTTCGTAATAAGCCATGGAGTTATCGAAAGCGTTTTAGTTTTATCATCCTCATCCCATGAGCTCTGCTGTCATCCGACTGTGATTGACAACGGTCTCTATGGAGACTCAAGGGGAAAGGGGTGGAGTTAAATGGTTCTACTGGTGTCCTTTCGGAAAACCGTCGCTACAGAGCGTCTGAAACGCTGCTAAATTGGCAGCATGGCGAGGGGGACATGTAGTGGCAGATGCAATTTTTTACGATTTAGCCATTTTCCACATTTTTAAAGGCATGAATTAATCGCATTAATTCGATCTATTCCCCAGCCCTAATCACAAACCTATATCAGTCAAATTTCTTGGATCATTTCAAATGTTCTTGAAAGCCAAATAACTTAATTTTGTTTTCCATGTTTTTGCAGGAGATCACTCTGTGGAGAAAAGGTGATATTGTCAGAAAGAGCATGTCCCATCAAGCCGCAATCGCCTCCCAGCGATTCGAGAGTTCATCTCATCCAGAGAAGTCTCCCACACAAGAGATCGAAGAGAACAGCTAAACCACCGCTCCATTCTTTCAAGACGAGTATGTTTGCGAGTGTGAGTGAATGTATGACTGTCCTACACAGTCTGAATGTGAAGACGTGCGCATGTTGGTTATGCAGCAAACACACAGGGTATGTGTGTCAGGGAACAAACAGTACAAATATGAGTTTGTCAGACTGATTACGAAAAGACACAAAATAGAATCTTTAGAATGTTGTTTATGTTTGAGAGTTTCATCCACAGATTATTAGATTAAGACTAACTTTTATTTGATTATGCTGTAATAATGAAATGATCCCATGTGTGAAGCGCTTTGGGTGAAAAGTGCTATACAAATAAGATTCCCTTCCCATCTGTAATGATTACGTTGTTTAGGGTGCATTTTAACCTGTCATTTTGACTTGAGTGTAGCTCTGTGCAGTAACTGTATTAGATACGGTTTGCCTATGGGTGAAATGGATCATGGTTATACTTAGAAATGTGATTCACTGCCTTCTTGCACCTACTACTAACGCAGACATTTCTTTCTGGTTTCAGAGCTTTGTCTTTATTACCGAGCAAAAGAGTGAAAAACCATTGAATATTTTCATACATTCCAGTGCGTTTCCCAGTTCTAGCTTTTAACAGAATCCATTTCAACAGCTCTGAGTGTATTGGATATACCGTAGTCGCTGATGGAGGATAATGGACTTCTCATCACAGGCTGCTACTGCTGCTAAAACGAAAGTGGCACTTGTGAATGCTGTGGGATTTTTGATGGCCTCCAAGCACACTTATTTGCACTATGCTCCAATATTGCGCTTCTTCTCCGCTTGTTCTGTGTTTAAAATTGTGGTAGAGAAGGCTATGCTCTACTTACAGTATTACATAAGTAACTAAGACACACGTAACAGAGTCCACACAGATGCTGATCAATGAACTGTTGATTGTCTTTCAGTTGCTTGCACTTGCTGTGGCTGAAATGTAGGATTGGTAGCGTCGTGCCTAATGGGGTCATTTGCCAAAATATTCAGTGTAAGAAGCAGCAGTTTCCAGGGTACTGCCTTTCACCCCAATCTTAAGTTTTCGAAGCTTTTTAAACAGATATTTGAGGAGAATGAGAATGTACTGTAGAATTGAGCACTTATCAAATGTATCAACAATAACATGCAAAGATGCTTCTGTTATTTCTAATTCTCAAAATGATTTCAAAATTTAAAAAGCACCAAAAATTAAAACTACTAGGCTTGTTTTTCAACACCCATTGCCTAAACTTTGCAACCCATTTTTGGTAGATAGGCTTAAGTTTTGTTGAAGTGCATCACTGAATAAACATTTAACATTTTATACATCGATTCTGTTCATGCATCCTGTTGGCAAGCTTTTTTGTTTTGGCAACTGCAAAGTATCCATGGCACACCGTCCCCATCTCTATTTAATAAAACACTTTCACTTAATTGATCCAGATCAGAGAATTGCCTTCTGAAGCCTCTCTCCATCATGGCCTCAAGTTCGTTTGCAAACACATTACCATTCTAGATTACTTCCTTTAATTCAGCAGTTCGTACAACCCTGTAATGAAACCCACAAAGTCCACATTATCTGTTGTTCATTACATGACTATGGTCTTCTTTTCCGTCAGTAATGGTACAAACATTGTAGCTAAACTAATGGATTTGTATTAGAGATTTTACAGAGATTTTACAAAGTGGAATTTATACCATGTACAGTAAATGCACAATGTAAATTCAAGACTTTTGTTTGTGTCCATGTTTATTATCTCTATAAATGTTGAGTCATTTTATAATCTCTTTATTTTGAATTAAAAAGGGAGTAACCAATGGCATATACCTTATTTCTTTGCTGGCTGTTACATTAATTTCCACTCATGCACATTGCATTTACTCTCAAATAAAATGGTATATTATAAAAAAGGAAGTATGCCGTTTGCTTCCCCTAGAGGGCGCATCTGGCCTACAGTCATGCAACCGATAAGAGTAAAGGTCTGCTGCTTTTAGTAAAGTTTTGCAAAAACGAAAGAAAAAAACAACCTTCGCGTTGCAGTTTTTTTAATGAGTAAATCATGGTGTGTATCATGAAATGTAAGACCCAAACGGTGATATTATATTAAAACAATCTGGAGGCTTGTATGTCCAGCCCCCTGGAGCAAATATTTAGGCTCTTATAAGTTGTACAGACAGGTCTTACAGTTCTAAATATGTATTTCATCATCACACTGGATGATGCCTTTTGTCTGCATGGTATTCTGAATGTGCATTTAGTGTCACTCACTCAACAGATGATTGATACCTCTATTGCCAGTTATTAGGCCATCATGACGAGAACAAATGTTATTGCAACATATGGTACAGTAAATATCGGAACAGTTTGCACTGGATCAGATCAACCACAGTGTATATTCTTGCTCTGCTGCTCAAATACAAAACAAACAAAAAAATCCCAGAACAGCGATTTCTATAAGGCTGCATATTTTACATCTATATCTCTGTCTATATGAAGTAAGTGCTTTATTGTCATTGTACAAGTGTACAACGAAATAGTGTTCGGGTGTCAGTCCTGAGCTGCTGCGGCTGAGCCACGCTGCCACTGTGTGTCAACCTGAACTCCATGACCTTGGAGGTTGGGGGAACTGTAGCACTTGGAAGAAACCTGGAGGGCTGCCCTCTCTCGCTGTCTCCTCTGAAACGGTGCTCTGCCTCCTGGGTTTGTCCCTGTTTCAGAGCGTGGTGTTCTGCACTGGTCAGCTCCTCCTGCAGCTCCCTCCTCCAGTCTTTCACCTCGTTTGTCCCTTACTTGTTTCCTGTAGCTCCTCCTTTAAAAAAAGAAAAAATCTAAAACGTTTAGAATTTTGCTTGTGCACTCAAAAGACGATCCTGGTTAAAGGCCCTGTTCCTATTATTGTTTCAGGTAGTGGAGTGGAAGATATCACTGACCCTCATTGTTATATCTAAGCACATAAACACGAGCATAGAAACACATGGAATGCCAATTATTTTGTTGTATTTATGGCTTAAAACTGTGCAGGATGTAACACGACTAAAACACAATAGAGTGTGACCTTTGCAGCAATAAGTACATGAAGTGCAGAACAGAGAAGCACCAACATCTCCAGACTCCTGTGAAACTAAATTGAGGCCAAAGGGACATGTATGTGGGTTGATTGGTTCTTTTCAAGAAAGATATTTGATCTTAGAGAATTGCACCTTTGTCCAACAATAATCCGCTCTTGACTACATGTCTTCTTTTGTATAGTACAGTATGTTCTCTCAAAGCTTTGAATGGTTTCGCTTTTGTCGTTCAACTCTGCAATTTATGCCGCCTAATTCTTTTAAATATAATGTATTAAATGTAATAACAGACACAGTTTGTGAATGCCTATTGTGTTTAATGTATTTCAAATTGGCCACAGATGCTACAGTATTTTACTTTTTACGGTCTATGCACAATTCTTGCTATTTTATACAACTCCATCCATCATATCAATATGCACCATGTACATAAACTAACAGACATGAGAACAGCTGCTACTTTACTACTTACGCTGTTTATACTTCTTGGATCTATGGATTCCCAAATACATTTCTAAAGGAATTTGCAATATTTTCTGCATTTTTAAGAGTATAACCAGTGTTTCAGGCTCTGTTTCTGTAAGAAATCATATTTTTATAGGCTTATATGTGTTGGTTTGCTTGTTGTCTGTACTAATCTTCCTTTTACCATTTATTTCAGCTCTGTTGAGGAATCAAAATAGTTTCATTTTCTCAGAAACTTCACTTTATTATGATAGCCCACTGTTGACAGATTTAGGTTTATGTGCTTCATAATGACAATTCATTCTCGTAAGTGTAGCTTGAAGCATATTATTAATGAAGGGTTTAATGGCAAAAACAGACATCTCTGTTAAAAAAAATGATTTTTTTTTAAAATCTAAAACGTTTAGAATTTTGCTTGCGCACTCAAAAGACGATCCTGGTTAAAGGCCCTGTTCCTAATATTGTTTCAGGTAGTAGAGTGGAATTTGTCCTTCAGTAAATTGGACGTTTGTAAATAGACATCCAATCATACATTTTCTTTCACTCAAGAACTCGCTGCAAGTTGTATTGTGACAAAGCAAAATGATACATGATTCTGTTATTTTTCAAAAAATAGAAAAGTAAAAAGTGGAGCGTGCATAAGTATTCACACAGCATGACTTAATACTTTGTGGAACCCCCTTTTGCTGCAATAACAGCAGCAAGTCTTGGGGTATGACTCTACAAGGTTTGCACATCTAGAGACTGACATTTTAGCCCATTCCTCTTTACAAAACAACTCGAGCTCTGTCAAATTTGAAGGAGAGCGTTTGTGAACAGCAGTTTTCAGGTCTTTCCACAGATTTTCAATAGGATTTAAGTCAGAACTTTGACTGGACCATTCTAACACATTAATATGTTTGTTTTTAAACCATTCCATTGTAGATTTAGCTTTGTGTTTAGGGTCAACGTCCTGCTGGAAGGTGAATCTCCGCCCCAGCCTCAATTCTCTTGCTAACTCCAGCAGGTTTTCCTCCAAAATGTCTCTGTATTTGGCTCCATCCATCTTCCCAACTATTCTTACAATCTTCCCAGTCAATCTTTCCCTGAGGAAAAGCAGCCCCATACCATGATGCTCCCCCCACCATATTTGACACTGGGGATGGTGCACTGAGGACGATGAGCAGTGTTAGGTTTGCGCCATACATAACGTTTTTCATTTGGGTCAAAAAGTTAAATTTTTGTCTCATCTGACCAAAGCACCTTCTTCCACATGGTAGCTGTGTCCTCCATATGACTTCTAGCAAACTTCAAACGGGATTTCTTATGGCCTCCTTTCAATAACGGCTTTCTTCTTGCCACTCGTCCATGAAGGCCAGATTTGTGTAGAGTACGACTCTAGTTGTCCCATGTACAGATTCCTCCAGCTCAGTGGCAGTACGTCGCAGCTCCTCCAGAGTTATCTTGGGACACTTGGTTGTATTTCTGACCAGTGCTCTCCTTGTTCGGTCTGTTAGTTCAGGTGGACGGTCGTGTCTTGGTAAGTTCGCAGTGGTGCTATACTCTTTCCATTTCCGAATGATGGATTGAACAGTGCTCCGTGAGATGTTAAAATCTTGGGAAATCTTTGTATAACTTAACGCTGCTTTAAACTTCTCCACAGCTTTATCCCTGACCTCTCTGGTGAGCTCCTTGGCCTTCATGATGTTGCTTAGTGACCAATACACTCTGACCATAGCTCTGAGGCCCTCACAGAACAGCTGGAATTATACTGAGAGTAGATTACGCACAGGCGGACTCTATTTAGAGGTTATGGCAAGGTGCGAACTTTCTGCAGTCATTAGGAACGTTATAAAGGCAATTTAATGCACTCAGAAAAATGCTGTATGAATACTTATGTGTCCCACTTTTCACTTTTCTATTTTTTCACTTCACAGTTGTCTGTTACTTGTGTGTGAAATTTCAGTAAAAAATTCAAAATAAAATCTTTACGTTTAGGGTTGTAAACATGACAAAATGTGCAAAAGTTCGCAAGGCGCTGTAGGTCCATTTCACGATTTGCAGGGTCACTTGTTTGCACAGCCCTGACCCCTGTAGAGGCGGCAACGTGTGCAGGGGCGGCGCTAACACAGGCAGCAGAGGGCTGGGATCCACAGGGACAGAATTGGCTACAAGTTCGATAAACCCACAAATTCCACAGCACAATAAGCTCGAAATAGACTATTAATATTTGATTCAGAATATTCACATACACAACCCAATTAAAATGTAAAACTTTTTTTTTTTTTAAAGTCACGCGTTCATTATGCACTGAATTATTAATGAACACGAATGCTAATAAGTAGTAATCATAAGAATGGCTTAGACTTACTAACATTTTCTCAAAAAATAATAAGTAAAGTGAATGCTTTCGTGTCCCATTATAAAATGTGTAATGTTTCAGCACTTTTCCCAATGCTTTTTGGTCAGTCAGTATTACTGTGGACGGCATCTCTTTTATCGTCTTTTTGAAGTGCCACCCCAGTAGTATAGCTTGACCCCCTTGGCCCCCACTAAAAACATTCCTGGCTACGCCCCTGCGTTTTATGGTTACTTTCACAGAAATGCTAAAAAGTTCATGAAATTGATGCAAAATGTTTTTTATCTGAGTTTGCAATATACTAAAAGAGGATAAAACTCATTTCGCTCCGGTACTAGTAAAACAAATTCGGTATAGTGCCTTTAGCCTGTGATTTCCGAGCGGCCGTGAACGCGCCTCAGCCACAGCGCCGCTCGCTCGTGCGTGTGCTCCCCAGTCAGTCACACACCGAGGGCCAGCTCCCAGCTCCTCACAACTTTACCGCGGAATTACAAACCCACGACTCCCGAGAAAACCGACGTCTCTCCAACGTTTGAGCGCGCGTTGTCGGGCGACCGTGGCGGGACGCGTATCCCCAGCGGCACTTTACTATCATTGAGCATTCCCACTCGCCGCGATTGTGCTTTCTCATTTTCCCCGGGGGAGCGCTTTTTTTTTTTTTTATTGTTTGCGGTTGAAAGAAAATGTAACTGGACGAGACCGTTAGCGTGGTGTGGGCGCGCGCGCGAGAGAGAGGCAGACGGAAAAATAAAAGGGGAAAAAATACGCGAAGTAGTTTCTCATTGACGGGCTCGGGCTCGGCTGGGATCGGACCGGGATGAGCAGACAGTTTAATAGTGGTGGAGAAGCGCCAGACGGAGACAGCGAAAGCTAGACTTATCCCACCACCACGAGTGTACCACGGGACAACGACCACCACTCCCCTGTGCGGGTACGTATACGCTCAACTTTGTCCATTTCCTGAGCTAAGAACGAGTATGATCCATGCACATGCTTTACTGCCGTCCTAGTATAGATTTAAAATGTGCAAGGGCAGCAGCTGGTGGGTTTGTGGCCAGACAGTGAAATGTGCCCGTATTGTGTGTGTGCAATTGAGGGGTATTGGCTTAAGAGGGACTAATGCGTCCTCTTTCAGGCAACTGTTCACATATGTGGACCCTTCTGTGCAGAAAACCGAGGTCTATGTTGGTCTTGGATAATACAGATTATGATATGAAGTCGAGAGATGATGAATATGGCAATAGAAGAAGAACTTAATACACAATTGATTCTCTTTTTATTCATTTTGAAAACTAAATGGATGGATGGATGGAAGGATCAAATATTTGTACAAATATATATGATCCTATAAGGTTTGAAATCAAAAAGAGATGATGATCTTTGCCCTGTTAAGAATTTATATCTCATGTCTACTAAAAACCTATTACACGGTGTTATAGTCCCACCGGTATCCTTTGCATGTTTTATATAGGATCATATAGTGCAGTTTAAGCCTTTTATTGGAGTACCTTGTGATACGTTCTGGATAAGGACTATGGTTAGACAAACATACGTATGTGTAATACAAGTGCCCCGATACGATACACGCATTATCATGACTCACGTGCCCCGTAACGATATATTGCGGAGTCGATGCCGATGCCGATATATTGAGCACGACCCTGTGAGTTGCCATGTTTGTTCTACGGCGTCTGTTTTGAGAATTGTGAAAAGTACAAAAGATGAGTTGAGATGACGTGGAGGTGTTGACTTGGTGAATCGCCTAAAAATGTGTGGTTATATGTTTGTGCTATTTCTAGGCAAAGTATTAGTTGCAATAGTCCCCAAATCCTCCATTGAGATGTATCTTTCATTGCCTGTTGCTAAATATCGGCACTAGTCATCTGTCTTATGCGGGATTACCACGAGAGAACTCATACGGGACACTCCTCCAATATGGCAGCATTAACATTCGCCGCCCACTCTACTTGACATTGTCTTTTGGAAGTGTAATGAAATATGATCGGGGGCTGTCAGCGTCCCACTCCCACACGCCGTCATCTCATCCGCAGCTCTAATGGACGTCTGATGCTTCACTATTGAGTTATCATGTGAGCTGATATGCGTGCAGACTGTTAATCTGTGTTTTAACAAGGCTGCCCGACCAGAGGGGATAAACTCACGGACATCACGACTCCACTGACCGTCTTCATCGGACCTGAGCTACTGTTTTCTCCGGAGAGCCGCCGTCCTTCTCAGTCATCTCCCTCGTGAAACATCTCCCAGTCACCATGTCTAATTAGTTCGAGCTCCATCCCCGTGAAAACGTATATTCATGCGCCGCCGCTCCTCGAGGTGGAACGGTTTACAGGTCGTGCTTCGTTATCTAATGTGGCTGCTGTGGTCACGGTTCACTTTGTTTTTAAAGCATACCTGAGCGTTGCCTAACTCAAAAATCTATTCCTTTCGACTGGCTGGTTCTAAACTTTGCCGCCATTTCTTCCACAGGCACGTTTTGCAATTGAAACGGGGCCAGCGAGGTATCGACCCGAAACTGACTCTTGCCCAGTGCCCAGCCCGATGCGACCTACTTCCAAATAAATCTGCCTTTTTATATTTGTCCAGCTACTCTACTACGCCCATATGTTGCAGGCTCTGACAAGTCCTGAGCTGAGAAGCACCTCGAGGCGTATCGGCTCCGTTAAACGTTGAAACTCTGCAAGTTTCGTACAGTCAGTCACACTAAATGGCAATTCGAGCGGCTCCAAATCACAAAGATTATTCAGGGCCAGGAACAACAAAATACAAACATCTTCTGTGATTCTTGTCATCGTCTGGTGCTAGTGGTCATATTTTAGACTTCCTGTGTTGCTTCTTAACGTGTTTAATATATGCACTGCAACTCGATCTTGGTTTAAAACAAAAACAAACGCGGATCTAATCACATGACTTGTCTGGCAGTTCGCAAAACCGTGTAGCCCTCAATTCTTGCGTATCACTACATGAAAATCTCATGACGCTCCGCACAAAATATCGATGAAACGCTATACCTCCTCTCTGCATATGATATTGATGTCCCTTGCCATTCACTGTATTTCAATACCTCCCCGGAGAGGTTTCAAATCGATTCTCTTGCCCGATAGACTTACAGGAGCTATTTTTTGCCACCTTTTTTACGGTAAGCATGTCCTATCAGATTCCATTGTTAATGTGTGGACTGCGTGCTTTCTCCACACGGTATTAGCCCTGCGTCATCTTTAATAGTTTTCGAGCCTTTTCTACATTAAGGCCCTTTTCATCCACTTGCCTGTATTAGAGCAGTATAATTTAAAACCAAGACCTAGTGTGTGTGTGTGCGTGTGTGTGTGTGTAATTACTGAGCTGGTAGTAGGCACGGTGCTCTTAGCTGACAGGTCATTATAGCTACGTGATTAATTTTATTGTTCTTGAATCTTCAGCCTCTGTTGAATCTTTGCAGCGGCGAGGGAGGAGACCCTACGGCTAAATAAACACAACACGCTATTAAGTATAAATTACTTATTTAATGACTTGTCACACCTAAACACTGTCATTTGTCTCGTAGAGATTAGCTACAAAGCGTCTCCCGTGCGCTGGATTACAGGCCGTAAAGTGAAGGTAATGCCTATGATTTGAACTCCTGACTGTCTCGTTGCAGGGCCCGCCGAGAAGAGAGGTTTTAGAAGATGTGGGAATTGTTCTGCCCTTATTACAAAAGCGGCCATTTGTGAGATTTGACCTTTGCGGGTTATGGAGCGATTTTTATTGATCGTGGATGCGCAGGCTAGTTGTTTACATTACTGGGACTGTATTGCTCTCTGGAGGTTTGTGAATTTCAGTATTCTCTTGTGATGAACCTCCTAAACAAATCCAAGACCCGCATGCGTTTCAGATTGTGACCCAATAGAGACTGCCTAAATACTTGCAGACTAAATGTGAGCTTTCAAATAGCAATTTCCAACTCGGATTAATTAATCTTGGAGCCTTGGTGTATTAACCAGCTCCTGTAAACGGACTGCTGTTAAATCTGCCTGACCTGGGAAGCTGCTTTGTTTCTTTACCTGTCAAAGCCCTAGAACAAAAGTGCAAGTTTGAACTTCTATCCGCAGCTGAAACAACACAATACACCCTTTGATGCCGCAGATAATAATCAAACAAGATTCACTGCGGTGACGAGCCAAACCGACGAGATGAGATCAGCGTATCTTCAGGCCTGCGTTTCGACAAAGGGAGACAAAGAGTAAGCAAATTGTGTGAGATTTGCCATATTTACAGAGATTCATAGCTTTGGGATTTGCAAAGCGGTCACCTTGTAGTTTTGAATGTGCTTTTTGCTAGGTGTGTTGTACTCGCGCTTCAGAAGGAAGGATTTTGTCACTTTAGTTTCATTGCTGTGTGGCTGTGCAAATTTCAATCGTAGCATAATAAAGTCTGGACGATTCACCACACTTTTAATTCACAGGTCTGTACCGATCCTTTGGCTGTTTGAGGGAAGTTTGGACTTTGGACTAATAAACCTATTTTGTGTTAAACGGTACTATTTGTTGTTGAAGTATATCTTTATTCTGAAACATCTATTTTATGAACTGATACCCGTACAACCTGTATTGATATTGAAATAAAGAAGGCGAAGTTTTGCACAAGTACAATCAAAACTCTTCTGCCCGATTTTCGTAACCATACATCCCATTGTAGATCATCTTGTTTTGCTTGTGAGTGAAACAAATACATGGGGCAAGTGTGTATAAAAAAACCAAGCTAACTTTGGTGTCTGTCATTATGCAACCCTGCGCTTTGTTTTGTTTGCCCGTTATGTCCGCGTCATGCTTTCAAAGCTCCTGTTTGTCCCGGTCCTTCAGCAGCCATGCACAAAACCAGACGTGACCCCCGACCCCAGCCCCAGATACTGCCTCATTTGTGCGGGGCCGAGCGTTCATTGTTATGGCGTGTTAACTACGCATAACACGCATGCAACTATGGCACGCTGTTCATTCCAAGCGTCAAAAGCCTCACGCTCCAAGACTCTTGCTCTGAGGATGCCACCACATTCCCAGAGGAGATTCCAATCCCCCGTATACGGGCCCTGGCATTGGCACAAGCATTGATGAGCGAGTTGCTAGTTCCTACAATGACTGCCCCTCTACATAATGAGAGAACATTTGACAAAGGGGAGCTCCCATTCAAGAAAGTGCTGGCAACAGGTTGTGTGAAAACTCCTTAGAAGCGTGTTCAGAAACCCAAAGCCTGGAAAGTTTGTTACTGTCCTTCAAGAAGCCTTCCACGCATTGTTCTGACAAAGTGCTGAAAATGTCCTGTAAACAGTGGCGCCTGTCACAGCGCCACTTCTCATGTTGCCTGTTGGCGTTTGAGGGCATTTCTCCACAGCCTGAGACGAGCCGAGTGGTGCAAGTACTTTCACCAGCTGCTCTGAACAGTAGTTTAGCTGTACTGTATAGAAGCACAAAAGGAAATTGGGGCAATGCCGTGAAAGAAACGGCCTATATGGCGCTCCTTTTTCCCACGGCCAACATGACGGTGCGGCCGATATAGAGCCGCCAACAGGCACTAGATGCGTCTCTAGCAGTAAACGCAAAAGTGAGACGGGACTTTTAATCAATGCTGCTCTTGGCTAAGGAACGGCAGATGAGTAACTTTTAAAATGATGAAGGCTCAGTTTAGCCTAAATGTCGAAGGGCTTTGCTCGAAAGCATGTGAAACTTGTCTGTCGCCAACACGCTATTAACCTACAAAAAGAGCCACGTTTGCTCTCTCTCTCACAACACGGACATACGTGTCTTCTTTTATTTATGATAAATGTATAAACCACGTGAGTAAAGCCCCGCACGGTTTGAGAAAAGCCTCTGAAGTGTCGTGACGCGGTGCGCTGTGTTCTGGTGTGCGTTGGTTTCTACACTTCCACATTGAGGTCGGCTACACTGGCCATTTCTGCCTTTTTTACGCGTTTCTCACTGCCGTTCCTGCCGCCCTCCCTCCGCCCACAACTGCACCTTTCTCCGGGATGAGGTGTCTCTTCCTCCTCATCTGCGCCATGGGCCGCCCTGAGCGGATGCACAGCACTGTGGACACCAGCGGCTCGTATTCGAGTGCGGCCTGTATGTGTACAAGCTTTTAGTAAGGTGCGCTTTATTGGCCGAAATCTAGGGTACATAAACAGTGAACTATAGTCAACTGTGGAACTTTACAGGTTATAAGTAGCTTATCAAAACCACACATTTGGAAATGAAAGAAGGGGAACGTTTTAGCCATGTAGTCAAAACAAAGCCCTAACACAGGCTGACGTTTATCCCGCTCACAGAAAAGTTACGCACAAGTCAAGTCTGAGAAGAGGCGAGCTACCGGTAAAGAAATAATTGCTCATATTTTATTATATTTATTGTGTGAAAAGTTGCGTAGTTCAGCTTTAAGTTTGGTCTATTGAGTGTTCTCGTGATCAGTCTGACTTGGGCCTTTTGTTACTTGTGTCTATTCCTTCTGGTCTTTGTGTTCCAGTTAACTTCGCTGGATACATTTGCACCAGATTAAATGCCCCCATCAATTGTACAGTGATTGTCTGTACAAATCTGTATGCCGTCTCTGCCCGTTGCCGAAGCAAGTGGCATTCAGATACTGCCAAGCACACATTCCCTGGATGTGACCTTCTTGTGGTTGTGTAGATGTCTCGTCCAGTCCGTGTGTTTAAGTTAAATGGTCATATTTTCAAATGACGCGGAAAAACACAGCTCTCTCTTTGTGTGTTCTTGCTGACTGTGAGTGTGGGAGTTGGACCACACAATTAATCGCATATTGACCTTTTCACCCTTGAATGGTCGCAAGTAGAAAATAGTGGAGCTGTCGTCTACAGAGAAGAAAATGTATTTAATCTCAATGGGGTCCTAATCTTGTATTAGTTTAGCTGTTTGTATTTAAGAGGAATCCTTCAAATGTAAATGATCCTGAACGTGTCCGAAATGCGCACTGAATTTTGATTTGTGTGCTCTGTCTTTATAGTCTAGGTGCTTTTACGGGTCCAGGTGGTCATGTCTTACGAGCAAGAGTCAGACAGTCCCTCACCGAACACACCCTTTTTTGTTTTATTGTACTACAAAGGCCATAACCTTCTAAATGGGTATTATGTCTGGTAATGTTTAAAGAGTTAAAACTAAACCGATGGGCTTGGCGATGGAGGCTTTGTAAACACTCTAATCGGAGTAAAATAGGTGAATGTCACTTGGCATTGTCGGCACAGTCCTCTGCGCTGACCTCTTCCCATTCCGTTGCTGTCTGACTTTTATGGCGCACTGAGGCCTGAAGGCATCCGACACCAAAGGCCCACTGAGGCTGATCTCAATCTGCCCCGTAGGGTCTTCTGGGTCACTCCAGGAGCCTTCAGTGGACATCCATCTATAGCCTCTGTTCCTCCCCCTGCTGCCATTCAACTAATTAGGATGATGGGTGTCACGCTGTCTGGGTGCATTAAGGTCCAATTCACCTACTGGTTTGTTATAGGAGGCCTGTCGCCACCTTATTTGGAAAGCAAGTAGGGCTATCAATTCAGTCTGCTGCGCTTGTGCCTCATGGTCAAGAAAATGTCACTGAGCCTCGTGGGAACTTGCACTTTAAAACTTGTCTGGTAATGGAGTGTTGTTGTATACAATGGCAAATTCTGGTCTTAAAGGGAAAAAAAAAATACACATACATTTTACTTTATGTAACGGCTGTTGTTTCTTCTGCCCACTCTACATCACACTTAGGGTTGACTTTGTATCATTGAGTTTGTTATTTTGTATTATTATTTAGTTTTTGCAAAATAATATGAAATACTTATGCATTCTTATCAATAATATACAATCCTGATGAATAAAACGGCACAAATGCTGTGTAGTGGTTACCATGATGACCATGTTTGTTCACTTGTGTAAATATGTCCTCACTTTACTATGGATCTGTGTTGACCTTTACTCATTTCAGTAATTGTTTTTCTAAATTTTGTAGTTTTATAGTTAGTTGTTGCAATAAACCAAGATGAATTGAACATTTTGATCAATTGCAAAGCCCTATTTCTACATTTGCCAAGTTTAATCATTAATCTTAGTTGAGTCGCACGATGAGTTTAAAGTGAGCCATGTGTGTTCAGTGTCACAAGATCAGGAAAGGTTGAGCCTTAGTGCAGACTTGCATTTAGTTTTGTGAGTTTGCCTTCTCTGTCAGTGCTTGCTTGTGAAAAGGTGTTGACATGTCTGTTGTGCTGAGAGCTTTTATTGAATGAGTTGTTCGGAGGACCGCTGGCCGGTGTGCACTCACTCCTTAAACAGCTGAGGCAGAGATGCCACTGCCCGCTGTCCAGCTCAGCGGCTGATTTCACTGTAATAACCTACTGGCAGTCGGAGCCATTCTTTTCCTTATCTGGTGGCAGAGAGCATTAAATTGTCTGGTCACTGAAGCACATTGTTTCACAGCCACATTCATCGTCTGTCTGCACTGAAAACACCGGAGTCACTTTTCTACTTTTGTGTTTGAATCAATATAGCAAAAGTTTAATTAAGGCCTTGTATTCTAACCTTTTATATGATGCAAGTTCTGAATTGGCTGTCAATTACAAGTTGTAATTTGTTAAAAACTGAATAAATAATCTTAAAACTAAAGCTCATTCTTTTGTGCATTTAACCAATGGAGGCAAGATGGTTAAAATGTCTTGCCTAATGACAGAATAGTAATCTACTTGGAGCAGGACCACCACTTGTAGATCAGTGAGCCAATGTGCTGCTATAGCTGGAATTGGTTTGTGCATGGATTATGCATTTAGTTTTTCTGAGCTGTAATCATTTGTGTCTTGTCTATATTGATATCAAAATACCCTCATATAAATCACATTCACAAGGTTTTTTTATTGGGATTGGTTGGTGGCAGATGTTTTTTTGTTTAGAACATGCAGCATTATAGTACGTACATACTCGGATGCAAGTTCACATTTCAACACCTTTTTATGAGTATTATAGAAGGTTTTACTCTCTATAATGCTCAGATATAACCTTTTGTTGTTCAATAGTCTGTAGTTTTGTTCACTGCAGCTTTTCTGTTTATTTTCAGCCACACAAAGCAGATTGAGCATTGACAACTGATGCTACTGTGGATTAATCAGTCTGCAGCTTTGTACAACTTCTTAGAAGGAGCAAAATTCTGAAAATTAATGAAAATGTTGTCAGTATGACAAATTGAAATACAGTATTTCACAACAGATTCATTGAATAATTTTCCTCGCCACTTATTTGATCTGGAATTGAGACACAGGCACAAGAGCACATACATTATATGTCCTGAGAGCATTTGATCTTAGAAAAGCATACATTCCTTTAACAGCTGCTCAAAACCAGTGAAAGCCCCGTGCAGCACCTGTCCTGCTTTATGCCTGAAGTAGTGCTGGGCGATATGGAAAAAACGTATATCACGATATGGATTATTTTATATCACGATAACGATATATATCACGATATACCATAATATAGTCAGTTTTCAGTTATTCTTTCAAAAGTTTAACAAAAATATCTTACTTACTTTTTTTTTACTTTATTTTGAAGCAGTGGTTTCGCTATGGATAATTTATATCGCCTGTATTGTTTATGTCAGGAAAAATGTGAGACAGCAGGATAAATGGGCTAAACATGATCTGAACATCTGAGTCCTGACACCAATTTAACAACAGAAATGTGTAAACTCGTGCGTAGAGAACGACTTATTCAGAGCATCATCTGCTCCTCAATATCAAGGCTCATAATTACACTAATACAAATGTAAATTGGAGCTTATATCTCAATTTTAACGTAATGTTTAAGAAACAGTGGGCGAGCAGTTTGCATTGTACGTCTTTAGCTGCTCTACGCGCTGCCCGATCCGTCTCTTACCTCCTTACGCCTCTCCTCTCTTCTCTCGTGTGTTTAATCCAGATCCATGCACTATCAAAGCGCATTGAGTGGCCTTGTGTACGAAATGCGCGGTATAAATAAAGTTGCCTTGCCTATCAGTCAGCTCCGTTGTGAGATCCATCACTAAAAAGCTGTTTATTTGCCGTACCTGAAGCAGAGCGAAACCACGCGGTGTTTAGGGAAGTAGCTGAGAGAGCCCCGCGCGCTCAGAGACGGATCAGCGCTGCGTCAAAGCTAAACATATTACGCAAATGACGGAGAATTTTCGGTTAATGTAACCTCTGTTATGAAGTGACATTTAACTCAGAAATAAGAATGCTGAGTGTAGTAGTAGGGGTGTACGTCCATTAGATGTCGCCGTTGCGACAGCAGGTGTGGCGGGCGGCGGACAGCAATATCGTAAAGCAGGTGTAAAGACGGAGTTTCTTTGCGAAAAAGTTCTTTTTTATTCTTGTTTATAATCACTTAATATAAACTTAGAGGATGCATAGTGACAAGAAAACACTAATACATTCTTTGTGGCCTATTTAATGTAATATTTGCTTTAATAATTGATTAAATTAGGTTAGAAACGATATAAACGATAGAAGAGAAATGCCACGATAGACACTTTTCTATCGTCACCACGATATCTATCGTCATATCGCCCAGCACTAGCCTGAAGTTAAACTTTGACCTCTACACAGTTAACATGTCCTACCCTTTTTTAGACTTGAATGAAATTATTCTGACTTCAAAAGAGAGTTTTCTTCCGGTTTCCAAGTCAATATGTGCATAACAAGTAGCTTGTTATGGAATTTCCAGTCATTCGAATAGCGTTCTTAGGAATAATTGGACCTTACATTTTGTGTGTGCTTAAACTTCAGCTTTTGCTGAACAAATGTGCCCCCGACCGGCCGTGCTGTCTCATTAATCAGGCCTGGGAGGAAGCTAATGAAGACGAGACATGCAGGGACGCATCCATTCAGTGAACCAGCTCCTGCAAGTCCTGTTGTTGCAAACACTGTCAAAGATAATTGACAGAAGAGATGCACCACTTGAACAGGGGATTAGTTTCAGCTGAAATGGCGAGTGCTTTTGCAGAGATTTCTGTTCCAACTGTCCTTGATAAATGCCTTATTTATTTGAGTATGTCACAGTGACTCAGCATGGAGGGCTGAAGGCAGGGCATGTGTGGCTTCTGGCCACAAATGGCCCGGCATCGAAGCCTCAGCCGAGCTCATCTCACTCTGTCATAGCAGCGCATGGAAACCTGCAGCGGCTCGTGGAGCAACACAAGCCCACAATGCACTGCAGCTGTATTCAAGAGGCTAATTATGAGGTTATGGCTGCTCTGTCACTTTCTTATCTGCCCTGTTTTGATTAGAAAGGCAGTTTCTGCCAACTCAACATTTCAATTAAAATAATGGGCTCCAGTAAGTGCGCTGGAATAATTGAATACATCACATTCAAGTTTTATTTTTTGTGACTAACTGTCTATCGGTTGGATGATGATTTAAGTGTTGAGTAACTTTTTGACTATAAAACTTTTTCAGAATGTAAGTTCTTTTTGGTTCATATAGTTGTGGACCATTTCCTAAAAGGACAGAAATGGTACAGTTGTTATTTCGAGAAGCTATGTGAAACGACTATTAACTTTATGAAAATATAACTTTAAACACATGAGACGTAATATCTCAAATGTTTTCCAGCTGAGTCCGTGCTTAGGCAAATCCCAGTGAGGATTTATAAGTTGACGTTCATGTAATAACAAGCACCTGGAAACATCCAGAAATTGGCAAAGTTGTTGTTGGAGCCCCATAATTCACATTTCTAGCCTCGCCTCCTCCGCAGCCTGATGTGATTATTTGGATGCTCCGCTCACCTTCTATTCTATTACCTCGTGTGGTAATTGTGTGGTTTGCACCGTTGTGAGTCAGGGCCTTATCTGATCTGCAGCCCGCTAATTATCCACACCAGTCTGATTCTCCAACTTTGCACTAAGGGCTTCTTAATCATCTCTGAGCTCGTTCATCACTTGAATTACTTTAGTGCCACGTATCCTGTTTACTGGGATCGGCGCTGCTGGGTTGCGAAAGGCTAAGCATGATCGCTTGGATGCTTTTATTGTGGATTTCGGGGAGGCTTTAGTTGCAGCCAAGATGAGATTTTATGTGTATTTGGTGGGTGGAGGGCTAACTGAGTTATAGAGCTTCCAAACTGATTACAGAGGAGACTAGCGGATGATTCACACTGGTGAGATAAACTCCGAGGCATGTTACAGATAGTCAGATCAATAGGTTATCCTCTTTTGGGTGTAAACTTGCCTTGTAACAGAGGTTTCGTACACAACTTGAATGTTTAACGATTGACTGTAATAAATCAACTTCTCTTTGGTCAGAGAAATGAAGGCAGATTACCCACATGTGAGTTTAGACCTTACTTTCCAGGGCTCTAGTCAGAAATGCACCCCGAAACAACCTTTTTAGTTCCATTCCCAATGTTTTCACGCTCGGTCTTCAGCTGGCAGCCCAACATGTTCTGCTGCCTGCGAGATTAGCATTCCTCATGCTAGCCCAAATGTAGTCGAGTTCATCCAATCCCCCTCCCGAGACCTAACCACATGCCAGTGCATTAAACGGGCCTCGCTGACTAACCAGGCTTAGTAACTGGACGCACAAGCGCGGCACGGGGAGGGGGAGGGGGGGGTTAATGTGGCGATGCTTTTCCCAAACAGCTGCGTAAGTGGATGCAGCACACTGACACTCGTCTGGGTTTCAGGCCTGCATTTAGCTGAAGTGTGTCACGTTTTGTTTCGCTCTATTGTTGAGGGAAACATCTGCTGTGAATATGTCGAGATGCAAAGGTCTAGCGATGAGTCACTCCGTCACGCGCGCTTTAATATGGAGATATTAAAGTTTCAGTATTTCATAATGACTGTCAGCAGCTGCACTTATTAGGCCCGAGCCGGCAAGGGACTATTGCCTTTTGGGCGTTTATTTATTTTATTTTTGTCAATGATCTCATTTTTGATCCGCTAAACGTCGACAAAAACTCACCGCATTTGTCGGAGTCATTTGTGAAAATTGATGGAAATGGCAACACAAAATGGCTCCTCAAAGTTGACCCCTATTCAAATCGCGCGTTTTTGGGGCGTAGGCCAAAACTGTTCGGTACAGTGAAAGTGGACATCAAGACAAACCAAAAACTGCATTAGAGCGCCACGCCCCGATGCACAGGAAGTCGGCCATTTTGGCTTGAAATCCAGAAACCCTCTGGACTCATCTTATGTTTTAACAAGCTAGTCCCTGGGTTTTCATCGGAATAAGATCACATTTGCCACAGTGAGGTCTAGACATATTGAAATTAAATATTTGGCCACTGTTTGTAAAACTGTTACACCGTCTCCTCATAACGCCGTGGCGAAGAACGCATAGATTTTGTGTATTTTCGAGGACAGCTCACGCTCGCAGCAATAAGCCGACAGAGCTCATATTCAAGTCACTATTGCACCACCCCAAGCTGAACGGAACACACTCATTTTTAGACCAACTTCACCACAGTACAGCGCCACCTATCTATACTTTGAAAATGTTTGTTTGTACGATTTATATGAAACGTTGCAGGTATATTATACACATTAAAACAAACACAAAAATATATTACATGTGTATGATATTTTCTAAGATGTGGGTGTGGCAAGGCTAAATGTCCCAGAGACTGCATAATATCCTTTATAATTCTCACGTACCTTGTCAGAATGAGTTGGAAATTTAATCACTTATGAACTGGGGGAGCCCGACACTCTACCTATGTAGCAAAATGGGTGGTGCAACGTACACGTACATGTATATTAGGTACCGCCCCCTGCTCGTGTATTTGCTGAACACTGAGTAGCGGCTTTACAGATTTGGCGATATTCATTGAATCATTTTGTAATCAAGGAAAATTTGCCTGGGTGCCCAAAGATTTGAGTGGGTGCTCCAGCCTGCAGCACCCACGGGTTCGGTGCCTACAAATAGAAGTACATGGAAATGACTTCCATGGAGTTTGGCACATCTGTCCAGATGCTGTTTTGCCTGGTGAATTCTCCCGAAAGAAAGTATTTCAACTATAGTGAAAAGCACAGCTGAGGCGAGCGTGAGGCTGACACAAGAGTGGGCCGGCACCGGAGCTCCCTGGGGCAAGATTGAGCCCGGGGAAACCATGTTGGGTGTGAGGCCGAGAGCAGGTTTGGGCGAGAGCGAGCAGGGGCGGTCGCGGCCTTAATTTGTGTTCTTTCTGAATTGGGTTTTAATTAGGGATGTAACGATTCACTCAAGCCCCGATTCGATTTCTGATTTTAAGTTCCCGATTTCGATTTTTTCCGATTTTTTATTTTTTTATTTTATTTTTTTTTAAGAAAAGAATATGACTCATTCATACCAATGTTTCTTTTGTTTGAACATCTGCATTTTTGTCCTTGTAACAAACTGCAACTCTTTTTTTTTTTCTTTTTTTTTGTTGCAGTTTGAACATAATACTACCATTTAGAACTAATTTTACAGTGCATTTTTTTACGCTCGAACGCCTCACTGCCTCCGGTGCAGCCTTTGTAAACATCAGGAGAAAAAATACATGACAGCTCCTGTATTGGATTATTTGACAAACGGACATTTGATGATGATTTCAGCA
Source organism: Proterorhinus semilunaris (assembly GCA_021464625.1). NCBI lineage: Eukaryota > Metazoa > Chordata > Actinopteri > Gobiiformes > Gobiidae > Proterorhinus > Proterorhinus semilunaris. The sequence continues at coordinate 14,044,307 of CM038355.1, read as the reverse complement.
GAATCAGAGCAGGTTGGTCAGATGTTTGTCAGTTTACGATCTTTGGTAAACTTCTGTCAAAAAGCTAAACTCTGTGTTAGCCGCTAACGCTAATCTCGTAGCCGCTAACTTTAGCTTCGTCTGTTTCTTCGATGCCTGCACGTGTATGTGTTTACATGGTGTGGCGTGTGTTGGGGGTTAGGCGGGGGAGGTGTGGAGCTTGTCTTGAGAAAAGGTTAACTGTGTTAGAAACAATAGCTATGTTCCGGTCTGTTTCGGTCGCGCAAAATAGAGTAGCTGAGGGTGGCTTTAAAATTGATTCTTTTATTTTTTACATCATTCAGATTTTACGCATATTAAATCGATTTTAAATCGATTTTCGATGAATCGTTACATCCCTAGTTTTAATGCAAGTTTGTGTCTCTGTTGTCAAATGTTCTTTGTTCTCACTGAATTGGCTGAGCTGTGGTTTGCCACCTCCCCGCTTTTGGGTTTCGGTGGTAGTTGGTCTGTTGCATGTACAAATAAAACATGAGTAACTTGATGACGCGCTCCTAGATGAGATAAGCCGTCTCTTTTACCTTGAAGGGAAATTATCAAGTCACAACAACTCCTTGAAATAAAGACAAACTTTTAGTGTGACATATTTGTCGTCTGTAAACATCCTAAGTTTACAGACGGTGCAGGTGCAGAGCCTTCCGAGCATTCGTCATTCATATCTAACAAGGACATTTCATTTTGCGCGGCGCACAAACTGAAGAATTCAAGGGTGCAGAAAATGTTGATGACGATACAGCGTTGGGGTCGGCCACAAAAAGAGGAATGTTGAGTGCGGGGTTGTGCTAGCCTAGCTCACTAAACACGGGAACTCGTGAAATCCGTTATCAAGGAAACCACTGCTCTACTGGGCTCATCTTTGTTTAATAATCTAGAGCCCTTTTATTCACACGTTTCCTCCTTTTTGTGTGAATCCTAATAACGGTTCAGTCCTGAGTTTGTCCTGGTGTAGTCCTGTGATACTTTGTCAAACCTTAATAAGAGTACTACTTTGTGGGAGTGTTAAGAGGTCAAAACCACTTAACGGGCTCATTGCTGTGTCTCCCGTGGTTAACCCTAATACCATTAGCAAACTGCAAATGATAGGCTCCCTTATTCTAAACTTTTTGGGAGGCAGGTTTGCTGATCCCTTCACATCCCTTCACAAGTGACTGGTTTCCTTGGTTGCGTAGCACTTTCAATTTAAGGAGAGAAGAAGTAGCCCAGTCTGTGCTCTGTGAACTGCCAACAAGTGGCTGCTGACGTCGCGGTCTTATTTGCATGTCAATGTATTTGAATAGGACTCGCTCCTAATCGACAGTGAGGGACCACAAAGGCTCCTGGGATGAGCTGCCTGTCCAGTTATTTTTACTTTATAATTTATTTTGTTGAGCACTAAACACAGCCTGACTCGGTCTGCTTTTGAGAACATTCAATGCTGTATTTGGTGTCCGTTTATTTCCCATGACGGTGCAGAAAACGAGTGAAAAGTGTTTCGATACGTGTTAGACCAATCATTTTTTTTGAGTTTTAGTGAGGAGTGTTTTATACAGACTTGCTTTTAGAAACCACATCAAAATTAACACCTGTAATTTGGTTCGAGTGTCTCGAGTAACTTTAACTTTATAAGATTTAACCAAGTGCGAAACAACAGCCCACACATTAACTGTAAAACAATTACTGCTTTATAAAATTGTATTTACAGCATAGCATTGAATTAAATAGGGCTTTAAATTAAAAAAGCATGATCCTTTTCCACTATTGATTTAATATGAGTCCGACCTTGTTTTTTTCTTGGCTGAGGAAATTATGGAAATTGTTTACTTCACCATTCCGGCATTTATTTTTTGCACTATTTTGCATCATTGTGAGTGCGTTGGTGGTGGTAACGTCTCTGTCTTGCTTATCTGGATATTCAACTAGGCTTATGGCAGTTGAAGTGGTAATATGAGAATCCGCTGCAGCTAATCTCATATGTACAGCAGGGATTCATGTGTTCATTGTCAAACTGAGGACTGTTCACCTGCTCCATATAAAGAGGCTGAATTCCTAACACCGTTCATTAGTTTTCAGTCATGTCAGAGCTATAGAGTTGTCCTCTCAAGGTCGGCCATTTGCCGTTGTTCTGCTGCATCAGGTATTTGCTGTAAGCTCAGATGTGGCTTGGCCTGTGCCTGGATGCCTGGCAGACACAAACTAATGCAAAAGGTTTCATTGCTGCACAATCGCTAGAGATTTGTTTGATGTCTGCTGAGCCTGACATGTTTTAAAAGTGGGTGTTTGAACTTTCCAGACCGAAGAGGAATATTAATGGGTATCTCATCTTTATTATCGTGTTCTGAACAGTCAGTTGAGCTGTACACTTTCTCTGGTCAATACTAGTGAGCTGTATAACTGGCATGTATCACAGAAGTTGCTTCTTCTGTATTTGTTTGTCATGAGGATCTGTGTTCAGGGCGTCTAGAGGAGCAGGGGTCACAATAAGGTGGTGCATTAGTGTCTGATTGGACCAGGCGGAGGCTTAATCACTCATGATTCATACTGATGCGTCTGCTATTATTAGAAGTCTGATCCGTGTATCTCTTCAATTGAAAAGACATGCGACATTACAAGGTGGTGTCATTGTTGAAAATATTCTAAAATATCCCTCTGGTCTGTTCCGTCAATCAACACGTGAGGCATCTGAGGTGTTTTTGACATGTGCACATCGGTGTGCTGTGGAGGTGCCCATACCTTCTCAGATGTAGCAGTAACTGCTTTGACTACAGCCTGTGAGGACGGTCTCCTCCTACGCCTCCTCCATCCTGCTCCTGGGATTACTGCACACAGCCATTGACTGCTCCTGGATTCAGTGGCTGGGACTCTTTCTCTTTTTGTTTCCTTTTACTGGGTCATCCCCGCTGTGCTCTCGCCATCTATTTCAGTCTGCTCGCATTTGGAGTTGTTGTCTAGCTGTGGGTCGTATATCGCACCGACATCCAGGAGGGAGTTTTTCTTCTCTGTTTAACCCATGAAAGATTCAATTGCACATGATCAACTGCAGTAACATTAAAGTAAAGTAACATTATTCATGTTGATGATGGCCGTAAATGTGACTTTTTTTTTTTTTCTTACAGCCTAAGTGCATGATCTTAGTGACTGGCCACACACCACTGCTGGAGAAAGTGTGAGAACAGCATATTTCAGCCAGTGTAATAAAGTACTGATCTAGTCTTTCACCTACCCTGGGTATGAATACTGCTGCTGGTGTTTGGCTGTTGATTCACAGAAGTGTGTGCCAACTGCTTCTTGTGTTAATGCTGAAGTGAAATGCTGTTTTGCAAAGCTTCATCAGCATGATTTATTTGATCTATAGACTACACATAATTAACTATGTGCCTCTCTCTCTTTTCCCTCTCTCCCCCCCTCCATGCCACTTTTTTCTCACTTTACTGTTTTCTCTGTACTCTTGGTTGTCACAGTCCTCTGTCTCTCCTCATCACTCTCCTTCTCAGCTCTACATGTGATTTCCTTCATCTCATTCGTCCTGATCTACCTCTTCACTTCCTCCCCTCCTCCCCCTCCCTCTCGGCTTCTCTGGCAGGCTGCACATTGCAGTGAGTCAGTATCATGGAGGCAGGCAGCGGGGCTGCCGCAGCGGTGGGGAGTGCAGCACTAGGACTGCTGGGAGCCACAGCTACGTCCAGTCATGACATTTTGGACAGGTAAGAGCCCAGAACACACTCCGAGCCACGGGATCCCCTCATTATGTGACTTCAGCATGCAGCTGTTAGAGCACTGAGAGAGTGTATAGAGGAGAAAATGATGGACCACACCTAAACTACTGTTAGTACGCATGCTAGTTTGTTTATAGTCAGAGGAGGCTTGTCGAGTGTGTGTGTGTGTGTGTGCGTGTGTGAGAATGTGCAACCATGCGGACAAGCCCACGTTCAGGAAAGCCCTCTGTATGTGCTTCTCCATCAATACTGTGACTGTAATGCATCAAACCTTCACATTTGACAAGCTGTGAGTGTGTTTGTGCTCCGAGCTGTACCATTCTGAGTGAGAACGCAGCGCATGCATGTGCTGATGATGCTGGGGGGTGTTACTTGGCTTCCCCTATCCCTCAAGGAGAAATGACACCGGTCTTTGCGCATGCAGGCGAGAGGTGCCTTCGATAAACGTACCTGAGTGCTAGAGCTCAGCTGATAGGACCGGTTTGCATAGTCACCAGCCCACCCCCTTCCAGACCCCCACCCACCCCCCCGTCCACCATAGCAACCAGGCAGCAGCCATGAGCTCTGTCACCGCTGGAAACCCTCATTCACATTTCTGTCTTCAGCTCCGTGACCACTGCCTCCAGTACGGGCTGAGTGAATGGGCTTTTGGCCAGTGACGTCAGTGCTACAGCTGTGCCCGCACCCACATGTCCGTGCGTCGTCACCACCCAAGACCCTGGAAATGCAGATTTACCAAACACTCATAAGTGAGTCATGAGATGTTTGGGGATAGACACGTCAGTCACATGTTGAGGTGATAAACAGCCCGGGTGTTGGGGTTTTCTCTGTGAGCTTCCCCCATGTATCACTGCATGATCTCCTCCATATTACACTCTTTGCCAATGCGCTAAAACATATCCCCACAGCATATCCAGGGGATCTCCTCTGACACATTGTACAATCTGAAATGTAAATTAAGCCTGGCGCTGTGACTCATTGGCTGTCAGTGCCTTACTATTTTTGTTAGTCACCAGTCATTCTCACTGCGGAGGAGAGGTCTTTTTCCCCGGCTTCTCTCGCTCTCATTTACCAGGACTCTCACATTACCGGCGAAAACATAATTTTATATTTAATTGCAATGCGAAAGGACGGTCATGTATGTATGTTTGTTGTCTTTTCTCTTTATTTATTTATTTATTTTTGGACGAGATGAGTACTTTGCCATCACTCTCTAGTTTTAAACTGGTTCTAAATCCTGCACCAGGTTACCATGGCAGCAGCAGCTCAGCATACATTAGACAGCGGTCCAACATCACAACAGGAAGAGGTGGAAAAAGCATATATAAAATAAACATACTGTGAGAAGAAACAAGGTTATAAAGCTAATTTATGTTGCTTTCTGTGTGGGTAGTTTCCATACGGCAGGTTCAGAACATTTTCAGACCCCTTTTAATTCTCTTGTCGAAACTAAATGCGCTTATATTTTCTATTTCTCACCAATTTTACACACTACAATTCATTATACTGAAATGAAATGTCGTCCCAGTTCCCCAGTTGTTATGCCCAAGATGAGTGAACGTCCATGTGCATTTTCAAACTGGGGGAAACGTTTCTCCCCAGTTCCCGAGGACCACATCAATCAATCAATCAATCAATCTTTATAGAGCGCTTTTCATACGCAGGGGCATCGCAAAGTGCTTGACATATAAAAAGACATTAAAAACATTCTAACCCGTCAAACCCTCCGAATTTATACAGTTATCACAATAGACACACACACCTACCCTTTGCTCTACACTCACACACATCAAAATCAAGTACATAAGGCTGGGTACAGATGACCAAGGAGCAGCAGACCAGCCGCGGCCGCCCGGGCACCGACACAAGGGTCCCCATAGGAGGCGCGCAGAGACGCCACACCTCCACCTAGGCACCCACAGGACAGCACCCACACAGCCACAGCCAGTCACCGCTCCTGAGGCAGAGGGCTCCTTCAGAGGAAGCAGTATAAAAAGATTGAATAAAAAGTTTAAAAACAAAGTAAAAAACAATAAGAAACTAGAAATAAATATCTAAATATCAAGTTATCAAGATTGATAAATAGATAAATAAATAAATGGGACTAAGATAAATAAATATCAGCTAAAAGCTAAGCTAAAAAGATGGGTCTTGAGCCTGCTCTTTAAAAATCTGAACGCGACATTCCCGAGAACAATATTTCTAAAATAGAACGTTTTTACTGTATGCAACAACTGCAGATCCATTGTATTTCTCTCAATTATATTTGTACTGCCGTATTTTCTGGACTATAAGTCGCACTTTTTTCATGGTTTGGCTGGGGGTGCGACTTGTATATCAAAATATATAATTTCACATGTTTGCTATTTTCAAAGTGACAGCCGCTAGAGGGCACTTTGGGCTTGTGTACTAGTATCTGCTACTCCTGTACGGTTGTACAATGACTAAAGCACTTACTTACTTTACTATACCACTGACATGTTTTCTAAATGGTAATCGAGCAGCATAAAGAAAGTTTGGAGTGAGGGAGAAACTTCTGAGGGACTGGCAAAAAGCGGAAGTTACTCTTAAGCTGTCGTTCCACATAGCGCGACCCGGCCGCGCACGCCACGATCTACGTGTACGTATCAACACTACCCCGCAGACCTTTCTGTTTCCACCACACACACACACGCATTTGTTGTGGGCGGAGCCGCACAGAGGAGCACGCTGTACAGATCATTAACAGTTTTGTAAGCCGCGATGAGAACAAATGTGGACAAATGCTGCCTTCTGGTGGGAGTTATGGAATCATTCAGAGGAGCCAAGCTGTATTAAAACAGAAAAGAAACTGCTAAATACTACTATGAAGGTAATCTACATGCAAACAGCAGCTAAAGCTAACTGCTGCGCTAATGCTATTATTGGCAAAATCCCCTATTAATGTTGTGAAATATTAAATCCATGACCTGCGTGTCAATAGTGAGGAACTGTCCACTCTCTCGTTGCCAATCAGAGGCCAGAGTCTGTTCACGTCACATCAGACACGGGTCAGCGCTTTGGCCACAGCCAGAGGTGGGTCCCAAAACCTATACCAGGTCAGACCGGTTTGGCACTGGCCTTTGTTATGGAAAAGCTCGACAAAGCGGGTGAGAAAGCCATTCGGCTGACACGCGCCTGCATGTGAAAAAACACCTTTACTGCAATGAAGAAAACAAAAGAAACTAATCGTGGGCTAAAAGCTAGATGGCCACAGCTGGAGGAACGAGTTCGCAAATGAGAGCTTTAACAACGTGCTGCCGGGAGAGGCTTGTAAAACGGTGCAGTTACGCCTTCAGTCCCAGGTAGTTGCCAAGGCTTGTGCGACTTGTATATCTTTTTTTCTTCATTATGCATTTTTTGGCTGGTACATTGACAAAGCCTATACAGCCTCTATATAAACCTGAGTGAATATGTTTAAAGAAACACAATACATATTAAGTGTCAGACTTTCAGTATAACTGCAGTGAAATCGAGAGTGCCTCCTGAGCCCACTGTTTTTCATGGCCCACTGCAGTAGCAGCAGCTCTTCTTGGATATGTGGATAGTTGGTTTGTGCGTTATAAAAGTTATCCGCCCGGTGGATAAAGGGATCATCTGGCGCGGCGGTGGAGGGCGGATTGGGGACAAAAAGGCGCCGGGAGGTGACACACACAGCTGCAGGACAGGGCGGCGTTTGTGAATCTCTAATCCAGTCCAGAGATGAGCGACAGACCGAGCTCTGTACAGCCTCTAATGCTGTAAGTGAGCAGATCGTGTAGCTGCTAATGTGTTGTATGCACAGGCCGCCGAGAGAGGCTTTCCATTCGCTACTACATGGGCACTTAATGTAAGCTGTGCAATTCATTATTTTCATCATTCGAATTGAGTTTTCACTTTAGGTTAGGCTCCAGGGAATGTAGATGAATACCAGGCTGAACTAATGTGGCTCGGTAATACCGTCCTTCTCTTGACATCCCACTGAAGCGCATTAAGCCGAATCTACCGCCGATATATAGAAACGGTGACGAGGTCCAACAAAGCAGAAAAACATTATTTGATTCAGGATGATGGTATTTGTCTGTGTCTCATCTGATGGTTTACGTGTAAATCCTCTTAGCAAGGCTTTCTGAATATTGTTTTTCATCACTGCTACTAATGCTCCAATATTGCGTTGTGTCAAAGCATACATTAGTTTCACCGCTTCAGATTTGTTTTTAAATGCATAGATGGACATCATATGGCAAAGCTAGAGCTAAAGATAGATTTTTACAATGAGTAGTTATTGTGTAGTCATTGGCGTTGCACTTGTTTCACACGGGTGCAAACGGTTTGTTCAAGGTTTTAAAATGAAATTAACTTTCCTTTAAAGTTATAACAAGTACAACTCAGCATTGCTTGTTACTTGCTGCTCGTTATTGATGCCGTCTCAAACGCATATGTCCATTAAATCCATGTGGAACGTTGCAGAGGAAAAGCATACAGTGCAAGACATGAATTATTGTCTGTAAACATTTCAGTAGCTTTATGGCGACGTCAAAAAGCAATTCCTTGATTTAAGCATGGATAGCGTCACGCCAAAATAGAACTTGTAGCACATTTTTTTTGTTTGAATAGAAAAGGCTATTTTGAACTACTGTATGTGCAGAGTAACGCTTAAGACTGTGACTAAAGTGAAAGCTGGTGGAAGTCGTCTATAAAAGGTTATGTTGGTTAAAGCCACAACACACACGATTGATATACTGTAGCATGGTATCAATAGTACACATGTTGATCGTAAGACCTTACTGTAACTTTACGTCTCCAGCTCGTTTCCATAGAGATGTTGACTAAAGGCAGCAAATGTGAGATTTAAATGGGTTACGTCGTCCTCCAGATCCATTCTTAGATTTCCCCCAGCAAAAATAACCGGATAGTTAGTTAGATTTATTGTCCCCAAGGGGAAATTTGTCTTCACAGTAGTAGTACAACTTGAGCATGGAAAGCACCAGGACACACACAAATGTACAGTACAAACAGACAACGTATGCATGACATTATGACAGCAGTTCATGACAGAAATACAGATGTCACTGTGGGAGCGTTAATTACCACTTGTTAAGTTGATGGCTGTAGGGATTAGACTGTTTTTAAAACGTGCTCTGTTGTATCTGAGTGACCTGTATCTTCGACCGGAGGGTAGTACAGTGGTGCAGTGGGTATGTGTTGTCCTGTGTTACTGCACGTGCAATGCGTGTTATGGCCTTAGTGTTTAACTGTTTGAGGTTTGGAGTGGGTAGACCGATGATTTTAGCTGCTATGGTGGTTATTTTGGTGAACATGTTCCGGTTCTTGAGTGTGAGCATGGTCATGAAGCAAGGTAAATAAACCGGCTGGTCATCAAGAGCATGTTTTGTATTGCTGGCAACATAATCCAATATGTTACGCTGTGTAACTTACAGTAAAAAAAATATTTTCCAAAAACAAGTTTCTAATTTTCTAAACTCATACATTGATTTAAAAAGATCCAAGAGGCAATACCAATCCAACAAGTTCCTTTTTGTGAGACAGGAAATGTGTCAAAACCATTTAAGATGCATAACACCATCATCGAGGACACTTAATTTGTTCCATTTTTGTTTTTATTCACTTCATATTTGTGCGTAGCATAAACTCACTTTGTGGTTGACAGTCTTTGATTGACAGTAGCTGTGAAAAAGTATTGCTCGTTTCTAGATTTTATTTTCCCGCAGCTTGCCGTTGCCTCTAAAGTGTAGGAGGGATGGAAGTGTGCTTTTAATGAATGGACCTCAAATGCCTTTATTTTCCCGCATTAGTCATAAAATGGTAAGAAGATGCCAGACAATACAAAACCTCAGTGGCGTGCCCTCTTTCAGCTGCCTCATTTTCGGTAGTGTAACACCAGCTTCCCCTGTCTCTGATTGATTGTCTCCGCTGAACCCGAAACCAGTTTTCAATTTCACCCTCAAAAATGCTGCTGTCATGGCTTCAGTCACGAGGCACTTTGTAGAAACCCACTTGTATTCCGACCCCTGGCCTAAAATTAGTTTTAGCGGCCATTCAAGTGATATTGGATAGCTTGGCCTGCTTTCTCCATACTGGAATGTACAGGAAATCTTAAAAGTACCTCTTAAAAGACTTTGAGTTACGTGTTCCCAGGAGAGAAATGTTCGATGGATAAAACCACTGCTTTAAATGCGATAAATACAACTCGTAGGCTTAGGTTGCTGTACGCCCAGGCACATTTTTGCATAATATTGGAAGAAACTTTACATTCCCTTCGGATTTCGTGACAAAACACTGGCTTTCTGTCCTGAGCAGATTGATTAGAGATCCTTTTCATCGCAGTGCATTTCAAAGCGACAGACTGCTCGCGCTCCCAAGTGGGAATAAAAGCCTAATACTTTATAAACCAAAACATAAGAAACGCCTGTTGAGCTGATGAACCTCGGAGCCAGTAGCCGCCGCTCATTGACGAGAACACAGACCGCGGCCATAGTATTCTCCCGAGAGTATTATTGGCAGGTCTAAATGTGGCCTGTATCCATGTGTGTTGGTCCAGGACGGGAAACACGACGCACTTAACAGTTGCTCTTATAAACACCGATCACTGACGCCCAAATTGGCTTGCACAAGTGTTTATACCGAAACTATTTGACAAATTCAGAGCGTGGAAATCACATTGCAGCATTAAAGGAGGGCAGGACAATACGCTGTACCGCCTTTTAAGTCAACACCCTATGGCTTTTTCATCACAATTCCCCCCAAAATTGTCTAAATCATGAACTCAGACATGCCTTTTATACAAAACAAAACTCAAACAAAAACTTTCCTCCAGTATCATTTAACACGTAAAACATCAAGTGTCTCATCCAAACACCAAAACTAGGCACTGTTTCTGCCAGACATTGCTCTAAACCTGACGATTATAAAGTGCCTTGCCGATTATTGAGATTGACCAAAAGCAGAGATTGCGATTTCCATTAATTGCCCAGCCCTAACTCGTCGTAGTTAGGTTGAAGCCCGTTGACAGTTAATTCGCCGAGGAGGTGTATTTTATTGTCCCTACAGGTGGAGATATTTGTCTTCTGCATTTGACCCACCCTTCAGTGCCAGTGGGTTTTGAAAGTGATATTTCTCTGGTGCATTTTCACCTGCCTACGAGCGATTGGATTGAACTTCTTCAGAATTCCAGGAACCTTTTAAAAACTCATGACTCATGCAGCCATAGAAGCCCTGTCCTTTTTATTCACGCTCCTGTTCTGTCTAGTTTTCTGAAAAGAGGACAATGACAGGCTGCAGCGAAAGTGCTGCTTAACACCGTTCTAAAGGCGGGTTTTCTGGCTGAGGTGATGTTAAGTCTTAAGAGCGAGTGCAAGAGGGAGCCGTCCCTTTTCCCTCTCAGGCGTCTTCGCGACAGAATCCAGGAGCGCACCACACTTCAACATGGGGAAAGTGATATATTGCAATTAGCAAACGTATATCTATGAGGTCCAATTATGTTCAAAACCTGCTACCCCTATAGCTTAAACATGCTCTGATATTTATTTATAAAACTGGCAATTACTTGTCAGAAAAATGACCATGTGGTATTTTTTTCTAAATCGTGTGGTGTTACTTTCTTCACCTTTAGCGTCAAACCTGCAGTGGTAAATACCGCTTGAAGGCATGTAATTGGGGTCATTGTGGCTGAAGGATGTCACTTCGGTTTAGGAGCTGCCAAAGAAAAGTCAGCAAGTCGTCTTAAAAATCTCCAACCATTAGCTCTGTAGCTCTTTCCTGGTCGCTTGCTTGTTTAGTCACATTATATATCTACTTTTACTTTTGCAGAATATAAGGACAACATTCAAGCACTTTAATTTTGTAGAAATATCTTGGCTACAAACTCTCCGGGGGGGAACTCCTCCTAAGTCACATAGTTACACAAGTGTCTTCGAAGCAGAAGTCGCTCTCTGATGGTTTTGTTTTGTAGAAGTAGCTCACCGGGCGAAAAAGGTATTCTGTATGAAATAGTTTGAACCATTATATATATATACAGGTGCTCGTCATATTATTAGAATATCATGAAAAAGTTCCTTTTTTTTTATACTTAAAATGTGAAACTAATTTATGATATAGACTCGTTTACAAGCCGAAGTCACTTTGCATGTAATGAGTCTCTATCATATATTAGTTTCACAGTTAAGTTGAATAACCGAAGTAAATGCACTTTTTCATGACGAAGAGCACCTGTACAATCAGTCTTATTTCGCTTTTTGTTATCTCTTACTCTTGTCTTCTGAGCCATTGCGCTTGAGTTGCCAGAGTATTTTTGAATACAGCAGCAGCAGATTCAGCTGTATTTAAAGTCTGCAGTTTATAGAAAGGGCACAAGAGCTGGAACACGTTGCTGTTTCTGGTTAAGTGCTCTCGTCGCGACCCTTGTTCCAAACATCGACGTATCCTGGCCTAACCGTGTCTATTTTCTGACCACTGGCTGACTCTTTTCAGATTGGGTGGTGACGTCTTGGGACATTTTTAGAAACAAAGCTTTGAAGTAGGTATACCGTTTCTCGAGTATGTAAGTAATCTTTTTTTTTTGGGGGGCCTCTCCAGTTTTAATGAGGCCCTCAGGGAGGCCACGTAACTATAAGCGTCGACCCTTAGAGGATCAGGTATTTTGGGTCGGATGATTTTTACAGTGTCTGCTTTTTCTGTTCGTTGTTATGAGTTGGTGCTTCTCAGGGCTGTGTCCTGAAGCAGCAGTAACGACAGAGGTCTAAATCATGACTTACTTAAATGCTACTCAGAACATGCTTGTTAATGTGAGAACTGCAGGGTTAACAATTTCTCCAAGCCCCATGGAGACGCGTTATATTGTTGTTTGCAAAGAACATTAAATGACCTAATCAGTGGTTCTGAAACTTTTCACACCAAGTACCACGTAGATCAACTTCTAAGGACTTTATCGGGAATAAAATGGTCTAAAATAGAACTAAATTGTTTCTAAAATGTGTGTAAAGCGGTTAGCACTCGTGCTTCTCTGCAAGAAGGTCCCTGGTTCGATTCCCACCCGGGCCTTTCTGGGTGGAGTTTGCGTGTTCTCCCGATGGTCAGAGATGTGTGTCGCGACAGTGCTTCTGTCTACCCAGTCTCTCCCAGGGGAAACTGAAGTTATATACGTAGCTTACCACCTCCGAGAATGGAGTGAGTGTAAAATTGTCCCATGTAAAGCGTTTTGTGACCATGTCTGTGAAAGGCGTTTCTACAAAAAAAGTCCTTCCTTCCTTTCCAAAGTATACATGAAAATATAATGCCTGACCAAGAAAAAGTCACCATGATAAAAAGCTTACATGCTCTAATGTTTGCTTGGACCGCCTTTAGCTTTGATTACAGCACCATTCGCTGCGATCTTGTATTGTGTATATATTGGGAGAGTGTGACCACTGCGCACAGCCTTCTCCAGCACATCCCAAAGATTCTCAATGTGGTTAAGATCTGGACTCTGTGGTGGCCAATCCATGTGTGAAAATTGTGTCTCGTGCTCCCTGAACCACTTCACAATGTGAGCCCGATTAATCCAGGTATTGTCATCTTGGAATATGTCAGTGCCATCAGGGAAGATGAAAACCATTGATGGAATAACCTAGTCAGTCAGGATGTTCAGGTAGTTCGTTCATGTGGTGACTTTTTTTGATCTGGCAGTGTATCTCTATTAGTCTTAAATTGCAGTAAGTATCCCTAGTACCCACAGCACAGTTTCGGAACCACTGACCTGATTTATGGTCTTTGTGTCTTTGGTTCAATTATGATCTTCCAGCCCTTGTCCTTCCTGTCTAAATGTGAGTTTAGTTGAATGAGCATCACCGTAAAAGGTTTGACCAAAGGCAAAGCTGAATTGCTTTTTGGTCCTTACGGCCAATTAAATCACAGCACTGGCATTGTTGCACTGTTTGCTACTCGAGACGCTGTCATCCTGCTGCTACTGCACAGTTCAGCCGCTCTAAAAACAAAGGGCCATTCTTCTTCCACCACTTTGCTGTCTGCGTCCCTTTTATGACATTTGTCAGAAGTGCTGTGTGTGTTGCCGAGCGTATGTTTTATGAATGCGTCTCAATCGTGGCTGGTGAGATGCTCCTGTGCAAATGCGTCTCTGGTCGAGAGCAGCCGCAGCTCCCTGCTTCTTTCAGACTCCGTGGAGAAACAAGGCCAGGGCTTTGAAGTGAGGAGACTACACAGGCTCCTCGTCTGCTTCTCTCTTAACTTTGATTTGCCTTTCACAAATCTCACCCGTCGCCGCCCTAGTTATTCATGTTTAGTCCTCCACTGTGTTTGCCTCACTGTTTATGTAATGGAAATCTTAATTGCACCGCACAAATGGAGTGTTCGATTGTATTTAAGCTGTTTTTGCAGTAACCCGAGCACAATGTAACACGCCCTAATCTCCTTGGGCAAGACACCTTCTTACCTCCAGTGCCTGTGTATGAATGAGAGAGTGTGGGAAAAGTGCGAGTGCGATAAATGTGCCCACGGCTATAACTGTCTGACATGCATGCGTCTCTTGTATGTTTGTTAACGTGAACAAGGCCGCTAAATGAAGGACCACAGTGAGCTCCATGTGATTCTTGATGTTGTTGGTGTGGTTGGCATTGACATCTGGAAAATAATTGCCTCAACAAAGCCTAAAGTCAATTTGTCAATATTTTAATTATGTGCCGCGTCAAAGAACTGTGGCGTTGTCCAGCGTTAGTTTTGCACTTGACCCTTTGCTTGTCCATGTTTAGATGATTATTTCTTGTACGCCGTGTGTTTCTTTGTAAATCAATAAAGCGTTCTGTAAAACCGAGAGGGCACAGGTCAAACTACACCATATACATTGAGATTGCACGTGGCATGTTTTTCTAATCCTGCTTCAGCACTAATTTGGTCTGTGTTGTGTATGTGTGTAGGGGCCTGAGGACCGGCCGCCACCTGGACGACGACGACGATTTTGTGCCTGAGCTCGCTTACGTCCATCCGCGCGAACGCCCCGACTGGGAGGAGACCATCAGTGCCATGGTGAGACACACGCCGCAACGTCCCGGGTACTGCTGCAGTGTCGAGGACGTTTTCACATGAGTCACTTCTACACTGTCTGACCAAAAAAACTATGCGCCCAAAGTATGAGATCAGATGAACATCCTGAATGACCAGATTATTCAATCAATGGATTGTGTCAAAGCAAAACTTAAACAAAGACTACATGAGGACCAAAACAAGACTATAACTGAACTAAATAAAAAAATGTTTAAAGGAATAGGCCACCGTTTTTCCATACTGAGAGATGTTCTTACCTGAGCTTAGACGAGTTGATACGTACCTGTCTGGTCTTTGTGCGTGCCCTCAGTAACCCAGAAAGACCAAAGATGTTGTTAGCTTTTAGCCTCTCCTCTCCTCTATGGGGCCAAACAGGGTTGAAGTTAGAAGCAACCAAGCTCTTCCATGTTTTCCCCATTTAAATACGGTATAGTATAGTAACACAAAATATATAAATGGGTACTATATTGTGCGGCGTAATAACACCTTTTAGGAGCACTTTGACGTCGGCGCGGTAAAGTGAAGATTTAATGGCAAAACGGTGGCCTGTTCCTTGGACTGGACTTTTACACATTTATTAGTACAATGCGTGACTTGTTTTTGGATGAGTTTGCAAAAAAAAAAAATGTCGATCTCCGTCAGATGAAGACTTAAGTGATGTTGCGATATATTGTGGCTTCTTGCGATACGGATATTGCATCACCCAATAATGCAATACGGTATTTTTTGCGATTATATTTTGCAGCCCTAATTCTCACACATGCATTGGCCACCACATAACCCCATTGAGAATGCTTTCGATGTGCTGAAGAAGGCAACACTGCATCTTCTCACATTGCAGAAGCTCATTGAAACTATGCCACAGCGAACGTGTGCTGTAATTAGAGCTAAAGTTGGTCCAACCAAATATTAGAGCGTGGGACCTTCTTTTTGTGGTGACTTTGTTTGTTTGTTGGTCAGGCAGTGTATTACACAATTATGTGCACAGTTATACACAATGTGGATTTGCTGGTCGAGCAAACCTCTACCTAATGATGCATGAGCTCTTACTGTGGCAGTGATCAGCTGATGTCTCTGGCCTCTCACTGTCTTGCTCTGAAACCGTGTCCCCTTTTTTCCCTAGAACACAATCGCGCGTTCATGACTAATGCAGACGTTTGTTGTGCTTCTGAGGCTGGCCTACTCCCGGCTCTTTGCATAGATAATCCGTCCTCCCGCCAGCTGCATCTCCACTACTGCCATTTGTTTTCTGTCCACATTGGGTTTCTTTCATTAGGTCGCATCATTCATGATTTCCCCTTTCTTGCCTTCTGTGGTCGGGAATCCGTTGGTGACTAGCATCAACAGTACTGTTAAAAAATGAGGCCGTCTCCATGGTAACGTGCCGAGCCACCCATGGTCGGCGCGTGGTTGGAGCCCGAATGCAAGTGCACACTTCGATCAGGCAACGGAGAGGAAGACGAACAACAATCTCACCAGGGCTGATGAATATTGATCAGAGGCGGGGTCTAAACGCTGCACGTCGTCTGCCCTGCTTTGTTCAATATTTGATACGAGAGGGACGCCACACTGGAGCACCATGCATTATGAATGTCTGTGAGACGCTCTGAGCTACTTGGTCGTCACTCCAACGCCCTGTTGCTCTGTTGAGGAGGGATGGAGCACAACCGGGAGGCGTCGCCTTGAACTGAAGAAATAAGGGACTAATACTGAAAGGTTTACGTCTAGAACTCAAAAGGTTCCCGCTGTGTCCAATTTGCTTTCAAAATGTTCAATTATTCGACTCATTATTCCGCAGTTATTTTCCCATTTGTGGCATTAAAAATATTGCGTTTGGGCACTAAAGTGCATTAAAGGGGCGGTATTTTGCTAAATTAACTTTTTATCATGTTACAGTGTTGGTCTCTCGTCAAAAACATACCTGGAGCTGTGTTTCAACCCACTTGCGTATCTTTAAGTAATCTCCAGATCTTTCCCAGAGTCTATTCTTAGCACCGCAGCAGCAGCTAGCAAGAAGCTCCTCCTGAGGTCCTCCGTATCCAGGAAATGCTTTCCTCACCTCCCGACAGAGAGCTGGCCATAGGGAGAGTCGGGAGGTTTCTCGGTGGGCCGTTGCACTGTTTAGGGCCGGGCCGCCCCCCACGAGGGGGAAATGTGTCAAAATCTGAAAATCTTTCGCATCCAAGTTTTCATCCTAGTGTCGGGGAGCTACCATTTGACGTTGAACTAACTCAGAGGGGTGTTTAAGTGGAACACCCCTCCGCTTTAGTTGAAGTTGGTGCAGTCCAATTCAGCGGAGACAAGTGTCCGCGCGAGTAAAGAGAGAAAAAGGTAGAAAAGTGGACAAATAAATATTTTTATCTTCATAACTCGGTGCTGATTGTGGAGTTGTATCCGGCTGTGTGTGCAGCGGCCCATGTAAAAAGAGAAATCGTTAGAAAAGTGTCGAACCCATGCTTGAACCGGGGACCTCCTACACCAGAGACTAGCGCGCTATCCCTGAGCTATAAACCCACAGAAAAGTGGGCCGGTCTTCTCTAAATTCCCGGGCCGAAATGAGGTCCCAGCACGCCACTGCCTCCCGATCTCTTGCTGAGCATAATCCTTTCATCATGAGGTGAAAATACTCCCCATAGCTTCACTACAGCCACACAAGTTTTACTCTTTATTGAAAAGTTGCACAGCGAAGGTGAGCAATAGGAGGAGGGTAAAAGAGGCCTATGAGGATTTTGTGAATATCAGGAAGTGAAACTACTGGATATTTTGTTTTAGCTGTTTTAGATCAGTATGGCATTTCTAACCAACAAAGTATAAGATGGTGATGAAGATGTGTTGTCCAAAATGTGCAATACACTTTACAGTATACCCCTCTTTAAATTTGCCCTGCTGCTTCCTGTATAATCCTTGTTGGAACAATTAAACAACTCAAACTGTAAAACAAAGCCATTTTGTATGTGTACCATTTGATGTTGCACCATGGCAAGAAATGACAGCAACTGGATTAGAGTGTATCGTCCCAAACATCCGCGTGCACCTTCTGAATAGACGTTGTCAGGGCCCGATGTGGTCAGGGTCCAGCCCTGTCACCGCCGGTCTGATAAAAGTGTTAAAACGAAGCGTGAATCTCCTCAGCTGCCTCATAAACCCTGACCTCATCTGCATAGCACCTCTGCTGTCACTGACCGTCTGGCCACGGCTCCCTACGCAGCGGACTTGACACTTTACCTCGTTTGCAAATTATTTCACAGAGCGCCTTTCTTTAATACATATTTTTCACACTGAGTCGATGTTTACATTATTATTGCAGAAGTGCATCCTCTTATCCTTCAACATTCCCCCGGCGGTGTTAATGTTTTATTGACCACAGCTGCATTCCATTTTCAGCGCAATTTAAGCTGAATAAAGCGAGTGAGTCACTTCCTGGAGGAATCCACAAACACTTACTATACCACACAGGCTGCAGTCCCAGTGGAAGGTGGATTACGCTAAAATAGACAAACTCCTCTCACTGGCTATTTGTGTATGTTTTGATTTTATCTCGTTTCTCTTGTCTCTCAAATTCAAAGAGTCGGCTTTGGCCCAAATTGAATTACGGTAGTATCGGATGCGTCTCAAATGTCTTTTTAAAGGTCCAAAGTCATGTTCACGGTAAACCAGGGCAGCAGGTCTTTGCACAAATGTTCTTTCCCTGTAAATGTGACCTGACAAGTTGCTAAAACTTCAGATTCCAAGTTTGAAACTTTTACAAGCCCATGAATGTTTTAAATTGCAGTAAGTGGCATGTCATCTTGCAAAAAAATCACTAACAACAAAGTAGGGATCAGTCAAAGATGAAATTTGAAAAGGCCAGACTGAAATATGCTAACTAATACAGAAATTGCTTGAAATTAAGGTCATATTTGCAGAAAGGTCTAAACTATTATTGGTTTACTACATTTTATACATAATAGCCCTTGGAAACTGGATTCTTTTGGGTGGGTTTGCAGCAGATATAGCACTGCCTTAAAGGTCCTATACCTGATTTTTTTAATTCCAAAGAGAGAAAACCACTGGAATTAACACGTTAGTTGTGTCCAAACGCAATATCCCGATTAGTTTATTAGTTTATTGGCACATTTCACAACTATTCAGGGTCACTGTCACAGAGATGCTAGAAAACTAGCCCGCAACTTCATGAAATTGATAAAAATGCTTTGTAAATATGGACAGACTTTTTCCCACAAATGTCTTGAGTTCACGTTATACTAAAGGAGGACAAAACAAATCCACTACTAGAAAAAGATCAGATATAGTGCCTTTAAACAATCTTTGCCATGTGCTTATTGTCGCCATTTAAATTCCCATGTTCAATTAAAGTAAGATTAATCGTGCGGCACTGCTACACCGCGGATAATGTGGTCACGGTCCACATATCCCCCTCGCTCTTCCACAGGTCCCACCTTTTTTTTGATACTGTGCACAACAAGTTTTATAGGAATCAAAAACAGCTAGATGCGGCGTTTCCCGGGGTAAACACCGCCTTCAGCTCGCAGGTTAGGGGCCAGCTCATTACGCTACAAGTCAGCACTCCCGCTGTTTGTGCTGGACTCGTAAAACAGTCAAGAAGTTAAACATACACTCGCGACTCGCTGCACCTAGAAAATAATGAAATGCCATTCAGTATTAGCTTCCTCTTTGCACTCCGCTTTTGTCGGAGGCACTGCACAAACCACTTTGCATCTCCCAGCTCTGCATGCACCATTTACAAGGTCTTTTAATAGGCATCGCGACAAACGGCTTTAGAATTACCAAACATGACCGGGTTATAAAATGGACTAATGGCTTGTTTTCACAGAGTTCAATTAGAAAAGTGTCACTGATGAAGATTTGCGCTGTAGCTGAGCCTGAGTGCCTTTTCTTTTTCTTTTTTTTACAGGCGCGGAGTGCAGAGATCCCCGAGCTGCGATCCGACCCTCTCATGCGATCTTGCAGCAGCAGCACGGCCAGCATGAAGGTCAAAAATGTCAAGAAGTGAGTCCCCGTCTGCTGCCCCTGCCTCTCATCTCTTTATCCATCTCTCTATATCTCTGTTGGCACACAGTTTATCGCCCGTGTGTCCGGCCTGAGCTCCAGAGGCGTTTCTGGCGACGTGCGTAACTATATAGCTATGCGCAAGCACTGGACCCCACACCCTCTGGTCTAGGCAAAAGAAATTGCTCACTGTGTCATACAAGCGCCAAATGTGGCAGGGATGCTTTCTGGATCCTACGCTTTCAGAAAGGCCCATAAGCCGCCAAAAGATTCAATAGAGATGTTATTTATTTGTATGTGTTTTGGTGAATGGTGGGCAAACAGCGGATTTATCCAGGCGTGTAGGCGTGTGTTTATGTAAGTCAATCGATTTAAATCTTTTACAGCTAAACAGAAGCAATGCTCTCATTGTTTGGGCCCACCAAAGAACTCCTATTATTTATTATAATACATTTATGTTGCCCACTAAAAGCCAAAGGACATGACGACACCCATATTGACCGTATTCAGCCACTTTTCCGCAAGCATTTCCGCTCAGTCTAAGCACTTGGAGATTTCAACTCTTGTACAGAAAGTGATGACAATAAAATGGGGATAAATGGAAAACTCTAAGGAAATACATTTGCCTGGTTTATAACATAGTGGGAAGAATATGGCGTGAAAAAGTCAAATTATTTTAGTGATAATTTCACATGATTTTTGTTGGGACTGCATTTATGGTTTGGCTGTGAGGAAATGCAAAGAACCGGAAAAAAACTTGTGTAAAGTGGACATATCAACTTTCTTGAGGTTTGAACCATGTTTTGACGTTGGTCACTCATTGTTATTTGATTAATTGTTTTTATTTCAATGATGTCGGGGGTGGGCGCTTATAAGCTTTTACTTCAGCCCACTCCTTTTGAGCAGAATTTTAACTGCTCAAATAAACTAATAAACTAAACTCGTCAAAGACATACCTGGAGTAGTATTTCACAACATTCACACAGTTTTGAGTAATCTTCGGACAAAGCTGTTAAATTTAGCTGTTTCTTCTTCTACGGCGGCAGCGCCTCGTTCTGTATTTTCTGATTACAATTGCGTCATTGTTCAAACCTAAAAACTGTCCTTCACATTTTTAAAGCCCATAATCCAACATTATCGATAATGAGCTGTTCTGTGCGGCGTTCACAAGCCAAGTACATCCAACCGTAAAGTTATTTTTTTAGAAAATTATTCCTACTGCTGCCAACAGGAGGAGCTCCAGTCAAGATCACCACCAACTCTTTCGCCTGCATTTCCTTATTACTCTTTAATTCAAATTATAAAACGTAAAATATCAAAGCTGAGGCACCCAAAATAAGTTTTTTAAGTTCATATGCATGACAAGTCCACTAGATTAAAGCCAATGTCATCTTAAGTTAGACCGGCAGTCTGGCCATGAACACAAGATGGCGCCTCCTGAATAGGGTGAATAATGGGGTAAAAAAAAATATATAAAAAAAGTTTGCTTTATGCCTAATGTAAAACCCCTTACGAATAAAGCCATTTAGATTTTTATCCTGCAAAAATCTGTCAGAATTTTGCAGAGGGGCCCTTAAAGCTAGAAACGGCCCTGCTGAGATCCTCTCTTTCCTCTTTCCAGTCTATTTCTGTGTCTTCCTCCATCCCTCGCTCACTCTGCTTACACTGCACTCTCTGCCTCCTCGCCTCGTCATCCGCGCTCGGAGGTGTTATCTTGAGCGGAACATAAGGTGATAACCAAACTGTGTCTCGTGTCTTATGTTTCAGGCTCAATTTTACCAAGGGACACTTTCCCAAACTGGCAGAGTGCGCCCACTTCCACTACGAAAATGTGGACTTTGGCACAATTCAGGTAAAATACTTTTCCCCTCTGCCCACATCTGTTCATGTCACGAGTGCTTTCTTGGCCCGTCTAGTTGAGAAATGGTTGCCGTTTTTTGTGTAGCCTTGGTTTTTCAGCGTGAGTGAAACAAGGTTAGATGCTAGAAACCCCCATCTGTGATTTACTTTGCACTGTATCAAAAGCATAGTTGCATTGTAGCTGATTTAGGATGCAAGTGAACCCCGAGGCGGTCCTCCAGCAACAAAGTCTCAGAAATTACACACACTTGAACCCGTTATGACGACACATGTGATGGATTTTCCTGTTTATGTTGATTTTGAATCATTGGCTCATTTATTAGTAAAACCAATATGTTTTCTTGTACTTTCCTCCGACACAGATGGGTCATGTTTATGAAATATTTGCAAAATAACCATACACATCCTACCTTTATTGCTTAAAATGTGCACTTTATGGACTGAATTTAAATGTCCCTACATACATGGCAGATTTAATCGCAACAAAATCCCCTGAAATTACACAAGTTATTGCTTAAACCAGAAATTCAGTGGATGTAGGACAGACTCTCCTTGACTAACAGTCCCGTTCTGTGTAATTGCGTCATCTTGAGACCTTTTTTCTTCTGTTTAATTCATGGCTAAAATAGATGGGAATTCACAAATATTATGGGGGTGACATCAAACCCGGTCCCTTGTTGATGGAAATGGCTGATGATTTGCATTTGTTTGATATTGTCCTCTTGAATTATCCCTCAGCACAGATACAGTACAGCTGTGCTTTGAATTAAATATGCTTTGACAGCGCCTTCTTTGAAACTGATATTGAAAGAGGTGAAATTCTGTCTGTCAGAAAGAAGCTTCGATAACAAATAGTGTGAATCTGCAGACCCAGAGCAACACCGCACACTCATGACCGCGGATTTAGGAACCTCGTTTTTTTTTTTGTTTTTTTTTTTTGAGACAGCACCATCTGTCTCAGTCTGTCTGAACATTTTTGTACTACCACGGGGCAGTCAAACCCGAAGTCTGCTGCATACAATCTCTTTATATCTCTTTATATGTGTGACTCCTATTGGGGTTTGTTTTAGTTCATGTTTTTTTTGCATGGAAACCAAAAGCACAGTGGTGTCCTAAACTGCAAAGAAACACTTTGTAAATCACATAGAAATTACTAAACCTGCAATAGATAAATACGCTACCTGAAAGAAACGGTCACACTCGCCTTTGGATCGCCTTTTGATTTGATTACAGCACACATTCGCTTTGGCCCTGGTTCAGTAAGCCTCTGCGGTGTCAGAAGATCCGGTGTTGCATTCATTTTTCACCAAGATCCTGCATTGATGATGGGAGAGTGAGTGTGACCACTGCGCAAACCCTAATCCAGCACATCCCAAAGATTTTCAACCTCTTAACCCCCACATTTTTATCATGTTTTTGTTGCTTTTTCATCCTCATTTACGTCTCGTTCTTGTCGCTATTCTGACATTTTATTCTGGAAGCTTTTAGATTTGGGTAATGCCTGGATACCTGGGTTATACAGTGGGGAAAAAAAGTATTTGTCCGAAATCCAATAGGGAAGTCTATTGGTAACTGACCAAATACTTTTTTGCACCACTGTAACTGGAGAAAATGTGTTTGTGTTGGTGGGGGTTAATTAGGTTAACCACCTGAACCACTCGGTGAACACACAATGAATACTGACATTGTCATCTTGGAATAAGCCCTTGCCATCAGGGAAGAACAAACCCATTGATGGAATAACCTGGTCATTCAGGATGTTCAGGTTGTCAGCTGATCTAATAGGTTGCGTTCACGATTTAGAATTCCATTTCAGTTGGAGGGCAGGTGTCAATACAACTCTATGGGAGAGAAACAGTTTTTGAAAGAAATTTCCAAAAAAGAAAATGTCCAAATGTTTTCTCTGATCATCATGTGATAGTGATTGGATTCACAAACCTGACATGTGAATTTTATGGCTGAAAGTCCTTTCTACTGGCCAACATCAAGCACATGTTTTTGAATATTGTCTCCACTTTTGGACGCCTTTGTGAAGAAATAATTAGACACATGTTCATATGTGCTGGAAGATATGACTTTGAACTTTGTGTCAGTTTTTGTTTCATGTGAATTGGCCTCAGTAATTACAGAGATATTGGCAATGATTTAAGACAATAAATCTGCATTTTGAGCGTTACTATGGTTACGGCCGTGGAATTTTCAGTTGCCCTCCACCTCAATGTTAAACTATAGGATCTTTAGAATGTTGTGATGTCACGTGAACGCTACCTATTCTTTGGGCTCATAGTGTTGCTGAACCAAGACCTGACCAACTGCAGCCTCCTCAGATCATAACCGTTAGTTAAATCCTGGTGGCAACTTGTTTTTTGGTCGGGCAGCGTATAAACAATGCAACCTGTGAAAATAAAAATAAAGTATTGAGTTGACTCACACATTGAGTTGCCTTGTGTACGAAATGCGCGATATAAATAAAGTTGCCTTGCCACTTACTGGTAACATATTATATACATAGATATATTATGAAGATATATAAAGATTTGTAACATCTTGTAACGAGAAAACTGTCGAAATGCAATCATACTTTTTATTTTCAGTTCGAACATAATCTTCCAAACAGCAGATGACCCTGAATGTGCTGTGCTCTGGCCGACAGATTTACTGTTTCGTCAAAAAGTGTTTCAAAATTGCACCTCCACTCTGAATTTGTCATTATGGCGAGAAACCAGCAGGGGTCAGCATGCATCTAGCTTCATTGTCATGAGGATGCTGGCCTCTCCTGCCCTCACCTACAGATTTTTCAATTATGCAACTTGGTTTTCCACCATAAAGGGAATGCTATATCAGTTGTCTCGATTCATTAGTCCCCCTTAGCAGCGCAGTGTTTTCTCAAATAGCAGCCGCTTTTTGTTTTGCTTGGATATCGACTGCTGCGTTGTGGTTTTTAGTATTCATCATGGCAGCCGCCTCTCAAATGAACACGGGCCCAAAGCTTAAACTCACGTCCTCTTTGTTTGTCGAGGGATTAATTATTCAGTATTTGTTCCTCTTGTCAATCAGTATATTCTCGCTCTAATCTTCTGTCAACGCCAACATGTTTACTTGTCTAATGAATCGGGTTCAGTTCTAAATGAATGTGACATGATCGAAGTACACAGCCGGAGCTGAAATGTGCGAGTCAGCCAGTCCCTTTCTGCTTATTTGGAAAAACTACAGCTTGTTGCTTTTTGTATCTGGATGCTACTTGGGCTACGGAAACTAGTAAACAATTAATGGCTCGTTAATGGATTTGAATCTTTGGGGTGTGTGGAGGCAGGCTCATTTTATTTTTATAAATCATAAAGCCTGCCTGAATTCATTTAAATAAACTTTGTGGCACTTGACAAAACTGGCCACACCTTCTTCCCCTAATCGTTATAAGCGTTAACAACTCTCTCTCATTTTGGCTGCGCCGCTGTTGAGCCGTTCCTTGTGTTTGTTCGGTGTCCAAGTGTATGAATGCAGACGGAAACATAAATAAAAAGGTTTGTGCTGGAGTTCGCGCTGGCACACGGCCTTCAGCTGGAAGCGACATATTCTTTCATTTCCACGATAAAAACCCCCGCCAAAGGAGAATGTGAGTCAGCACAAGGGTTTTGTTATGGAAACATTAGGATCTCATTGTCACAAAATGCCAAAGAGCGACGTTGACTTGAGCAGTGCTTGCAAGGGCGTTATTCATGTGTCAGAAGCTTTTTACAAGTTATAATCTTTACCGAAATCATTCAGGCACCGGCACTGGAATTTCAATTCGACGCTCCTGAGACGAGTGTTCTGAATGACAAGAAGAGAATGATTGTCTGGATTTTTTTTACATACCAGATGCATGTCAAAATCTGCATAGAATGTGACGGGTTTCTTCGTGTTCGCCATTGAGGAACTGGTATTTTTTCTCCGTCTGCGTTTCTGCATTGTATACCTGCCAAAGTAGTTGCATGAGGAGTTTTCGTGGCTCCTCTGTTAAATACAGCTCTTTGCTCTAATACAGACACTTCCCCACATATAGGGTTGGGTACCATTCTTTTTTTTTTTCGGTGCTTTAACGATACTTGGTTTTTGATACCGATACCTGAACGATACTTTTTTTTCCGATACCTATACAGTACTAAATTATTTGTCATATAGAACCATCAAACGGATGAGTCATGTTAATTTATTCCTTCCATTCAATTTCTTTTGAATTTGTATCATTTATTTGAGGTGAAACAACCAAGAAACTTATTTTAACTATAACAGGGCGGAAAAAACACTTTCCAAGGTTTTCTTATTTTCCCCCATTCAAAAATTTACCACAATTTTTTTCACTTTATTTTGCTCCGTTTTTTTCGATACCAGTAGTACCTAAACCTTTTTTTTCTCTATCAGACTGGTATCGTTTAACAGGACCGGGCCCTACCCACCTACTGCCCCTTTTAGATGCAGACGGCAATGCGCCCTTGTATGGCTTAGCCGAGCTGAAAGAAAACCTCTCATGGGAATCGCAATGTTTTTTTGGCGGACTCTAAACATATAAGTCACATGCCAATAAAGTTGAGCCAAAATCCTCCCATGTTTTTTGTTCAGTAGAAGCGAAAAATGGCACTCGTTGCTAACGTTAGCATACGTTGCATGAAGCTAACGTTGCTTTCTGGTTAGCGTTGGCCGTTATATATATATAAATAAATAAATGTATGTATTATTGCTGTTGAACCACTTTGTACCTTATTTAGTAGGAAAAACATTAATTTCGGCATTTGTCAAAGTAATGGCGCAGAAATGGGGGAAAGTTCAGTTTTTCCCCCCTCTGGCTGCTTCGTACATGACCATTCGTTATCTCTTAGATGCAATGTAAAGTTTCTTACGAGAACCATGATTGATTTAGCTGAAACATTCATATGATCATGTCCATCCCTATTTTAAAATAACAAACAATACTGTGGCCTCTGCATTGTTTTGGTTCACATTAGTGAGTCCCTCTGGAAAAAGGGAAAGTCTTGCTGCTATTTAACAGTTTATCTCCATGTCAAGTTACTCAACATTTCTGGCTCTGTCATTTGAAAAATGTTTTAATGACAATAGCTCACAGGCCTGTAATTAAAGTGCCCCAACACCGCAAAATTGAAAAGCACTGTGGAAAGAATAAGACTTAATGATATGCTGGGCCATCACACACAATCAGCCTGTCGGTGCGTCCCTCCGCCTAGAGCCAGCAATTTGAATATTATACCATCTTTTATAAGGTTTCTTCTGTTTGAGATAACGGTTTGCAATGTGGAGCATTGTATGTCATAACTTGACACGCCTGCCAATTACACAAACTTCTTGTTCTGGTGTAAATGAGAAACTATTCTTAGTCCTCAAAACCTGACACTCTTTTCCTGTGACATCACCTGATTGTCTCTGTTAATCCTGCTGTTCGCAGCAAACCATTTCTTATGTCATTGATTCACTATACATCAGCAGCCAGAGTCCGCAAAAGTCTGAATGTCTGCTACAATGTTATCATCAAATGTGAAGAGGGAAACTCTGATCTTGACCGTATTTACCCCTAAACTGATTTCACCCTGCGTTTGCTCTCTGCTCTGCTTGATGCCACTTGAATGGGCCTCCAGATTTGCTTAGAACTAACTCTTATTTCCTCAGGCCTATTCCAGCCCCACACACCACTGACTCTGCATGCTCACAAAAGCAAAACAACTTTATTGACTTCACTGCTACCATCACCGCTGTATCCAATGACCTGCCCATAATATGATGTAACTGCACCCAGCCATTTTCTCTCGCCCTGCTATAGCAAATGTCTATTAAAGGAAACACCAAAAAACACTATAACCGTCTTGTTTAAGAATCCGTCTGGCCTAACTGCATTCAGCCTACATGCTGTATAAGAGAGTTGTTCACACACAGCATACACAAGCAATAAACAGCAAAATTACAACTTTTTCTGCACCTTCTCATCCTGGATCTTATTTTCGAAAGGATTCTATTGAGTTTATGCATTAAAAATCCACAGATGAATGGGTATACCTAGCCACAGACAATAGCCTTTGTGTTAACAGCTGTGCAGGAGTGGCCTTCCTCTGATTTGCACTCTGGCAGCGCACTTTTAAAGGCAGTACTTTGAATTAGAGCTGAATCGCGTGCGTACACAAGCAGCCGGGCGCGTGATGAAGATTGACACCGCTTCTTCGACCGTTCTTTAAGCCATAACTCACTGTCCCACTTTCAGCCGCAGATGACGACCAAGCAAAAAAAAATGAGAGCTGAGGCACCTCTCATCACTTTTCCCACATACACCCACACTTCGATCGCTCGCTGTCTTTCTCTCATCATCGACCTTTTACCTCCGCCCCATGAGCTGAGCATCGTGACACAATATGCTCCGGCGGCCCACTCGCTCCTCAGCTCGCACAAAGGACCAGGAGAGACGCATGGAGATGAATTCCCTCCCCCCGGCGGGACCCAATCCATCAACCGCGCGGCGTTACACCGAGGACACGTCCAGCCCTTTCAAACTCAAAACAACAAACACAAAGCGTGATTTAACACCTCTTAGCGCCGGGATTGGCGATTTGCTACAGTAAGATATTGCTTTCGGAAGACGCTGGTCGAGGAAAACTCTTGGCCGTGGCCCGACATTGATGTTGAACTTCGTGTCACATGCTTCGCTCGGGAGACCTTGTGGGCCAGCGATGATGTAACCGCTCGATTCGCCCTTGTTAAACGAAAACAAAAGCCCAGAGACCAGGGACTAGAAAAACAACTCGCTCCTTTAATTGAGTTATTGGGGACAGCCAGGAAAAAGCTGCGCAATCTACGGTTTTTATTAACATTTTGGGACATGCGTCTACAGTGGAATACTTTGAGATTTGGATTGCCATGTTATGAAATGCTATGCCCTACTATTGAGCTTACAAGTAATGTGACTTTAAGAACAGTTGAGCATGTTTAAAATGGTTCATCCTTTCCATCATATACAATTCAAACTTTGTATGAAAGGACACGCAAACATAACATTTTATTATCTGGAAAGTTGCATTGCTCGCTCTGAAAGTAATGACGAGGAAGCATCTCTAAAAACAGATTCTCAGTCGACTCCACTCGTTAGCGAAGTCTGCACAATAAATTTGCAAAGTAGGAAAGAGTCGTCATTTGATCTAAAGTTTCTGTTAATGTTTACGGTCCTTAAACGACACCCATATGCTCAATTACTTAAATAGTCGCAAAAGTTATGGCGGGTTATCCTAAAGCGTTAAAACCCATGTAACGAGCAGAAATCGGTGGTCTTTCGGTATCATTCAAGGCTTTACGTACAAGGAAACATGGACAAAGAGTTTATCAATAAAGTAGAAATTGATTGTCTGCTAAAAGGGAATGGTCCATTTTGTTATGTGTGTTGCTTCTTTTTATGCTCTTCCTGGTTTATGAAATTCACAAAGATCTCGGATGTGAGAAAAGTTCTGTTTGTACCAAGGACTTTGTTAGTGTTACAATGTGAAGATGATGCAGTATCTCCACTTTCTTGGCGTTAATGAGCGGAAATGAAAGGGCTTTGCTGTTGGTTAATCACACCGATGCAGGTGATTTGACCTACTGTGTCAAAATCAAATGGAAAATGTATTGTAGAAAGGCAGATCGTAGTT
Source organism: Proterorhinus semilunaris (assembly GCA_021464625.1). Classification (NCBI taxonomy): domain Eukaryota; kingdom Metazoa; phylum Chordata; class Actinopteri; order Gobiiformes; family Gobiidae; genus Proterorhinus; species Proterorhinus semilunaris. The sequence continues at coordinate 14,014,996 of CM038355.1, read as the reverse complement.
TTCGTAATCAAAATTAACAGCCTTGACTAAAATCGGGTGAGAGTAGGGTCGTTGACACTTGGAAGAACAAAGGTGTTAGGGACTTAGCCAAGCTTAACCCCTCTCAGTGGTCTTTATCTAAACTCTAGACACTTTAGGGTCGCTGACGAAGCCTTTTGGATGAGAGGCGAAACGTTCGACAGTTCAACTACAGAGTACAAAATATGACTTCATCGAAAATTCACATTAAAGTTTATTCATGGAGCTTCTCATGTCCAGGGAAAGCTCAAAGTTCTATCCCTGGAGCCAGCATTTTTATTTTTCTCCCTTTTCTCATTTTCAAAATAAAAAAAAAGAGAACTAGTTAAATTGAAATTGTTTGTGACAGTCCAGACTCATCCCTAACTTTCTTAGTGCATTTTTAAGAGTTTTGAAGCACTCCCCCCACAAACGTCTGCCAACACAACACATGGGTTTACGTCTACTACGGACAAAATGGTCTGTTAGAAAACGAGAAAAAAAAATCCGGTTCTCTTACCTTGTTAGTACCGTGCCTCTAAATCCGTTCCAGATTACCATAAATTAATATTGACTTTGACTTGGCAATGTACTACAACAATGGTTCTGTGTTCATGCGTACTTTAGCCGTGGCCCCTGATGTAAATGTCCTTTCTAACGCAGCTTCTGGGAAAGTCTTGTTCCCGTAGACTGCTGCCTCCAGTGTGACAAGTGTGTGAATGGGTGAACAAGGCACATTGTAGAGCACCTTTGAGCCCTAATAAGCTCAAAAAGGCAGGGCTTTCTCCATTTAGTTGATTTACTCCGCTCCAGTTGCACCTGAATGGTCTCCAGTCCAGCCATTATTTGAATTGTATGCAGCACTAAGCGGAAAAAGCAGAATTGTCAAAGCATTTATGTAATCATTTTATGTGGCTTTTTTTGGTCAACCGCAGATGTATATGCAGTTTTTCTAAACCGTTTTTGATGAAAGGAAAATCTTCGCTGTGTTCTTTGGATGAAAAATTCTACCCATAAATACTGAGGCTTTGCTCCTAGTTCTGTTTCCTGGACATCATCTGACCTTCCCGCATGTGGTTTGTGATAAATCGGTCTGACCTGCCGGGGCCACGGCCCAGCGCAGCGCGGGATGAACTGGGTCATCGTTGGATTACCATTTCATATTCATAAGCAGCGCCGCAGCAGTATATGATTTGACGTGATCTTTTATTCAGTGTGACCAGACATCCCAGCAAACTACCAAGTACGATAAGGTCTTTATACAAAATGTGAAGGCTGGAAGTGACTGCGGCTTAGGAAGTAATTATAATAATGCATTGGTCGCTTTACAATTTTGTGCATTATTCATTCACGTCATATTCGGTGATGGTAAGCTATGTATGTAGCCACAGACGCCCTGGGATAAACTAATGGAAGCGAGGCAACCCATCTGCGCCATTTGGGTGTTTTCCAAACGGTCTCCCATCCAAGTACCAACCAGGCTCTTCCCTGCTTAGCTCCTGAGATCTGACAGGGTCGGGCAGAGCAAAGGCGGTCTGGTATTAAAATTAAATTAGTTCACAGTTATGATCTGGGGTTGCTGCAGTTGGTCAGGTCTAGGTGCAGCAACACTATGTGCCCAAAGAAATGAGATCAGCTGATTTCTTGAACATCCTGAATGACCAGGTTATTCCATCAGTGGGTTTCTTCTTCCCCGATGGCACGGGCATATAGCCATGACGATGCCAGGATTCATCGGGCTCACATTGTGAAAGAGTGGTTCGAGGAGCGTGAGACTTCATTTTCACACATGGATTGGCCACAGTGTCTAGATCTTAACCCCACTGAGAATCTTTGGCATGTGCTGGAGAAGGCTTTGTGCAGTGGTCATACTCTCCCATCATCAATGCAAGATTTTGGTGTAAAATTAATGCATTTTGACATTGCAGGAGCTTATTGAAGCAACAGCTGTAATCGATCCAACGAAATATTAGAGCGTGTGCGATATCGTATGTTTGTTAACGAAAAAATGTATAATTAAAAGAGGACTGAAAACTTGCTGTGGGCAAGACTGCGGCCGTGTATGGCTCCGACAATGTAAAGAAAAAGGACTTAAAAGTTTGTTACCCACTATACATACAAAGTAAGGACTGGCATCTCCATTTGCTCTGAGATATGCAGGGAGGAATTGTGTAACTGCAGCAGGTCCCTGTATTATTGTGGCCTCTCTGGTCTCCCCTGGGTGCTCCGTCAGATGGCCTGTTTGCTTGGCTTTCCGCCGTCATTGCGCCAGCCATAGACCCTTTCTTAATCCATCTCATGTGTGGATAGCTCATGAAGTCATCACAGCTGATGCAACCTACAGCTTTCTTTCCTTCCCGTTATTCATTTGAGGTATTTGGCTGTAACCCGAGATGGACTTTCTTCAGCGGAGGAAAGGTTGCAGTCATATTTTGGGCGACTGTATTCCTACTTTGCAGATGTGGTAGACGGAGCAGGACGCAATTTCACAGCAGTGCGTCTTAAAGTGAATCCTGACTCGCAAGGTGAAAGTGAGTGGAGTGTCAAAGTCTGCGGTATGTTTTTTTTAATCTGAGGGAAAAGAAGAGAATAAACGATGGCGCGGGAATGAAAAGGGAGCATTAACATCAGATCAAGTGCAGATGTTATTTATCCATGATTACATTGCACACCAAAAGCCATTCGTAATGTCCAAGAGTGGAATAAAGTAATTAATGACTTGCAAACCATTTCGATTCTGCGTTATCGCTAAGCCTGGGTACCGTTGCTTCCCCCTCCTACTCGGCTCTAAAAGCTTCTTGAAAAAGCATCAAAATAGCACTGAAAATGCAACAAAAAAGGGAAAAAAGAGCGTCAAAAAACGTGCCGGAAAAGCAACAATGACACGATAAAAAGGCGACAAAAACGTGACTCTAGAGCGATGAAAAAGTAAAGACAAAGAAACCATGAAAGCACAACAAAGAAAGCGATAAAAAAAGAGACGAAAACGCTTCAACAATGTGGTCTTTCAAATGAGGCGTTACACTGGGCAAGCTCTTCAGTCGAGAAGCTTTTAGATTTGGATAAAGCCGAACTGGACAAAATGCGTTTGGTTGAAGTGGGGGGGTTAGAGGTTAAACGATGTTTGGTTTACGATAAGATAATTCTTTATTGATATCACAATGGAGAGTGCAGATACAGCACACTATGGATCCCTGAACGACGTTTTGCAATACCCACTGTATACTAAAATATGTGTCTAGAACCAGAAAACACAAATAATTATTTATTCCATGAAAGAGCATTTCTTTTAAATTTGTATTTTGTATTTATTTGAGCTGAAAGAACCAAGTATCTTCCTTTTAATGCTGTCCCTGGACTTACAGGCATCAGAACTCGGTCTCCTAAAGATGTAAATGCCAGTAGTACCTAAACTTTTTTTCCCGACGCCATCATACTGGTATTGTTTAACGGTACTTGCAAACGCATACAGTCTATACGTTATAATGTCCCGTGTCCAGTGCACTAGCTTCATAAAGCTGTATCAGGCAAAGATTCCCGCAGATATTGCCAGAACCCTTTATGTATTCCAGAAATAGTCTCTTTTTAAATAACGTACACACATTTATGTAATGACACTGGCCCTAATACCATTGCGTGAAGCGGTAAATCTGATTTCACTATCTGCTGTGATGAATGAATTGTGTAGAAAGCAGATTTATCCTCTGACCATATGCAGCCTGGCCAGCACATTGGCTCCGCTGTCCCACAAACTGCAAGACAACAGCACAAGAGCACACTGCACTTTCACATGGAAGCGAAATTGCCCCCCTCCCCTTATCATATTTTCTGTTACCCTTTACCTCTTTTCCCCCTCCTCTGTCCATCTCTGCTCTTTGTCCCGAGAACGTACCAAGTGGCGGAGGAGATCGGGGGGAGGGGTGGAACCAGCAGCCTGTCAGACAGTGGAGGGGAAGAAAAAAGAGAAGGGGGGGGGGAAGAGTGAATAGCATGTGGCGGTGAGCAGACGGAAAGGTCGACATAGGAAGTGATCCGCGTTGGGACACTGCTTGAATTTCTTTCGGGGGCCGGGGCCGGATTTAAAAGTACCCCGGAGGGTTCGCGAGCCGGGATGCGTGTGCGGGACACGGAGCGACGTGGAGGCTGTCCCGTTGTGGAATCCTTACAAACCAGCACCTCTCATCTGCTAATGCCGCCGATTGTGGACCACTAGTCTTCCCTCGCTCGCTTCTATCGCCGTGTGCGTGAAAGCAAAGTGGAGAGAGTGGGAGAAAGAGAGCTGGCATTTACGTTCCTGCCCGGGCGAATTGTTGTCCCGGGGAAACTGGACTCTGCGAGATGGGATGTACACTTTCACACTCGAGATAGATCTTAAGGACAGGTGCTGAGGGGGGTTAAGGCGGGGGCAAAGCGGGAGCCCCTTTTGCAAAAGCAACGACCGAGCCGACTCAACTTTTACCGAGTGAGTATGAAGCACTTCTTACTTTGTCATTCTGTTTATTTTCCCGGCACGCTGCAGAGGCTTGTCATCCTGAAAGAGTTATTTAATTAGCCCGGAGTCGGAAATGCCGCTGTAGAAATCCCTCCTCAGCACAAAGCGTTCTGAGGATCTTAACGTCTGTCTAAATCTGGCTTCTCTTCTTTTCTTTCTTTTTTTTTTGGGGAAGTTACAAACCATGAAAGACGTTTTGGGATAGTGCCACCTCAGTTGTAAACAAAAGAATCTCAGCCCACCTTTGAATGTTTAATGTGATTTTTGCCAAAAGAGCTGGACAGATCTGGGATAGGGAAATTGGTGGCGTTTTGAGTGTTGACCACTGTTCTCCTTTTATTATTACCCTGTGCTTTTACTCCCAAAACTATTGCGGGTCTTCCTTCGCTGCAGCTCGGTCTGTGCACATGATGAGTGGTGTTCTATGTTATCGTGCACACGCTGGGATGGAAAAGCCCGTCTGGTATGCCACTAAGTTGAAGCCTGCACCGAATGGCTTCTTTTCTAAGTTGTAATTTTGTCAAAACTACAGGCTAAAAACGGGAAAGCTCGCGTTGTTTCCATAACTGCAGAAATAGTCGGTCATGTATTTATCTTATGCAGCAGTGTAGGAGGATAGCAGCATGGGATGAATGCGCTATGGCCAGTGCATGTTATTTAACTACATTGTCCTTTTACATACTGTAGTACTTTTGCCTCTCTCTCTCTACCGCTTACACCGGGTAAAGCGTTCAGCACATGTTTTGACACTCAAAATGAACAAACTGTCTCTTTTAATTGCTGTTAAACTGTGTCATAAAATATTTCCACAAGGTTTCTAGGTTGGGAGAACTGTCCATAAATAATGCAGTAAGGGTGTAATCCATCATTGCATTGCGTTAGAAACAAGTCTTTTTGTCAGGGCTGGGACAATATACGTCGCAACACGGCTCTGTTGCAATATCAAGTATCGATTCGATACTTTATCAAGATGTACTTTTTAAATGTAATATTTCTTCAGGAACGGTCACACAGCACTTTATGTGAAACCTACATTTTCTTTTACAGTCTTAACGCTTCAAAATATGTCAAGTGGCATTTATAACTTATGAACACATCACTCTGTTTCCTTTTTCAACAGTTTCACGATACTTACTGTATCGCAACATGTATCGTATCGGTCCTTAAGTATCGTGATACGTATCGCAACTAAGGCGGCTCGTCCCAGCTTTACTATTTGTAGCTCATTTGTATTTATTGGAGCAATGTCTAAGGAGCCGGTTCTCCGTCCGCACGGGTAAACTTGACGTTACGGGTCAAAGTCAGTATCATATAGTTTAATAAGTATCTAAAGCAGGTACCTAAAAATATATATCTTCAGAGACCAGGTTTTGATGCCTGTTGGGTCCAGGGACAGCGTTAAAGGAAGTTATTTGGTTGTTTCAGCTCCAATAAATGATACAAAAATGTATTCTGGTTCTAAACGAGAAATATTTTAGTGTAGTTATAGAAAAGAGTATCGTTTAGGTGTCGGTATCGTAAACCAAGTATAGTTATGTACCATATCAGGGAAAAAAAGGTCCCCAGCCCTATTTATGACTTAAATGCACAAAGAACTGAAAGATTTAACTCAATCTTGATTAAAAACTTTAAATATTCTGATTAAAAAAGAAAGGGTAACATTTAATAGAAATGTACCCATGGCTACCTCCTCTCTTGAAGCTAATAAGCTAAAAATGCCTTTGCAAACAACACTCTATACATCAGATGACTCTTAATGGGGACAAAGGCACTTCCATGTCCCCCCTCTCTGTGATATTGGACTACTGGCTCCTGTAGTGCACTCCACAGTGTCAGGTTTTCTGTAAAAGTAGTTTTCTTTGTCCAATAGCACAATAGTCACTGCAGAAACGGATCTACCCAGTTTTCCACTTCATCGAGCCATGTGCATTGCCATTGTCAACACACTGTTAGCCGGATAATGGAAAATAAAGTATCGTGCCGTATCAGGTTTGAAGTTTCCTGACAATTCATTCGGCATTGCGGCGGTGGCTGGAACGCTCGGCTTTCTGAAAGCACCTGCCACCTGCGCCTTCCTCCGTCAAGCTGTCCGTTCAGTTCGGAGATGTTTTGAAGCAGATGCTCGTCGTGCCGCGTTTCCAGCTCCATCCCTGCTTCCTCATCTATTTTTTATGAACATGTGGGCGGTCAGCGGTGCTCCACTTGGAACTCATGTGTATAATTATCATCTTATGCCTAGCTATTTATTTTCACTTGCCCCTGTTCAGTTTCGCCCTGTGTTACGCTATTTTATGATTGAGTCTTTCAAACTGTAGACCTTTTTCTTTTTTGTCCTGTGATGAATGATTTAAATATGGTTACAGTTTGCTATGGGAGTATTCATATCCCTCTATTTATTCTGCGTTATTATGTTGAAGTCTGAAACTTTTCATAATACTTTTTATGAAAATATCCATACCTAGGATCTGTGCTTTATTAGTTTCGCGCTGTAATGAATATTCTTACTCCATAAACAATTGACATGTTTTTCAATGTGAATTTGCATTTGATGAGGGGCCAACTTCACGGAGGTACCTAACGGGTTACTGAAAAGTCTCCAATTTTAACCTCTTAACCGAGCGCATTTTCTCCAGTTCGGCTTCTTGACTGGAGTTTACAGCCTATAGGCCAGTGTAATGCCTCATTTGAAAGCTAAGAACTATAAAACTGATGTAAGATTTTTCCTCTCGTTACTGCATTGTCACTTTTTGAATGTATTTTTGTTGCTTCTTCGTCATGTTTTTTATGCTTTTTTGCTATGTTTTTGGCACGTCTTTACTGCATTTTTGTCAGGTTTTTTATTCATTTTGGACACACTGATGTTTTTTGTCACTTTTATTTTGACACTTTTTTGTCATGATTTGTATTAGTTTTTTTACGCTTTTTTGACACACTGATGTTTTTTTGTCATGTTTTTGATTCTTTTTTGAGTCGCTTTTTTTTTTACTATTTTTGTTACTTTACTGATGCTATTTTTGTCACGTATTTGTGGCTTTTTTGTTGCGTTTGTCACTTTTTCACCGCTCTTGCTTTGGTCTCGTTTTTGTTGCTATTTTAACGGTTTTCTCAATTAGCTTCTAGATTTGGGTAAAGCCAAATAGGAGAAAATGTGCTCTGTTCAGGTGGGGGTTGAGAGGTTAAAGGAATTGACTGTATTTTCAGCGTGAACATTTCAAGTGAACATTTGCTCTCTGACGTGTGTCATAATGTTTCTCAAAGACAGAAGTTCTTTGCTGGAGGATTTTGCCTCCGGGTCCAATGTTCCTCGGCCCTGATTAACAAGATTTTAGTATCAGGCAAACTGCTACAGAATAAAACAGAAGTAATTAAGTGGTCTGGATGTTTTCTGAATTAGATTTTAGAGCTTGAATTTGAACACATTATCAGCCTTATCGCATAATTAAGTTATTGTTTGGACAAATTGAGATTTTGTTTCAGTTTACTCCAGACACCGCTGCATTTTAAGGTCCTCCATTCAACCAAAGAAACACCATCTGTATCAGAGTTGAGAATATACATTTTTTGTTTTTCATACTTTCCCAAAGGACTGCCTTCTTGCACACAGGGAAATCATCTCAGACACATTTAATCAGGAAATGCCCAGGCATGTGTAAGAGGAAGTGTTATAATTAAACTATTTTTTTTCTCCTGTCCTCGGAAATGAATTCATGTTCTTTTTTTACTCTAAACCTCCTCCTGTTTGTCTGTTTTTTGCAGTTGACCCTCGGGGATGAACAGTGCGAAGTGACCCGCAATGGCTATGAATCCAAGGAGCTGGTCTACCTAGTTCATATTTACTGCCAGGTAATGCAATAGCGCCCATTTGTATTTTTTGCCGTAGAAGAAAACACAACAAAGATCGACACTGAACTGTACATTCAGGAATAATCTCTTTTTGCTAATTACATCTGCTACTATTGGTTAATCTGCATTTCTGAGCCTGTTTAGTATTGATGATGCCCTCAAAATCCCCTATCGATCAGGCCCCGGTTATATATAAATAATGATTCACATGAACCTACATACAACCTCCCACGCGGGCATCTCCTCATATTAAACTTCACAAAAATGAATTCCAAGCTTCCTATCCACCGAGGAAGGTGCTGCGCTACCTGCTTAGATATGCAGTGCGGAGTACTGGCCCAATTTCAAGCATTTTCAAACACCTCACTGGCTTACTTATTACAAAAACCCAAGTTATGTGGGAATTGGGGACTGAATTAAAACGAGCCATGGAGGACTGCCAGGGTGCAGCGGTGCCGAGTAGAAAATGAAAACTGGTTTATTGTGGTGTGAGTTAGGAATTGAGGCTTTCAAGAAAATATAAAGTCAGTTTCTTTGTGTCAGTTTTCGAATAGATATCGGTATGGCTGGAACAACTAATCGATTTATCGGCGACTAGTCGATTTTTGAAATAGTCGACAACTATTTTAGTAATCGATTAAGCGTTTTTCTGGTTCACACAGACTCAAATGGAGCAGAAATTACATGAAAACCTACTTTGTTTTTATAGTTAGGGTCTGTAGTGTTTTGTACTTGTAAATTTCATGAATATCTATCTGTGTCTCATCCAGTCAGAAAACAGAATTAGTGCTAAGAGCCTCCAACAAACACTTTAAGTTTACTCTATCAACATGTCCTCAAGCGGCGCCACTTCAGCTGTATGTGATAAAAAATACAATTTTCCTACACCATTCACAGCCGAGCGATTAATTGTAAAAATAATCGATAGATTAATCGATTACAAAATAATCGTTAGATGCAGCCCTAGATATTGGTAACTTTGTGGAAGTTTAGACGCCAATTTTCTGTGGTATGAGTAGCACTGGGGGTACTTAAGATTCTTCAGGAACTGCTCAGGGTCCTCTTCATTATAAGACTTAATTTATTATGAATTAAGATACATGTATTAAGTTTTTGCTAAAGCATTGAAATTCCAGCCTGTTTTCCTCCCAGTTTAACAAAGAGAAAAGTACTACACCAAAAAAAATCTTACTTGAGGTGCAGATGAGGAGGCAAATCTTCAAAAAAACGACATTGCACTTTGCTAATTTACACATGAAATAGTACAATTTAGATGTATAGACTGGGCGTAGTTGTACTTGGAAGGTGAAAAGTTTGAGAACTACTGCTTTATAGTAAATAACTGCTTGGATTGAGCCTGGCTGAAGTAATGAGAGTCTATCTCTAACAACCTTCATGTTTACATCTTGTACATAGATTTGCCAATTTTGCTCACCTCAGATGCACCTCAGCGAGTGAAAGCCCGAGGCCCGGTCTCCTCCAGTGACATTTTTGATCCGGGTTTGGTGCATTCCTCTGCACAGATCGTATTCCCTTTGACTGACCTTGGCAATGCCACAGTCGTCTCCCTCTCCGCACTTGGAAGCGCCCCCGTCGTGCAACCACTGGAAAATTGCTAAATGCAAACCATTTCTACTTTAACAAGTCCAAAAAATTGGCTTCGGGAGGGGAGATTTTGAGTATTAAACACAGAAAGTAGCACATAAAGATTGAATCATTTCCACCGGCGCAGAGAGGGACCTAAACTAGAGGCATCGTCTGGAAGTGGGGCAGGGAGCGTAGAGCGAGTTCCCCGGGCCCTCAGAAACCTCCCAGCGGTGTCTCATCTGCCAGCGCTTTAACACAGCCTGAGAATCTGTGATAGGGCGCTGCTGTACCAACTCTAAGTCTGAGCGACTGCCTGGCCATTTCAAGAGTTTTACAACTCTTTTAACTCTTCTGAGGTTTGGCCTTGTTTCATTGGATATGACAGAAATGGCAGAAGCACTTTTAAAAGTTGCATTCCCTGTGGTTGCACTTGCTCTGTGTATAATTCCTTCAGAAGTCTTTAAAAAAAAAAAAAAAAAAGTTTTTCTTATCCTTGATTTGACTGAACAATTCTGTGTAAAGCTGCTTGTTGGTTTGCCCAGCGGGATTACAATACATTAATGGAAGAGAAACCGTTTTTTGTAATGAAATCTCCAAATGTTTTCCTCGATCATCATTTCAAAGTGATTGGATTCACAAACCTGAAATATTATTATGGCTTTCTATTGGCCAACATTGCGCATATATACCATAGTTACCGCCAGATAAGGAGCAACATACAAAATGCGTTGGACGTGGTGATCTATAATAACTAAAAAGTGGTGTCGACGTTTGATAAAGGTTGAGCTCGAGGCTGAGATGATATCGTTTTGTGTGATTTCAGCCTTGCATGAATTAATTCAAGTTGTTCATGTTTCAGGGTCGAAGCTGGATTGTGAAACGCAGCTATGAGGATTTCCGTGTCTTGGACAAACACCTGCACCTCTGCATCTACGACCGCCGCTTCTCCCAGCTGCCCGAGTTACCCCGACTGGACAGTCTGACAGATCAGTCAGAAGTAAGCAGATAAATAAGTACATTCGTGTTTTAATAGCAATATTTAAGGATGCTGAAATATGAACTGTTTGTGGAATGCGGAACTCGATCTGTTGTCAGTGACTGTCTCTTCAATGGGATATGTGATTGTGTGTGAAATGAAGATGGTCAAAACCTTTCTGGTCCAAATGAGACTAAAGGAATGTGGAGGTATCAAACTAAACTAGTAAAACCTGTTTATCCCTGGGGACTATTGTGTGTGTGTGGAGTAAAAGATTCAGTGCCCGTGGTTCTATTGAAATTTGATCTAATATATGGCTGGAGTCATTTACTCAGGCTATCGACAGACTGTGTAATAATCTGTCAACGGAACTGCTGGAGGACTGCGTAACGTGTACTATAAGGCTCATGTCTTGGCTCGATAAAGTAAAGCCCCTATGTGCCGTCTTTCCTTTAGTCAGTTTCCCAGATGTTGCTGGCGTACCTCTCCCGGCTCTCCGCCATCGCTGACAACAAAATCAACTGTGGGCCGGCACTCACATGGATGGAGGTGAGGTTTGGATTTAGAAAGGGCCTATATTTCATTGTATGATGACTTTGTTATTCTCTTTTGTATACTTATGTACGAATAAAACGTAATGAGAAGCAGGAGGTGAAATATGTGATGTGGTGTGTTTCCCAGGTTGACAATAAGGGGAACCATCTATTGGTCCATGAAGAGTCGTCAATCAACGTCCCAGCTATTGCTGCTGCTCATGTCATCAAACGCTACATCGCCCAAGCCTCCGATGAGCTGTCCTTCGAGGTGATACACCCAACACACACATTTTTTTTTTATCCCAATGTATTTCTGTTGTAGGTTTCTGCTAAGCATCTAAGATTTAGAAAGACTCAGAAGATCCAGGCAGTGAAATGTGAAGAAAGGAAATGCTGAGATCTGTTTTTCCGATACAAATGTTGACTGTGAAACACCTCAGCAGCTGAATAGGGATTTTTTACACTAGAACTCTTTGCAAATTACCTAGGCTGCCAATCCTTTCTGTAAAGCGCTTCAGTTTCTGCAATCACGGATCGAGCCCTTGTTAACTTTTCTCGTGTCTTCTCCGTGTTGCTCTCTGCAGGTGGGCGACATTGTGTCTGTGATTGACATGCCTCCCAAAGAAGACACCACATGGTGGAGAGGCAAACATGGATTTCAGGTGTGCACTTCAGAAAACGTGACGGCTTCACAGAAAAACTCACAGGTTTTCTTTCTATGTCGTGAGGTTTTTGCATATCAAGGACAAAACACTGGATCTGCTGGGTAAAGCAGATTTTAAATGATAGATCTGATAACTCTAACAAAAGAGGTGCAAATACCTTTTATAGCATGAGTACTTCTGTGATCTTCAAGGATTTTTTAGACACTGTTCTGAAAGTTCTCATTTCTTTTTTATTAAAACTTTTATTATAAGTATCTTTAATGAAAACCTTAATTACTGTACACAAATAGAGGGGTCTCATATCAGTAGCTTACCAATCCTTTCCAAGTAGTTCCCCAAAAGCTTTTGACAGTTCTAAAATGTCATACACTTAATGAGTCAAGTTTAGAAAAGCATTGTCACTTTGTGCACCACACAAACCGAACCCAATCTGCAGACATTTAGGTAGATATAGAGGAGTATTTACAAAAAAAAAAAGTTCAAAAGTGACTGAAGTCTCCTTGAAGCAAAAGTGGCATTTCTATTTGTTTTCGCTCCTTAAAACGGGACTGTAGCGTACTCAAATATTCTGATAAATCCAATTGAACAGACGTGCGTGGACTGAAATATGACCTCTGCAGTGGGTGCCCTGTGTTTGTTATGGCCTGCATCCTCCACACAGCCGTTCATCCTGGTAGTTACATTTTGTGCCCTTTGCTTTTTCACGATTTAAATAGTGCCTCCCTGAACCTAGACCGTACATATTGCGATATTTTACTAAGTTGTTTTGACTCAGCACTTTCTAGTTGTATGACTTTCATGACCGAGTGGCTCTTCTGAACGGCTCTTTAAGGTGAACGGTTCGAACTGGATCTTAATTGTGAAAAGAGACGGATAGTTTTTATCCTGAACTCCCCCGAGCGAACACAAAAATCAGCCCAACAATGGAGCAGCCACATAAGTGAAAGCTAAAATGCACTAAAAATGATTTGTCAGACAGTTGCAGCCTCTTTTTATTAGCGGTGGCGCAAGATTTTATTCACAAACACGTTTTTCTAAGTGTAAATATCAATCCCATTGTACTTTTGGAGGATTTTAAAGGTGCATTATGCAACTTTTTATGTGAAAAATGATATTTGTGCGTATTGTATCACCTTGTAGTGATCCAGTGGCTGTATGAGTGGTGGTGTCTTTACTTTCTATCATAGTGGTCTTAAGGACGCTCCAGGATCAACTGTTTGGAAGGTTTTCACTGCTGACGGACCCTCTCACCGGAAAACATAGAAAACAATGGATCCTGGAGACCACATGATCAAAAGTAAAGGCGCCACTCGTACAGCCACTGGGTCACTACAAGGTCAAATACACACAAATATCAACTTATTTTTCCCATAAAAAGTTGCATAATGCAAAAAGTTGTAAGACGAAAGTATTCAATGCTAATAAATGAATGAAAGAAGTGCAATTAGCACTTTAATTGAACCGTAAAATGACCGGTTTTACCCAACACACGATCTCGCAATGTTTGAAATCAAAATCAATACGGCTCTTCCCAAAAGCATTCCTGATTGCAGACACTAAATCTTCTTATTCTTCGGTCCCTTCTCCTCTGTTGCAGGTTGGCTTCTTTCCCAGCGAGTGTGTGGAGCTCATAAATGACAAAGTGCCACAGTCCATGACCAACTCGGTGCCAAAACCAGGTACGTCTGCCCCTCCTGGGACATCATCAGGACAATGTGTTGAAAGGAAGGAGCACAGATGGGGACAGATGACGTCCTGTAGTTGTTGCTGCAGTGCTCGAAATAATAGTTTGGTACATGGGCTCCTTTCACATGCCACGAAGCCTCCTGTACAATTCTAGTCTTTATTATGTATTTATTTCTTTTTGGGGCTATTACTGGTTTTAGGTGCGCTTTATTTAAGGCTCCTATTTTAGATCTGTGTGAGAAAGGTTTGAGAACCACTGGCCTTATAAAGTAATACAGTTGAACCACGTATGCTGTTCAACAGATTAACTGGCTCTCTATGTAAATGATTGCAAATGACTAATACTCTATGCAAACGGGCTTTCAACACAGCGCAGTGTTAAAGTCAAGTTAATAGTTAAATATTTGTGTAGGCTATATGACTGTGAGGTAAGGATGAGGTGTGCTTGAACTTTGCACTGACACTTCTTACTTCTTCTTACATACTGCAATCCAGATGAAACTGCAGTTCTATTGGAATAACCCGGTCCATTGATCTAAACCACGTCATGTTCTTTCGGATCCAAAACGTGACTCATGTGATTATGACTCACGATGTGGTACTTTCTGAAATATTCTGCTTTGTAGTGAAGAAAAGGGTTAAAATAAAGGCTTTTCTCTAAGATTAATTACAGTCACAGATGTGGATAGAGTAGTTAAGATATTTACTCAAGAAGGAGTAACATTACTGTAACAAGTACTCTGATAAAATGTTACTTGAGCGCTTTAGTCTGATGTATGTTTCAGTAGTGATATATTTACTAGAAACAAACCATAAATCTGGCAAGCCTGATAGTTCAATATGAAGTGCCATTAAAATATCTGAAAACAAACGCTTATCACTGAAGTAAACAACTCTAAAACGTAGTTACTTCAAAAAGTCAATCTTCTTGAGTATACGGCGTACTCTCCTGACGAGGCTGTTCATGCCATGCTTTGTCCATTCATTGATGTTTCGCTTTTGGAATGCTCTCTTGTTGCCACTATTTTGTTTTGCATGTCATTTTTTTGTACTTTGTTTGTTACAGGAGGACGGCAGGTTGATTAAATGTTCCCATATTACACTCAAAGATTAGACTATTTTTGCAGAAAGCTGAGGATTGCGTTTTGCCAGGATCACACTACTAACTTTTGCATAACGAAGCACCCTTGCAACTGTATGCACAAGATTTTCTTGAAAGAGTCCCCAGTTAATAATCGTGTGCGCCTCAGTGCATGTTTAACACTGCACCGAGATCCAGCTTGTGTCACTTTTCACATTTGTCTTTGATTGTTGCATCTGACTGTGACTCTCTGCCACAGCCAACCCCTGCTCTGGCCTGCAGCCTGCTTCTTGGAATCTCTTCCCTCCCTGTGCGTGTTGGTATACACTCTGCATCCACCCACTAACGCACATGCACACTTTTGACTTGCTTTAACCGTTAACCTACTGGATAAACATAAAAGTGTAACTAAGAAAACAGAGCAAATTGTGTTTTGTGCATTGTGTTCAGTCATTTCTTTCGTGTCTAATTCAAACGCTTTTTTTTTTTTTTTCCATGTTGTCATCCAACCCTCATCCATCCCTTCATTTTCCACGGGGTTGCATACAGACTTGGAGATGGAGAGTGTTACTCAGGACAGTACATGGGTGGCCGACCCGCTAAACCACTACAGCATAAGTTCAGGTAGAGCAAAAATAAACCTTGTGGTGCCATATGCCCTAACCAAAAAAAAAACAAACTAACTCCACTGTGTTTCCACTTTGTATGACTTTGGCCTCCAATTCACTGGGTCCAGCTTCACGTCTGCGAAATGATGCCTGCTCGTTTTCACACCACGCTTGAAAAATCCAGACAGACATTTCAAATTACTGTGAACACGAATCTAGAAATTAGTAAATAAATTCTTGAAATAAGTATATTTGCCCTAGATGTAGTAGTGGAACAAGTATTTGTGTATTTAAATTGAGAACAACTCTTTTAGGTGCAAAAATACTCATCTTTTATATTCTTGTAGTGCCAGTGTGAATACAGCTCTGTGACGCATCCAGTGAGTTCGAGGCCTAATATTTCTGTACTGTTTCCTTAAATCCCAGCAGCAAAGATATATTTACTTATGTAACATCCCCGTGAAGCACTTCAGATAATTTGTGTCATGTGAAAAGCGCTGTACAAATAAGGTTTTGTTCCTTTCCTTTTATGTAGCAGAAGTAATAAACCCTAGAAATCAGAATTAACATGCAATGAATGTGTTTGGTGTCCATTGTGCATTTGTGAATGTAAACAATTTCAGTCCCCAAGCCCTGAACACTGGAAAAGGTTGGATCTGTAAAGTTTTTCTCGTGTAAAACCTGTGACGGATCATGTTTTGTTTGATTGTGGGGCACAGCACATCTGCTCTGCCTGCCTCCGTCTTAAAGGTGTATGCAAATGAAGCGGGGGGGCAAACTTGGGTCTCTTCAGCGTCTCTCCAAAAAGGCGCTGAATGCTGTGTCGGGTCCAGGGGGCCGCCGTGTTTGCATGTGTCTGACCACTGCAGGGGTGCGAGTGCTCGGTCTGGACTGCCCTTGATTTATTTAATCCCTTCCACAATGAGGGGCCTGTAAACCCCGTCCATTGAGCGTTAAGCTTTGTCCCGCAACAGTAAGAATCCCTGTGTCCCTCTCCATGGCGACTGAAAGAGCACATTCCAGCAGTGAGCCGCACATCATCGGGAAAAAATCTGCTTTCCGCACTCGGGTCCGTTCCCTCTCACCGCTAACCTCCGCTGCTTCACGGCTAACGGATGGAAACTGTTGGCGTGCTGCTTTCCACAAGAGCCGGGGATTGAGCAGTTCTGGGGCTTGTTAGGGCGGCGATGGAAGCTGCTATCAGGGAAAACAGACTGTCGACTGTTGGCGCTTTGGGAAAGAGATTTCTCACAAGCCATTGCGATAGGGATTTGATTTGTGATCTATGTTTTCCCATCAAAATTCAAGTCGCTGTGGACATTTTAAGTCCAATCGCATCAACTTTTCAAACAAGACTCATACACTGCAATGTCCAAAAAAGGTCCATCCATGGGTGATCCATTCATTATTGGAAAGAGCTGTTTGCCCAACCGTTCTGCTATTTTGTTCTTATAGCGTGACCTTTATGTTGATTTTGTACCTGATAGTTTCGTCTACAACTCTGGCCTTCCTCAGAGGTCGTCATGGGGTGTCCTCTGAGGAAGGCCACAGTTGTAGCCGAAACTGTCGGGTACGAAATCAACATAACGGCCTGGCTTTAAGAACACAATAGCATCATTACTAGTAGACCTAATGAACCTTATTGGACTACAGACACTTTCTGTCCTTCACTGTCTTTTGTTTTACCCCATAAAGACGGGATATTTTGTCGTCTGCCAAGATTTTGATCCAAATCTAATCAAACTGCGATTTATGATTTGATTGTAATTAATTGTGCTGCCATGGTTGAAAGAGATTGAAAGTCGTGGTCTGTTGTTAAGAGTAGCCTTTTTCCTCTTCGGACCACCAGTTACTGATTGACCAGATGTATAGAGCCCTCCCCGGCCTTTCACGGCCTTTTTTTTCTCTCGAGGATCTCCGATAATTTCCTGGTGCAGTGAAACTATGCAAGGCCCTTGTGCAAAGCTCCCGGGGCTTCAGTGGAGCGGAGACTGTTGTTGTAGACCACACCTTTGTTTGGGGGGACACTGCCGTTTGACAACAATAACATATGCTGCCAAAGGTCATTTTGCTATCATTTGTTTTCCATCTGTTATTACATTGACCTAAAGTGTAGTAATTCATTGATCCGACCGGTGCCTCGGGACTTAAACAACTTCACTACCTCACGACAGCTGTGTTATTGTAGCGTCTCAAAGCTCGGAGGTTGGAGCGGCACAGGGTGAAAGGTTAAACGTAAGCTTTTCACACACACTAGTCAATTTGCGCAGCTGCAAAACACTCTTAACATTCTTATCAGTGTTTTTATAACAAGCATACGTAGGTGCTCTGGATCCGAAGAAGTGACCGAGTGAAGGCCAAGTTTGGTCCTCAGTAGTTTCATGGTTGTTGAAGAAGGTAGTGAAGTCACATGCAGCCTTGTGATTCTAGACTCACAATGACTTAGTCAGACTTTATTTTGACTCGCTGTGTATGTCAAGGACTAAGCCAGTTAAAGAAATAATGAGATAATGATTTTAGGGGGCATGGGCCTCAGAGAGCAGTGTCTTTCTCTGGGAACACTTGGGCTGGATTATTATCATACAAGTGGTGGGACTCGATCAAACTTTTCACTTGATTACACTTTTTTAGTTAATTATGGCCTTTGTGATTAATAGCAACATTTATTTAGGGGTTGTATTTATTTTTTAGAGTTATATTTTAGAAGCGTATTTGTGTTTTTCAACATTTTAACTTGTTTTAAGTGGAGATGTGAGGCCTGTGTGGTCATTTCAAACACTTCACAGACGATAGCAGTTCTTTTTAAATACGTTTATGTAAGCTTAACTGTGTAAATAAACACGTTTGACAGTAAAATTGTTTTTGGCTTTACGCAAGGAAACTGAAAACGTGTCTGTGTCACTAAAGTAAACAGATTAAGATGTTCTTAACAGCACTAAACATGTAATTAATTAATTAATCGAAAAAGAAGAAAAAAGGTCCCGGCTCCAACTCATAATTTTAATTACTTCAGTAGGACCGGGTACCAAAAGCGACATGTTATTTGGCATTTTAGATAATCACCTTTTATTTGAAGTCACGATGTGTCTAGTTCATACCTCGTACAAATGGAGAAAATAAATTTAACACCGCAGCAACACAACCCGCTGCTGACGGAGCGTCGTTGTCAAAAAAGAAACGGGCTAATGGTACGACGCGCCATCGTGCTGGTTTGCTACATGAATGTATTATATATTTGCCACCACTGACAAATTTATATCAACTCTTTGCAGCGCGAGTTCGCATTTACTGTGGTGTTTCGTGGTGGGTGTTCATATTTCCGGGGGCACCTGAAGGCAACAGTAGTGAGCCGCGGCTGCTTCACGGACAGAGCGGACAGAGAGCAGACAGACCAAAGCGAGGACAGCGCTCTGCTCGCTCCGCTTAAACCTCTGAATACTTTTGTTGCCAAAATACTTTTATGTCAAGTTATATCCTGTCATTTAGACTTGTGGGCTTGTACTCCGAGTTCTGGCGGCAACGATAGGAATCTAGACGCACTTTGGACTCTTTAGAAAAAGCTTGTGATTGTGTATGGAGCGAAGGTAAGAGAACCGCGTGAGAGTTGGGTCAAGTTTTGAAATGTTTAATTGATCGTTACATTTGCTTGATTGTGATCTCGAAATGATTTGTTTTATTTTTTTAGCCAACATAATGTTGATTCACGGAGAAACGCGTGAACAGCTGGTCTTTATAACATGGGCTTTGGTCTAAATAAGTCTTGGAAAATATGGTTTCCTGTCTCCAGTTTCTCTGTTTTCTTGTTCCACTCAAGAAAGCTTGTCAGATGGAGATTTAAGTTTTGATTATGAACTGCTTCAAAAATATCCGTATAGATTTGTAAGAGATGTGTACTTATTGGGAAATCACACAAGATTAGTCTGGCAATGCCATTTTATTGGGACATCACACTAGATTAGTCTGGCAATGCCATTTTATCTTGACACAAAAGTTGAAGCCAGCACATCTTTACTTCCCTTATGCTATATTAGTTGTGGTCAGACATTGAATAATAAGCATTTTGTTCCTCTTATCTGAGATCACAGTGTGGCTATTACTAATGAACAGGTCTCTCATGACGTCCATTCAGCACACACAGCTCTGATGTTTACAAGTTAAACAAATACATCCACCACAAGGATGTTGTTTACTGTTTATGTTAGTCCAGTGATGCACATCTTTTGTCTAACTGAAGCTCCTTTTATTGTCTTAAAATGTTTCCAAGCGTTTCCTCTATTGCTGATGTGGTTGCTGTAACCGTATCCTGGCCATTGATTGATTTACATGACAATTTTGTGGTTTTGCTGCAGCTTGTCGGGGGGGGGGGGGGAAAGGCATTTTGAATCTCCCGCCCTCCGCCTACAGAGTGAAAGACTGTTGAGGCCCAGGGGGATACTGGCGGAGGAGAATGGAGCGGGTACCATTGTAAAAACCCCTCCTCAGTGTTGGCTATGTCGTAAACCAACACACAGTAGTCGTATCAAATGTCTCCGCCCGCAGCCTGTCAGTTTCACTGCTCCACTTTAGGAGGCTCGAACAATCAGCTGATGTTGATGATGATGTTTGGAGCTCTCTCTTAGCCTCAGGAGCTGTCTCACTAATTAAATAGAAGTGTTGAGCTGGAGATTAGGGGAGAGAGAGCGCATGATGTTTCCAATTATGCCTGTAATTGTTCCTTGCTTGTTTGGCCTCTCGTCACTACCTGGCTTCACTTCGCAGATGGAAAAGCCTCGTCAAGTGTTTGTCAAGTACTGAATCTCTTCTGCTGAAGGAATATGCGGAGGTCTGTTTTGCTAGACAACCAAAGTCTGTTTCTTAAGTGATCAAAGAAGTAATAAAGTTTACTCGTCTTCTGTCCGTTTTGGCAGGCAGTTAGTGTAGTGTTTTATATTCTGGATTATTTCAGTATTTTCTCATATTTCTAATCTATTATTACTTCTGTCTCAGATCACTAAAGGAACCAGAAAAAAGAAAAATATTGCTCCAGTGTGAGCAACTGCTTGTCAGCTATTACTTACTATTATTGCCTGCGTGTAATACTAGTTCTAAAGCCGTAATAATTACTACATTTACAAACCAGGGATTCAGGCTGGGCTTTGCACTTGTGTGTAAGCTCTCAGATAGGAGTTTGCCATCATAGGCAAAGGTTCTTTTCCCATCAGCAGTACTTAGTTGTTTGAGTGTTGATGTTTTGTCTCACTTCCAAGAAGCTTTGTTAGCTGGCGTGACTGTGCATCATTGCGTTATTTTACTGAACTATTTCAACACGGTGTGTTTCATACGATTTAAACACAAGTGATGAATTTTTCAGCAAATTCTGTCAAAACAAGACTTTAAAAAACACAAAAACAATGCTAAAATTGAACTACATTGGGAAAATTATTATTGAAGCTGAACTTATGCACATGTATAAGTTCCATCCACATAGATATAACACGACGTGCTTCATAATGAATCATTTATTTTCAATTCAACTTTCAACAAAGTCGAGCCCTTCAAATAAAAATATGGAATCTGTGAAACATAACTGCACTTCTCCAGTCATTTCCTAAAGGTCAGCCGTGTAGTTATCAGCACAATCACAGATAACAGTTGGAGCTGTATCTCTCTCTTCCCCCCGTCCACGAATGATGTTACTTGTCCACAGCAGGAGTGGCGTGGTCGGGACGTCGGAGAGATTCCTCTGGCTCGTTGTGATGCAGTGCACTGTTGGTGCTGCGGGCCTCGGGCTGTCATCCACCCTGACAGTGAGCAGATGGGAGGCTGTGTCTATCGCCACACTCCTCTTCCTCGCTTCCTGCCGTCAGCCCGCTTACTCAATAAAAGCAATGTGTCAGACTATTGCACAGTCAGACCTCCGCCCCTCCAGCTCTTACATGATACTGAGGGCCCTTTTTGATGCCTCAACAGTGAGTAAACAAAGCTGCCTCAGCGGATTTGTCTGCGGGTACAACTGCACTGAATGAATTTGTCTCCCTCAGGGTTGTATGCTATCTGCTTTTCTCTGATATACCACAGATGCGAGTGCAGAGGTCACCGTGGATTCTCACTTGGGCTTCTGCACAGTTAAGAAACCAAAAATCGCAATTTTAATTTTTGCTATTAGCACATCGCAAATGAGTCTATTCAATTAGTCAATACCCTTTATTAGCAACACAATATCCTCCTGAATCTGCTGTACTTTAGATCTCTACAAACATTCTCTACAAAGAAAATTGACCAAAACAGATGGTATTGTTTTCCTCCCTTGGCACCATGAAATATCCCCAAAGGCTCATCCAGCCAAAACATCTCCAAAAAGTTTGAACTTACAATTTTCCACTTAAAAGCACAATGTTTCAACCAATATTCAATTATCTGCCTCGTTCCCATTTTTCTTTGATATAATCAGTGTTTACCTTTTTAATCGCTTGTTTCAGTTTTCCTTCTTCTTTTATATCAAGGCTCTCGTGTGGCAGATCATAGTATCTGTATAAACTACCAAAAAAACCTCTCCTTTTAATATTCACTGAGATCATTCCATCTGCGCCGCCCGGGATTTGTTTACGCTCGGAGTGTTGAGAAAAAAAACCAAGACCCACTCTCAATCTCTCCACATGGACCGGAGTCAAATCACAGGCGCCAAACTTCATGCTGTTACTAGAATACAATATTTTCACATACACAACATCGAGCTTGCGCGAGTTCTTTTTAGCTGTGCCACGTGGACAAAACCATTAAAGAGACTTGAAGCCATTGCTTATTCATTCTCTGCGGCGTCCATGAAGCAACCGAGCGCTGAATACATTTCTCTCAAGCTCATTAGCGTTGCCCCAATCCCCTGGCCGCCGCGCAAAACCCTTATTGGACTGTCAATTAAATCTGTTGTCAATAATTGGTCTCCACAGAGTATTGGCAGCGACATTAATTTACCTGTATTTTCCAGCTATAGTTTGATTGATAGTTTGTGATTGTTAATTACATTTTAATAAATAATGATTTCATTTGTTGTATCGCAAAACGCCATATTTTTTATGTTTGCAATGGCCTTCTTTCATTTGGTTTGCATTCGAAAGTAACTTGGCAAAGAAAACTTCTCCCGCTCTTAATTTATTCGTCATTTATTTAAAAAAAGATCCCACTTTAGTTCTGGATTAGCGGCAGACAGTTCTGCAACACAATTTGCGGTTTTAAAAATGACTGATGTTAGGAAATCTGTGAAGGACGAGAGGGGGAGGCTTGCGATACTAACCGCGTTTATAATCAGCCTGAAGAATGTGCTCACGACTGCTGTTTTTTTTTTTTTCGTCGGGGGATAACTCGCCAAGGACATGTTGCTTTGATAAAAGATTAACTGAAGTTGCATGTATGTGTTTAGCTTTAAGAGCCGTGGAACAACTGTATCAGAAGCAGCGCAGTAGCATATTACATGTGGGAGGGCTCGCTACAGTGGGGTTTGTAGGTATAACTTTGAAGAGACGGGGAGTGAAAGAAGGGTCAATTTGAGAAGGAAAGTGGAGGTTATTTAAGCTCTAAATTAGATGGAGAAGGATTGAGGATATTATGGGAAAAATGGAATTGGAATAAATAAAAGGCACATTATATTGAATAACGTTTGCTGTGGATCACACTTTTGAAATTCGATCAAACACAATTAATCACGGTTAATGTTTTGTTAAAATATGTTTATTATTACTAGGCCAACATAAAACACTCAAATTTAAAGTGGACGTATCATGCTGATTCGTCTTTCTTGAGGTTCAAACCAAGTTTTAACGTTCCCTCGTCAAAGATATACCTGGAGTAGTATTTCACAATAAGTACACTGTTTTGAGTTAATCCTCAGACAAAGCTGTTCAATTTAGCGGTTTATTCTTCTACGGCGTCAGCGCCTCGTTCTGTACTTCCTGATTACAATTGCGTCAAACTAAAAAACTCCTCCACATTTTTAAAGCCTATAATCCAACATTATCGATTCTGAGCTTTTCTGTGCTCCAAGTGTGTTTATCACGCGCTGCTGGAGCTGCTCACACGCCGTATCCAACATGGAAGTTTATTTTTTAAGAAAATTATTCCTACAGCTGCTAGCAGGAGGAGCCCCTGTCAAGACTGTCACCAGCTCTTTTGCCTCCATTTCATTATTACTATTTAATTCTTACAAAGACATAGTTTGAAATTATAAAACGTAAAATAACAAAGCTGAGGCACAGTTTTTCTTAAGCTCCATATGACATGACCCTTTTAAGTTGATAATAACAAAAAACAAACATAAATCTATGGGAACAGCTCTACTGCTTACAACAGGGAACTCTCCAGTCAGTAGCTCAGGAGCTACCAGTAGCTTTCCAGCCCTTTCTGGGGCGCTCGCCAACGGCTTTCTACTTTTCTACATCCCCTTGATCAGTCACATTTAATTTCTTTGGATGCTGAACATTTTGAAAAGAATCTACAAACTTTTGGGTTCATAAAGTAGAAAAAGTAGCTCTGTCTCTTTTGTTACATAAAAGTACCTCCTCATGTGACCATAATGCAAGTGCTTTGTTTTTCGGTTAATGTGTGTGCCCAGATACAGGAGTGTGGTTTGTCAAAACACACAGTAGCTATATAATGCGATTACGTTGTGATTAATTAATGATTGATGCATTCATTATTTTTGAGTTAAAGCTTTAACTTTGACAGCTCTACTAAAAACTGAAGTATTTTTGCCTGGAGAAGTCAAGTGAATAAACAGGGTACAAGTTCAAAGACTGTCTTCAGCTGAATGTCTCTCCCTGCTCTTCACCCCTTTCACTCTGTGCTGTCCTATCCAATAAGAGAAACACTTTGAAAACACCCAGCCACTGTCATTCAGCAGACAATCCCAAAGAGTTTTTGGGCAAATGTCGTTGTCCCGTTTCCCGAAAATGGAAGATTTCTTTGATAGTCCTTTTACTTTAGGGCTGAGAAAACCACAGGCGTATAGTGTAAAGAGCCTATGTGCCTTTCCCAGACGTACTATCTGATTAAAGCGTTTTTTAGTTTTTTTTAAGTCACCCTGCTCTCTTTTTTGTCTTGTTTTGAATCGGAGCAGAGGATACTGGTATTGGATTTGGAGGATTCCTTTGTAGTTGCCTGGGAGGTGGCATTTAAGAACCAGCCTCTCGCTTCAAGGAAACTACACATGCATAAAGGGAGAGGGTTTGCAGTAGGTTAAAGCTGCAATGCACAATGGATCACCGTCGTATGGGGTTACAGAGCAGTGCATGCATGGCCTTAACTGCGTGTGAGGATGTGTGTGCGGATGTATAAACATCTGTGAAAGGTATCTAAACGTGCGACCCCGCCTCTCTTTCCCTTCATTCCACAGTGTCTAAGAAGCACGGAAAGCTGATCACCTTCCTGCGCTCCTTCATGAAGTCCAGACCCACCAAACAGAAGCTGAAGCAGAGGGGCATCCTACGGGAGCGGGTGTTCGGCTGCGACCTGGGCGAGCACCTCCTCAACTCAGGGCATGACGGTGAGGAGAATAAAGTTGTGCCTTTTCCCAAATGTTAATCTTTTACAAGCCATTTATTATCTGGAAAGTAATGGCTTTCGAATTAATTATTGACTTAGTAACAGCACAACATTGCGTGAAGCATAAACTGATGACAAAGCTTTTTCCAAACAACTCAACAAAATAAGATGGATGTGCTTGACTGAATAAAAGAGTTCACTACTTGTATAATCCCATCAACATCTCACTCGTGTGACAGCTAAAGCCTTAAATTACTTGGGTTATTTATACAAGCAATTTGTAAAATATTTTAGGTATGCTTGGCTTAAACGTTTTAATGGGTGATATATGGTCAGAACTTGGTCGTATCGTGTTTGCAAGAAATATGCACTAATTTGGAGATCAGTTCTGAATCACCAATAAAAAACGTTGAAGTAAAGTTTAACAAAGAATGCGACTACATTATGGATGCATCATTGAACCATTATCTAGCTGCAGTTTGTCATATTGTTCCACTTTACATTTTAATATTGCTGTATCTTTAGAGACGTTTGTAAAGACTGGGTTTAATGCGTCAGCTATAACACTCATCCCTTTTTATATTGTTGTAGAGATTATAAAGATTCTGCTCGCTCTGAACACCTGTCTTTCCTTCTACGTATCTCATGAGTCATTATGGACCTTCTCAAAGCAAACACAGGGGCGAGAAATGGACACAGCTTTTTGTTCTTGTGGGTTATTGGAGCCAAAGTCCATGCCTTAATTAAACCTGCAGGGGTACTTATTGATTTTTCCAAGGCACCTGCAGCACTGGACTGTAATAGCGCTCACATTATGCTGTTGCATTACAGTGAAACCAGCTAAACCTTATTCTCGCTTGTCTTAGTCTTAATCAATAACCAATCGGCTCGCATCAGCTTTCAGAGTTGGTTATTTCTTATAGGTTAAAGTGTTCTTTGTGACTTGTCCCTGGGGGGTGAGCGATATATGCCAAAACAAAATCGTTCACTTATTCCTTTTAAAGCAGTACTAAGTAACTCGTACACCCTAGAGGCCATAAGCATCACTGCAGGTGTCATAGCATGTTGCATTTTTTTACTCATTAATTGTCCGTGAGAGTAAATACTACACTGACAGAAAAGACAAAGGGAGAGCGGGATATTGTACATCCAATTACACAGTGGAGATCTTTTTTTTCACTCAAACTTGGCTGTAAATACTGTTTAAGTGACGCTAGCCCGGAGTTAGCTTTGCCCGTTAGCCTGTTAGCTTCTTCTTCGTAATTCCATTAGTGTGTATTGGTGGCTCCGACCCGGTGGCAGTCAAGTTGCAATTGTGGTCTTCTGGTCAGAGACACCAGGGGGAGATGAAAGACCCCCCCCCCCCATTAACACTTGTATTACCCCCAGAGGCACTACGAAAAGGATTTATTAAGGTAAACAAGTTACTTAGTGCTGCTTTAAGAGGTAACTAAATCCTATCTGCTGCTGCTGCCAGTTATTTGTGAATGAGCAATAGAATGAGTATGTTCGGAGCTACATTAACAGAAGACTCAAAGACGATCGCTCCAAATTGTCAGATTGCCACAGTAATTAGATCGTTTATATTGACCAAACCCTAATGTGAACTCTGCATTTTGAACCATCCTTCAATGCCTATGCGCTGAGGCAACATTGGTGAGGAGGACCACTTTCCCGTAAGGTTAGCCTGTTCTGCCTTTTTTAGGTTGTGGCACTTTCAATTACCATCTCCTGGTTTAGGTTCAAGTTGCAGCAATCCCACGTGCACACACAGGTCAAGAAGTCAGTCCGTGAACCCCGTAAACACTGCACTGACCGTGAAGTGATGATAAGTTTTTGTGATACTCTTCTGGGTCAAACAGTCAATTCACTCCCTTCTGCTTAGTATTACCCTTGAGCGGGTCCTGGGGCAGCCAACATTTCGAAGCCTTCTTGAATACTACGAGTGAGGGAGGACAAACTATTTCCTTGCTTTAATATATAGCGTCGTTAATATAGATTTCATGGATCCTCGTTTACAACATTGACCATTTTGAAATGTTTTGACTAGACTCTGTAAGGACACGTTGTTCGGCGCTAACATAAACCGTGCCTGAGCGATAAGGCCATCTCAAAACAAAATCTGGACTTTGCGCGGAGGAACACATGAGTAGGAGCAGAGGACTTATCCGCCCTCGCTGCTGCCCACTTCGCCAGCGAGTGCCAGCGAATTTTCTCCAATCTGGCCTTGTTTTCCACGCTCAGTATGTGCGGAATCCGTCTGAACAGCTGCTTCTTGCGGTTGTCCCGCTCTCTGTCACGCTCTGAATGATGTGCGAGGTGTGGGAGGCCTGAGAACCTCCGCAGACGCATACACCCCGTCCTTATCTGCCGCACACACGCGCACAGGCTGATAAATAGCATGTCTACGTGATTCATGGTCACCCAAAAGAAAGATGATGTGTTTTTGAGAGACTTCTTCTAAGGTTAGTGCACAGACTGCTTTGATATCACGAACATGCACAGCAGCAGAAATGATTGACTTTCAAAATGATCTGTACTTAACCAAGAGCCACTTCGACTCCCTCAGTTTAACGATTTTAATAATGAAAGTTTAAGGTATGTTTTTAAAGATTTATTTCAGTCTGGTACAATTAATTGCAATCAAATAGAAATGTGGTTTGAGTGGTTGCTGTTACCAAACCACAAAGACTGCAATTAATTATGAAGTACAATAATATCTTTGCTAACACCCAAGTATCCGGTCTTCTTGGGGTGTTATGTATAACACTTTCGAATCCTGCTGTAAGAATATTTTCCTACCTTGTTAGTCAATTAATATGGAAAGAAATGGCAAAGCTTCACGGCTTCTTTCTTGTACAAGTTTGGCAGTTCATATTTCAGACTTCTCTGATATGTTAATGCTCCTGGATAGAGCTGCAGGATTTTGACGATAATTTGATTTGCGTTTTTTATATTCAACGCATAAACTGCTAAAATTATAAGTGAATGTATACTTTCAGACTGTCAAACAACATATTCTTGTTGCCTCACATTAGAACAATATACAATAATCTACTTTAAAAAAGATTTGGCTTCCACCTTTTCCCAACATTCAGAGTACCTCTGGGGGACAGCGACGTGACTAAAATAAGTCCAGGGTGGAATCACATAGCGTCTATCTAAACACTTTAGAATCTGCTTTATGGAGACCCAGAGCTTTTATCTGTTGCAGCTGAATCTGAGAATACAAGGCTCCACAATTCCGATTGATAAACATCTAGCACTCACTGCCAAGACCAGAAAAAAATCAAACTCAGCCTCTTGATGTTTGGTTATTGCAGTTTTTAAAACCTCGATTGCAATTCGATATCGATAAACCTTTCAGCCCTACTCCTGGATGTATTTATAATGTGCATAGTGAACTGAAAATTGACATGAATTGCAAAGATATTCATGCTCTTAAACAGCATCAGCGCTTTCCTGTGTTTAAACAAAACAAAATACAACTGGTATACCTTCTAGTTTAAGTTTCTTGCTAAAATTCAGCAAAGATAAACGTAAATATGACATTCTCCCCCATTGCCCAAACACCAGGACATTCATTTCAAAGTCCTCTTCGCTTCCCCGTCCGCCAAACCTCAAATGTCTTATCATTTTCTGTGCGCCCGGTGTCTCCCTCTCTGTAGCCCTTCCTTGATCTCCTTGAGCACTCACTTCAAAAGCACTGGCCTTTCCTGTTCTTGACCTTTCAGCTCGCAGAGACAAATGGACATGCACTGACGAAAAGTGAGTGTTGCCTGATGACACCGTTTCTCCCTCTTTCCGCAGTTCCCCAAGTTCTCAAGAGCTGCACGGAGTTCATTGAGAAACATGGCGTGGTGGACGGGATCTACCGGCTGTCTGGAATTGCCTCAAATATCCAGAAATTGCGGTAAGTTAAAGCGGGATACAGTGAGTGCCGAGAGTTTTCAGAACTCACTGTCTATTTTATTATGTGGCTGATGTGAACATTTCATACATGTATCTACCATTGTAAAACATAAAAGAAAGAACACACGGATCACCCTAACTTTACAATTATGCAAAGTAAAATTTTAATTTTATAATGACATATGTATTAAGACTATATACAGCAACTGCAGACGAGAGTTGCCAGGTATCGTCATACGATGCATTTCAACATTTAGTCGATTTAGTTTTTTCAATCCTCCGATGATCAGAACCCAGCTGCTGTTCCTCTCACAGAAAGAGCTCTGATGGCCTTGAAATTCATCTTTCTGAATTTGTATCTTGAATTTGGCTATGACAAACCTATTTTACATGGAAAATGGCTTTATCGATACCCGCCACAGCTTTTCTTACATACAAAATCGCCTACATTTCTGCGGCTATAAACCTGGCAACCCTGCTGCAGATCCATTCTCTTGCTCTCAGTCTTAGTTACTAAGTTTAGATCTGGGGTAACTCTGTTAACTGCCATAGATAGAGAAAGGTACACTCTCTATATAGACCTGTGCATGAGGAATTTAAAAAGTAATTCGAAGTCATGTGTACTTGTTGAACCTACTGTACATTTGTATAGTTTGCTTTCTTGTGACACACTGTCGCTTCACATGAACACATTGCAACTTTAGTACATTATTCCTTCATGAATTGTTGTAGCTTGTGAAGAAGACAGAAGCTGTTTTGTGACTTGCAAAATAGCTGTCGTATCACTTTAAGTTTACTCTTACTTGGTTAAATTCTATTGATTTAATTAAATTAATTCAACAAACAATTAATGTATGTGTTTTTCTCCATAGACACGAGTTTGACTCTGAGCAGATCCCCGACTTGACCAAAGACATTTACATCCAGGACATACACTGTGTCGGCTCGCTGTGTAAGCTCTACTTCAGAGAGCTGCCGAACCCCCTCCTCACCTACCAGCTCTACGAGAAATTCTCTGTAAGCCACCTCTGCTACACACACTCTCATAAAAGCACTGTCTAATTCTTCCACTAATGTGCTAAAACTCTGAGCTGTCCTGTCAAATGAAGTCTACGGCCCAAAAACTCCTTCAATGCATAATCTCCAATAAGAGGGGTAGCTTCATCACACCATACCTATTTTCTTGTACTTGAGTAATATCGAGTAGCTTCATGTTGACATAACACAAATGTTCAAGTTTTCCATCTCTGAACTTTAGAGCCAAAAATTCTCCCAAATAATAGAGTATAGCGCAGTACACCCTGTCATTACAATGCAACAAACCACTTTCTCTGTAATGTCGACTAAAAAGCTTCGCCCGACACAGCAGACAAAGTAAATGTTTGCTGGTTGTTATGGCAGCAGAGAGGGCGGTGGGATGCGGTCGTGGTCGCAAACTGATGTGCTCTCACTGATCTTTAAAGCAACGTGGACCAGCTGACCTCTATTTATCTCTTGCTCACCTCTTCCCTTTTCTTTCTCTCTGAAGGACGCTGTATCAGCTGCCACTGATGAGGAACGACTCATCAAGATCCATGATGTCATCCAGCAGCTTCCTCCACCGCATTACAGGTAACGGAGGCTCCACACTGCCCTCTTTTGGTTATTGAAAGAACTGCAGGAATTATTGCTAAAATACTTTTTTTATCATGACCGCAATGTCTGCTCATGAAGGCTTAGGACAAGTTAACACAGAAGGGATATGTTACTTTGTTTTGTCCTTTGTAGCAAGTTATATTTGAAAACATGTTTAATTTTTAGAACCTTGGAGTTCCTGATGAGACACCTTTCTCATCTGGCAGCATTCAGCTATATCACAAACATGCACAGCAAGAACTTGGCCATTGTCTGGGCTCCTAATCTGCTCAGGTAGGATGTATCTTTGTTTTTCCCTGAGAATAAAAGTGTACACTTTCAAATTCAATACATAAATGCTAAATGCAATTATGTGGTTGTGCTCAGGTCTAAACAGATTGAATCGGCCTGCTTCAGTGGCACAGCTGCTTTCATGGAGGTCCGGATCCAGTCGGTGGTAGTTGAGTTCATTCTTAATCATGTGGATGTTCTCTTCAGCCCAAAACTCAGCTCCCTGATACGAGAAGGAGCAGGTTGATACACACACACACATTTCAGCTCATTGGCCTGACGCTGTGCACTCACTGATAATGTGCTGTGCCTTATCAGGTCACAACTCTCTGTCACGCCCAAAGTCCCTGCTGGTTTCATCACCTTCCACTAAACTGCTGAGCCTGGAGGAGGCGCAGGCGCGCACCCAGGCCCAGATTAACTCCCCTGTCACCGAAGACAGCAAGTACATCGAAGTGGGTGAAGGGCCTGCCGCGCTGCAGGGCAAGTTCCACACTGTCATCGAGTTTCCAACAGAAAGGTTTGTATATCAACCTCCCATAAAAACAACAGTCTTTTGAATAGACAAAATACTCCCATTTTCAAAGTACAATGAAGACAACATTTGTGAGCTCTTACTGAACTCGTCCCCACCCACCAATTGTATATACTGTATGTGTATATTGCTCCATACTGTTTACATTTAAATTATTTGTGTGCACATTACATGTGGTGAAATGAATAATGAAGCTAAATTGCAACTTATGGTGACATAAGAACTAGCATTGAGGTTTTTTTTTTTTTTCCTCATAGGAAGAGACCCCCTAATAAAACAAAAAAGTCTCCAGTGGGGAGCTGGCGTTCCTTCTTCAACTTGGGCAAATCTTCCTCCATGTCAAAGCGCAAGCTGCATCGCAATCCCAGTGAGCCCACTGAGCTGAAGGCCATGGCTTTGGCTGGTAAGATATGTTGCAGAAATAAAGCTGTATCTTGGGGTGTTCAAAATTGGGTTTTCAAATAAAATGGCTCTATAAATATCAATTATATCTTTGTGAAATGTTTTTACAGGAGGTAGAGGAGACACGGCCACACTGAGGTCTGCTAAAAGTGAGGAGTCTCTAAGTTCTCTGCACAATGTCGAAGGTAAAATTATGCCATTCTTTGTCGTGTATTACTTTTTATTAACTTCCTGCATGTCATGTTTATTGATATAATGTAATTGTAATTTGTGCTTTAAGGAGAGTCCAAGGTGTACCGTCCCAGGCGGCCGCGCTCCAGCAGTGATGCCCTGTCGGCCTCCTTTAACGGTAAACTACTGGACAGCCGGCAACACTGCAACTCCTATGACAATCTGGACGGGACAGAGGACAGCGATGGGGATGACGGGCCCATCTGTGTGCCTGCCCTCATCTCACCCCCACGCTCTGCTGGAGAGGACGTGGACCTCAGTCCTCCAGACATCGGCATGGCCTCTCTGGACTTCGACCCCATGTCTTTCCAGTGCAGTCTTCCGGACACGTCCTACGCCTTTCCTTTAGATGAGTCGCCTGTTGGAGCAGAGGCATCCACAATGAAGAGGAGCAAAACTAATGTCTCAGAGGTGCTTTCTGCCTCGTTTCTGGGAAATATGAGCACTCCTGTTGTTGACTATAAGTTCACCGCTGGGGAAAAACATGAAAACAAGAAAATGACCACCTCCTATTCATATCTGGACAAACCAACACAAGCTGTGTCACCTATCAAAAGTGGAACCAACATAGGGGTGACAAGCTTTGCCAGTGCAGACATTTTCACTTCTCAGGCGCCTGACAAAAATGCTGCTGTCTCTGCTCAGCCGTTATCCCCTCCGTCACTGCCCAAAGACTCCTCTCCACTGATGGGCAGCGTACTTCTGAGGCCAGTGGAGCCCTCTCTGAGTGAAGCTTTTCAAATGGAACTGCAGTCGAAGCTGACAGCCTTTGACAGCGAAGACAGAAGAGATCTGAAGGGAGAGAGCAGCTCACAACAGCAAGCAACCGTCAGCAGCCAAGAGGGTACGATGTTTTGTTTTTGTCTTTATGTCGTAAATGTTTGGATTGCATATTTATAGCAGCCAGTGATATTCTGCTTGTATCATTTGTTCCCCTCTTCAAAAAGACCCCTAGTGCGTTCCTCCTTGCACTCTCCTACCGTGTGTTCTCATTTATCAACTCATTGTCCCTTTTTTTTTTGTCACTTCCAGGGGCTCCATCTTTGGACTATTCAAAAGGGGTCCCCCCTCGTTCCCTCAGCGCTGCAGCCCCTGCCACTGCCCCACCTCCTCCTCCCAAAAACACAGCCCGCACGTTGACCCTGACTCTGCCCGAGTCCACCCAACAAGTCTCTGCGCAGTCCCACTCAGAGCCCCTGACGCCTGTTACACCAGTGACGCCCATGACGCCTTCACCGCAGGACTGTCCCGCTCTGCTTCAGCCTCTGCAAACAGCTACAGACAGAAAACCGGAAACAGAAAGCTTTCCCCCAATGATCTGCGCTGCATTGAACACCACAACCGTATTATCTCAACCCGCCACGTCCACTCCCATCAGAGAAAAGCCTGAACCCAGCGGCGCAGTCACCAAGTCGTTCATCAGCGCCGTTTCCGCCATCATGCCGCTGGAAATGGACGCGAGCCCCCCGGATACGCCGGTGTACAAATGTGCCCCTCTTGTGCTGGAAACCTCACCGAGCAAGAAAAGTCCAGAGAGGCTGCATTCTGCACCGGTTTCCACGTCGTCCAGTGCCACCCCTGTAACGACCCCTGTTGGCAGCTGCAAGACTGCCCCACCACAGCCCACTCCTGAGATCATCAAGGTAACAACTACTCTCATGCTAACTTGTAGTCATAGAAATGTCAATTTGAAATCACATAACACATGGAGGTTCCGTTGAATATATAAAATCGAATCGTTATTTGACCCTTTGACATTCCGCCATTTTGGAGCGATTGTGAAATTGTAATTCAGTGCTTTTTGTTTGAGGCAGCTCTATGCTCAAACACTGACACATACCACCTCGTTTTTCCCAAGCACTCCTTTTGTTGAGGCTGCTTAATGCTCTGAATGAGTAAGAGGCAGATTTGGCCAATCTAGGTGAAGTGTGAACTCCCAGAAGAACCTAGAGACTTAATACAAGCTCTGATTGTCTACATAAAGCAGGATAAAAATCAAAGTTGTTGCATTCGCTCTTAACAACTTGATTTTTCTTTTTACGTATCATCCACCCGCTACATCCATAGCATGAGCAAATTAGAGACGAGCTGTAAAATGTTGTATTGATGTACATAATTAAAATCAATTTAAAAATCAAATTAAAAATTAAACCTTAATAACCCATTGCTTACATGTTATTTTTCAGATTAAACCAGACCCTGTGCCTCCACCGACACTTCCTAAACCAACGGATGTTCGGCCACCTCCCACATCACTGCCTAAAAAACCTCCAGTCTCATTGCTCCAACCTCACGCCTCTGTTCAAAACCAAACTCAGCCTCAAATAAAACCTGCCCCTCCAGCACAATCTGACATGCCCAAGGCCTCAACTCAACAGACACAACCACAGACACCAACTCAACCCCCCCAACCCGCGCCCCAGGCTCAGTTTATCTCCAAGGCCAGTGCCCGAGTGGCCCCCACGTCTGCTGAACCTGTGGAGAGGCCATGGGAGGCCATCAAACCAGTTCAGCCGAGCACTGAGTCGCATGCACCCAAGGCTCCAGCTCCCCCTGTCCGCACCCTAGAGAGCAAACTAGCCACAGCTGCACTTAGCCAAAGTGATGCCCCCTTCCATGGTCTTGGTGAGGGTCATTCAGAAGAGCCTGCACCACACCATCCTCTGTCCCCTCGTAAATCTTCCACGCACCAGCCTCCCTATATGTATCACACTAAAGCAGAACCAGTGCTCATAGAGGCTCCTGGATCTGCTTACTACCACCAGAGGCCTATTCCCATGGGCCCCCAGTCTTTGCCACACCACTACCACAAGGACAACATGACACCTCACCCCTCCTATGTGTCCAAGTCTGAGCCCCAAATACCATATAGTGCCCGACTAGACAACAGATATAGCACTTTAGGCCCCCGGTCTTACCACCACTCCATAAAGTCTAGAGGGAACCCTAGGAGTGTGTACATGGCATCAAGCCATCAGGGGTACGGTCATGACCGTGCCCACAGCTATGCCACCATCCGCAGAGTGCACTCCATGCATGTTCCATCTACAATCCGCTCTGTGCCCATTCAGAGAACCGAGGTCCCTCCGGACGACGAACTCTTCTATTACCAACGCCCTGTGTACCCTTGTAAAGCGTATCTGCAGCCACAGCAGCCGCAGCCACAGCAGCAGTCGTCATCCCAAACAGACTACCACGTCACGCAGCTGCAACCGTACTTCGAGAACGGACGGGTGCAGTACCGCTACACTCCATACTCTGGCTCCGGCCCTGTGGAGGCATCCTTCTATGACATGGACCCTTATGCCACTATTCGCATACGGCATTTCCACGCTCACAGAGAGCCAGGGCCTGGAACTGGACGCCCAAGAGCAAAGACAACTGGCTACCACTACCTCTCCCATCAGGCTGGCCCACCTGCCAAAGAGCACAGCTTTGTTAGCAGGGACATTCCGCCCAGCCATGGGAACAAGGATCCTGCTTATCTCACGTGGGACCCAGAGGAGTCAGAGCGCTACCGCATGCACTCCATACGCCGAGAGAGCAGGGCGCGGCAGAAGATTAAAGGACCTGTGCTGTCACAGTATGACAATGTAGGCTTATTCACCCCCTCAGACCTATCCAGCTATGAAACCCTCCACCTGCGCAGCAAGTCAGACCCGGGCAAGGCTGTGCTGGTTACAGCAGAGAGCAAAGACAGTCGTTATCTCCCGAGACACATGGTGTCAGAGCCTGATGCTGTCATGTATATGGAGACTGACAAACAGGTCCAGGGAAGCTCTGTAGGGGAGAGGTCCGATGGAATCGCCAAGCAAAGCAGTGCCAAGAAATGCCAGCCCCCTCACTCACAACCTGCTTCTTTGAGCCACAGTGTTTCACACCAGCAGGAAAGCACTCGCCATGAGACCACATATGAGGCCACTGATGACATGCTCCAAGCAGAGCGGTCAAAACACTGGCAGCAGGAGTATCAAAACAAGAGGACCTTACAGACTCGCTACGAGGGCCCTGATGCTGAAAACCCCCAGAGTAAAGGGAAAACGCAAAGTGGCTACCACAGTTCTGAAGAGCCACCCAGAGAAGTGTCCCGAATCAAACCAGAGCGCTCACACAGTGTCCGAGAACAATATAACCAGGGCAAGCAGGACCCGGACTGTGAATATGCATATCAGAAACTCAATGCTAAGGTGGCACAATCCCATTATGATAACCTGGATGATTATCATCCATCACCTCTGGCCCCTGTACAGAAACGGGGTGCCCCAGGCTCCTACCCTGGGTCAGGATTTACAGTGACTCACAACAACAGAGCCTACTCCACTGCACTAGGTCAGGGCGCCTTCATTCAGGCTGAGCTGGCCCTGCAGAGGCCAGAGACTGAGATCAGAACTGAGTAAAGCATTAAGGGCAATGGGGACATGTGTAATCTTTGTGTAAAAGGACTGTACTGAGCTAAGGTTGAGCAGCCTCTGCAGGACGGTGGACTGTTATCTCACCATTATTTTTGCTCCTCTGTATTTTTGATGAATTGTACAGAACATAGTAAGACTTTTTACAGAGTCCTGAATGTACTGAAATTATTGTCCAAGAAGTCATTATTGTGATTTATTGAGACAGTGTCATAATTGTATATGATAAGAGAAATGTACGGTACATTTAATAGGCACTACAGAAATGTAAATTATATATACTAAATATAGATATGTATATGAATAGAAACACTAGTAAAAGGGGATTGGTTGTATTTCAGTTTGTTTTTAAGATGTGGAGAGAGGGTAGGTATCAACTGGGATTACAGTTTGCATTTTAGAAATGCATGCACTCTTACAGAACAGTTCTGTGTACTTCACTATATTGGGTTTTTCTGGATATTGGAGCACAATTTATTGAAGAAGCAACCATAATCTCATTCTCTTCGATAAAAGATACACAGTGAGCAGTAAATTGTGTACTTGTTTCTCAAGTATCCAGTGATAAACTAACTGCAGTTATTTCATTTCAGTTGAAGACTTTTTTTGTTGTTCTGTGACTGTGCCATTTATGTATCTGTGCTATAAAATAATTTCTGTGGTTTCTTACGGGATGTTTTGGTGCTTGTCTGTTCTTCATTGGAAGAGGGACCAAATGATTTGGCACAGTCCAAGCTTATCTTGCACATAATGGTATAGGATGGAGGTTTGATTGGTACATGTGGCACCTTGAAATGTGTAAGATGTTTTCTCCCCCTTTTTTCAACAGACATGTGGTATTTTGGTGTGACCTGGACTAAGACAATAATAAAGCTGAAATGTGCCCCCTCGATCAGTGGGGTAAAGAACACAATGCTGCTGCTTTGTCCATCAAACAACTCAGTGAGCCTTAAATATTATCCCTGAGAACTTTGCTGTCAACGTTTGTCCAATTGCACAAACAACATACTTGTGTTGCTGCCTCATTTCAGGGTTGACACATGGCGTATTACTCAGACTTTATTACTATACTAACATTTGGGCATTGGTAGCTGCAGACGTTTGTCCATAGGCCTAACTCGATGTTTAGTGCATTAGTAAATAATATACTACATGCCTTTTTGAGTGATCATATACAATAGATTAAGTCTTTATCCAGGTTGTGTCACATACCCTGACCTCTGATGCTGACAGATTTTTGCTCCTCTTGCCTTTACAGCCTCAGACGGGGCATGGATTAAAGGTTTGTGTACTTGAATGTGAAACCTCTCAGACTAATCGTATCTTGGTCGCGTCGAAAATAAAGCCGCCTGTTCCGAAATAAATCTGACTTTTTAGTCATTTTAGTGAAGGTACTTTGGAATTGTTTTCCCACTCCAGTGCTCTTTCAACTTCTTATTCATTCTTATAAATAAAATACTGCTGAACACCTTGTAAGAGTACCCTAATGATGAAATACCCTTTAATTTTATCTTTTAAATCTGTATGGACCTTATGTGAGTTAGTCCAGTGCGCTGTTAAAGGCAAGTTATGAATTTTTTCCTTTTTCTCTTTCTGGTGTATACAAGTTTATTTCAAACTGATTTTAGGATCATAAGATCTGGCAACACCCAGCTCAGCTCTGCTCGACAATTAACAGAAACAATTGAGCCTATAAACCCTTTAAGGTTTTTGTTTATGAATAAACCATTACAATATTTTTTTGAGGGTTCATCTGGGGATACAGATGGGTCATTTTTTTTTTATCAAAAAATGCAATTCCTACATACCAAAATGGGGGTTGGAAACCTCTGGCGATCCTATGAGCAGAGACATTGAAAAAGGGGCCACACATTTAAATAAAACATAAATTGATAAAACTATATAATTTCTATGAACTTTGTAGGAATTGGTTGATGCAATTCAATTCAACCCATGTTCACTGTCTTATTTTATATGTAAATTAATTTTTATATATACAAATATTGTAGAGCCCTCTTCATCTTGCCCCAGCCACCCAGGGGTTCCATGGGCCCCTGTGTCTCAAGATTATTTCAAGATCAAATGAAAAGAAAAATGCCAGTTTTTTTGTAGGCTATAATTTTTGGTGTAATGAAGCATCTGTGAAGTCCGACAAAATGTCAAACTCAATGTAAATGCATAGTCGAAACTCAACTTTTAATTGTTGCCCTTATTTGTGTGGCAATTTAAAACTTGGAAATAAACACAGCTGCATAGTTAAATATGGAGATTTATAAAAGTCAATATCACGTTTGATATTGTGCTCGTTATTTTCCACTACGAGTGCATCTTGAAAGTTTCCGTGGAAAGCAGTGTTTACAGAAGTTGACAGATGCATTCTGGGAGACGGATGATTGACACCGCCGCCATTTTGCCCCTGCACCCGCTTCCATTGTGTGAGAGATGGTAAATATCTGACACGGTGCGAGACAACCACAACACGCCAGTGCCGCGTCGAGAAAAAACCCAAATATCACGCTCGGTAAGTCACATTTTTGGCCACGATTTTTGAGATGAACAACTCTAGTCGCCGTTTTACGAAAAAAATGCGGGAAATGAGTGCGTTTTTCGCGACAAAACGGCGTGTTTCC
The DNA here is from genome assembly GCA_021464625.1 of Proterorhinus semilunaris. NCBI lineage: Eukaryota > Metazoa > Chordata > Actinopteri > Gobiiformes > Gobiidae > Proterorhinus > Proterorhinus semilunaris. Next base: position 13,975,988 of record CM038355.1, on the reverse strand, counting down.
CCGACGCGGCAAAGGGGGAAGAAAAGCGGTTGGCTCGAGAGAAACACGGCTCCGCACTCCCACTGCCGAAATACGTGCTCCACTTTCGATGCCCGTCTTCACCTCGCTAGTTCGCTCGGATTTGACCGCTTTTAAACGAGCGATGCGGGTCCGCGGATAGTTGCGCTTCTCCGGCACACGTTGCCGTGGTTTTTGTGCGCGCGCGCTGCGTAATTGTTGTGAAAAATGCCGAAGTTTCGACCCTGGTCTGAACCTGTATTTCGGTGGATTCATACGAGTCTGCGGCCATGTCCTTGCGGTAAGAGGCGGGGACAGCGCTGTTTGTCCCGCCTTAGACATTACAATAAGCGCTTTTATTGGTCTGCACGTCGTTTATGCACAGAGTGGATTGGGCCGTATCCAGCGTAAATTTGATTGGCGTTGCTTTGGGGCCACATTGGATTGTTTTTGTTTTTTTTTCTCAAGGTGCAGCTGCTGCCAAACTGGACCCGAAGTTTTTTTTGTTTTTGTTTTGCGGCGAGAGATAAAGAAAAGGTAAAAAAAAAAAATGCCTAGGATACAGAGCCGTGGGAAGACATTTTAGTTGGGGGTTGCTGAGGGACAAAATGTTCACCCAAAATGCTTTTTCTGTGCATTTTTCCTATTTATTAATATTGCCTGCAGTTCGCAAATTATCCACCAGGGGGTGCTGCAGCGCCCTCCGCACCCTGGGTTCCCACGGCCTCGCTAGGATAAGACAAAACAAATACACTCATGGCATTTCGATAACATGATGCAACCCGTGTTGGTTTTATTATTTACTTATTTATCCGTGTGCGCTCCTGTGGGGTATTCATGGCCGTTTTGCTGTCTTGTAGTGATACTGTTTGACCATGGCTCGTACTAAGCAGACCGCCCGTAAGTCCACCGGAGGAAAGGCTCCCCGTAAGCAGCTGGCGACCAAGGCTGCTCGGAAGAGTGCTCCCTCAACCGGTGGTGTGAAGAAGCCTCATCGTTACAGGTGAACCACACACTAAAATTACACTACATTAAAAGCAATAATACACTCCCAAGAAAATGAATCGCTGCGAGTGGCTTCTATCATTCATTTTGGCTGACATGATGTTATATTTTCAGGCCCGGTACCGTCGCTCTGCGAGAGATTCGCCGATACCAGAAGTCCACCGAGCTGCTGATCCGTAAGCTGCCCTTCCAGCGTCTGGTCAGGGAGATCGCTCAAGACTTCAAGACGGACTTGCGTTTCCAGAGCGCTGCCATCGGCGCGTTGCAGGTTTGAATACGACGTCAAAAACGCATCCGTCCACGTCGGTCGCGTGACTTTTGGTCTGCGTTGCTTTCTCCGCAGGAGGCCAGCGAGGCATACCTGGTGGGTCTCTTTGAGGACACGAACCTGTGTGCCATCCACGCCAAACGTGTCACCATCATGCCCAAAGACATCCAGCTGGCCCGCCGCATCCGCGGAGAGCGCGCCTAGGCGGCGCTCCACGTCGTTTTGTTTTTTCTCAGTCTTTCCCTATCCCCTATCCTCACCCCTCCTCCCTGTCCCGCTCACACGCCTCCCCAGGTTCTCTGTAGACTTTAGAGTACTCATTATGAAGAGAGTCTAGTCTCTGCTAGTTTTGTTGTCTTCACCAAATGTTTTAGGGTATCTTTGTGCATGTTACGGGTTTTTCAGATCAAACACACGTGTGCACACCGCGAACTGTGCGTCTGAATGAGCTTCACAGGAGCCAGGCTGTTGTCGGAGATCATTCAGAGCGGTTCGCGTGAGAAACGGCTCGTATTGATGGATGTAGCGGAGGGACTAGTCTGCTTAAGGGGAGCTGCATCTTCCACAGCAGGGTGCTATTAAAACTAGTCCCGAGGCCTCTAGACTGGTCGGACCGCCGCCTCTCTGTCCCACTTCGCCCTAGCTCCCCTCTCACTGGGAGGAGGTGGGGGTCTGTTTCGTGAACACGTGTGCATTGATTTGTTTTAACCTTTTGTACTCGACAAACCTGAATCTCTTGCTCAAGACTTTTGATTATTGTTGTTGATATGGTGTTTTGTTTTTTACACACAGCTTTTATTTTCTCCTGAAACGACATTAAAGTTGAGAAGTGGTAAAAATAATTGAGAATTTCAGGATTATTCTGTGTATTTTTTTTTTTTGCCCCTCAAGATTTGATTTCCCACGTTGGAAACCGCAATATCCATTAGCAGCCACACAGGGGCGCAATTCAACATTTTATCCACTTTAAGCTTGGTTTCTAATCTTCACAATTATGTCTGCCATGCACTAATAACAATTTATGGTTTGCATGTCTAAGGTTTGTATGTCTATCCAAACTCCCTGTAGATTCTGTCCACTCAAAATTTGTGACCATATAACCTCAATTGCTGTCTTTTATATTGTTACTTCTCAAAACACTTAAACGCTGATCTTTGTATTTTCCAAATTTCTCATATGATGGGTGTTAATAAATTGGTGTTAAAACAAAACTGGTGATTTCTTATTGAGTGTAAAATGTGTGGATTCAGAAGGAAGAGGAGTCGGGAGTTAAGTTTAGTTGTGGCCTCATTAATTTATGGTTTCATCACTAACTGAGGGATATTTTCTGTTGGATTTCTTAAATTGGTAATCGACAACATGGGAGTGTTGATTTTTCATACCATCATGGATTCAAGAGACGCGCTTTATGATATTACGTGGTTCCAGCGCGCCCTCTAGTGGGAGATGCTGGATCCACTACGTCCCACAATGATCTGGACCGACCCGCAGCAGGTGCAATATTTCAGTGTTAAAAACGGTGTATTTGTTTCGAGCTCTTCACTTGTTTCTTGTCTCACATAATGCTTTGTTTTCGTAAGGATAAGATTAGGTAAATGTATTCTATAGCGCTTTTCTACCATCAGGCCAAAAGCGCTTTACAGCAAGGAACCGGTCACCTATTCACACTCTCATTCGTAAACCATCTTCAGGAGCTGGGATTCGAACCCAGGACCACCATTATGTGATAGATTTAAAAAAAAAAAAAACTATCATTTCCCGATTCTTATTAATTGATATTATTATTTTATGATTTTTCTTTTTACAATTTACTTCTCTTACTACAAAGGCTGGGCAATAAATCGAAATATCTACTTTGTTAATAATCGTCCGGGATCTTTATAATCGTCAGGTTTACAACCATTTCTTTGGCAGAAACACCAAGTTTTGGAGTTTGGATGATTGTTTTTTGGATATTGTTTTTGTTTGAGGTTTGTATAAATGATAGGTCTATATGTGTTTATTGTATTACGAAATCGAAAATCGAGATCGATCAATATGAGAAATAAAAAGTAAATAAATCATGATTAATTAGTTTACCTTATCGTCGTCCAACCCTAACTTAACCACCTGCACGTTTTCTTCCCCCAGATGACGGCTTTGTTTTCCGGTTCACCTTCCTCAAGGTCTGCAGGGTCCCGTCCCTCCCCCATCACATCTGTTGCTGCCCGGGATTACAGCCCAAATGTCGTCTCACTGCTGAGGGGAGATTACAAGAGCCGTGCACCCTGCAGGAGAGGTGAACCAATCACGGCGCGGAGACACAGGGATTAACCAATCATACCACAGAGCGGGAGGGCCGGGGATTAAGCGCAGTGCGGAGTGGGATTAGGCCAGTGGAAAAATGCTTATACCCGCTCACTATGGACCACATCTTACATCACACCAGCATGAAAAACAGCGCCGAAGTTTATTGTTGCATTGTGATATGATGAGCACATGATGAAACCTCACCGTGCTGATACATGTATTTATTTAAAATAATTATTAAATTAGACAACATAAAATACATGTTTGTTATGCGACTATACCGTAGAAAGCCTTCAAACATGGCTGGAGGAGCAACTATCAATAGCTATTCATTTTACAGCAGCCCTTTTGAATCACGTCGGTTTTACAATCATCAAATCTCACGTTTATATATTTTCACGTGTTGACGCTGTCAGGTTTGCATGACAGGAAGCAGGTCACATCGGGATTAGCCACTGGTTGTAGGAGCCAGGGAGCTTGGAGGGGGGTGACGAGGAGGGAGAGAATCAAAGCTGCGCAGTAGATGGGCAGATATCTACGAGACTATTAAAGTTTATAAAAGAAAAGTAGGACAGCTTGATGACGCACACCGTACAGCAAGTACAAGATGAAGCAAAAGGCAACAAACAATGACATTTTAGACGTTGAAAAATGGGGGAAGGTAGGGCGAGAGAAAACTGCAAAAGTCAAATAGAAGAAAAAGAAGAAAAAAAAGCAAGATGGATGGATGTGGGAGTAGAAGAAGAGTCTGCGATGGGTGAAATGGGCAATGGAGGCGTAGGGGGAGAGGGCAATAATCCTGACTAATTCACTTAGGGCATTGCTGAAGGGAGGCTAAGAGGATTGGGACAGTCCCAGAATCAGATAAGCTAAAATAACCAAGATGGACCAGTGAGAGCCGCGCATTTGTGTGACGAACGTGAAGGTCCGGACCTGACAGGAACATGGCCACTTCACCTCCACACGGTGTCAGCTGCAACACTGACATAATACTGACGGATAGACATCGAGTCAACACAACTAAAAGCCACTTATAATGACCAATACAATGTAGAGACAATAATATGACACTAAACAACTACATAAATAATGCCCACCAACAGAAGGATGGCAGAGGGACAACTATTGAGTATTAAACGTAACAACTCACCAAAGTAATTGAAATAACAATATCACAAACGATAATATACTGTAAAAGGAGAGAGTGGAGGCTGGTGGATTGTCAGCAGCGCTCCGTCCACACTAAGACAAAGAGTTTCATGAAGTACACCGGTATATACTGTAACTCACAGTAAAGAGATGGCTCAGTGCATTTCCAAAGTCTTTACAAACTTGTTAAAGGCGTTTGTTTCTATCTTAAAACGGTTAAGTTTTAGGCAGTCATTGGTCCCTTCATCTTCAAAATCCTTTAAACTAAATGCATTGCTACGCCGGAACAAATAGAAAAAGAAATGAATCCCTACAACATAAAAATGATAACGAAAGATAACGGGGCTCTTTCTGAAAATGCTGACGTTTGATATGTTTGGCTCTTTACAGCACTTGGAACTTCCAGGAGTTCTGGTCTTTGTGGTCCAGACAGTCCATGGTGGTGAAGCCCAGTTTCCAGGCCTGTTGGTCTTTGTAGTCCAGGCAGTCCACAGAAGTGAACCCCAGAGACGAAGCAGTGCTGTAGCCCTGCGAGGACAGAGAGGCGGGGGACTGGCTCAGAGAGCCCCCCATAGAGGGCACAGTGATTGGACTGAGGGCTCCACCGGTCCCCGACAGCTGTGAGTGCATGGGCGACAGGTAGGCACTGCAGTCCAGGCCTGTGAAGTAGGAGGTGGTGCTGGCGTAGCCCTGGCTGTAGGCGGAGGGCTGGCCGTAGCTCATGGGGTAAGGAGAGGGTCGCTGCATACAGGGGTTAGCGGAGGAAGCCAGGGGGTCTGGTAGGGGCGAGATGGCTGGGCTCCAAATGGACACTGAGGTGTTGCCAGTGCTAGAGATGGGGGCCAATGTGGGCCCCGACTGGGCAGAGGACGGGCTATAGGAACCAGCTGGGTTTGGCATAGGCTCAGGGATACTAGGCTCCTGAGGTGGAGAGGTCTTCTTCTTTGGGGGACGGGGCTTGGACTGTCCCGTGCTCTGCTGGGCCTGCTGGCGGCATTTAGCACGACGGTTTTTAAACCACACCTGCAGATCAGAAAACACATCACATCATGAGTTACTACTCTGATAAAAGCTCATGTTTCAAAAGCTTCAGTGAGATTGAGAAGAGTTATGTTTGTTCCTAATGTGAGAGATCCTTGACTTCACATCAGACACATTATTGTACAGAATGTGATGGAAGATTGTCCAGTGAGTGTCGTGTGTCCTCCTGCTGTACCTGCACACGTGACTCGGGCAGGTTGATCTTGAGCGCCACCTCCTCCCTCATGAAGATGTCCGGGTAACGGGTTTTAGAGAAGAGGGCTTCCAGAATGTCCAGCTGTGTCCTGGTGAAGGTGGTGCGCTCTCGGCGCTGTTTTCGTGGCGTGGCTGCATATTCAGACATCACTGTGTTATTTGAAGAAATAATGTTTTTAGAATTTCACAGTTTCAAACTAAATATGAAGATTGTTAAACATGAAAGACAAATCATCATTATTATAGTTACTTTGTATTGCCAGCAGCCTACTATTTGTTAGATTGGTAATTGTTTTATCAAATATAAAACCATGTCAGAAATTATAAAGCATTTGTCTATCCTTCCAAACGAAGAATCAAAAGACTTGGCAGAAAGTGTAGAGAAAAAATAAATAAGCAGCTGTCACTTTGAAGCCAAGCAACTTAGAATTCAGCAGAACAACCACTGTTGCTAAATGTATTCAAAGATAATGGTCCCGAGGAGGAGCGCGAAATGTTAATACCTTTAGTATGAAGATAAATTGTGGCAAAAAAGATCCATGTGCGTAGAATTTTACTTGAAGTTTTAATACGCCTACAGCCTAAACCAATGATTATATTACTCTACACAATAAGGCTGCAATGACGTCGGAACAATGTAAATCTCGATAACACTGAGCGTGTTACGCACGGATTTAAGAGCATTTTTTTTGCGTATTTTTTAATATTAGATCATAGACATGTTCAAACGCTCTTTAGTAAAGTTTAAGTGATGACTATTCAATAGCCTAATAGTTTGGAAGTATTTAAAGTCGTACTTACAGGGGTAAGCGACGGTCGTGTGCAGCACATCCATTCCTGGCGCAGGCAAATTTAACCCGTTCATGGTGTAATGGGGCTGCTTTATGTAGGACATCATCCTTACAGGCGGCTGTTAAGTCCTGTCGCTGACTTGTTCTGTCGGACGCGCCACGCGCCTTTGTGCGCCCCCAAACAGCTGAGCTGAGGCAACAAGCCGCGCGCCTCTGCCGCTCAAGTGCTGCACTAACCTCTGGAGTTTGTTCCAAAAGTGCAATTAGAGCTTTTACTGAGAGTCAGCTGCGCATCCGCACGCACAGCACGCCACAGACTTCTCTTATCCAAAAGCTGAACGTCTCTCTCTTTTAACTCATCCCACAGGTGAAATGGAGTGGGATGTCTGCGCTCCTGCCTCAAGTCGCCTCAGTGAGTTCCTTTACCGGCACACGCTGCTAATTAGAGGCAGCAAGTGGCTTCGCAAAACCCCTCCCACCCCACACACCCCCCACACACACACACCAGCGCGCAGCATCACAGGGAAGCAACAGGCTGCACAATACAATCTGAGCCAGAGTACACAAATTAACCATAAAACGTAGGCCTACTAATCAGCATGGTATTTTAATAAAACTGCATCAGTAGAACGTCTGTCATATTATTCACATGGGAAACGCACCTAAAAACAAGTCACAATACTATAAGGTTATGTGTATCGTTATCAGTGAGTGGGGTTTTCTCTTTTTGTTCCTGTATAGTCTTAACCCTTTCATAAAGCCTACTATAGCCTACCATAGAGCGTGACCCTCATTGTTGTAAATTAAATTATGTAGCCTACTTTTCTGCATGAGTGAATAAATATCTAGCATATGTTAAATCAACCAAAAATCCCTCGTTATATCCCACTTATAACCCAAAGTTTTAGGCTCCCACACGTCATCCTGGGAAGTGACACATAAGTGACCGGTTTAACTCCAAAACCGCTTTGTTCACACACGCTGTGAACACGACCACACGCTAGGGTTGGGCCATATCGTATCGCATATCGTTATCGTGATATAATGTTTTGATATTGTTGTAATTTTTTATATCGTTGTGGACACAATATAATTTATCCATCAGAGCAGCATAAACGGTGACTGTAGAACACGGGGACACGTGCTGAAAAAGTAAAATTAAAAAATGAAGGATGTAAACTGCTTGAGTAGATCATATTTGGAAGACAATTATGCCGTAAAAAAAAAAAGAATAAAATATCACTGAATGAATCTTCCCAATAGGCGTAAGGCTGGGATTTTGAAGTAATTCGTCCATTGTCAATTATATCGTCAAATATATCGTTATCGTGATATTTATTTTTTCATATCATGATATATATTTTACGCCTCCTGAAGGTGCACATTGTCGTTGTGTCCTTGGGCAAGACACTTCACCCTCCTTGCCTCCAGTGTCTGCGTACACTGGTGTATGAATGAGAGTGTGAATGGGCCCCCTATGAGAGACCAACAGGCCCGTTTGGAACCGTTTGGAACCATGAGGCCGTCCTCCCGTGGACCCACCACCTGCAGGAGGAGCCATAGGGGCATGGTGCTATGTGACTTGGGCAGCTCCAACAGCTGCCCCCACGACCCGGCAACGGACAAGTGGGAGAAAATGGATGGATGGATGGATGGATGGATATATATTTTAGGCCATATCGCCCAGCCCTACCACACGCGCAAACACCCAGATGCACAAAATCCACAAGCTCATTTGATTTATCATAATATGCTTTATCTGAAAAGTAAGTATCTTATCTCCAGATAAAGGGAGGAAAGACCGAGCAATCCGTTCAGTAGTGCACCGGGGAAAGCGGCCGAGGGAAGCTTTGGCACGGTATATAGTTCAAAGTGTGGACTAGGGAGAAAATTAAGACCAACGGGGTAAAAGGAGCTAAAACAAGACGAGTTGGACGAAGAGAAGAGAACCATGGACAGAGGACTCGAGGGACGCTGTGGGACACAAACTTTACTCATTTCCTCTGTGGAACGACGGAGAATACATTGACATTTGTATGGACTGAGGATGTTTGCATCAGCCTTAACCTGCTGGATTGTGGCAGGTTAATATGGAAGTTAAATGTATCTAAATCTTGTAAGACTTGCATTCATCGATCGAATGGGCCATTTCATTTGCTTGATCTGTTTTTTTTCTTAGTTATAACAAATGTGAAATGCCTCTGCAGCAACCTGACTTCATTCATGTGGAGAGTTGACAGTAGATTGTGAAATAGTGCAACAGCTCGTCCTGCAGCTGCACCAGCACGTAGGGAAGTAGGCAAGAGGACTGAGCTGGCATAATCCCTGTCCAACTGCCCTTCCCCCCTAAAGATACAGGACAGGCGGCATGACCTGGGCAAGAAGTCCCCACTCTGGCTCTTTTAGGCACACGCTGAACCGTAAACCACAAACACTGAATGCCTTACTGACTGTAAAGGAAAGTAAACTTTGGGAAGCAGTTGTGGAGGTGACGCAGAGTGAGTGCAGGGGAAACAGGTGAAGTGTTAACGTGTGGGGGTGGCAGTCGTCCCCACTGACACACTGCTGCTGTTAATCCAGATTAGGATGTCTAAAACAGGTCGGCTAAATCTGCCGGCCAGCCAGCAATACAGAGGCTGCTGTCAGCCTCAATCACTCAGCGCACACACACGCAAACACACAAACACAGAGAAATAATCTGCTGTGTGCCACCCGCACCATAACCACCCCCAGACCACTACCATCGTTCACCTACAATTTATCATGGATTTAATGGTCAACTTGTCAGTGATTATTCTTTCTATTGGTCAAATGTGTGTTTTTATTGTGCCTCTGAAATCTGAATCACATTTTAACCAAATTAATATATGAAATATCCAAACTGTGTGTTTTTATGTTATAACTCGCTAATTATTTATACATTCTTGTAGGGCTGTGTACCAGTACTTTAACAATACTTGGTTTACAATACCTGAATTATACTTTTTTCAATACTAAAACTAAAATATTTGGCATCTAGAACCATAAAACGGAACAATTTTATTGTAGTCGATACATGAATAAATGTGTATCATTTATTTGAACTGAAACGACAAAGTAACTTTCTCGAGTGTTGTCCCTGCACCCAACAGGCATCAAAACCTTTCTAAAGAAATGGTTTCTACTAGTTTCTGTACCTGTACTTGATGCCTATCCTTTATATATATATATATATATATATATAACGGTGGTATCGTTGAATGAAATACGTCCCTATTGTTCTGTCAGTTTGATTGAACTGTGGCGCTGTGTTTGTGATATAACCTGTTTTAGTGTCTGTGTACAATAAATGTTTTGTATCGATAGACTTTAGCACCAGTTTAAAAACTGGTGCTAAAGGTGCGATTGTCAAAGAATTTCTACAAAAGACACACAAGTATTCCTCACATGCAAAGAAATCAAACCCAAAGATGTTCATACATCATGTGAAATGACAGGATGCTTCAGGACCCTTCCTGGTCAAAAGCGTTGCACAAATCTGATACATTCAGTCATTTTAGAATCTTGATTTTATTTCTCTAAAACCAATTTTAGAGTTTCCTGTGCTGTGTGTTTATGAACAGCTCCACATCACGAAAGTTCCCATTTCCAAACTTGACTGTAGGTTTGCTGTTGTCATGATGTACAGTGGGAAGAAAAAGTAAGTACACCGTTGATCTTTTGATCTTCATCAAAACTCATAAGAATGATTGACCAGTGTCTGCTTGAACTAATACCACCCAAACATTTACAGTTTATCATATTCTCATGGGCCATAACATGTAAACATTCACAGCGTGGAATAACTGCGTCTAATCTGCAATGACAGAAAAGCAGTTATTGTTACAAAAGAAGGGTCAGCCAGCTATTTAAGGATCACTCACTTACCCCATGCTGTTGTGAATGTCTCAGGTCTTTCTCAACCGAGTGGAATAAGTAAGTGAACCCCTGTATTAAATAGCTGGCTGACCCTTCTTTTGCTTCAATTACTGTTCAGTGAGATTCAGGGGGTGTACTCACTTATTCCACGCTCTCCTGTGAATGTTTACTTGTTATGGCCAATAAAAATATGATAAAATGTAAATGTTTGGGTGGAATTAGTTTAAGCAGACACGGTTTAATCATTATGATTTTCGAAGAAGATCAGACCACATTTTATGACCTATGTAGGCAGAAATGTGAGAAATTCCTTACTTTTTTCCCCACTGACCTACTACACTGGTTTCCACACACTTCAATTTGGTTTCGTATGACTGGGCTATATTTCTTCCAGTAATTCACAGTGTTTTCTGTGTTTGCTGCAAAGTTTAATTCCACTGTAATGCCTTTTTGGTTAAAGATTACTCACGAATTTGCATTTCGCTGGCCTGTTGTAGAGTGTGCAGGTGCTGGTATTATCTGAACATTTAATTAAAGAATCCTGGCTTTGTACCAGTGCTGTAAAACACTCACTTATGTGGACATCTAATATTCAAGACACGAACTGCAAATGAAGGGGCAATTAAGAAATGATTTTTATTCTTAAAACATGTGTTAGTTAAAGTTAATAAAAACAACTTACTCAAAGCCATGTGCTGTGCCTTCAGGTGTGTGAGGGAGTACGAGGTGAGGCGTGTCGCGGTGCAGGATGAGTGATTACAGTGGACAGTAATCCTGCAAATGGATTAGCAGCAGGTGGTATTAGGAGAAGTGGGGGTGTACCTGTAGTACCCACGGCTACCTCTCAACCTTATACTCTATATATCGACTATATATATATAACAATATAAAGCACACGCAAACTAACAGAGGAAGTTACCCCCGACCAGGGAGTAGGTACTCCATTAAATGTAAAAGTAACCTTTTGAAGTAACTGCCGTGTACCTTTATCATACAGATCCTTTTACTTCTACTTGACTAATAATTTAATGATGAATAAGTACTAGTAAGTATGTGTTCCGCTATGAGTAAATCTTCAAGTGGCAAACGTTTTTTTCTCATTGAACAAATATAGTTCGTATTTTGTGTAATTTATTCTTCACAATAGTTTTTTTTTTTAGTTTATTTTATTTTATGGCATTTGGGAATATTTTCACATTATTTTAAATAGCGCAGAGCGCAGCTCCAAAGCTCTAAGGCCTGAAAGGGGGGAACCATCACCATGTTTACATGGTCAAAAAAAAAAGATAACTGAGAAATCAGATAACCCAGCAATCATATCCGATGTGTTTACATTCTCTTCCCGAAATCGGAGATTCCAAAACTCCCAGTTCTACATGAGCCAGTGCAGATTTACATTTTTCGAGCAACTGAAACGTCTCCACTCTTCTCTTCAACCAGGCCCAGCTAAAGAACCAGCTGGAGAATGATTGCTCCTCCATATCTGGACTTGGAGTCAAAGTGCTGTCCATGTAGTTCAGCAGCTCAAAGGTTCTAATCCAGTTAACTGTTTATTGTTTTCTGAAGTAATTAAAGAAAATAAAACACAAATCGCACAAACTGTGCTTTAACTTCTATTAAACATTTAAGGGTGAGGAGAATGGAGAGACAATTCAGTAAATAATCACAGCGGGGACTCAACTCACAACACTACAGAGGTAGTAATGTGCTGCGTATGTGCATCAGCCTAAACCACTCGACTGTCACCAGCACCCTTACTCTACAAAATACTTTGAGATTTATTTAATGGATAACTTTTGTAATTATTTATTTGTAAATGTTTTAATATTAAAAAAATGCTTTTAGTATTTGTATTATATCTTTTAATCTTTGCCCTTTCGCTGTATTTTCCTGGTTAGTTCATGCACACGTGTGAAAAATCAGGAAGAAATCAGATTATATGAATATCAGTTATGTATATCAGATTATGCTGTTTACATGTCTCTTCAATAGTCTGGGAACTCCCGAAATCAAACTACTCCGTGTAGCCACTGTCTGTTAGGTTTTCTCACCATCACCTTGTGCCATTAAAACGTAAACGTTTTTACTGACACCTGGTGGAGAGTTGTCCTCGCTACAATGAGTGTATAATGCAGTGATTGTTTTTTTTTTTTTTTTTTTTGCATTTTATGATCACGTCCGTACCAATATTTTTTTTTTGACACAATTTAGGGATGCATTTCTCCAATACTTCCTTCGAGACATATACATTGCGAACTCGGCTGTGTCGGAGAATCACCAGTAGGTGGCAGAAATGCCCGTAAAGTGTGTTCGAGCTGCAGCCAATCACCAACGAAATAGAAAACCATTTGACGCTGCGTTTGGAGGCATCCTGATTTTATAACACTCGTTTTGTTTAATCTATTCTATTTCATTGTATTTTCCTGGAAAGTGTATCGTTAACATAAAGCACGTTTTAATCCCTACAAGAAGCGCATCTTCGCACATTTTTGAGTCAATACACTTTTGTAGCGGTCAAAGTTTTTACAACAAATCCTAAAAGTACTAGTTTACGAATGCAGCGCGGCCGAAAGCGGATGTTGTGCTTCTTTCATCGAAAGGAGGGCTCTTTTTTTTCCTTTTTGCAAACTCGAACACATTTAATTTCAGCATTTAAATGAGTATTAAACTCGCCATCTAACTCATCAACTATTAGGAGTTTGCAAGGCTTTTTCGAGGACAACTTTAATCGCATGAGTGACATTTTCCCTGTCACGTGCACTTGTTATTGGCATGGTGTGTGGGGAGTAGACGACAGCAGACGCTTTCTCTGATGTAGTATTTCTTCTGTCATCATGTCCCGAGAGCCGTATCCGTTCGTGGAGGACAGCTTCAGCCGCTTCCCGTCGCAGAGTAACATGTACGGACTGTGTCAGGCCGGGGAGCAGGAGCTGCTGGCCGCGACTCTCAAGGGGAAGGTGGTGTGTTTCAGGTACCAGGAGCTGCAGCAGAAAGTGCGCCCTGTGGCCAAGGAGGTGCAATTCACCTACATCCCAGGTACCACTGTTACAGCTGCGTTTTAGGGGACCACGTGCCCCACTTTTAGTTACACTGCACACAGCCTTTTTGCCCAATAGTACCACACAGAGATCTTCAGTAAATGTAGAACAGTTCATGTTGTTGCAGTGTTAATTTTGACAACATATTTTAATTTAGTCTTAGCCTTAGTCTTTTGACGAAAATGTAATTCAATTTTAGTCGCGTTTTAGTCAAAAAAATATCTTAAATTTTAGTCGAGATTTAGTCGACTAAAATTGCAAGTCAATTTAGTCGACTAAATTTAAGACACATTTAATCGACTTTGTATTTATAATATTCCTTATAACCATATTTAATCGAGCCTGCTTCATGGAGCTGCTCCCTCATGAACAAAGCTCAGAGCTGTTCCTTTGGCAGTGAATTTACATGATATGAGGCTCTTTCAGACGGTCAATAGAAGTTTGGATGATATTAGTCTCTCCTTTTCATTTTTATTTAGTCTCATTTTAGTCGACTAAAATATCTGGACATTTTAGTCATAGTTTTAGTCGCATGAAAAACTTTTAATTTAGTTTTAGTCCAATTTTAGTCGTCAGAAAAATCACTTTGACTAAAATTAAGACTAAATATTTTAGTCGACGAAATTAACACTGTGTTGTTGCATTGGGGTTAATAACTTGTCTAACTAATCCGACATGATTGACAAAACATTTGGTGTCAAAACAATATGATATGTTATTATACTCGGGGATTTAGAAACAATAACGTTTGACTTACATCCATTCATGTCCCACCAAATTGCTGGATCCGTGTTTTGTATAATTTGTGGTGAACATTGGCTTCCCTGACCAGGCCACTGTCCACGGGTCACAAGTTGGCGCCACTTTAACATTATTTGTTGACTTTTGTCCAACTCAATATTAGAAGTGTTGGGAACGTTACTTTAACAAAGTAATTAGTTATAGTTACTCACTACTTGTTCCAAAAAGTAACTGAGTTAGTAACTGAATTACTCTATAATAAAAGTAACTCACCAGGGAAAGTAACTATTTGCGTTACTGTAAAAAAAAATAATAATAATAATAATTGCTATATGTCAAAGATTGTTTGCAGTTTTCACAAGTCAGTTGAACTGAGTAGAACTGTTGGGTAGATAGCTCTGACTGGGTGGACTGTATAGGCACTGGGATGTATTACAGCTGTCACTACCCTGGAGTGTCGGCCAGAACACTACGTAAGCCAGGATAAATATTCAGGCGGACCTCGGGTGGCAGATACAGCACTCACTGGACCCCACTGACGACAAGAATGAGACAGGGACTGATCTTTCACTTATTGTATTGAACATCAGCAGACTGGCACGGCATGAGGGTATGTGTGTGTGTGGTCTCTGCAAATCACAAATAAAAGAAATCAATACCCAACACACAATGCAGTAGGTTACATATTAAACCAAATACATGAGCAAAATATTCCAAACGCACCAAAATACTGTATATGTCTGCACAGCACATGGCATGGAAAATTAGCTTAGCTTAGCTCAACAGTGTACAGACTACAGCTGCCAGTCTAACAAATATTCTCCAAACAAAACTCAAACCATCTGGTAATACACATAATGTTCACTAACTTAAGAGAACAACTTACTTTTGTCAGTAACGCACACGCTTTGGACAAATAAAGAGCCAGTCTGCAGGTTGCAGGTTAGCAGGAGGATTCGCAGGTTGTGATCACGTTTCTCTGCAAAGCTACACTAGATTACGGTGCCCTCTAGTGGGCAATCCAAGAACTGACCAAATACTAAAGGGAACATTACAGAACATAACAAGGTAACTGGGGCCTTTTGTACAGCCGCCCCCAAATGTATTACATTTGCTCAAACAAAAGGCTATACTACAAACAATCTAGGAAATAACAACTTGAGGCTGCCGTTCGTCTTCAGCCAGGAGGACTGTCAGAATAAACAGCCAAACCGACGATTGGGTAAAGGCCCTGTCCCTTTGGCAATGTCCACAGATCGGATGTGGTAATCATGCACTTGAGAGTGCTCCCACCTCTCGAGGTTGATCTTGGGATGAACCGGGCTGGAAGCGTGCTCACTGGCCGCCCCATCAGGAATCGGGTGGATATTACAGGACCTGGAGTGAGGAGGTTGGAAGACGTCTTCGTGGTGACGACTGCGCTGAATAAAAACCTCTGCCTTGAACAGACGGTAATCCTCAGTCAAACAGTCAGGTTGTGCCCTCTTAGAAGCAGAAACTGGAGTTACAGTCTCTGCTGGAGGACAACCGTATCCGTTGGCCACCCCGTGAAACTCTGATGGAGAGAACTTGTCTTTCCCGGGTCTTCTCTGCAGGAGAAACTCAGGACACAATGGAGGATCATTACCCTTGCTGTGACCAGCTGAAGGATGTGAGGAGAATCGAGTGGGAGATAACTTGACTCTGGGACATTGGAAGGTGGTGGTGTATTGCTGTCTGGCTTTGGTTGCTGCCTGGGCTGTCACGACTAACTTATCTTCTCTTGGGTGTGTAACTAATGAGGCTTTATTAACTAGAATGCTATCTGCCTGCCAGGAACAACCCACCTTTTGGATGTGCTCGCTCACCTCAGTGGGAATGGAGGCAAACAGGCACTGCTGAGGCTGGGACAGCTGACAGTCTACACCGGACGGACCTTGTAACGTCCAACCCAGCCTGGTGCAGATAGCAGCTGGACCTCCAGGAGGTCCAAGGCGAACGGGCTCAGTAGATGTGATCAGGTGAGGATGGTCACTGCCAATAAGCAGCAGTGGCTTGACTTTCTTGAATTGTCTGAGAGGGAGATGTTTGAGGTGCCTATACTTCTTCTTGAGAGCATCCACGGGGTACGTGTGCTCTGCTAAGTCGATGCGAGCTGCAGTAAAGGCGTTGTTGACTCTGTGTTTGATCTTTGGATTGCCAACAGGGGAAATTTCAAAGGAGACACATGAACCATGGAGTGTCTGCACATCTTGCCTTATGGTGCGTAGGGGCAATGTCTCAGAGTTACCTTGGAGGTTGAGCATTTGGGCAGCAGCGGGCAACAGCATGGTCCTTTCTGACCCATCATCTAATACTGCATGAGTGCTCAGCATCTTGCCATTATGGTGAAGGATGACCGGAACAACCTTTAATAGGACTTTGCCGCTCTCAGTAGGACGATCGAGGTAGAGGACATCAGTAGCAATCTCACTTCCTTCCACCGGTGCAGAATGTGGAACAGGCACTTTGGGGCTCTTACAATTAACATCATGGAGAACCCGGAGGTGGCGGCCTTGACACAGGTTGCAGGGTTTCTTGAGTGTACACTGTGCCGCAAGATGTGGACGAGCACAGCGCCAGCATCTCTTGTTGGTCCTGATCCATTCAGTTAGCTGCTCCTGGTTGAGGTGAGTTATGGCATCACACTGACCGATGTGGTGATCTCTGCTATCACAATAGGCACAATAGGGTGGTGGCTTTGTCTGGATAGGTGAACTTTGTGGGGAGTTTTGTCTACTGTCACTACCATGAAAGACAGAGACCGAACGCTTGGATGTCCGGGTTTCAGTCCTCTCTCTGGGATCTCTGGGAATGGGCAAGCCATCAAAATCTTGGCACCAACTTTCGTACTTCAACCACAAGGCGAGGTCGTTCAGGGTGTAGGTTTTGCCGGTGTGATTGTACATGCATCTGCGAAACTCAGCTCGCTGCTCTGGAGGAAGCTTACTCAATAGTCGAGCCACGTGAGAGCCGCACTGGAGTTCCACTTCACCATCCGGGCCCAGGGTCTTCAACATGCCCACCAGTGACTGAATCTGAAGGGCAAATCTCTCAAATGTGGCCACGTCACCTCTGTGAATGTCAGGAGAGTCCATGACTGCCGCAATTCTTCTCAGGGCCAGCTGATGCGGCTGACCAAGCTTGTCATTAAGGGCATTCATGGTGTCGCTGAATGGTGTGGAAGAGTGGAGGTACGCGTCAGCTATCAACTTTGCCTCTTCCAGCTGCAGGTGATCAATCAGGACTTGGTACTTGAATAACTCTGTACTGTCTGTGGGCAAGAGGTTCTCTAAGGCTATTTTTAGACGGGCAAATTCCCCTGGGTCCCGGCGTGTGAGGTTAGGGATACTTGGGCGAGGTCCCCTATAGCTGTTCTCAGGAACTGAAACTAGGTTGTGGGTTCTCTGGTTCTGTGGTGCTTGCCTTGGAGGTTGGCGAGGGGGAGGAGGAGGAGACACTGCAGAAGAGGTGGTTCTTTGTGGGGGTAGAGCAGAAACTAATCTAGGTTTAGACTCATATGGTAGGTTCTGACGACTCTGCTGTGCTGCCAATGACTGCCTCTTCAGTGCCTGTAACTCGTTCATCATCGTATCCAGACGGTCCAACACTTGGCTCTGGCTGGAAACTGGCTCTGCATCAAACTTAGCTACTGGAGGTGGGGGTGGAGGCCAATCCTCTTCTTCAACTGTGGGCCAGGGAGGAGGGAGAGCTGTAGCACCCTGAGGTGTCGGAGACAGCTGAAGGCTCTGAACATGGTGCATTAGCTGATTCATGTCTGCACGAAGGGTCTGGAAGTCAGCCAAACCTGCCATCGTGTGCTCTTCGGACCGTTGATTCAGAAGTGTTTCACGTTGGATTTCCTCCAGCTCAGCCGTTAGTGGGGCGGCATAAGATGGGGACCACTCGTCACGTTGTCTAGGGAGGAGATACTGAGGGGAATAGTCAGCACCCCCTAGTGGTGAAATCGTCTCTCTGCCCTCGAAGGAGCGGGCATCAAATCTGGGAAGGTCAGTTTCATAATCTTCAAAGCGGAGGGGCGGACGAACATGGCGTCTGGGGCGTGCACCAGGATCTTTGAAGCTGGGAATATCATCCATCTTAACAGGGTAGAAACAGCTTATATCCGGCTCGAAGGACCATTAATGTTGGGTAGATAGCTCTGACTGGGTGGACTGTATAGGCACTGGGATGTATTACAGCTGTCACTACCCTGGAGTGTCGGCCAGAACACTACGTAAGCCAGGATAAATATTCAGGCGGACCTCGGGTGGCAGATACAGCACTCACTGGACCCCACTGACGACAAGAATGAGACAGGGACTGATCTTTCACTTATTGTATTGAACATCAGCAGACTGGCACGGCATGAGGGTATGTGTGTGTGTGGTCTCTGCAAATCACAAATAAAAGAAATCAATACCCAACACACAATGCAGTAGGTTACATATTAAACCAAATACATGAGCAAAATATTCCAAACGCACCAAAATACTGTATATGTCTGCACAGCACATGGCATGGGAAAATTAGCTTAGCTTAGCTCAACAGTGTACAGACTACAGCTGCCAGTCTAACAAATATTCTCCAAACAAAACTCAAACCATCTGGTAATACACATAATGTTCACTAACTTAAGAGAACAACTTACTTTTGTCAGTAACGCACACGCTTTGGACAAATAAAGAGCCAGTCTGCAGGTTGCAGGTTAGCAGGAGGATTCGCAGGTTGTGATCACGTTTCTCTGCAAAGCTACACTAGGTTACGGTGCCCTCTAGTGGGCAATCCAAGAACTGACCAAATACTAAAGGGAACATTACAGAACATAACAAGGTAACTGGGGCCTTTTGTACAAGAACAGACAGAGGTGTTTCTTTTATGAACTATCATGTCAAAGATGTTCATAGTAACTGAAGGAACTGAATGGGGTAGAGGGGAGAGGCCCGTGTGACTGTATTTGCGCCGCTGTTTTATTAATGTAAGAGTACGGCAAAGAGAATGGGGAGGAACAAGAGTAAAAGAAACATGTGCCAACGCGGCCAACGAGCAGGGCAGACTTTACACACAGGCATTGTGCACGTCTCTCCGTTCATTCATCAGGCAAAACGTAAAACAATCATCAGCAAATATACGTTTACAGGCCCTAACAGAAAGTTAGTGTTAATTTCGTCGACTAAAATATTTAGTCTTAATTTTAGTCAAAGTGATTTTTTTGACGACTAAAATTGGACTAAAACTAAATTAAAAGTTTTTCATGCGACTAAAACTATGACTAAAATGTCCAGATATTTTAGTCGACTAAAATGAGACTAAATAAAAATGAAAAGGAGAGACTAAAATCATCCAAACTTCTATTGACCGTCTGAAAGAGCCTCATATGTAAATTCACTGCCAAAGGAACAGCTCTGAGCTTTGTTCATGAGGAAGCAGCTCCATGAAGCAGAGGACCTCGATTAAATATGATTATAATGAATATTATAAATACAAAGTCGACTAAATTTGTCTAAAATTTAGTCGACTAAATCTCGACTAAAATTGAAGATATTTTTTTGACTAAAACTCGACTAAAATTGAATTACATTTTTTCTTCAAAAGACTAAGACTAAAACTAAATTAAAATATGTTGTATAAAATTAACACTGGTTAGCGGGCTGTAGTGTCTCTGGTGCAGAGAAGAAAGGCGCAGAGAGAGAGAGAGAGA
This sequence comes from Proterorhinus semilunaris, assembly GCA_021464625.1. Classification (NCBI taxonomy): domain Eukaryota; kingdom Metazoa; phylum Chordata; class Actinopteri; order Gobiiformes; family Gobiidae; genus Proterorhinus; species Proterorhinus semilunaris. Next base: position 13,955,858 of record CM038355.1, on the reverse strand, counting down.
GAGAGGAGGGGGAAGACGCGTCTCCACCGATTTCTTTGGGTTAAAAATAAGTTCCAACACTAGTTTTTGGAGCAGAGAGCACGATGCAACACTCTGCACAGACACGCAGTTGTCCCTGTCCTGGAGAGGCAGAGGACACTGAATACTGTGTGAGCCCCAAGAGGCATCAACAAAGGCCGCGTGGGAAGAGACTCCGCCCCCTGCTCTCCACGCTGAGCGGCGCTTCATTCAGCCGCACGTGCCACTTTGTTTTCCCAGTAACGATAACGGCGTTGTAACGATGGGGAGAGTATTTAATTAGATTACTCCGTTACCGGAAATGTAGCGCCGTTATTCCCAACACTGAATATTAGTAGGCAAGCCACACAGATTGTGCCAAGTGCGTGAGTAATAAGAAAAACAAAACATCCAAACATAAGTTACATAAAAAATATGAAACTGGCTGGATTCTGTATAGATTAAAAGCTAAAGTAAACCATGAGTCTTAGGCAGATAATAGCAAAAAATCAATCAAAAAGTTGGTTGGGGCTTGGAGTTTACTCTACAGTCGACGTGCTCGGCACCTTTGAGAAATTTATTTTTTTGCCTGTCACACAACATTGGAAATTTTATTGTACGCTGTTTTGAAAAAATAAATAAAAGTTGTCCCCATAGTCAATACATCGATTCAGACATATTTTGGAAGTCTGGTCCACTCTTTCAAGCATTATTCTGCAGGTCTTCCAGTGTCGGTGGACCATTGTTATTAACCAGGGATTTGAGGTTAGCCCACAGGAAATAACCACAGGGGCTAAATCAGGCGAGTGCGGAGTCTACTTATAGTCTTAAAGTTTTTATAGTGTATTATTTATCTCCCAAGCTTTATATTATATGTTTTATGTTTCATATTGCATGATTGAACTGAAGAAAATTCCTAGTTTGTGAACCTGTTCACTAACAATGGCAATACAACCAAAATGAGTGTAGACACAAACCTCCCTTCCAGCCCCTTCCATTGGGCCCCGTTCCACCTCACTGTGACCCTCCTTAATCTCTTAACCCCCACCTGAATTGCGCACATTTTCTCCAGTCTGGCTTTACCCAAATCTAAAAGCTTCTTGAAAAAGGGTCAAAATAGCGACAATAACGGGGATGAAAACGCAACAAAAGAGTGAGAAAAATTTGACGAAAACGCAACAAAAAAGACTCAAAAGAGCAACAGAAAAAACGGACTAAAACACAACAGAAAAGCGACAATAGAGCAACAAAAGAGCAGCAAATGAGTAACAGAAAAGTGATGAAAATGCAACAAAAAAGCCACAAAAGGACAACAGAAAAGAGATGAAAACGTCAACGTGGGAACAACACAAGGAAAATTATCTGTTTAGATGGGTTTTGTAGGTCTTAGCTTTCAAATGATATAGGCTGTAACCGGGTAAAGCAGAACTGGAGAAAGTGCACTTGGTTAAGGTCGGGGGTAAAGAGGTTTTAACATCACCACTATGTACATGAGCATCTATTCTATATAATTATTATATTACAATCTTTTGTTTCTAACATTACGTTTTGAGCCACTGTGACACAATTTCCCTTGTGGATCAATAAAGTGTTACCCTAAGTCTAACCGAGCGTTTCTCCATCAACGTGTTACAAACTTAAGTAAAATAAAATGTGCACTTTAAAGGTATATCAATGTATCAGTCAACCTGAGTCGGTATCACATTGAAATGCCCTCTATCCGAGTTTTCAGAAGTTTTCAGAACGCCATTACTGAACCATAACACATAAGTAATTCTATCAGCATGTAGACGTTAAACAATATTGTTACATCCCGATTATTAAAACGCCAGTGTTATCTTTGTTCTGAATAGAAATTACTCCGAACTTTTTGAAATTCTCTTCCGATCAATTAAAAAGTAGATTAACTTTTTGCCGCGCGTCTGTGGTATGTTATGTTTGCCTGTGATGACAGAATAACAAACTAATGATAAAACTAATAGGCTGTAAAATGGAAAGCGCTCTCTCTTCCTCTCGTGAACTTTAATTAATCTGTTTGAATATTCACTGTGATATCAGCTGTGTGAGTGAGGAAATGAAGCGTGTCTTACACACAGAGAAGCTGCTCGGAGGCAGTATTATGTGATCTGTGCCGACGTCCCGTGCAATGAGTTACATTGATCAAACCGAGCTTTGTTTGGCCTAAGACTGTCAGCTATTCGACTCTACGGCAGCCAAGGATTTCCTTTCCCTACATTCGAAGAACATGAAATACACATGTAAGGGGACTCAACTGGCCGACTTTGATTCAGTGAATAAATATGTGCCTTTACTTCTGCAATAGACAAAATAATCAAGGAGAAACATGTACAAGTGAAACACGGAAAACATTTTAATATCGTCAAAAGGTTAATTTATTTCTGTAATTCGACTTAAAATGTGAAACTGTGAAAATATATATATGGCATGGATGCTCTCAGCCTGTGGCACTGCTGAGGTGTTATGGAAAACCAGGAAGCTTCAACCAGAGGAATACGATATTTGAAGCCCATGTCCAGGATCCGCCTGTGTGTGGAGGCTCTTGATGCACTGACTCCAGCCTCAGTCCACTCCTTGTGAAGGTCCCCCACACTTTTGAATGGCCTTTTCCTGACAGTCCTCTCCAGACTGCGCTCATCCACACTTTCCCCTTCCACTTAACTTTCTATTAATGTGCACATTGAGAACATTCAATTTCTTTTGCTATTTCCTTTTGAGCCTTTGCCTCCTTATGGAGGGTGTCAGTGATGGTTTTCTGCACAACTGATCAGCAGTCTTCCCCATGATGGTGAATTCTACTGAACCAGACTGAGGGCCCATTTAAAGTCTCAGGGACCCTTTGCTGGTGTTTTGGACTTATTAGCTGATGAAAGGAGACACTTTGAGCTACAAAATAGAGAGTTTGAATTTGGGTTTTTTACAAGCTGTGAGCCAAAATCATCATGCAAAGTGAAATATATCAAGCATTTATTTGTTATAATTTGGATAAGTATGGCTTGCAGCTTGTAAAAAACCCAAATAAAACATCTCAGAAAATTTGAATATTTGGACTGCCGTAATCATCAAAATTATAACAAACAAAAGTTTCACATTTTAAGTTGAAGTATTACAGAGATAAATGAACTTTTTCACGATATTCTAATTTTCCTAGTTTCACCTGTAGTTGCCCCCATTCATCGATGCCCAAATGGGTGTCAATCTGGATCTCTTTTTAATACATTGCACAATAGAAAAAAAGATATTTTTTGTCAATTCCACTTCTTGTGTATAGTACATACAGAGAATTGATATTCCGTTTCTCTCAAACCAGATCCAAACATATTGTTCACTATAAATTTTTAAAGTATTTTTCTTGCAAGTCACATTTTCACAAAACTTCAGACCGAGAGACGAGGCTAAAACAGCGTGAATCATCAGAATGCTAAACCTAGAATAGAATAGTTTATTTGTCATTGTCCTTAAAAACCACCAAATACAGTTTAGCAACTCACTTTTTCATCCACAGCAATAAATCATCATCAGGGAGTTACTATTTGACAATATGCACAAAAAAGTCTGCTGAAGCCAGAGGAAAACCGCCCAGTCACTGCCATTATGGTTACAGAAATCCCTACATTTAACACTTTGACTCATAATTAATCAAACAGAATTAACTTATTAATCACAAATTAATGGCATGTTATGTTGTGACCTAACACGCGCTGTACCTACGTTACAGATTGTAAGCTTTTCACATCGAGTCATAAAATGGTTATTAGTTTATGAATGTAATGTGAGCAAATGCTTTCAATTAGAGACTTTTATGTGAGCCTCGTATTAATAATGAATATGATATTTACATCAAAGTTAATTATGATTCATCAAAATTCAAATGTGTGATTGATTAGATTTGTTTTTAAACGGTTTGATTAACAGCACATATAAAAAATATTTTTTTTTTAATGAATATTTTAATTTTTGACACAATAAGCTAAAACCTGTGAAAATCTCTTTATGTAATGATGTACTTAATGTCTTTCTCTATGAGTCAAAGGAGAGCTTAAATGTATGTGTTCAGTGTGAGAACATGGGAATAATCAGCTGCTTGATTGAAAGTCTTTTGTTTAGATTGTCATAAACTGTTTCTATGTTATGCCTCTAGCTCAAAGTCTGTTTGATGATTAGTGCTGAAAGTCTGTTTTTTCTGTCTTTAGTTGATGCTGAAATCGTATCGATCGACGCCTTCATCAAGTCTCCTCCGAAAAGAGGTCTGGTGGTTGGAATCACATTCATAAAGGTACGTTTCAGTGTCGTCGTGCACTTTCTATGTAGAACGACATTGACTTCAAACAGAAATGTTATTCTTTTGATCAAAACCACGATGTGTCAATTGAACAACTCCCATTGTTTTTTATAGTGAGTATGTAATATGTATGTAAGTCTTTAACTGTACCTTTTGCTGCCTCTTGGCCAGGACTCCCTTGAAAAAGAGGTTTTTAATCTCAATGGGACTTTCCTGGTTAAATAAAATCGTGTGAAATGGATTTAATCTTTGTGGAGTAACTGAGGCTTTCAAAAGAGTTGGGGATTAAACATGTTGCAAATTGTAGGATGTTGCAAATCCTTCTCACTTAAACATTGTAAAAAAGGATTCAACACATGACGATTTTAATATTACAAAAGATATATGTATATAATTTTCTTATCACAAATCTCACACAGTGTTCATCAGATTAGTCCAAATTCCTTTTATGACAAGTTGAAAAATGAAAAGTTGTCCATTGCTTTCTGCTGCAGGACTCCGGGGACAAAGCCACTCCTTTCCTGAACATCTACTGTGACTATGAGCCGGGATCAGAGTTCAACCTGGAGTCTATTGCACGTGAGTGAGGCAGGAGGTCAGGCAGCTGCGGCGGCTCTGACAGATGCTTCAGCTCATGACGCTGTGTTTGTGTGTACAGAGAGCTGCCTCAATCTGGAGCTGCAGTTCACACCCTTTCAGCTCTACCACACAGAGTGAGTGAGGCTGAGTGTGAATAAGATCCTCATTAAACATGTCACTCAGACTCACGTCTCCATCTGACAGAATGGAATACATAAGTGGGGCTTTCTGAATACTGAATCCTGTCTTTCAGAGTGCAGTGTGATGATGGAGGAAAAGAGACCGTGTTCCTGCTCTGCGGCCATGACCAGAGGATTCACCTTTACAAAGAGGTTACATAAACCTGTGGGAATTATGTGAACATTTCATCAAGATTCAAGCTGTCGCCATTTCTCTGTTGTGCATAAATCAACATTTTCACGTATTTACACATATTTGCCAGTTAGTGGAAAGAGTAAAACTGTGGGATTTCAGAGTCCTTATTCTGCAGAAGATGCTTCACAAAGAGAATAAAGAAAGCCTTTTCTTTCATCTGGTCTCTTGTGTATCGACAGAACGCCTCCCTGCACCAGTTTGAGGAGCAGCCAGTCGAGAGACTCTTCCCCGAACTGGAACAGCTGCCCAGCAAGTCAGTCTTTGTCTCTTATGCAGTGCCTTTGTGTGCAAGAAAATCATTAATATTTTTCTAAATTGTTTAAAATATGTAGTTAAAAAATTTGATTTTAGCTCCGAATAAACAAACAAGTGAATTCAAGTCGTGTGTAAAAGCATATTTTGACCAAACTATTTCACGTTGAACCTGAACTAACCAGGCAAAAACATGTTATATGTCTATGTATTACGCAGTTGTTCTGTATATCAAAAATAACCATGTGATTCTGAATTGTGTCTTTAAGTGTGTTGTGGTTAGACATGCTGAGTACAGACGAGGGCCGGAGACTCTCTGCGTTCGGCTGTCAGAGCGGCTGTGTCGGACTAGCTCTGGTAGATCAGACTGGACCAGGTACGGCTAAGCTTTAAAATGTCTCCTCAGTTTATGCAGTCGGTAAAATAGGAATTGGACACGTGTTTCTTAGAAGTTACAGTGGGTTGCTTTAACTTTTAGACATTTTGCCACACTATGGACCATTAACATACATATATTTAATTGAAATTTTAAGTGACACACAGTCGTGAAGTGAGTGAAGATTTCTGAATGATCACATGTTGACCCAATGACTAAATAGAGTCTACCTCTACTTGCGCACATCCCACTTTTCAGTTTTTTTATTTATAAAAAAATGTACACATTTAATTTCACTTTACGATTGTGTGTCACCTTGTGTGTGTCTTTCATATTAAATTTCAAATAAATATATTTATGTTTATGGTACATAGCATGGAAAAATGTCAAAGTTAAAGGGGGGCCGATACTTATGCAACCCACTGTATATGTATTTCTAAAATGTTATTGATATTCATTTTACCCAGATATTGGTAACAATCCAAGTAGTCTGCAGATACAAAGACATTAAAGCACCAAAACAACACCATGTCTACAGTGAGGGTTGGAGTCAGGGAGTATAAAAGTGTCGGGATAGAAAATCAAACTCTCTGAATGGCCCAGGCAATCACCTGGCCTGAACCCTTTGGAAACTGTCCCCTGATAGGTGGCCCTGAGGCACTAGGTCAGCGATGGGTCAAATGAGGAGGAACAAATTTCCCCGTGGAGTCAATGAAGTCTACAAATACAAAGTCAATAGTAAGAAGAGGTCCACAAAACCACCAGAATTTGTTTTTATGAGAAAGTGAAAAGACACATAGACCTATAGATCCTGGACAGCTTTAAAGGACTTGGTTGTTTCAGCTCAAATAAATTATACAAATTTAAAAGACATTGTTTTTTATGGAATACATTTATATTATTTCTCTGTTTTCTGGTTCTTGGTGACACATCTCAGGTATCAGTACACCCCCCCACCTCCACACACACTAGACATAGCAAAATGTGTGTAAGATTTCTTACATGGTTGACTTACTTGGGTTGTTCACAACCTTTGGCAAAAAAAAAAAAACAATAACAAAGAAATATCTATAACACATTTAGAAATATGTTTTCTGAGAAAAATGCAAACACATCCAATACTTGCTCCACCCACTGTATATTCTTCACTTTAAACTAAATGCTCTGGAGAAGATGTATTGCTTCGTATTGCACTGTGTTTTGTGTGTGCCAGAGATTTTGCAGAGCTGGCGCGTCCACTTTGACAGTCCAATTTCTACCGTGCTGCTCTTCCCACTCAGCTGTAAAAGCGAACCTGCCACAAAAACTGATGGTTTGAAGCAGGACTATTATTGTTTAATACATCAAGTTACATTATACTATTCTCGAATAACATGTATTCCTTTTGTAGGGGAGGAAATGAGTGGGTACAACCTCTTGGTCACCAGTACCATCGAGCTGACTGTAGTCTACAGGTGCACTTATACTCATATACTTTGCTACTGCAGTTAACCTCTAATAGTCTAGTCATGTGAAGTGTGTTTTTTTCAGAGATGTTCAGGAGCACGGGCTGGCTCACTCCACGTGCCTCGCGGAGAGTGATCAGTGGGACGCAGTGCTTTGTGCTCTTGTCATTGACCTGGATTTTGATGGACAAAAAGAAGTGCTGCTAGGGACATACGGACAGGTAAGTCATTTGTTTCATCTTTACTAAGTGCATGTACAGTACTCTGTAAATACTATACAGACAGGTGTAAAGCACAAAACCTTGTAAAGTCAGTGTTACTTACATTTAATTCAAAACAAAATCACTCATGGACAAACGCTGCACTCACAACAATCGTTTTGGTGTTTGACATTCCATGATTTTGATAGTAGAAAGCTGTTTTTTATTTTTAGAATTAATACGTGTTAACTATTTATTATGGACAATTCCATATTCAACACAAGTCATTATTTGTTCTTTTACTGGCCTGTTGTGGCCATAGTTGGTAATGGTCTCCAAGAAAAAAAACTTGTATTGCAGACGGTGGCAATGTTTACATGCAAACCAAAAATCCAATCATGATCTGATTTGTGGAGTTCTCAGATTATTGAAGTGGCATGTAAGCAGCATAATCTGATCTACATTATCTGATTAAGGTGTGATTTCTTTCTGATCTTTCACACATGTGCATATGCTCACAACAAAAAGCCAAAGTAATGTTACAGAGACGAGGATTAAGAGATGTAATGAAATATATGGAAGCATTTTAAAGAGAGAGCTTTTTCTAAGTATTTGGTAATAATGTCAAACCAAAGTGTCATTATCTCACACTTTGTTGGTTAGAAAATTCTACTGTATATTGATCTATCATAGCTAAAACAAAATATCCAGTACTTTCACTTCCTGTTCCTCTGAGTGAGCTCCATAAGCCTTACCACCCCCCTTCTCTTGCTCCCCTTTGCTGCACAGCTGTTTCAATAAAGAGAGAAAACCCTAGTGAACATTGTAAGACGGTAAAAAGCTTGAAAAAGTCAGATTTGCGTATTAACCCGTCTTTAATAAAAATAGAAAACATTGAAATAAATTCCAAATGATGTTCAAAAAGACGAGTGTCGAGTGGTTGTGGCTGCTGCAGTCGGTAGAACATTATTCTGTCCTTAGCGTTGTGGGTTCCAGACCCGGCTCTGATCATTTGTTGAATGTCTCTCCCTGCTCTTCACCAGTACATCCTTTAAGAAGGATAAAGCACAGATTGGGTTATTTGTGTTTTATTTTGCTGCGGTCACTACAGTTAGTAAAGAAAATACCACAGAATCAACTGCGCTTGAACCCTGAACCTTAGAGTTACTAAACCTGTGCTGTATCCACTGAGCTGTCATGTAGTGACGCCACATGGAGCACTTTGACTTCAAATCCAAATATGAAAGTGCAATCATTTCCACCCTTTCCACCTCCTGCAACTGGAGCAACTTAAAGGTCGGGGTGTGAAGATAGTCTAGCTCGTTTTGGATTATGAGATTTCTGAAGTGAATAAAAGCGCATCTGATTTTATCTGACCATATGAACCTAGCCACTGTTTCCAATATATACAGATTTTTTTTTACCTACTACTAACATTATTATAATTTAATCAAAAAGTAACGCTGCAAAATGATTTGTGGTATCAAGATAAATCATTGTAATCCTCTCAGAAACAATCTTTCTTTCAGACTGGTAATATAGCGTGTTTATCCAATGCACTCCTTTCTAGTGTGTTTCTGTGTTACAAAAATCGACTCTCCCCCTCCTTCTCTGCAGGAACTTCTTTGTTACAAATACCAGGCAGCAGCGAGCGGAGGGGACGGGCAGTTTCAGCTGCAGTGGAGGCGGAGCTTCAAGAGTCCTCTACTGTCCATCATCTACTTAGATTTAACAGGGGATGGGATGAAAGAAATGGCTGTCCTTACGCTCAAGGGCCTGCACATTTTACAGGTACAAGACGCACTCAGCACATGCCATGGCCCTTGTTTCACCCTGTTGTGTCTATATCTGAGTCTCTTTGGTGTTACTAAGATCCACAAAAGGGCTTGCTCGTGAGCTAAAAATGTGTTATTTCAGCAACAAATCTTAAGTGAGTCAAGTAGTTGCTGACCTCTGCTGGCTCTAGGCAGAAAAACACGGCCCTTAATTGCTTTTTTTGTCTTGCGGTTCAAGCTGTTTTATGATTACCCCTGTTTTGGTAGTTAAAATGAAAGTGATGTAATTACACATATTAACTTGGTTGTACTGCACTAAATGAGGGGATTTACAATAAACACAAATTTCTGTAACCAATTAGAGGAGGAAAGCTCCACCGCAATGAAGGGCGAATGCAGTTAGCAATGATTGTGTTTTGCTGTTGTGTGAAAGTGTTTTGGATAAACCCTACACTTGCACACAAGTATATTTGAAGTTGCTACCACAGCTAAATACTCACACAAAAGGCAATGTAATACTAATATTGTAGACAAAGGTTCTCGAGCCGTCATCTGTACAATGTAGTTTAAGTGTTGGATGTTTTTTCCTAATCCAAACGCTTCATCAGTGGCACTAATGGTGTTACTCTTTGCAGTAAGTGTATGAACCTCCAGTGAAAGGGGTTTAACTTGTGCTAGAACAACTCGTCTTTGTTCTGGAACTGCTCTCAATTTGTTTGAAGACCAACCTTTGTTGTTTGTCAAGTTTCAGTATCCACAACCCAACTGAATCTCCCTGAACAAAGGTTTGACACCTCAAGAACCTTTGTCTCCTGTACGACTGAGCGCTTACACAAACAAAATGCTGATAATAGGAATAAAATACAAATAACATTACTTTATAATTATACAATGTTTTTCCACCCAATGGTAACATGGCATTTAAAGGCAATTATTTCCCCTTTTCCCCTTTAGAACTTAATAAAAAAATCACTCCATGAATTCTAAAAGTAGCAACATGAAATTATGCTTCTTTAAAATCAAATCAAACTTATTTATTAAGCCCTTTACATACACGGGTGCTTTACTGATTAAGATGGTAAAAAACTCCTTTGGCTGTTCCAAGATTAAATTAGGAGTTGGTTGGGTGATGTGCCATAAAAATCATATTACAATTAGGGCTGTCAAAGTTAATACTTTAAAGGGATATTTCAGGATTTTTGACATAGGGCCTCATGTCCTAGTTATCCAGAGTGTTGTTGATGTCTGGAAATATTTTTTTCTTAAATTCATGCAGTTCTTATATTTGAAGAGCTTAGTGGCACTAGGCTAATGCTAGGCTAATGCATTTCTATGGTATCAGCTAGCCTGCATTAAAAACAGTCTGGCCCACTCCACAGTGCACCTGAGGTAAATCCCGTATAACGCCAGACTAACGATATAAATGTCTGTGTTAATAGAATATTTTTTGAAATGTAACTGACCTTGTATCACATGAATTACCGCATTTTGAGGGACTATTTTCTCGCAGATCACGCCGCCGCTGTGTTAGCTTACAGTCACGAAGCTGATGCTGCTCTAATATAAGTTCTTTTAAATGCAAAATGGTATCAACGCAGACATTTATATGGGTTGTCTGGCGTTATAAGTGATTTGCCTCAGGTGCACCGTGGAGTGGGTCAGACTGTTTTTAATGCAGGGTTGCTGATACCATAGACATGCTTTAGCCTAGCATTAGCCTAGCGCCACTAAGCTCTTCAAATATAAAAACTGAATGAATTTAAGAAAAGAATATCTCCAGACATCAACAACACTCTGGATAACTAGGAAATGAGGCCCAATGTCAAATGATTAACCAAAATATAGTATAGTAAATAATATAGTAATAAAGTATACTAAGTAACCATGGATTGATCGCAAAATAATCGCATGTTATGACAAAGCACACTCCTGTATCTTGAGCAAATGCTTTTAAGTTAGAGCGTTTTATGTCAGCCTAGTATAAATAATGAATATAATAATTACACATTACTCATAATTAATCGGTTCTTAGATTAATGGCCATCATGAGCATAATCGACTAAAGAAAATGCACACAGTTAATTGTGATGCTGTATGGAAGGGTCTGAGAATTAAAGCCAGATCAACAGAATGTGGCAACTGACTTTCAGGATATACAAATGGGTGTTTAGACCACGTAATACACTTTTTCCAATATGGTTCGTGATTTTACTGGAAGAAAATGCAATGTCCATACATAATGTGATGTTGAAATGTCAAACAGTTTGAGACGATGAGTTGTTTTGCTAAATAGACCAATTAATCGATCAAAGGGATTGAACAAAATGTGAACTGCTATGATAATATCTTCGAGCGTTCTTCCTCACTCCTCCTAAAATCCCTTTTCTTTCCCCAATCGAACGCCACGCCTGCCTCAAACCACTGACTCAGATGTTGTGTCTCCACAGCACAGTCTCACCTGCACCGCGGCCCTGGTGCTGGAGCGGCTCTCCCAGCGGGTGTCAGCGCTGGCCCCGGCAGATGTCGCCGAGGAGGAGGAGGAGAAGGAGGAGGAGGAAGAGGAGGACACTGCTGCGAAGACCTCTTCCAATTAGGACAAAGTGCATTTGGTTTATCTGTGTGAGTCAGACAGCACACTGGCCACATAAAAAACGTCCCAAATGCGAAGGATTCGATTAGAGCTTCATTTAATTAAGTGCTGTTTGCGATAAACACACTGGTTCGGGAATAAAAACCGCATGTGCCACATAAAAAGACTGAAAGGTGCGATGTCAAGCCGTGGTGGTGAACATAACTCATGACAGAGCTCATTGGGCTAATAAATGCACTGACAAATGCTGTTATCCCCAGTTAATTTGAAAATTCTTCACCTGTAATGAGGGCTATGCTCACTGGGATTTGTGTAATTACAACATGGGTAACGCTGATGCGCTGTAAATTGTGTACAGTGATTTGCAGATAATAAATAACAACTTTGGGTCAGGAGGTGTTCCCCGCCGCCGCTGGTGGGGGGCGTGTCTGCACAACTTGTCTCATTCCCCCCATGTACTTTTGCGCACTTCTCGCCAATGAAAATAAAATGTTAAGACTATGAAGTTGAACACTGTTTTGCCTTCCTGTAGGGCAGTAGCAACAGGGAATCTGCGAAAAGGAAGATGCAGTGGCCAGGGAAAGGCAAGAGAATGCAGGTGATGACAGTTACACTAACGCGGTGTCATTTAATGCGCGTTAAAAAGTTGCAACAGATGAACAAAGTAACTCCAGGGAGAGCTATTTTCAAGTCCACGCCGGTCTTTTCTCGCGCTGGCCTCGTCTTTTGGCCGGTCAGTGGCACTGTAGTCCTCTGCGCTGCTCCCGAACTATACTTCTCCCCTCTGGAACTACAAAGGCAACAATAACAACAGCTGCACTTATCACACTGAGGACTTCAGCAGAGGAGCGTGCCCAGCAAACATGACTTGAGCACATCTTTTTTCGAGTTGCCTTCGCGAGCCGAGCACTTGTTTTTTACGGCCAATCGTCTCTCCGGATTGTTCCGCTTGATTTTGCGCGTCAACAATAAGGAGCATGCTGTTGGAACGACACGGCGAGCGCGTTAAAGAGGTGCGCGTTTCACTCAATGGGCTTTTTTTATATTTAGCTCTGTGAGGAACACGGACCAGTAGAAAGAAGAGACCCCCGAGCCCGGTGTTGTCTGGCATTTTGATCCCCTTTGCAAAACTTGGCGTCGGCTCCGCGGTGCGCGTTATCGGGCTATGTGGTGCTGAAGGCGCTGGTGTGGCGTGTGTGTGCGCGTGTGTGCCTGCGTGTTTGTGTTCAGGGGTGTTTGAGGGGGAAATAGCGCATTTTTGATTTGGAGCTCGGCGCGGGGAAAGATGATGATGGCCGGTGGTGGCGGAGCAGCGGTGGACCATAACGGAATATACTCCAATAACCCGAGCCTCCATAGCCTGCAGCAGCCGCACATGGAGGCGGACGGCGCGGACTCCCGCAAACGGCCCCTGGAAACTCCGGCGGAGGAGGCCGGCTGTACCAAACGCACCAACATCGGAGGTAAGGACAACACGAGTACAAGCGGGCGCCCCCACAACAACTCATTTCACGGCTCGTGCATTTGCAGAGGGGCGCGCAAAGGCCTTATGTCCGGGACCCAGTTTATGTTAAAAGATTCCGTTTACCGGACGAAAGGAGCTTTGGAGTTGCGTATGACGCTTTAACATGCTGCACCTGTGCTCTGGCACTTCAAAAAAAAAAAAAAAAAAAAAACGTCCATGGTTTATAAGGCTTCACCCTCAGCACATCCCAGCGGTGAGCAGTCCGACAGATCTGCTTTGGAGTGAACCCCGTCACCTTCGTGCTTTTCACATCTGGAGCGTTTCTGTAATGACATCCCTTTGGCGTTAGTGCAGCGAGGACAATGTTTGAAATAGTGCAAACATTTCTGCTCGTTGTGATCGTACCATTTGCCCCGCTGGGTCAAAGAGGGAGGGATCCCTATAGCGTGCTCCCACACACGGAGGCCAGAGATAAATCTACACATTTTCCAGAGACGTCCATGTGAAGAGGCACATGTGATGGGCAGTTTTGCAGAGACTTCACTACAGGATAAATAGGAAACACATGGCAGAAAGTGCAGTCCCTAACATCGATGGAGAGCAGCAAACGTCCTGGCTTCCCCAGTTTGGGACCACTTAGCTGGTATGAGAGCAAAACCATGAATCACTCTCATTGTGTGCCTGTGAAACATCCACTTGGCTCCACAATACCACAAAGGCCCTAAAATCCTATTGTCTGGCCGAGTCGGTCTGGGCTGGCCTGAACTGGAGCTTTTCTTGTAGAAAAGCACCATCTGCTTAATAACAGTTTTAACTCGTGTCTGTGCCATCGTAACCTTTCACTTGGACATAGACACTTCTTTCCGGTTGAAGACGAGGGCAAGATGAGGGCGCTAGTAAAATCGGAAACTGGTGCAGAGTTGCCAACTACTGCTATTTGTGTATGAATGTGGAGGGAGAGCAAACAGGTGAAAATCATAGCCTGCAGCACTTAAGCACTCATCACCACTGCACACTAAATACTGTTATTTTTAGTGTACAGTATGAGCCACACACGCATCTGTTGAGTGTAATTGATGTCTCACTATTGAGCTTTTAAAGAAGAGGTGATTTATTGTTCAAGCACAAATTAAATACGCATTACAGTTCAACAGGAGGATGGGCATAAATTTGGGCAATTACTGTAAATTACGGCCCTGTGTTGCAAGATGCATTTACTCTATTAGGCTTTAGTGAACCGAGATTACATTGTCTCAAAGCACAAGGGAAAGGGAAAGACTAAATATTTTGACATTAAGATGGAATTTATAGAACAATTGCAGGCTACCGTGTCTCATCACGACAATTCAACCCCTTTTAGCGTCTTCGTTTAAATTCAAGAAGGCTAAATGGCAGTGGCCTGTCACATACTGTGGAAGAGGAGTTTGCACACATGCTTATTACTCGTGCGTTCGATGTCAGTGCAGAAAATGACGGCTGAGTCACTAGTCATTGTACATCTTCTTTGAGCCTCTGATGGTTATGCACTGCGGCTCTCAGGGACCACTTATTAACAACCTAATGTTAATTGTTCATCCACAGAGAGTCGACTGTATCCTCACCATATGCTCGTTTGCTTTGTATGCTTCCACACGACCAGCAGCGTTACAACCATTTGCTCCAAAGGAAGGGTGCTGCATCTTTGCCGCACCTCACAAATGTAGTTTTGGAGGAGCACAAATAAAGCCCTTTCGCGCCACCAGACACGGATTCAAAGAAAAGTCTGCCCACGTATCCTCATTAGCACCCAGATAAAATAGTAAATGACAAGTCACATGTCATTCTTCCTTTCATCTGTGTGTTAGCCTTTCACTCTTTGTCCGCATTATTCCAGGTAATACAAATGCGTGAGGGATGTGAAAATTACATTTGGAGAATCTTAATGAATGGTATAAGTTTATAATCCTCTGTGAGAATTCACCCTCATTATACCCCACTGTCAGTCTATAATAGTATTACATGCAGCTTTTCCACCGCAAGTCCGGTTCATTTAAAGTATCTCTTCATCAGTGCTGCAGCCAAACTCCAGTCCAGAGATGCATGTATAATTGCCTGTAGATGAAACATTGCTGTCGAACACAACAGTGTCCTGCTCTCAGGAGGCTGCAGGTTGCAGATGGCCTTTCAAACCCTCACTGCAGTCGATACCTGATCACTTCATTGCGTTTATCTTGTTTACGATTTCTCAGCTTTACCTTATGCCTCTTCCCTTAAATATCCATTACCTGGGAATGCACATCATTTTAAGTTTATTTTTCTGTAATGAGAACTCATAACGTTTAACACCGCAAACACGGTTATGCCCAATAATCTCTGTAACACAGCAACCATGATGTGGAATAACGCCTACACAAGACAGATGTGTTTGGATTCTCTTCGCACTGTGTGTAATACGTCGTCTGCTAACTTCACCTCCCATTTTGTATGAAAGGCATGTCTAACATGTCTAACATGTAACATAGCAGGCTCACAGCATGTCTGGCACTGGTGTTAGACTGGCTGATAATCCTCAAGCCTCCCTGTAATCACCAACCCTCTTCTGTGTCTGATATTGATCACATTATTCCTACCGAAATGATCATTAACATGACTGGCAGTTACAACAAAGAAAAGAAAGCCTGTGTGCTTTCAAAGCCAAGCCCCTAGTTGTGTATTTAGAGCTGAGGACAATTCAACTGCACTGAATGAGGAAAATTGCTCTTCTTTTATCAGCATTGCCCTTCTCTCCGCAAAAAGAGCATCTTTCATTAATTTCTCCTTCTAATTACCCATACTCTGAGCCCATGTTGGCAACAAGCAAGAGCCATCCAAAAGGTTATGTAGCAGAGGGATTAGGTATGATCTCGTAATGTTGCTAATGGAAAGGTTGGCACAGGAATGTGAGCAGTATTTTTTGTAATTTTTGGTGGGAAGGACACAGGTGCCCTTGCAGAGCGATGTGACGTGAGCGGACTGTGAATTTGCCAGGTGGCAGTGAAAGAGAGACTGAGAGAGGCTGATAGAAATAAGACAGAGCAAAGCGAGAGAAAGGAGAGATAGACCACGAGAGTCTACAGGGAGGCTGTGTCTATAGCAGCATCTCGTCCTGAATGTGAATGCTCTGAATTTTCTGGAAGTCTTTCGTTCCAGCACTAAATGGAACAATGTTTCAGGTTTTGATTTGGGGATGAAAGTAATCAGCAGACTACTTGAATAATGAGTCCTTCTTAAGGTTCCCTGGAAAGATTGATTGATCCAGTTTGGCTGGACTCAGCCGGTGTCCACGCGCGGACACTCCACACAAGCACATTACGCTCGTCCACTCACATAAGATACCGCTCGGTGTTAGATTTATAGACGTAGTGATTGGCTTCATCACCCCCCTCCACCATTCTGCGGCACTGCCATTTGCAATGGTTGATGAGCCCCTCCGCCCTCTCAAACATGGCCGTCTAAGGGATTGGGGGTGGGGGATAGGAGGAGAGTAAGGTGGGTGGCGTAAGGCACGCCGTCTCCGATCACTCCTCCTCCACCTCCTCCATCATCTGCTTATGGTATCCATACACCTCTTCAGCCACTGTTGAAGGTCACTTTACAAGCTCCCCGCTAAGCGCCCAAACCCGCTCGCGCAGCCACTTCACCTTTGTCACTTTCTACTAAAACGCGAACTGAATGGGCTTCCATACTTTATAGTGCTGCGTCAAAAGAGGCGGGGTAGGGAGGAAAATTCAATTTTTTGGGACCGGCATCGGGGGGTGGGGACATGACGTCCTGTAGAGGGGCGGTCTGCGATTGGCCTAGCGAAGTGTCAGTCCTGCGTGCTACTGCAGACGGACAGGCCACTCGATGAATATGGATGAGAGCAGTGAAAAGGGTGATGCGGCAGGGAAGACCCCCCCCTTCAAACCGATGCAGGCTCGAACAATGCGTGCCGTCTTTCACTGAAAACACTGAGCGCCTGCATTAGCATTTTCGCAGACAATTGAGGCTCTGGCCAGCTGCAGGCATGGCTCGGATGCTGCGGTGAAATCTCTTTTACTGCACTCACTGATGAATTAGACTCGCTGAAAAAGGTCGACTGGCCGCATTCCTCAGCACTACGGTTGCACCTATGCCTAGCCTAATGTTAAGATCCCCTTTAGAGATTGCGCCCCGGCATTGATGGCGATCTGACAGAGGACTTGAGAAGCAGCAGATCTCAGAATGGGTAAGCGGCCAACTCTTTTTGTGTGACTTGTTGAGTTCATCATTCACGCACATTTCATTGTCCCGGAGTTCATTTGACCATTGTTACTCATATCTGTTGTAGCGTCCTTGCTGCTTGACAGCAGCAGGTTAGTCCATTGAAATGCAGAATGGGTTGTGAGAAGGAGGGAGGACGGTCACAAGGCATTTCCTCCTGACCCACCCCCCTTGAGTGACTTAACTAAACACATTTGGCTCAGTGTCCATGTCTCTCCTCCAAGCCATCCTTCCAGTGCTGGAAGCCGGGGTTTGAACTGACACCCCACTGGCTCACATTCCCAGTGTGCCCCACTGCTCCCGTTCCCTGGCGGATTGCAGCAACAGATTGCCATGTTTACTCTACCACATGACGCCTTTAAAACCTGTTACTGTGATCTCAGACACTAGGACAGAATTAATTATTGACTAATGACGGCAAACGTGGCTTTGAGGGCGATGGAGAAGTCTTGGTGGTTCCTCCCCTGCTGGCTCCACTCTAGTGGAAGACGAGTACAAAGTTACGCAGTGGATTTTGGGCTTGTCTATCAACAACAGGTCTTTTGACATTAGCCATTAGTTTCACACTCACATTTTGTATGCGTTCTATGAATGTAGATGTTTTGTGATGGCTACAAGTGCTTAAAAGCTTCATGAACCCTGTAAATCATGAATGATCTTTATTTTCCCACCAAGGTCATTTTATTGTTATCCGCTGAGAAGAAAACAGGGGGGACTGCGAGAACAGACAGAAATTCAAGAGTCAGAGGAGACGTGCAAAGAAACAAAGCTGTTTCTGTGATGTCTTTGTTGCAATGAAAATCCCACATTTGTACCTTACTACAACCCCATTAAAATTACATCTCCCATTAAATAATTAAATCAAGTGTATGGGATTTTCGGTTGAAAGAAAAGCATTGTCATGTCTTTTCCATTTTGTTCTGAGTCTCGGGATGGTCCTGAATAATTTCTCCTGATGCATAGTGGAATGCTGTTAACAAACATGTCATTGCATGTACATGTGTCAGTGGCATTGGTTCTGGATGATGTGCACAAACTGCAGCCTGTGTCTGAATGGAACATGAGGGGCATATTAATGCAATAAGCAGAGGATCCAACATGTTGGCTGTGAAATCTCCAAATGTCACACTGTCATGTCCATTCCCATTGGAGGCTAATGAGTGGATTACTCAGGCAACAGGTTGGCTTCAATACTCCGTCGATCCACCGCTGTTTGTCTTATTCTTCCGTTTATCACGCTGGACAAGTAACTACGCATCACGCTCCATAGGGTGCTCTGACATATCGGGAAAACATGTGATTAGTGTCAGTTTCTAAAAGTTGCTCGAACATTTCAAAATCTCACTCGCGAGGTCAGTGCATTTTACATCTCTGGAGTGACGTCACCCCGGAGGCTGAAGCGAGGATCGGACAGTGACGTCATTGCATCGATATCAGTATGCAGAGCGGAGTATTCCTATCAGTGCATCAGTACCAACACCTGTGCGGAGCGTTTTCCCCAGTGCCCCTGGTGCAATATTTGGAATTCACTTGGGAATTACAGCCTATAAATACAGCCTCTTCAACTTACTCCTCGCCAACTTGTTAATGATAATCAGGTCAACAATGTCCAAGCTCCCTATGTGGCTGATTGTTTTATATGCAGATCGAGGCACTTAATTTGATAAGGTGTATTCTTGGGCCTGATTAATTCTTGATTAGCTTAAACAAATCCCCCCCCCCCCCTCCCTTCTCCACTTGTGGGAACACTGCAGATTCTTTAAAATGATGAGCCGTCAATCACAGACTACTAGAAGCCACCCTAAGCCATCCGAGCCCTTCCCAAAATGGAGGAGATTTAGGCCGTCTTGGCAGTGCACCACTCGTACAAATCTGAGGGATTGGTTCCCATATGCTCTCCACACTTCTCCTCATTATCAAGGATCACTGCATTCATGGATCGTGTGGGCAGTAGCTTCAGGTCTTGTAATGTGTTTCATAAAAAAAAAGGCATAGTTCCATTGTTATTTTTCTCGAACAGCCCATCACTGTATTTAGACAGAGGTGGTGAAAACTCCTTGAAAACAGTTAAAATTAGACCTCTGCGCGGCGAAAACGAGGTCATCATTTACTCCACTAAAATCTGGGACAGGACACAGAATATGTTACCAATCTGCCTTTTAAAACATAATTGCTCTGAATGCTACAAAAAGGAATCCTTAAAAAGCAGTCCTCCATAAAGATGCTCAATTATGCTTCGTTTTTGCATTGCGTACACTGAGCGATGTATTCCCACTGTGGATGCACGCCGTTCAGGGCAGGGGCCAGCAGGGAGAGAGCGGGCTGGCTACCAGTGGTGTATGATGATGTGCAGAGCCACTGTATAAGATGTAACTCTTTCCCACTTTGTGTGTCTGTCCCCCAGAGGAGGGTGAGTACTTCCTGAAGGTGCTGATCCCCAGCTATGCAGCCGGCTCTATAATTGGCAAGGGCGGCCAGACCATCGTACAACTGCAGAAAGAGACGGGTGCCACCATTAAGCTGTCCAAATCCAAAGACTTCTACCCAGGTGAGAGAGTCATAATTAAAATCGATGCACATAAAGCAAAATGGATGAGGGGCGTTGTCTGCCTCATCATGAAGAGAGACTAATGCCATGAGCCGAGACCGCATTCGCTTTTGCTCTCAATTGATTCGCTTTTGCTCTCAGTTGATTCGCTTCAATAATTATTCACTTTCAACGCACACAATAATAATAAACACTCCAAACTTCATTATCCGTATGTCCTTGAACGACAGGCGAGAGTGTACTTCAGACTCTGCTGGTCGCCGCAGCGTTCAATTCTTCAGATAATCGTTGTGGCTTCATTGCTTGTTGTGTCCTCGCTTGCATTCTCCTACACCGCAATCACTGCTGCATATGTTCTTCAGAGCTCTTTTAATTGTGCCGCTGCCATTTTATTACTGGTGAGAACACATTGAAATGCACAAAGTGAGCGCGCTATGTAACAGCAGCAGAAAGGATGCCAGCGCAGTTCAGTGACCCCTATCACATGGAGGTCAAAGCCAGAGCGCCTTATTCCCGACAACACAAATGGCCAGAGCACAGCGGCGGTGTCTGGCTGTTTGTCCTTCATGCCTCAGAGGAGGCTTCGACCTGCTGCAAAAAACAGGTGCTCAGCTTCTTGTCCCTTATTACCTCCAGATGTTGTCTGTGATAACTGATGTAGCCAATATTCACCACGTCTTCGTTGACTTTATATTCAGCGTCAGCACTTACTGCAATACTTTAACCCGTGGGTATTGAAAAGCTGAGTGTGTATGCGATCATATAATAACATTATCTTTATTATATCATTCTGCTCGTCTGGCCTGCTGTCTCCACTGCCAAACAGATTCAGAATTACAGTTCTTCGGTTTTTCTGTTTACTTACGATTCAGTGAATATTTTCCCCCTTTACAATATGATCTGATATCAGTTGCATAAAAATAATTTCGTTCAAACCATCACTAAACATATTTATATATAAAAAGCTGAAAAAAATAAATTGCTAAAAGTAAAAAAAAGCAGCCATGTTTTCCATGCCAATTCGTTTTGTGATTTAATGAAAATTGTCCCTCCTCCTTGTGTTTTGATTGAATGAACTCATCTTAAGTTTAGCCAGGTTTTATTTTCCTGATAACAACTTCAACATGCTCCAAACTTATTTGCCCTTGGTTAGAACTGTCCTGGTTTCAGCTGTTTATGCCATGAATAACACAATTAAATCAATGCATGGACCACATGTACGGCTACTGTACACATACCCTAAGGTAAAATACTATTTACATATTTATTTTCTACAACGCAAACGCACGTATAACAATATCAGGACTGTTTCTAATCACACGTCACTGCAGATATTTCCCGGCACCTCGATGTTTGCAGCTGCACTAGCTCAGAAACAACTGCTAGTTTTGATTTCATCATAGAGAGATTTTGTTTCATGATCATTTACCCAAATTCAACTTGCTTTCATGCAATTAGTGTCTTCTCATTGCTTACGTAAAATATGAATATACATTTATATTTATTCAGATACATTTCATTACTTATTGCTTTATAATGCAGTATTAGGCCGTGAAAGTGGTGAGACCAGTGCCTAATGACCAGTAATGTATTTGACAGTTGAACCTTTACAGCATAAAGTGCAAGTAAACATGCGTAAACACTGGCTTTGCTTATGGCCTGTTTTCCTCATGCCGTGCGGCCCTGGTTGTAAGTCTGTACCACTGTACAATTAGTTCCAGAGGTTGTTTAATCTGTGTCCAATAGGTTTTTTCCAACTGCAGCCCTCGGAGACCAGGCTAATTCTTTGTACAGAATAGAAAGAGATTTCAGGGCCGGCTATCTCACTGTTTTGAATTTGTGACCTCTGTTGCATCAGCTTGACAAAGTTTCTGTTTTCCGTCGAGAACATTACTGAGCTTTTCACAAGGAAAACGAGAATGCTCAGCATGTTCATCTAGGAGTAACGTGTGATATATTGGAGTGAGTGAAACATGCCAAGGAATGATGGAGGGGGGGGGGCGGCGATATGAGAGGAAATAGTTTCTTCTGAACTTTTTACATCCATTGAGTTTCGATTATGCCTGATGACGTGTGCTGCAGGCCCCACTCGATTTTATAGGTTTCCACACAAAAGTCCTGGCAAAAGCAGTTTGAGCAGTGATTTATACGAGGCTCGCACACACACACACGCGCACACACACACACACACACACACACACACACACACACACACACACACACACACACACGGGAATAAAGAAGTGATCCTTATTTCTTCATTTGGATTGTTGATGTGTGTAGGCCAGCACCTGCTCAGCCCTTCCCCCTCCTCATTACGGTGACGAGTGAGGAGTTCAGGGAGAGAGTGCTGCTGGCGAACATCCGATTGGACGGCTCGTTTTGGCCAACACCAGTAAGACGACCACTGCCGTACTCCTGCCGCACAATAGCAGCCAGCGGCGGCTTTGGAGGAGTCCGGAAAACTTGTCAGGTGTATAAATTAAATTGCCGTCAAAAAGTGGAAGCTGGGAGAGTTTGAGATGAGCTCTAGCTGTCATAAACAAGAACAGACACTTGTTGGTTGAGTGTTTTATTAGGAGCAGTTGCCGTGTCGCGTCTGCAATGCATTTTGGAGCCGCCGTGTAAAGCTCATTAAAGTGGTTCCAATCTCGATATTCACTCACTCTTCGCAGACGCACTGTTGGCAGATCTGATTGCCTTTCTGTGTTCGATTTCTACCCAAACTTACAATTTGCTGAAAAGTCATTTATTGATTTTCGCACTGCAAATTGTTAGAATAAAATTCCCTTTCCATTAAACTTTTTTTAGGGTGAGAAAAAAAAAAGACTCAACTTTCTAAATGCAATACAGAAAGAAAGGCATTTTTCTTTGAGCAATCGAACGTATCAATTTATCTACTTTAGGTTTGACGCGGTGCATTGATACAGTAGATCGGGGAAATTCAGGTGTTCAGCCGCAGACAGTGCGTGCCATCCATAACCAATACACACAACACATTACAAACAACAATAAAAACCCCACATCTCTATTTGTTACCCAGAAGTATACTATGTCTTAAGTCAAAGCAGTGGAAGAAAAATGTAGTAATTATCTTTATCTCGTGTAAATATGCTTTATCAAGAAATCCCCAGGCAGCATAGTCTTCGTTTGAATGATTTATAGCTATTCCCTGATTACGACCACACAAGCGTTTAATGCGGAGTGCAAAGTTATTATTATTGATACAAATTTGACAATGACAGAAAACTCATTCATTGTAATGCAAATCCCTCCCTTTTCTGTCTGTGCCTGATCTTTTCTGTGTCGCATTTACAGTAACGTGTAGCATTCCTTTAGGGTTATGTAGGCCAGGATGTGGTACGTGTTTCCGTGATTTCTCAGTGTAGATCAACTGAAGGTGTGTACAGTATCGTTCAGCCATTCATCTGTTCTCTCTCCGACACACGCACAGGCAAACACACACACACACACACACACACACACACACACACACACACACACACACACACACACACACACACACAAGGTCCCGAGTCTCCCCCACCCACGTCGCATCTCCCATTATTCAGCTCCCGCACGTGGGACCATGGATTCAGAAACGGGGGGGGGGGGGGGGGGGGGACGGGGACGGGACAGAAATAACCCCGTTTCAATCCGTGCCTCTGTGGACGTGACCCCTCTCTCTCTCTCCCAGCTGTACTCAAGCTGCTCCGGCCCGCGCCAAGTTTCCTCTGTCCTCCTCCCCAGCCCCTGCTCTGCTTCTGTCAGATTTTGGGAGCGAGTGGGAGCGGACCGGCCAGATAAGATGACATCATAGCTCTCTCCCCTGAAAAAGGCTGTGTTTTCGTTTCGCAGCAGCAGTTTTTTTTTTTTATGGTCTGCGTTTCTCGAAATGTTGCGTGACTAAATGACTCGAGTCTCATTCTGCGCGTGGACTCCATCCACTTATCACACGCTCCCACCGCGCGAGCCGAAAACTTGGGAGACAAAACTTCCATGCGTCTTGGCGCAGTTGGGCCCGTGACTCAACGCGCGTATTGGGTTACATGTTATGATGTCATAGTAACCGGCCTTGTGTTTTTAATTATCCTATTGTTAAAAAAAAATGAAGTCCACAGTGACATTATGTAACATGGCATAGGAAAAAAAAACAGCATTACTCCATCGGGGACTTCCTTCAAAAACAAAACGGTCTCAAAGCTTGTAAACTCTCTCGAACCCCACTGAACACAACAACCCATGACTGCAACATTTTTCTCCCGATGACGTCGTGGGTGCGGTTTTGGCTCTGTTGCGCTTTTTTTTGGGAACTGTTTCGGAGCTGTATAGGGCATTGCGACAGCGCTCCGGCGTATCCAAGAGCGATCTTTAGTTGCCTCTGAATTTTGCCGGACAGTGGATTTAAATAGTGCTGGATTAATCTCCAGGGCACTGTGGCATGTCGTACAAAAAAAAAAAACCCTCACTGATTGTTTCTGTTTACTTCTCTTTTTTTTTTTTTGGTTGTAATTGTTGTATACAGAGAGTGAATTAATCCTCGTTTCCAAATTTGGCCCAAACTACCACTATGTTTGTTCTTGTGCCAGAGTCTGACTGGCTATTGAACTGCAAGATTAAAGCTCTGATAGAAGCCTGATATGAGCATATTCTAAACATCGACTGTACTCTGACGTAATCAATACATGCATTAGAAGAGTTCAAAGACTGAAATACGTATAAGATTATCTTGTGTTAAAGGAATAAAGATATGTTATACAAGGAATAATAACTTTAAGAAGGAAACAAAGAAACACATATAGTTATAGTAAAAATAATATAAGAAACAGACTACATACATATTTACAATTGCAATGAGAGGTGATGGACAATAATGGCAGGTTTTGCACATGGAACACTATAGGGTAGAAGTCTGACAGCGGTGGTGCTCCTTCCTCGGTCTAATGTTGCGAACTACATTACATTATACTAACAGCTAAATATTCATTAATTGCATTTCCTTTATGCCTTACTTTGATTCTTGAGCTGAATCAGCCTGGAGAATGGATATTTTTACTCATTCGGTTACGTGACTATTCTGTTCTGCCTACGAATTTGGTTTAGACGTATTCAACACAATGCGTGTGACTCTTCTATTAGTTTACCAATGCATATTCAATTTTATCTCTAGCAAAAACGCACATAATGCACCTTCAATGCCCTGGTCATGTTTGAAAACGTGCAGTGAACTAACTTCTGATTTCAAAACAATAAATCATACATAAAAGGAGGCACAGTAGCGCAGGGGTCGATCCCCACCTGGACGGGGATTTCGGTGTGGAGTTTGCATGTTCTCCCTGTGTCGGCGCAGGTTTCCCCCGGGTACTCCGGTTTCATGTACAGTAGGTTAATCCTCTAGCCTGGTGTTTCTGTCCATTAGTCTGGTCCCACATCTGGATATGGGTCCCCGAGCGCCGGCCCACGCTGCTCCCACAGAGAACGGATTTCCCTACAGGGATTAATAAAGTATACCTTAACCTTAACCTAATCACACAACTCAATGGGCGGCACGGTAGCTCAGCGGTTAGCGCTTGTGCTTCACAGCTAGAAGGTCCGGGTTCGATTCCCACCCGGACGGGGCCTTTCTGTGTGGAGTTTGCATGTTCTCCCCGTGTCTGCGTAGGTTTCCTCCAGGTACTCTGGTTTCCCCTACCACTAAAAACGTGTACAATAGGGCCAGGCACTGCAGGGGGAAATTAGCACAAGTGGTACAATGCATCTCTCCTGTTCAAATAAATAATAATAAATGTCATTTCAAACTTGTAAAAAAAAACAAATCACAATTAGACATGATGAATACGATATACAATTAGCCCTGGTTTGGGGTTGTGATTTTTCTTCTCTTTAAACATAGGTAATTGCATTACCATTGACCTTTCAACTCTATCATACAATCTTGACCTTTGACCAAGGCTCATTTTTTCCCCAGTTTGTAACGCACCTGTCAATCACCACCTTCTATATCCAGTGTGGCGCTCACCACATAATCCCAGATATTCCCATAGTCCGCTACGGTGCTGTTTATATACCGCCAAAGTGCCAACGTGTTGCTAGCACTTCGTACAGTTGCTGTGAAATATATAGTTTCATGAATGAAAGCGGTACGTGCTCTGAGCTGGTACTACGCTGCACCGAGCAGAACACAAGCCTCGAGTCACGAGCAGCTGCTGTACACAATACAACAAATGTACACGGGGTTTGTTCATAAAGTTATCGTATTGTCATTTTGTTGGGTGGAATGCATTAACCATCATCGTAAATATTTGCAGACTATTTTGAGTGCGTCATATTATCCCCGTGGCACTGAGATTGTAGCATACAGCCAAAGTAAACTTGAAGAAATGAGTGCACAGCTTTATGCCCAGGCTCCGTATCGTCACTGCAATTAGTCAACAGTATCAAGTGAGTGAGCGCTCTTCCCTTCAGGCAGTTTGTTTTTTTGGCAGCTTTTAGTGAGATTGTATTTGCACAGTTCCCTCGCGCACAGGCATGACACAAATGTTCACTCCGTTTTCGGCCGCATAGTGAAATCCGTTTCATCTTGATGCTTAACAGACATCTAAATAAAGTGGTGCTAAGTAGAGTTGTCAGAGTATCAAAATCCAGATAGTAATCCATACCTAAACTGGATACTACTTTGAAACGGTGTCCATACTTTTTTTTCTCTTTTCTAAATCAGGCTATTCGTGAATAGTTTTAGTATTGATCTGTTGCGGAAGTAAATGGTGAAACTAACTGCTAAGTACAACCCTAAACATTACATTTATGCTTATGGGGCTATATATGCAAAAGGAGACAGGAAATTACAACAACAAAAAACACCCTCACCATGTCAGTGTACCCTGATATTCAATTTTGCGATGTCTTATCAAAAACGGTACAGAGAATCTGAGTTTGAAATTTCAGTATCGTAACGCCGGCCTAGTGATGAA
Source organism: Proterorhinus semilunaris (assembly GCA_021464625.1). Classification (NCBI taxonomy): domain Eukaryota; kingdom Metazoa; phylum Chordata; class Actinopteri; order Gobiiformes; family Gobiidae; genus Proterorhinus; species Proterorhinus semilunaris. Next base: position 13,928,725 of record CM038355.1, on the reverse strand, counting down.
ATGTGAGGACCGTTGCCATAGTGTGGGACAAACAGTAATAGACACTCATGTAGTACTGTAATTATAAAAAGCCACCCACTTTGTATTTCTTTATTTTTGGTATGATTACTATTTTTGTACAAGGAGCAGACTTTAAACTGTGATTTTAGGATGTGTCTCCTTTATTTACAGAGTGCACACGGCAGTAAATGGCGAGAAACTTCACTCTCAGGGGGTCATTTACCATTGAGAAGCGGAGTCATTATACATTTTTTTAATCATACTGCATTCTCTCATTTACTTATCAGATTTGGCGCACTAATACTGTAACACACGCAATTCCAAATAAGGGGCAACAGACCCACGAAAAGCTATAATCTATTTTCCGGCTTGCATCCGCTATTTAGCACCTGTCTCGATAAATGACCCCTTAGTCTCAAGCTTCTTTATCCGGCCTCTAGTGCTGCAATAGCAATTCAGAATTTAAATCTGAATATTCTATCTTTTAAATGATGAAAAATTGTCGCTCATGACCAAAAAAAATTGACTAAAACCCATAAGGTCAGGGGCCTATGTTGATACTATATTCTATGTTGATTTGTGTCCTTACTGACAATGCCATATTAGTCATGTTGCTTAAAGTTTTTTTATTTGTGTCAAAATAAGACATAAAATACGCTTTTATTGCAAACAGGGGAGACGTTGACGTTTTTGTTTATGCGGATAGGCCCATTAAGTCCGGGTTGCCAGGTCAGCAGCCAAACCCAGCCAAAAATATCTGAAAAACCGCCTAAACTTGGCTGAAATTTTTAATGTATTTGTACTTGTTTGCAGAGCCAATGTTCCAAGTTTATTAGCCATTCGCAGTAGAAAACCACATTGGAAAAGAAATGTGCACGGAGCTCAGAGAGCACTGTCAAATGCCACATATAAAACTAAAAACTGAAATACTGTGGTCCTCTGGTGATGTGGAACCGTCCCTTCCTCCCTCTCTTACTGAAAAAGCACCTCTGATTGCCTCAAATTTGTGATTTTCTCTGTCAAAATTGTGATTTTAAATATTGCCTTTATGTATGTCAAAACGGCATGCGTGTCCAAAACCCGCGGGCGGTTTTTATCACCCGCTGCAATGTATAAAAAGCCGCCTGTGGACCTGGCAGCCCGGCAGTAATTACAGAGATAATAACCATGAACCAGGACAAAACATCTCCATTTTGAAAGCTGAATTCTGTCATAGAGTTCTGGCCTGGTCATCTCAATAATAAACTACACGCTCTTTAATAATGACGTCACATGAACGCAACCTTCTGCATGACAGTAAACATAATTTTACCTCAAAGTCTTCCCTTGTTAACTCTTCAATTTGAGAGTGTGTTGGCAGGGAGCGTTTTTAGCATCTTTGTGCAAAACCGCGGTGAGATTTTCAATAGTTGTTTGTCTTTGTCCAAGAGCCAGGAACAGTTTTTGATCAATTGTGTTGTGTTTAGAGTCTTGGAAACTGCCAGGGTGGTAACTCGGGTGCTCGCCCGGTCCAGTCGGTGACGTAATGTCGAGCTATTCCAAAAGGCTGTGTCTGATTTACTGGCTATAAATTGCATGTTACAATCAAACCGAAATGGCACATGGCAACGAGGTGATATAATGAATCTAATGAGTGATGAGAATTCCCACAAAAACACACACCGGCTCGGTTTATAGTGTGAGGAATTGCTGTGAAAATCCGCTAATATAATGGCACCTATTTATGGGGGGTTATATGGGGAACAGCGTGTGACGGAGGCCGCCTTTGCTGATGAGGAGAGTGCAAGTAAGGATCACGTAATCCATGAAGTAATTTTTTCTATTTAATTTTAATCATTTCCTTTGCAAGGTACATTAAAAGTGTATAACAGAACTGCAAAGTCAACGCAGCGTAAATCTTATATCAGCCCCATTTTACAAGTTAAGTTTACAATCACTTTATTATCAGTTTTATTAAACCATAAACTGATGTTAAGTGATTGTCAACTTAACTTGACTATTCACAATATTTACAAATACTCCAAATATTTCTCAAAAGACAAGATGAGATAAAAAAAAAAACAATGAAGAGTACTAAGCAAAGCACTACTTACTTACTTAGTACACAAAAAAGTACTAAGTAAAGTATTCGTTTTAAATCCATCCATCCATACATCCATGTAACTGTAAAAGTAATATATTCAAATAGGGTACTCTAAATCTGTTTGAATATTATGAAAACTGACTTTCATAGGGTAATTAAATGTTATTTAGAGAAAGGGTAGCAACATCTGTCTGAAATTTGTAATTATTTGGTTTTGCCTCTCGCTCTGGAACAATGAGGGGTTTGTTTAGAATGTATTTAAGTGTAAGTGCAGAACCTCTTTACCACTGGTTCTCAACTGGTGGTTCAGGACCCAAAAACATGCCGCGGGAACATTTTCAGTTGACAGCAGGACTTTGCCCGTAACAATGCTCAAATCCTCTGTGAAGGATTACGATCTTTTGTCATTATGTTTTGTGGAATAATACACACATAAATCATATTTGGCTAATGCTGATATATGGCTTGTATTATTTTTAGTATAAGCCAAAATTAACCCTTTTATTTGGGTCACGGCTTGTCGGTCGAAAGTAGGTTCCAACGCTACCCCAGTTGTTGTTAAACTATATAACTGCACTACTTTTCATTTTAGTGTTTTTTTAATTTGTTTTACTTCCTCAATGAAAATGTGCAGCGAGATTCGATATGTCGGGCCGGCACAATAATTACTATATCGACCAACCGTTCAATAAATGACAGATAAACTATACATTTTGGTCTGTAAATTAAATTTCCCTTAGTAGGTTGTATTGCATTGTACAGTTGTGCTCAAAAGTTTACATACCCCAGTTTTTAATACTGTGTATTGCCCCCTTTAGCATCAATGACAGCTTGGAGACTTTTGTGGTAGTTGTGGATGAGTTTATAATTTTTTTCTGATGGTAAAGCCGCCCATTTTTCTTGGCAAAAAGCCTCCAGTTCCTATAAGTTCCTGGGCTGTCTTGCATGAACTGCACATTTGAGCTCTCCCCACCGTGGTTCAATGATATTGAGGTCAGGAGACTGAGATGGACACTAATGGGACCATGACTTTATTCTGCTGGAGCCACTGGCATCAGCGAAACACCTCCATATTTCACAGTAGGTACGGTGCACTTTTTTGTGCCTGTGATGAAATTCTGCCAGGGTATGTAAACCTTTGAGCACAGCTGTATTTCATGTTTATAGTGAGATATTTCAAGAGTACTTTTCAAACAAAGCCTTACTATTTTATTTTCAAGCTTTGGAGTTAGTTTCTGTGGCATTAGAAGGTCTTCAATAATATCATGGTTATACTTTTTTCCACTTTTTCATAAAACTGCCCTTTCGCTGGTGTAAAACTGCAATTAATATCTACCAATAGCATCTCATCAAACTAATAAATACAAAAACATGAGAACCTGCCATATCATGCACTTTCTTACAAAAATGTGCACAATTCGTGACTGATTGACCAGATAATAAAGAGGGATGATTTCCTGTTCCTGTAGCCAGCTGTTACTACAGTTCCTGTGTGCTCTACACAGCGTGTCCCCGTGAGGCGCCCTGCACGTTTGCTGTAAATGTGTGTAGTTGTGTGTGAAGTCAAAATCAGCACCCTTGACACTGGAGAAACATAACAGCTATACAAACTCACAGGGTTTCAGCACGTAATGGTCTGGAAAAATGACTCTTTATTTTACGACGAAATAGAAATTAAATGTAAATCACAACATTCATGGGCTATTGGCCAATAATGATGCTGTAAAGCTGAGCTGTCCAAACATTTTTCATCGAGGGCTGCATATAGACGAGTATGCAAGGTAGAGGGACAAAGAACAATGGTCTGAGCCGTCAGTGAAATATTCGCACGGGTGAATTTAAGAGAGATTTAAAACATGCCCCACACCTTTATTTAGGCTTAGAACCTGAATGCTAATTGTGTGGAATTCTGAAAATTCCAATTATACATTAATCAATAGTACTGTAAATAAATCTCTGGAGATGTGTGCCAACTCATCAAGAGGCCTATAGGGCAGGGGTCTCCAACAGGCGGAGATGATTCAATCCAGCCCACGACTTGTTGAGCACAAATTCCCGAGTATATAAAATAAAAGCAAGTCTCTAGCCCATTCCTGTGCGGAGTTATGAATGTTTAAAGAAATGCTCACTTCAGCCACTAGCGGGCAGCTAAAATAATAATAATAATAATGCATCGGTTTTATATAGCGCTTTTCTGGACACTCAAACACTACTATTGTAGCCACAGCTGCCCTGGGGTAGACTGACGGAAGCGAGGCAACCAGTCTGCTCCATCGGCCCCTCCGACTACCACCAACCACTCACTCACTCACTACAATCGCTAGGCTTCCTGGTGTTCCCAAGCGGTCTTCCATCCAAGTACCGACCAGGCCCTTCCCTGCGTAGCTTCCATGGTCTGGGCAGAGCAAAGGTATGGCCACAAAAAAAAGGAACGAATTTCACAAGTGTCCAGCAGAGGGAACTGACATAATAAGAGATCAGGATATAAACAACACATTATAGCCACATGGTAAATGGACAGTCTGCCCCAGGACGGTTGTGGTTACAATGGGCTTGTAAAGCGCAATACAACAATTTGTTTATTTTATTTATTTGTTTATTTGACAGGGACAGTACAAGAAAACATTGCCAACTCAGTGGCCGATGTTATGTACATAAGGCGTCTAGCCGTAGGCTAATTTGCAGCCCCCGTCCCTGGTTAGGCATTTCAAAGGGTTTAAAACAGAACAGAAAGATGATCAAACAATAAAAAGAAAGAAGAGAAGACATATCTGATCACTTCCCATCCAGCCATACAGTTCAGTGCTCACACTTGTGTTTGTTCTTTAGCCACAGCTTCAGCTTTTGTGAGAAAAGTCTCGGGTCCATTTGGGACTTTAGCTCCAGTAGCAAAGAGTTCCATAACTGTGTCCCTTTCACTGAGAACGCAGACTGACCCAGAGCAGTTTTGCAAAACTTCACTCTGCAGTTCCCGCTGACTCCAGCTCTGGTGCTCACGCCTTGATCAGTGTATTTTTACAATACAAGTGTAAGCCGTTGTTATGAGAAAAAAAGTTTCCTCAATAGTATTTTCCCAATCAAAACATATTTTACTGGAGCCTTTGTTTATAGACCCCGGCAATACACTCCCGATATATTTACTTAGCGACTCCTGCTACAGGGCCACCAAAAATTGGTCTGAGGGCCGCATTTGGCCCCCGGGCAGCACTCCAGGCACCCATGCTGTAAAATGTAGATCACTGAATCCACTGATTATACATACATATTTATAATTTGGCTTCTAGTTGTTGATTTCAGATGTACTTTGGGGTTGATTAATGCCACACTGCAGATCATTTCATGTTTTGCTACACACTGCGTAACATTTTGGATTGTACTGTTCCCAGCTAAAAAACATGCTCCTAATAATGACCTGCTTGAGAAAGAAAAATGCCATTTTTGGACCTAACCTTTCTAAATCTCATATTTGGCTGCCTTTAGTCAACATCTCCATGGAGACGAGCTGGCGACGTCCCGACTCCTAGTAAAGTTTACAAGTCAGGCCTTGGAAGAATTTTGTTTTTAAATGACAAAAACACATGTAATACAATGTACTTTATTCTACATATTGGATCAAATGCACTGAGGTGAGGCTTTAAGGGCTAAACTGTTATAAAACTTTAAACAATAATGATGTCAGCGATACCAAACATGCTTCTAATGATCAGCTTGACACCTGTAATCTAATGAATACGTGTTATTTGGGTGAAATATTCCAGCCACACCGCGTAACATTTTACCCAATACATAGAATAAAATACTTTATAATACTTTAATTTATTATATATACATTTTTATCATTGGAAAAATCCTTAAAAACCTCTCCTCAGACCGGACTTGTAACTTTACTGCGTCTCCATGGAGATGTTGACTAAAGGCAGAGAAATATGAGATTTAAATTGTTTATGTCCTCATCCAAATGCATTCTTTTATCACCCTGTGCAAAAATGCTATTTTTGCAGAGGGTTGGCCATTAGGAGCGTGTTTTGTTTTGGCGCCAACACTAGATTCCAAAACGTCAAGCACTGCAGTGTGTCTTTGAGCGCCATCACTTTAAGGAAATACAAATGAACTTGAGAAACGTTGCACTTTTTGTTGTACTCCAGTTACATCAGAAACTACAGATGAGAATATGAAGATTTCAAGTGTAATTTTTGTTGTAACATTGCTAACCCCGCGAGCAGGAAAAGAGTTCCAGTGAGCTGCGGAACAGATAGTCTCCTCCAGAGCAGCTCGTGTAACTAGATGGCAGTGTGGAAACTTTCTTCCTGGGATCAAGATGGAAGGCACAGCGCTAACCTGAGACTTATTGGTCCCTGGGGAAGGCACACTCTGAGGCTCTGACACATTTCTTTACCCCTCTGCATCACCAAGACAAGCTCGCTCCCGCTCAAAGGCCCACAGCATTTATTATGAAATTCTTCATCTCCAAAGACAGACAGAAAGGCGAAAGCTGATGCAAGCCTTTCCAGAAGTGAATAGGCTGGTGAATTAAAATGAAGCATTCAGAGACACTTTGAAGTGCTCTTCACGAGGACTTATCTTTTGCTCAAGTCGTAGTTGTAGAAGTGGCTTTCTTGACTTTGGATAAATGACCTGAAAGCAACACAACTATTCCAGCTTTAGATACACTTTGCAGTAACAAGTGAAGCGCGAATCTTTTTATTAAAAATGTGTGTTCAAAATGTGTTCATTCAGAGCCCGATTTCTTTGTAAGGAGCATTTGGGATGTTTGTATGTTTACACACACTTTTCCTGCCTTCTGTTAAACCACTTGTCAAACCAGAGTAGGTAAGTAGTATGCAGGGGTGGGCAAAGTAGCCAAAATATTTCTGCAAGTAAGACTATTATTTAAAAAAACAGAAGAAGGTGAGTGCATCTGCAGGTCCAAAGGTATATGGCGCGGGTGCTCCTCGAAGATCAGGTATAAGACTATATAAAACAGAAGAGCAAAAAGAGGGGATCTGAGGCACTCCGACTGCAATATAAAAGTCCTTTATTTAAATGGACATATTAAGACTATTATTTTACTGAAAAATTGTCAAAATAATTACTCAAGTAATAGCAGAAAAGTATTGGGTGAAAATGATATTTAGTACCGAGTTTGAAAGTCTGATTTATGTCAGTAGTGAACAGAAAATAGTGCACATTCTTATACTTCTTATTACACCATAAACACTGAATTTTAATGTTTTCTTATAATACAATAACTTAATTTTAATGCGATGACTACCCTGCCCTGTCGTTGAATGCCGGTGAGACCTGCAGGGACACGTGCCCTTGCATATCGAGCCCTTTTTGCGCCAGTGAGTGATTGTTATAAAACATTTACTACACCTTTGAAGGCCCATCCGTGTGATCATGATCCCTGTAGCCCATCCGCTGTCCGACCCCGTGGATTGATGCGTGCGCTGATATACAAGTCCAGAGTAGGTCAACTGCAGGCTTCTGACTGTCACTTTGTCACTCGAGGAATGAGCGGCAGCCAGGGTCCACTGACACCACACGCTGCCAACTGCGCCTCTGTGGGGTCTGAGACGTTTCTTTTACAGCCTGTTTGTCTTTCGCGAGGATTCACATTATGATTTCTTTTGCCAACTGTCAGTAAAATTAGCCAACAGTAAAATGCGCTCCAAATGATAAATCACCTTTCGGTCGATGACATTGCGGCAGGGGCCTTTGCACTTTTTTACAACCAACCTAAATACAGACCATTATAATAAGTCTGTCTTGTGGTTGTTTCCCGAGAGTGCGTTGTGAGTTCATACTGTGTATTTAATTGCTTAATTATAATGTAATACAGGGTGTGTGTATATATAGTGTTTGTCAGCGTTTAAGGTTTGGTGTCTTTTGTTCAAACCAGCCAGATTATTGTGATGTTTTTTTTCTCTTGGTGAAATTGTTTAAGTTATAGGTCTAAAAAAAAGTTGTATATTCTCGTACTTTTTATCAGTCTTAACATTCTTATTTCATATAACATCTTTCTGGTCCCTCAATGTTTTGTTCATATATCTAAATGAAAGAAAAGCAGCAAGGTTTGAGACAAAAAAAGCGATTCAAAAATGTGCAGCCGAGTATAAAGGACTCGCTGTTGCATCACCTGCTTCCACGACTCGGCCCCTTTGCCATGGCAACGGTATGCCGGTTGGGCCGCCGGAGTTGGTGTAAAACAGGGCCTCGAGGAGAAACAAATGTGTGTATAGTGTATTAGAGCTGCGAGGCAGGAGCAGCGCAGCTCTAGAGCACAGAAAGAGTTACATCATTGAGGAGGAATCCTTGTCCCCCTTGTGGCTCGCTACCCGAGCAGAGCTCTTTCTTTCAGCTGTTTCTCTGTTGATTGTGTAAATGGAAAAGGCAAAGAATATTTTTGTCGAGTAATTGGGTCACTTTTTGAAAAGTCAAGGAACACTTTTCACTGCTAAGATGTCTTCATGCTCATGTGTATTTTAGTCTTGAACATAGTTTGAGGACATCGGAGTAACTTCCCTCTCTCTATTTGAACAGGAACAACAGAACGAGTCTGTCTGATCCAGGGGACAGTCGAAGCCCTCAATGGTGTCCACAACTTTATTGCAGAGAAGGTGCGGGAGATGCCCCAGAGTGCCCAGAAACCAGAGCCAGTCAGTATACTCCAGCCCCAAACCACAGTCAACCCAGACCGAGTCAAACAGGTGAGTTCACTCATCCGACCACTGCATAATGAGATTAAAGACTAGTTGACCTCAGGTCAGACATGTGGGTGGCCACTGTGCCCACCGGATCAGTACACTTCCAGAAGACCTTGTTTATTAGTTGCCAGTCGTTCTTGTTCTTTAGGCCATGACCCTCAGGCCGGTGGGGTCAGGAAAATGTGAGGGTATGTGGTTATTTATACATGCAGTCTTTTATAGCGAGACAGAGCCGTGTGGCAGCTGCAGTCTAAACCCCTGGGATTAACAAATTGCTGAGTAAAGGGGGGCTGCTGTACTTTCTGACTCACTCAGAGATATGTCTTCTTGTGTCAGCCATTTGTACAGTTAAATCTCCCTCTTGTTAGCATTTAGTGCCACTTTAATCTCTTTGTTTTTCTACAGGCTAAATTGATAGTACCCAACAGCACCGCTGGTCTCATCATTGGAAAAGGCGGGGCTACAGTGAAGGCAGTGATGGAGCAGTCTGGAGCCTGGGTGCAGCTCTCTCAAAAGCCCGAGGGCATCAACCTTCAGGAGCGAGTGGTGACCATCAGTGGGGAACCCGAGCAGAACCGCAAAGCTGTTGAAATCATAGTGCAGAAGATTCAAGAAGACCCACAGAGCAGCAGCTGCCTCAACATAAGTTACTCTAACGTATCTGGTCCCGTGGCCAACTCCAACCCCACCGGTTCCCCTTACGCCAACACGGCCGAGGTGTTGCCCAATGCTGCCGCGGCAGCCGCCACTGCCTCCAGTCTCCTGGGCCAGGCCGGTTTGACCGGAATGGGCGCCTTCCCTGCCACTATGTCCAGTTTCTCTGGTAACGACCTGCTGGCCATCACATCCGCTCTCAACACCCTGGCCAGCTACGGCTACAACACCAACACCCTGGGTCTCGGCCTCAACCCTGCAGCTGCCTCAGGCGTCTTGGCAGCAGTAGCAGCCAGCGCTAACCCCGCTGCTGCTGCGGCAGCTAACCTGCTAGCTTCATATGCTAGCGACGCGTCCGGCGGCGCAGGCCACCCTGCAACAGGCTTGGGAGGCTTTTCCCTGGGCTCTCTTGCTGCTGCTACTGGGGCTTCCAACGGGTATCTCAACGCCTCATCACCACTGATGGCCTCATCCCTGCTGGCCACAGAGAAGCTGGGCGACGGGGCGAAGGACGTGGTAGAGATCGCTGTGCCCGAGAATCTGGTCGGTGCCATTTTAGGAAAAGGAGGGAAAACGTTAGTGGAGTACCAAGAGCTAACAGGAGCTCGCATCCAGATCTCCAAAAAGGGGGAGTTCATTCCTGGTACTCGGAACCGTAAAGTTACCATAACAGGGTCGCCCGCAGCTACACAAGCAGCGCAGTATCTGATCAGCCAGAGGATCACGTACGAGCAAGGCGTACGCGCTACCAACCCACAGAAGGTGGGCTAAAGCTACAGAAGAGGAAAGAAAGAAAGGATGAAGACAGAGATGGAAGGGAAATGAGAGGTTCAAGTTGAATAGAAAAAGAATCGTCCAATTATCTGTTCAATATTTCAGTATCAAATGAGAGAATCACTAAGGAGGAGGTGGGGGAGACAACCAAGATAAGTGTGTGTGATATGTGAATGTGTTTTTAGGACTGACGTCCTGCTGTTTTTTAAAAGTTTGTGTCGAGTCTTTTTGACGATGGAGATCAGAGTAAGCTGAACTGGTCCACTGCCAAGCTGCAGATTTAAGGGTGAGGCGCAGCGTCTCACCCGCTCCAAACCTCATAGCTCTTTGATTTTCCTTGTTGGGTTTTGTTGTTTTTCATTTTGGTTACAAACCTCAGCTCCCGGTGAGTTGAGCTGGTCGAGCTGTTTATCAAACCTTGCTCTCTGTGCACAGTGCATCCGGCATTGTCAACAGGAGAGAGGTTTTTCAACAAGCACCTGAGGTCACCTCAGTCTGTGGGGAGCAATCTGAGTTCAATTAATTCTTTATACCAACCATATGTTTTCAATTCTTAATCATTTCATGATTGACTTTTCTAAATTATGATATTTTATATTTTCATCCATTATTTATTACTGACATGGTCTCATTCAAACAAATAGATTATTTAAACCTGTGAATGCAGGTTGATCTGAATGTAAAAACAATGTTAGCCTATTGCTATTTTTTATTTACAGGGATCAAATATTGTGTTGCAGTGAAAGAAATGTATAATTCAAACCCAGTCTGAACTCCTCGTTGTAGTTCAGGGGTTTAATAATCAATGTGAGAGGATAGAGGAGACACACAGGAATGTATAAATATACTCTGCATAAACATACATAGATAGCACTCCCACAAACGCACAACTGTCAAACATGAACACATTTCCGATCACAACTACAAAACTGAAAACTATGTCGTGGAACCTTTATTGGTGCTATAGAATTAGGTTTATCCCTTTTCCCATTGAATCTTTCTGGCCACTCTTCTCTGGTCCTGGAGAAGTGAGGTTCAGTCACACGTAGCTCATTGGATTTGACCAGCCTCTCACTTGAAGACCACGATTGATTTCAGCATTTTTGATTAAGAGCGATCCACTTAAACCTTATACAGCGGCATCCTCGTCTCTACCTATTTAATGATTATATATAAATAAATTGGATCATATCTCAATTTTATTGACAAGTTGACAGTTTTGCCTTAAGATCTTGTATTTGTAACTCCCTAGTTTAACTACCTTTCTCCTGAAGCAGTGTCTAACCAGTTCAGATTGCAAAGGGAACAACGCACTACAAACATATTTTGATATGAAAAGCTGTTTGAACCAATATCTGTGAACAAAGAAACTCTTGCCTTTACATTAAAGGTACCAAATAGTCAGGAGACGTAGACTAATGAGTGAGAACTTGAAAAGAAGGCTTGGACTCAGAGCCATCCTTCCCAATTTGCATCTAGAGCAACAAAACTACTCCGCAGTCCGTTCAGGCAGTCCCGAAAACACGTAAACGCTCACTAACTTCAGGTGGTAATAATAAAACATGGCTAAAACGCAGCCGCTATGTCGTCTTTTTACGGGCAATTGTTTGTTAAATGCAGGGAGGCTAATTGTCTAAGCATTTCCAAGCACTCAAAGATTACCTTGGCTTCCTTTTGTGCTGCTATCCATGGAGTACACTGGGTCTCTAAAGACTGCACTGTGAGACATTAAGAACACAAAAATGTAAAGTGTGTCTGTCCCTGCTGGGATGTGAGTATCTATATTTTAATGTGCACATCTATGTCACATAGTACACAAGACGAACCAGTACCTGGAAGGGCGAACTCTTCTGACGTCTTGTGATGTTTCTGTTTACCAATGCACTGCACTTCAATTAGCGAGCATCTCTCAAATTGACTCCCACTGCATTATTTACTACACTGTCCAGATTCAAGTTTTTCTGAGCAAGGCATTTTTTCAGTTGTCTTGTCATCAACCCTAGCTCTATGATCAGCGTCCTTGTTGCACAGCTGTGAGGGTTGGTGCTGAGTAGTGTCCAAGAAAAGGTCCCAAAACTGCTCCTGCATTTGGGAAATCTGTCATTGTCATCATTCATGTTTATTGGAGAACTTTGTGTCTGAGCATTATCTATGACAAATGCAACAGCCAGCCAAACTGAAACCGTTCCTTTCACTACATGTGCAGTAGGCTTCACAGTCATTCATAATCTGGCCACTTGTAAAATCATTAAACCTGTTACTGCCCAGGATTTTAGCTTCTAATAATAATAATAATAATGTTAATAATAATAGTAATAAGATACAAGCACAAAACGAAGGGATGTTTTATCAATGCAACTGGACTGCTTGACTGCAGGGAGCCCTCCTTCTCAACGCTCTCTGATCAATACATTGTGCCAAATAGTCTCTCTCCTCGCCCCTCATTCCTTTCCTCTTTCTCTCAACATGGTATTCCCCTGCATGTGTCCGTCTGTGCTCTGCGTCCTACACTGTGCTCTCCCCCTCTTTCTCCTTCCTCCTGTCTCGTCTTCTCATGGCCGGTGTGTGTCAGTGGCGTGCTGCCGGGAGCAGGGGTTATGCACTATTGGTCAAAAGGGTTACAATAACGTTTGGCCCGGGCCGTAGAGTTCACGAGGCCAAAATGCACAGAAGAATATTTTTCAAAATAAGACACCTGCCTCCGATACTGTGACGCGCACCTGACCTACCAGCAACGTTTGTTAGTATCAAATTCCCTCCAGAAGAAAAAGGATTTGGAATGACAGCATTATGGCTTTTTAGGGAAGTGTAAGCTATTTTCCTAAAGAAAGATTGAATCAAAACATAAACAAAGCATAGTACGGACAGGATGCTTTCAGAGAGTAAAGTGGAACTTGTTTGTGACCTCAAGCCGAAACAATGACATCCTTTATGCATAACCTCTTATCTGAAAATGACTAGACTTCATTTCTGTGGAATACAATATGTCATGTCATATGATCTATATGTACTTTATTGTAGCTATTCTAGTTTGTAGTCCAAATGCAGTCCAGCGTTGTCAATACAATGTGAACTATGTTATCTTTGTGTGGATGATGAGAGTGCCAACTAAAGCCTGATTAAGATTAGCTTCGCTAAATTTGTTTGTGCATTATGATGCCTCATCATCAATCCAGTGGTGTCCATATTCTGTCATTGACGATTTAGTTTGACAGTAAGAAAATGTAAAGAATATTGGAAGCAATATAGTAGCATGTCGTCCTGTTTTGTGTTTTGTCTGTTGTATGAAACCTTTGAAATTACTAAGATTTTGAATGAATAGGTTTACATGTACTTTTTGTAAGTTATGAAAATGCTGCTATTTGATAAGTAAACTATACAAAACATTTTAGTTGAAAAGATGTCTGGTCTGTTGATTAGGAACGTGCCCTTGAGGCTGGAGCATAAAACGAGGTGTATAGGATACTATACAGTATTGGTAAGATAGAAAAAGTAATAATAGACTCCATAGTACAACCTGTGCCAAACTAGACCTCCGCAGCTTCTGAAATTGTAGATGTGCGATCAGATGTTAGATATCAATAACTTGTTTAGAAGTGCTGATCAAGTGCCAATCAAACACTGTCTTTTAAGTTAAGAAAAGATAATCACTTAAAAAACAAAGGACAAAGACCTTCTTGTGCATCGTTTATCTCATAGATACATAGAGTAAGAGTTAATGATTGTGATTTTTATGGTTCCATGTTTTACACTCCATGCATCCCCTGTGTGTTTGTTTGACCTGTGGCTTAAGTACTGCTGTTTTTTCACAAATGTCTCTATAGGCCAGCATGGACTAAGCATTACATGTTATAAGCATTCATAACATAGCCATTAACAATCAAAATGTGTTTGTGGAGTTAGGTGTTATCTTTTTGCACGTCTTCTATTGCATGGTATCAACAAGTGAATTATGGAGGAAAAAAAAGAAAAAAATGTATTACAAATATTTTTTGCGAGCGGTCGCCTCGTGAATTAAAAAAAAAAAAAAAAACATTCAAAGACATAACGCTGCATGCAGTCAGATATAAAGCACTTAAGTTTACTCGCCTCATGTTTTGAAGACGTTTTGTTGAAGTCGTGAGTTGGGAGGGAGCTCATTTATTGTCATGTTGGCCCGAAAAAAGACACACATTTATATAGTATATATATAAATATATATCAGTCATCATCTCGTCATATCTTGACATGTCACCAGAGAAGATATTTAGATTTCTAGGTGCAGTGAGGAGTGTTACAAATGTGAAACAAGCAAACGTGAAAATGTTACTCAGTGCATTGGCTCTTTTTTACGAATACTATCAGACATGCTTTTTGTTTAAGTAACAGGTTGAACCTCACATGACCTGTCCCACTTTTTTGTTTTTGTCACACCGCTCCAAAAGCCCAGATCGAATACGTATATGAATGTACCCATCTTCTCTTTTTTTCCTTTTTATTTCTGTCGAATGTTATTGGTATTTAATGTAAATTCAGGGCAGGAATGTCAAACTACATGTAGAGTTAATATCTATGTCAATAACAGATTTTCAGCTATAGTCAGGTATAGGCCTCTCTCGGCCGCAGTCATGAACCAGATGTTTTATTCACTCTACTTCCGATACGCTGTCAACATTATCTTGTTTGTTTGGTGTTGCATAAATGCACTTTACTGATCAGTGGGTCACGTTGGGTGTGAGCTGAAGCGAACCGCGTTGGCTTTCAACAGTTGTTTGTTTGTAATGTTTTGCCTTTGTTTTGCTCTGATGTGTTCTGTTATTCCCTGATTGTGCCGGTCTCATGAATGACGGAAAGGGCTGGAGTCTCAGTCGTCCACTGGCAGAGTAGCACCTGTCCCCCCCCCCCCCGCCCCCCATTCGCTTCAAAGCTCCTCCTTCACATTCCCCGCGGCCGCGCTTTATGTTCACTCAATGAGGGCGACTCCTTTATCCTTAGGCATCCCGCTACGATTCCCATTAGACAAAGACTTTCTTCTCCAAATTGGGACTGGGGCTGCAAGAACACGGACCATCTGAATGTGTCACTATTGAATAATGCGAGACGAAATCGGCACCAGCAAAAATAAAGTATCTGCCGCCTTACGAGAAAAAGATTTCTGTTTGAGGCTTTATTGTGCAAGCCCCTTCCCCCCGTTGTCGCATCCAAATACCCTAAAAGATTACAAAATCATTCCAAGTTTGTTTCGAAGTGTATTCTGGACGTTCGCGTGGCCCACGGAGCCCTGTCACACGATGGCTACGACTGGTTTTATCTAACAAACTGGCTGAGGCTGCTTGCTCCTTAACCTCAAGTGTCACTTTTTCAGCCTACATGACATCGCTTGTTTGTTTCCTCACCGCTGTGTTTGCCCTTTAAATGGATAAAGGTATTCCTGAGCCCTTTCATTGTGTGGGGGGGGAGAAAAAAAAAAAAGTAAAAATATATATATATACAGTATATATTTAAGAAAAAAAAAGGATTCTTGCCAACCAGACATGAGGCAATTTTTTTTCTTTTCTCCTGTCTTTGACTTTCTGAACCTCCCATGAACTTAGTTGACCTTCTCCATCTACAAGAACTCATTTATGTGTTGGATATTTGACTTTTAATGTCAACTTCTGCCAGACTGTTCCTTTCGTTGCTCTGTTTATTGGGACTATTGTGCAGGGTTGAGCGCTTGCTTCGGTGTAAACTCAAGAAAGCATGCCTTGCAGTCATTTGTCATCGTTGTAAACTTCTTGTTTTAGGTGTTTATTTACACTTTTTCCGAAATGGACTGACAGCATAAGACAAAATATCCCAATCCAAACGAAAGCGGTGTTTTGTTGATTGGTTGTGCTCTCTTTGATATTAACCACAATGGTTCGGTGTCTGTGACAAAGAGAACATGTGAAAGTCCAGTGTCAGCTACCAAAAGGGCTTTCTAGGGCAGCATTTATGAGTCGTATGAGGATATTGAACATTGAAATCAAACAAATGCCTTTTCTTGTGCCATTTTAAACTAAAGTGTGAAAGCTTTTATGGCAAATACTGTCAAAGATTGTGCCAAATAAATCCATACTGAGCCAAAAGGCAGCCAGCCTTCATAAGTAAATGTTAGATCACTGGAATGGTCTGTCCCAGTTCCACTCCCCCTGAGAAACTCACCCTAATTGTACCACATTGGAGATCATGTGCCATATTGTTATGCTGCCAGTCTGTTTTCTTGCTCTTGTCAGAGGGACTTCTCCAGGCAGTCTATTTTCTAGATGATACACTGTTGATAAGAAACAACAGCTTCTATGGTGAGGGGATGAGAGGGTTTTACAAGTGTCATTTGTGTTCCTTTTCTTCTGGGTTTCTTTGACCATTATTCATGAATAGATTTAAGGGTAATGACTATTTAATGTAACTGTAGTACTGTGTTTGTAAAAGAAATTCAGTGAGTTGTGTTTTATGACTCGTGGACTACCAGTGAAGTCAGCATTTCAGTGTTAATAATTGAATTGTTTTTTAAAGATTATTTTTGCGACGGCAACAAAGAGTCATTATAAATGTTCATTTTAACATCACTTGTGTCGTGTCTCTTTTGTTCCTCACGGTTTCCCCTTGACACCGGCTCTCTCCGAGGGAAAGGTCGAGAGCAGAGATAATTGCAATCAGCGCATTTTACAGCAGATCAGAGTCGAGAGCACATTTTAAATTCAAATGATGGGAGTGTTTACATGGACACAATGTCCCGACAGGGCGGGACCGCGCGGTTAAGGGGCTACAATTAGACTGCAGTGCACCAGGTACAGGAGCACCAACAAATAAGTGTGTGAAAATGGAGACACTGAAGAAAGGATTACTGGATCTGAGGGGTCTCCAAACAGGTGCTTTCATTCATTCAGCCTGATTAAACATCTGCTCACTTCACCTCAGGCAGCGGCGACGTATTAGTCACGCCACACGTTTGACTTCTGTCAAAAAAGCACAGCTGTTACTGACAAAAAGTGCCACGCTAAGCCATCATTTAGACCAATATTATCTCCATGTCTATAAATACAATGGCAAGAAATATGAATAACACACACATTTAGATTAGCAGAATAACAATGAAATGTGTATGCATTTATTCATTGTAATTTTCAGATGTGGTGGGTTTTTTTTCATCAATGGACAAATTAACGTTCATGATTATGAATTAAATCATATATGGAACGATTCCAAATGTACAGGTGCTCGTCATATAATTAGAATATCATAAACAAGTTCATTTATTCAACTTAAAATGTGAAACTAATGATATAGACTCATTACATGCAAAGTGACATATGTCAAGCCTTTTTTTGTTATAATGTTGATGATTATGGCTTACAGTCCATTTTCAAAATATATTATGAGATTTTTAATTTGGGTTTTTTACAAGCTGAGCCATAATAATCAAAATTATAACAAATAAAGGCTATACATATCTCACTTTGTCTATCATATATTAGTTTAACAGTTAAGTTGAATAACAGAAGGGAATGCACTTTTTCATGATATTCTAATTATATGATGAGCACCTGTATATGGACAATGGTCTCTACATAGTAGGGCTGGAATGATCCACTTTTGTCAAGATCTGATCACGATACTCAGGGGCCGATCCAATATGTATTGCGATACAGTGAGTAATTATGATTAGTAATATGTTTACGCTAAAATGGGTAAAAAGTCACATGTCCAAAGTTTATAAACCAAAAGCCATTTCACATTTATCGATGTGTTAAGATTGAAAAGTGCATTAACACAAAATGTAACAAAGTGCTGTAACTGTTACTGGTAAAATAAAGGAGTGCAGGGTGAAAATGCCTCCAGACACAAGTATTGAAAGTATAGCAATGCTTAATAAAGTATTGATACCTTTTGGATATAGAGCCCTACTTATAGGCACTCAGGACTTTACATCGAGGAACCACTCACCCATTCACACTCATTCATTCATACACCAATGAGTGCAGTGTCTTGCACAAGGACACAGCGACAGTATGCACACAGGGGGAGCCGGGATTCAAACCTAAATATCCCATTTATGTGCATGAAGGGAAACGTGCTTAATTAACTGTCATTAGGTTTACATTTTTTATGCAAGCCAAACAAGTTAAAATAAATAGTTATACAATAGAGAGACATTTCTGTGGAACAGCTGGGCATGACCGCAGCCGGACAACACATGAGAATTATTAAAAACACAATCGCTCTGCGGCCAAGTTTTGTCTTTTTGCAGACAGGGAAAATCAGTGATGCTATTCTATTACTTGACGGTGACTCATCTGTGCTTGCGCTGGTGTGGCCCTTTTCTGGGAGACGCAGTTAGTTTGGACAAACTCCCAGAGTCCAGAAATCACTGGTTCAAATGGGAAACACCTGTGTATGTGTGATTGGAAAACGAAGTTATTCCAAAAGAAAGCATCATATGTTATTTTCCAGTTGTTGGGGTAACATTTAGATCACCCCAGTCAGTCTCCAGATGAAACTAAATGAGTGGAACTTCTGAAGAGGGAGGAGTTCCTTGATGGGGTGACTCACTTTAGTCCCAGTCACAGCGCGACCCTCATTAATCCTGTATGATATTTGATCAAAATGAATTCAACTCCTTTGATCTAAGGATGTGTAGAGGCCACTGGTCAGCGTGTACTTCCATTATGTCAGAGGTAAGTGCTATGATGTGCCAAAGGGAACTTACTAACCTTTGGGCCTGAAGCAATAAGGGACTTCAGCCTGTGGACATGTAATAGCATCATGACTTCAGTGTAATGGCGTCCATGATCCTGCAGCACACAGCACTTCCACTCTGAGTGACCTTGTTCATCACCCACCAAATAACATCCCTAATCTGCAGGGCCCCCATGGAGGTGACATCACACATGAGCACGGTCTACACACCGACACACAGACAGCTGTGGGCAACAGACAGTCTATAGGCCTGGCTAATGTGTTAAAATCATTGAAGTAAGGTTAAAATCTACACATGTTTTATTTGGAAAACGTAAACACTCTGTCCTGCTCACTGCCTCCGCTGCTTGTGGTTACAATAATGTTTAACAACAGTAGCCAAACAGTTAAAGTGCATTTATGCCCTATAATCCAGTGTTCCTCAGACTGTGGTACTGGGGCGTCTTCAATTTCAGGTCAAACTGCAATTTTAGACTTTACTCTTTTTAATTAGGGACTGAAGGCACATTTTAGATAGATTATACCAATAAAACAAAATACTCCTAATAACCACCTCGATAACAGAAAATGCTGTTTTTGCAGTGCGTAATCAAAGAATGGATTTGGACGAGGACCTAACCTATTTAAATATTTGGCTGCATCCACATGGAGCCGAGCTGGAGCGATGTTCTTGTTCTCAGTAAACTCGCAGTCGGGTCAGAGGAGAGGTGAGCCTGTCAAAGCAAACACACATGTTTGTTTGGTCATTTATTAGGCATTTTTTCAGCAATGAAAAATATCTGTCATAACATAAATGCTTGTACTTCAATCTGTTCACAAGGTGAGAAGTTACGCGGTGTGGCTTGAATTTATGAAGGGCACGCGGAGTACCACTGAAGGGTTCAAGGGGACCGCAAGATAAAAAAGGTTTGGAAACTGTAATGGAGTGCAGGCCTGTTTTATGGCATTATTCCTGCATAGTCAAGAACTGAGAATTGGTAGACAACCAAATGCATTCGGGGCACAGAAACAAATCATCTTCAATAATAACTAAATGATTGAGGCACCCTTCCTGCTATTGCTTTGATGAATCCTTTTCTCTCACTATAAAAAAATAAATAAAGCAAATACCACTGAACGGGTATTGCTAGAACTGAAATCTCTCCATGAAGAGGAATCTGCCCTATTATCCACACTATTATCGTCACCAAAACGTTACACCCTTAACAATTGCTGCAGTGCACTGTATATCCCTGCTATGGAAAAATCGGCCATAATCATGCTGCATGTCGAGCTCTGTCTGCACTGAACAAAACAAAAAACATCGACCACTAATTGTAAATATTGTATCCATCACAATCAGATGCCTGCAGTGACGTAAAACCAATGAAAATCAGATGGGGCCCTGCAGGAATTAGGCCGACGTATACAGTAGGCCATATATATATATATATATATGAGTGAATGGAAATAGAAACCACACTCAGGTCATGATGCAGTTGCCACTTTCAATTTGTGAACTACTGTAAGTGCCATCTCCCGCTACGTATGGCATTGACTGAAATAACTCTCCGATGAGTTTTATGAACCGCGCTCTCCCACCATCTCCAGCCGCATTCGCCTTAAAAAAAATAAAAAAAATGAGAGAAAAAAAAAATCACCCTGACTATTGCGAGTCTCAAATCTTCTCCAATTTTCTGTGATGGAACTGAAATACCAAATGTTCTAGTCCGCTCATCCCCTGTCATTTTTATGCCTGAGAAAACGAGGTGTAAAAGCCTGCCGTGGTATACATTTGATTCCTGCTGTGTGCGAGTAGGTAGCAATGGACTTGAATGATAAAATTGCGTTGTCAAGGTAACAGGTTGTTCACAAGACTGTGTGGATATGTCGTATCGGGGATGCTGGGATACTATATTTTCCCCCCGCAGTGTGCTGTGGCAACTCCAAAATCCCCAATCTACACCTGACTTGGAGCGGTAATTCATTAGGCTTTGCTTGTTTAGCTGCAGCAACGTGAAAACAGTCCATCTCCTGTTCAATTTGGAGGCGTCAGAAAGCCTTGAAATGTTGCTGTGTGCAGTGTGTGGTGAATGAAAAGGGAAAGAAAAAAGAAAAAAAAAAGGAGGGTGCTGCTGGAGAATGGAGATGCACTAAGGCACCCTTTAACACGGCTCCTGGTGTAACCATGGATACCTGTATTTCATGGACGGAGTAATTTTTAGCTGTAGCGGGATCGTATTGAGAGTATCTATGCCACACGCCCCGTATTAAAGCGAGCAACTTCCACGGCACATCACGAAGTATGGCAGGTAAATGGGCAGATCATGGCCTGTGATAATGATGGCACGCAGCTAAATATAGACAGTGTCATGGGTTGTGCAAAGTGTTTTGTTTTGCGAGCATCAGCGCATTCAGAAGAAGGGTTTAGCAGATGACTTGGTGACTTTGTGATCAGGTAAAAGCCGTGCAGGCAGGCTGTTGTATGCACAAGGTGAGCAATATTTACCAAGACAAACACAGCACTGGAAATGATGATGCTGTAGGGGGTAACTTGGCTGCGGGGGGATAACAAAACTAGTCTAATTAAATTGGGGGTAAAAGAATGAGCTGAAAACCTCTGCTCTGTGAGTGCTTTTCTCGGTGTTGCAGGGAGAGTGAAGGATAGCAGTGTCTATCAGGGAGTGGGAGAAGAGAGAAGTGTCAGTACTGTCAAGGCAACCATAGTACAGTGGCCACTGGGGATTATTGGGAGATGTAGAGATGATAAAAACAGAGCAACTCTCAGAAGCAGGGACAGGATTGACATCGTGTCAGACCACCGCCTCTGCCAACTCCAATGCGCCACTTTTGTCACCCCTGCAAAAAAAAAAAAATCTAAATCTGTCATAACACTGACTACATATACTGCCTTTCAATTGGCATATAATTGTGTTGGTGCAATGATAAGCCATTCTGTAATAATGTAGCAAATATCAAAGGGCCACACTGGTCACAAAGGCTGTCGCACTGAGTCAGATCTAAATTTAAAAGAATGACTAAAGGGTTAAATGTGGGCTAACTCCATTTAGCCTCCTATAGTGTAGTCATAGTGCAGTCTATACAGTGCAGTGCTTCAGCTCAGCAGCCCACCACTCTCTGACTCCCTCTGCAGGATCTGCGCGATGGGTGCAGCAAATGTTAGGTTTCACAATGTTGTCCGTAGGCTATACATGAAAAAACTTGTTTGTTGAAGTTGAAGTTACTCATGTGCTAGAAGTTGCTGATTTAGTTGCACAGAAGCTAGTCAAGTGTCAACTTTATTAATTTACATTTACATAATTTAGATTTTGAGCATTTTTGTGTGATCAAGTATATAAATAAATGTGACAGTAAATGCACATCCTACGAAGCATACATTTGGGAACAATAATGTGAGTATGTATCATGTAGCATTAGCATACAATGGGAAACTTACTGTAACATTATGGATTGCGTACCACCAAAGCAATTAATAAAGAAATCAAAACGAAATTGAACAGTGCCGTTAATTTATTGCCTGGCCTGCCAGACACTCCTCCTTTACTGTTCAAAAGAAGAACCATCATTTCACGATTTTACCCACATCGGACCAATCACGCACAAAGAGACGGAAGCCGTCACCTGTCACCACCACGCGCTCTTCCAAAACATTAAAGATGGCGGACGATACACTGTTTTCTTCTGCTCTTTCGTCTGTTTTAAGTCATTTGGAGAATATGAAATCCCTAAAATCGGAGCAAGAAACATCGTTCGGAGTGTTCCTCGTAAAAAAAAGACGTTTTTGGAAAGGCTTTCGGCCCCTTGTTACTGCGACGTATCTTTTTTTTATTTTTTTATTGCAATGAACAAATACAAACAAACAAGGCACATTATGTTTACAATGTTAAAGTACAAAAAAGAATATATGAAAATGTAGGGGCAGGATCGTTCATATCTATGAAAAGGCATGTCGTTTGGCAGGCCAGGCAACTCACCTTTTTAACGTTTTGCAATTCATCCTCCACTCCACAAGATGGCGTATGTTGCAATAAAATGGCACTTGAAAAACGGGGGGAGACGAAAGGGAAATAAATTAATAAACGCAAGAAATGAGCATCAAACCAAACTATCCATAGATGATCAGTGTTTTAATAGAGTGTTACTGTTCTTAATTTTCCCGTTTATCTACCAATTTAAAGTTACGTTTTTAGGTACGGAATCCTCTTGTCGCGCTGTTGCTCTCTGGACGTCATTTGGGGCGTGGAGACTTGCATTCCTGCCTGCGCAAATTATTACAGTCACTCGAGCTGTAACTAGTTACTCGCGATTGATTTTGACACACTAGCGAAGAGCCTTAGTCGTAAGTACATGATTTATCAGCTAATGTCAGAGTGGTGTCGTTTCTCCTTTGCTGTAAAGTACTGGTTAACGGTAACTCTTGAGGAAAGCTAAACATGACAGCTCGCTACATCGACTTTACTCGTTTGTCGATGCGGATTGCCTCGAGCTAACTCTGTTTTCTTAATTATACAGCCATAAATGGGCCAAATGAGCTCAAGCAATGCATTACAGCAAAGCCTCGTTATTCTTTAGCTTAAATTGTTGTTTAGTTGTAACTAGCGCGTTGCTGCTGAAGCTATGCATTGGCAACGTGTAGTTCTTTTTATGATTATAACGACAGCATTATCCGCACAATTTCTGAAATGTTAGAGTTTAATAAACTGTTGTTTGCAGATTGCAGATGTAGGGTTTATATTTGCATTGTGGGTGTGGTTGTGGTTGTGAAGTTAGGATTTGACACCGGAAGTATTTGTAGCACACAGTTCTCATGAGCCATAAGCAAAACTGTGCCATGGCTTAGAAAGTTTAGCTGGAATATAATGTAGTCCAAAAAAAGGTTTGTGTATTTGGTGTATGTCTTTTTTCGGGTTTTGTTTTCTACTAATGTGTTGTAAAGATTTGTATAATTGCTTTAAATTGTGGAACCCAGTTAACCTTCTCGACCTTTTGTCATCACTGCATCAGAATACTTAAAAACCTCAATCACAAAAAAGATACAATATAGGTTTTTGTCAAACTATTTGTATGTGCCAAGGATTCATTAAAGACAATAGACATCTCTGAATATCCTCAAAATACATTGTGGCCTAATTGCTGCCTTAAAAACATTTTCGATTGACATTGTATGTTTTGTGTTCACAGAGACGCCAAGATGTTTATGGCTAAGCAGTTGCTTGGAGGCCTTATAAATGCTGTCAGGTGAGATTCAATATCAAATATTGACCTCACTGGTATCAGAATTTGTCTAATTATTTTGTATTATTATTTGTAGCAACATTGATCCTGCCGTGTTCATGCCCTCTGAGCCCGTGAGTGACTGACTGGCGCAGTTTGTCAGGATGTTGCCAATTTTAGACGCTGCGTTTCCCTCTTACATTTGTTTCTGCCAACAGCCTCCACCACGCAGGCCAGTCGCATATGCAGAGCACGATGAAAGTGATGAGGAGAAGCAGTTTCGCAGGGTTTTCAAACAGCTTGCCGGCGAAGTGAGTGCCATGTACACTTTTTTCCCATGGAGTGATATGGGCCGCAGCAATGATTATTTCATGTGTGGTTTCACGTAGGACATGGAAGTGAGCCCTAGTGAACTTATGGACATCCTGAACAAAATTATTTCAAAGCGTAAGATTGGTTTGTCACCCACGCTGTGCAACGTGCAACATGGATTATTTCACCTATTTGTGTTGTTTAGATGGCGACCTGAAGACTGATGGCTTCTCCATTGAAAATTGCAGAAGCATGGTGGCAGTCATGGATGTATCCTTTCTGTCATTAGCGGGTGTGTGTTGTGGATATGTGTGCCAGGAAGGATAAGAAACTAAGCATTTGTATTGACCGGTTAATATAAACAGTTACCTCACCAAATCTGCAATTGACAGACTGTTACCCCACATGATATACCCTTGAATGACGATAAGGAGTCATGAAATGAGATGACGCGATATAGTGTGTTAGGATAATTTTTAGTTTGTCAATCATAATTGAAGTTAAGCAGGTAAGAACCTAACATTTAACAACATAAACAGATCTCCGTTTGAGTAGTTTAATCTTGCAAATACACAGAGGAACACTCAGAGGAGCGCAATACAGACAACCAAAGTTCTGACTACATTGTGCTGCTGTCACAATGATTTCAGCAGCTCTTAGTCGCTCTATCAAGGAGAGATAAAGGTCACACAATGATGTACACTGATTGGACAGATTGGCTCATTGACAAACACAGCACGTATTGACTAAATGTAATAATTTGACCACAAAACAAAGAATAAAAGTACAACCATAAAATTATCATACAGATTCTCGCTCAAACCCAGGCCGTAAACCTGAAGCAATGGTTACATTATCAAAATGTTCCCATCAGTGTATATATAGTATAAGGTCCACACTGGGGTGAAGTGGCTTCTCTGTATTCATTATATTGTAGTTTTTGAAAGAAATATCCCCTAAAATAAGTAACCAAATCATAAAACCAAATTGGGTCAGGGATTTTATTAAATGAAACACATTAACAAGATACTTTTCTGCCCCCATTACAGATAAATATTACAGGCCAAACATAAAGTCTGCCTTTGACAAATACTGTGGCTGTCGTATGCTGTTTGTTTAGCATCTATGGTTTGGTTTAGTTTGGTTTGTTTTCTTTAACTCTATTTCAGAGCGACAGCACTGGGAAACTTGGTTTCCATGAATTTAAACACTTGTGGAACAATGTAAAGAGATGGCAGGTGAGTACATTGCATTGAACCATGTCTTGGCAGGCTTTTCAGGTCATTTCCCAAATTATATTATATAAGTAAAAACATTTTAGTCTTTACCCCGATCTGATTCATTATTTATTTTTATTCTTTTGTGGCTCAGCTTTCTGGGTAATTTCAGCTCATGTCTATAATACTTGACTTTCTTGTTTAGGGAGTGTACAAGTCCTATGACAGAGATGGATCTGGACTCATTGGTGCTGATGAACTCCCTGGAGCGTTCACTGCAGCTGGTGAGATTTATGAATTCATCAACATCTATGACTGAATATACCAACTGTGGGAGTAATAATATATTGGATTGTATTATAGATAAAATGTTGAAAAAATTTCATATTACGTTTGTTTGAGGAGTAAGATGTAACATCATTATAGTATTGTGTATCTTGCACCTTTTTCAGTTTTTTTTTCAGTACTTTTTTCTCCTTTCTTTAGGCTTCCCGCTTGACTCACAGCTGTTTACCATGATAATACGACGATACAGTGATGAAAACGGAAACATGGATTTCGACAATTACATTGGCTGTCTTGTTAGGCTGGACGCCATGTGCCGTGAGTCCAATTTAAATTTCCACCTCATCAGTTTTGTCGTAATGTAACTAACTTACTGTCTGTCCTGTAAGGTGCCTTCAAAACTCTGGATAAAGGGAACAATGGAACCATCAAAGTCAATGTTCAGGAGGTAAATGTGATGCATGAGAGTTTACAATAGAAAAGACACAGTTCCCATTGCTCAAGTTCTCTTGTGTTTGCTTGCAGTGGCTCCAGTTGACCATGTACTCTTGAATCCAGCTGATGCCTCACCTTCAGTTTATTACAGTGCCACTTTGTCTACACGGTTCAAGCATGAGTTTTTTGTTTTGTTTTGTTTTTTCACTTTTATATGTGTTTTCATGCAGGGCCATATGCAGGTATTATGCCATAAGTTTTATGTATTGCTCTGATCAATTAAACAAGGTATCTGTTATTAAACATTTAATGGATTGTGCACTGAGAATAGTGGCCTCCGAAAACAAGTGTTACTGAAATGGCACGTTACCATTTGTCTGTTGTACAAATGCACTTGGTCCGAGGAGTGCCAATGATTTATACCACTTGTGCACATTTAATATATTTAGTATAGATTAACATAAGAATATACAATTAAAGTAAATACAATTTTAATCAGTCAAGTACTCATGGGAAGTGCAGTGTAAATTAAAACAATATGAAAGATGAGGCATTTTAAAAGCCTGTATGTTTCAAAGAGAAGGAAAACCCAGCCTGTTAAATGTGGTCTGAACACATCTGCACAGTGCGTTATCCTGTTGCATGGTCTGCTCAGTATCTCCATGTGCCATTCTACTCCCTGAAAAGTCACTGATAAACTTTTTTATTGTGTGTCAACAGCAGACAGAAATACAAAAGTTGTCAGAAAATGTGAATGAGCAGGACAGGATCGGCATCCTTGGGGTACACCTTAATTTCATTGAAATGCATTTGAAATTAAGGACTTGCCTATGCAGTTTGTAGTATGGTGATAACTAACACGTTTGTGTTCTATCAATTTGCTGAAATATAAGAAATGAATGCCAAATGTATGTTTAAAAATGCCAACTTAGGCCTATAGTGTAAAGATACTGTAGTTGCTGTTGTTTTTGAATTGCCTGGATAAATAAACTGCTATATTTGGGAAAAAATAAGACCCACTATGTAATTTTTTATGTTGACGAAATACATGGGTTCTTAAAGCGATAGTCTGTAACTTTAATGTTTTACTAACTTAATGGATAGCTTTTAACTGACCGCCTGGGTCTACAATAATGCATAATTATATTATTTCTAAAGTCCCTTTTACTGGTCTCAGCCACTATTCAGAATCTCCGGTGCCATCACGTTGACCAATGAGATCAGCTTTCCTGTGAACCGGCTGATTGGACCCGACAGGCCGGAGAGAGAGCTTTTGAAATATTATTAATGTGTATATAACTCTAAGGCCGTTTCACACATGTTGGAACTTTGTAGGTCGCCTCGAGACCGCCTTAGCTCCAACTGTATTTACTCCAAAGTTAGTTAAGTCCATGTTCACACGCGCTCTCGCACAAAACATCGCAACATCAGCCACAACGATCAGCTGTTCAACGAACTTACTCCCTTGACAACGGGCATCAACACTGACGCGCACGCACGTACAGGCACACTTCCCCGATGGTCACTTCTCTCCCTCGTGGTTAAATACACTGAGTCTTATAGACGCGAAGCGCTGAGAAATGTACTTAATCAGCACATGGAGAGGAAAGTTTCACTGCAGCAGGAAGGGGAAGACAGGAAAGAGAGGCGGACCTTGATGATTTAAAGTGAATCCATTTTGCCTCGTCAGAGCAGTAATCCAAACGTCAATTCTTTCTTGGTGCAAAAAAAGAGGCATCAAAGCGAGAATAGTTCACCAGAGGTCGGCCGACTTCACACCACGACCGCTCCGACGCACAGAGCGAGATGCGCCGCTCCGAGACCACCTGTTTAGACCGACTTAAAGTACTGCGGTTAGATTCACACTGACCTGTAAGTGCCGCTCTCGGCCCGAAAGTCCCTTTAAGTCGACCTAACTAGAGCCTGTGTGAAAAACGCCCTAACAGACTATCACTTTAAGGTTGTTTTTGTTGTTGTTTTCACTCATCCTAGGCTATGGGTTTGATTGGCTAAGGCCTGTTTCACACCGCACACGGATTTGTGAACGAATTCGTCTTCGAGTCCCTCTCCGCGTTCATTCGCAAGGCTTGCTTCAAGTCGCGTCCTGTTGTGCAGATGAGAAAGCTGTGTGTACAGACCGGCACCGAGGCGCCGCTCCTGAAACCACAAATGGAACTCGAGCGCATTTTTTCCGCGTCGTCGGCTGCGCAGCGAAGCGGCTTTCAGCACCAAATGTGCAAAAATCACTTTTATAAAGCAATTTCACGTCTATCCAATCTTGTACTTGGAATACATAAGGAAATATAACTTTAGGCGTATTAATAACATCATTTTCCAGGTACTAATACATTTAGATTTTTTTTTTTCATATGCATAAAACACATTTTGCACGTTAAGGAGACATAGCAGTTGTATTCCTATCTTATAATTAATAGTGCTGCTTTAGAATGAACCACAAGGAGTTGTTTTGAGTCCAATACTACTCCAGGCGCTTTGCCCCCGCTCCGTGGCAGTCTGAATACATTATTTATATTATATATTATATTATTCTATTATAATAGATCCATGGCCGCTTGCCGCGAGATAGTTCGGCCGTCGGTGTGCGGTGTGAAACAGGCCTAACCAGAAAAACTGAGCTGACATTGGGGCTCCAAAAGACACTTGGTAAAAAGCGTTGATTATGACTTTGACCACTGCTCAAAAGCCTGGCTCCAAAGAGTTTTTCTGAAAATTCCTATGACCCATGTGACAACGCTGGACTGGGTGACATATTTTAACCACGCTATTTTTTGTACATCAGCCCAAAAAAGTGGAGGCCTTTTCAGTGATCTGGAGCCTGATTGACTGGCTCTGGAGCACTGTGGTGGCTCGTAGCCGGTACGCCCGCCGGCCTTTTTGCCCTTTTAAGGAACAGTCTTCGTAGGAGGAGATTGAGCAGCCATGTTAATTTCACAGACCACTCGGGACCATTATAATTAATGGGGCTGATAATCATTGATCTCTTGTATACTTTATCTATGGATGTGGCATAGTTGCATATTATGTTAGTTGATATGGGGCAAAGTTAAAAGTCATGCATATTGGCCAAAAAGAAAAAAAAGGAAGACGCAATGCCGATTTTTTTCCCTTTTCTTTTTGACCATGTAAACAAATTTGGTAAACTAGAGGCAAAAGAAATCACAAGACCAAAGACACTATTTAATTGAACGAAAAAAAAAAGGATACGCGTGTATACTGGCTGGCCAGACTAGCACTATTCCACACGCGATTAATTATTTTTGACATAAAGATAGAATGAAGTGAAAGCGCCAACACTGATGCCGGTGTTATGCCGAAAGCTGCATCCCCATGTACTGTGAGTACATGGGGATGCAGCTTTCGGCGCGCACATTGAGACAGGGGGAGTGTTTCACGGGCTGTCTTCTCACAATGTCAACTGTAGCCGATCCTTTTGTGTTTAAATAATTATGAATAACAACCTATACTCAATTTTAACCAATATTGCCGATCCTTGTCTTCGCTGTGCGTGCTCACGGTGATGCATATCTCGGCGGTCAGGCAGTTTTCGGCGTAACACCGGTAGCTGCTTAGAAGTAGCTAGCTAGCTAGCTACTAGGTTTTGTTTAGCTAGATGTCCATTTAGAAAATTTCCAGAAAACTAAACATTCTGGGTATATTTAGCCTTATTTTGCTTCACAGGTAAGCCCATCGTCATATATAGCGCTATACTGCACATTTAGAACTAAATTTACCTTACCAAAAATATTTAACAGCTCAGCTCGAAGCTAGGCGATGATAACGAACTCCGTGATAGCTTAGCTTGTTAGCAGTAATGCTAGCTACCCTTGGTGCGAGTCGTGATGGATTCGCAATTTCAAACTTGGCACACTACAGGAAGCATCAGGCATCGGTTATTCTTTTTATTGTGAATCCAATGGAAAGTCGCCTGTAACGCGTATCTAACTACATGTGCATGGTTTTCTCGCGTCTTTTGTTCATCCACATATTTCGCAGTGTTTCACTGTGCACACACATAATTAACTCAACCTTGCAGTTTTATGATTAAGGTTTCTTTAAATTCACGCTATCTCGAGCTCTCTAACCCGTTATATACTTTGTTGTTTTGTACAGAATTCTCACATTGAAACGGCAAGACGCAGAGAATCGCCGAGTGAAGGATGTCTTCCCCACAAAAGACTGCCCCACTTTACTACTCGCCCCGTGACCCCTTCAAGAAGAGAAAGGCACGTTTCACTTTTAGCGAGGTCCACATAATGTTGGCCGAAATTCGGAAAAATCGAAAAATAGTTGTGGGTATGTATATTTTTAACAGCACTTAAATAGAGTGAAATAACTATTACCATGTTGCATGCATGTTGTAGTAACAACTTTACATTTTTCTTGTAGGTAAATTCAATCGTAGCGTGCCAACAGAGGCTAAAAAGCGCACATGGGCCGAAATAACAGCTCGAGTGAATGAAATAGGAGAGTGTCAACGAGAAATCATTGAAGTCATAAAGAAATGGTCAGATATGAAGTGTGACACAAAGCGCAAAATTGCTGCCATGCAGAAAGGAACAGTGCCTAACAGAGGAGCAAACGCACGCATGTCAAGAAATCTCAATCCTACGGAGAAAATAGTTGCTGAAATTCTGGAGATGGCAGAGGATGATAATGATGGAACACTTGACTTTGGTCCACTGGGTGATGATGACGAAATGGCCGATGAAGAGGACATGGAAGAAGATGAAATGATGGGACTTGGGAATTCCCCAAATGGAGGACTGGAAACGTCCATGCCACCACCATCGTCCTGCCTTTCTAGTGGCAGTACAAAACCAGGTAGGCTAGTCAAATTGCCATGCAAAATTATTCGATATAGAAGAAATGTACTGCACACTGATCATTTCACTTCTTTTCACAGCTGATGCACAATGTGAGCTGTCTGAAGGTGAGTTTTACAATTACTTTTTACATAGATTTTTAATTATGTGAGCTAAACTTGGAGCTGTTTTTGTTTTCATGTTCAAGACAATGAAACATTTGCAGAATCGGACGATGAGCAAAAGGAAGAAGCTCCACCCCCCAGCCTGCGTTCCAAATCATCACAAGATCACAAAGAAAACAATGGCATACAGAAACCCAGTCCAGCAAAGTCCGAACCCTCGACCTCGGCAGCAGAAATACTCCCCAAGGCTGATCAAACTTCCAAGGCTTCCAAGGAGACCCTAATGGACAGCGTGTCACAGAGCCTCCGTGAGCAGCACACCACCAACATGCTGTTAGAAACGGTGTCGCGGTCACTAGAGCTGTTGGCCGAGTCTGTGCAGCAGTTGGCAGAGACACAGCAGGAGTTTGTGCGCGAGTCCTTACAGCTGCAGCGGGAGACAGTGCAGGTTCTCAGGGACTTCACAGGTGGCGCTATTGCACTCATGCATGATAAACTGAATGGACGGCCGGTGTTATAGCAATGAAGTGGGCTTATTTAAAATTTGGGGTGTGGCCTTAGAGGCCTTTTGGCACAGAAAACCTCAAGTTTCCCTGAACTTCCTCGCTGATTGCATTTCCTTTTAGTACTCAGACATTGTTTTGTTTATTTTAGATATAGAGTATAGATTGCTTCTGTAACCAAGACCAGACAAAGAGAACCAACATTTTAGAGCTCCTGAAACTGTACAATAAACACCTTCAGTGTCACAAAACACATTTATGAAATAAGTTACTTATGAGTCTTTCATGCAAAGACCGCAAAAGTCATTGTATATAAATTTACCTTTTACACACGTTATGATTTGTCATGGTGAAAAGTTTCCACAACTGTCCAGTGTGTCTGAGGCGTGCAATGTACCGTCTGTTTTTTTACATGAACACTTGAATAACAATAATTTAATTTCTTATGAAATAAATTTCATCTGTACTTAATAGCTCTTTTTCCCGGTGTTATAATTCACCTATTAACACAATGGAACAACGCAGCAATTAATTTTAGATTATTACAGCGTTATGCTTGTCACTACAGAGATTGACCAAAGGGTGGCGTTATTGCGTTTTTAATATGGATATAGTTTGGTATCATGGTCAGTGAGTTGTCAGCTGCATGCAGTCAATGCACATTTGGGTGTGACTTTGGCTCACCCAAAGTTTGGAAACTTTCATTTAAATTTTTCCAATGAGTATTTTTGATTATAAAATATGGTCCACAGTTTTTTTTCCTAAAACAAAGTAGTTGCTGTAAAGTGCCTTTTTATTGTTTTTTGGCAAAAATAAGATTTGCAAAATTGATGCCAAAGTTGGAGCAAAATAAATTAAAACCTCTCCAAGGGTCGCAAAATGTGCCATGTGCCTGTTTTGCGGTTCTATTGTGCACTTTGTTAAACAGCTGCTGTACTGAGCTGAAAGGAGGATGTTACTCGGCTCCTCCAGTGGGGGCTGTGATAGTCCGCAGCAGCCTCGACCAAAAGTAGCAGGCAGGGGGCAGAGTCAGCCCTATTCTTTTTTGTGTGACAGCCTTTTACCTTTAGCCCCTTTTACTGGACCATTAAGCCTTTCTCAATAGCTTTATTCAAGTTGAGTGTCTATAAAAATCCATTGTATCCCATTCAGCTCCATGGCATTACTAAATGCAGCCTTCCCTTTCTCCATGAACGGCTGTAGTTCCATTGAAATTGTACAATAAAGTGGAGCCACAGGGGGAAATTTCTGTGCAGTGCAATTCATGCATCAGAACCAACATTAACATTAAAGTGCAGTGAACAGATCACCTTTATAAATGATGATCCAACATAGCTTTCTAATATTTAGCAACTATTGACGTCAAGTGCAGTTGACAAATACTGTGACCTTCGTAAGTAACGTTTAATAGCCTAACATTTATGTCATTACAGTAATATATTTGCTAGCGAAAGACTTCACTGAAAATGCCACCCAGAATGAATCATCACTTAATATCACTTTGGTAAATGGTCTCAACTTATATAGCGCTTTTCCACCTATGTTAGGCACTCAAAGCGCTTTACAGCAAGGAACCTCTCACCCATTCATACACCAATGTACGCAGACACTGGAGGCAAGCTGGGTGAAGTGTCTTGCCCAAGGACACAACGACAGTGTGCACCTTCAGGAGGCGGGAGTCGAACCCCCGACCCTCTGATCATGAGACGACCCGCTCTACCATCTGCACCACCGTCACTTTATATGCCTACACATCTGTAAATACAATCCAGCTGTTGTTCAATGTCAAATTGTTGTAGTCTTACCATATGTCACTTATTTTATCTTATTTATTTAATATTTTTTATGCATGCCCTTATAGCCTTATAGTTTAAAGTTTTTTAGCGTATCTTTATCTTAACTCTGTGTTATATGTTTTATGTTGCACCGAGAAAAAATCCTAGTTTGTGAACCTGTTCTCAAACAGCAGTCTCAGCATAGATGCCCAGGCTTCCCGATCCACGCACACCTCCTCCAGCTCTTCTCGGGGGACCCCGAGGCGACACCAGGCCAGCTCGGAGACATAGTCCCACCAGCGTGTCCTGGCCTTCCACGAGGCCTCCTCCCAATAGGACATGCCTGGAGCACCTCCCGAGGGAGGCGACCATGAGGCATCCGGAACAGATGCCCTAGCCACCTCAGCTGGCTCAATTCGACGTGAAGGAGCAGCGACTCTATTCCGAGCTCCTCCCGGGTAACTGAGCTCCTCACCCAATCTCGGAGGGTGCGCCCAGATCGGGCGAAGGAAACTCATTTCGGCCGCTTGTATTCGCGATCTTGTCCTTTCGGTCATTACCCAAATCTCATAACCATAGGTGAGGGTGGGAACATAGATCGATCGGTAAATCGAGAGCTTTGCCCCTCGACTCAGCTCCCTCTTCACCACAACAGTCCGATACAGCGACCGCATCACTGCTGACGCCGCACCGATCCGTCTATCGATCTCACGCTCCATCCATCCCTCACTCGTGAACATGACCCCAAGATACTTGAACTCCTCCACTTGAGGCGAGGACTCCCCACCAACCTGAAGCGGATAAACCACCTTTTTCTGGTGGAGAACCATGGCCTCAGATTTGGAGGTGCTGATCCTCATCCCGGCCGGTTCACACTCGGCTGCAAACCGCCCCAGTGCGCGCTGAAGGTCCTGATTTGATGAAGCCAACAGAATAACATCGTCTGTAAACAGCAGAGATGAGATTCTGAGGTTCCCAAACTGGACACCCTCAGGCCCCTGGCTGCGCCTAGAAATTCTGTCCATATAGGTAATGAACAGAACCGGTGACAAAGGGCAGCCCTGGCGGAGACAAACACACACCGGGAACAGGTCTGACTTACTGCCGGCAATGCGAACCAAGCTCCTGCTGCGGTCATACAGGGAACGGACAGCCCTTAGCAGAGGGCCCAGGACCCCATACTCCAGGAGCACCCCCCACAGGGCACCACGAGGGACACGGTCGAACGCTTTCTCCAGATCCACAAAACACATGCCGACTGGTTGGGCGAACTCCCACAAACCCTTGAGCACCCGATGGAGGGTATAGAGCTGGTCCAGTGTTCCACGACAAAAAACGCATTATTCCTTCTGGATCCGAGGTTCGACTCTCGGCCGGATCCTCCTCTCCATCACCCTGGAATAGACCTTACCGGGGAGGCTGAAGAGTGTGATCCCTCTGTAATTGGAGCACACCCTCCGATCCCCCTTCTTAAAGAGAGGGACCGCCACCCCGGTCTGCCAATCCAGAGGCACTGTCTCCGACCGCCACGCGATGTTGCAGAGACGTGTCAACCAAGGCAGTCCTACAACATCCAGAGACTTAAGGTACTCAGAACGAATCTCATCCACTCCCGGAGCCTTGCTACCGAGGAGCTTTCTAACCACCTCGGTGACTACAGGTTGGGTGATGGATGACCCCCCTCCGAGTCCCCAGTCTCTGCTTCCTCATCGGAAGACGTAACGGTGGGATTGAGGAGATCCTCGAAGTACTCCTTCCACCGCCCGACCACATACCCAGTCGAGGTCAGCAGCTCCCCACCCGCACTGTAAACAGTGTTGGTGAAGCACTGCTTCCTCCTCCTGAGGTGCCGGATGGTTTGCCAGAATCTCTTCGAGGCCGACCGATAGTCCTCCTCCATCGCTTCTCCGAACTCCTCCCAGACCCGAGTTTTTGCTTCTGTGACTGCACGAGCTACAGCAAACTTGGCCTGCCGGTACCTCTCAGCGGCCCCCGGAGTCCCACAAGCCAACAAGGCCAGATAGGACCCCTTTTTTTAGCTTGACGGCATCCCTTACTTCCGGGCGCCACCACCGGGTTCGGGGATTGCCGCCGCAAGCACCAGAGACCTTACGACCACAACTACAAACCGTAACTAGCACAGAAGTCCAATAACAGAACACCACTCGGGTTCCGATGGGGAGGCCGTTCTTCCCAATCACCCCCATCCAGGTCTCACTGTGGTTACCCACATGGGCATTGAAGTCCCCCAGTAGAACAATGGAGTCCCAAGTCGGAGCACCATCTAGTACCCCTCCCAGGGATTCCAAGAAGGCTGGGTACTCTGCACCGATGTTTGGCCCGTTGGCCAAAACAACGGTGAGAGACCTGTCCCCGACCCGAAGGCGTAGGGACGCGACCCTCACGTTCACCGGGGTGAACTCCAACACGTGACGGTTGAGCTGGGGGGCTATGAGCAAACCCACCCCAGCCCGCCGTCTCTCCCCACGGGCAACTCCAAAAAAATGGAGCGTCCAGCCCCTCTCCAGGAATTGGGATCCGGAACCCTGGCAGTGCGTGGAGGTGAGCCCAACTATATCTAGCCGGTACCTCTCAACCTCCCGCACAAGCTCAGGCTCCTTCCCCCCCAGCGAGGTAACGT
Source organism: Proterorhinus semilunaris (assembly GCA_021464625.1). Classification (NCBI taxonomy): domain Eukaryota; kingdom Metazoa; phylum Chordata; class Actinopteri; order Gobiiformes; family Gobiidae; genus Proterorhinus; species Proterorhinus semilunaris. The sequence continues at coordinate 13,892,477 of CM038355.1, read as the reverse complement.
TCCATGTCCCAAACGCCAGAAGCTGCGCACGCGGACCAGGACGTCGAGGCACCTGCCTTCGACTGCCACCCAGTCCTCTCTGCCCCCGACCCCTACGGATCCCGTAGGATTTTTAGACCATGTTTAGGCTTCGTTTGATCTGAATGACTTGGTGATATTTAGGAACTGTTATACCAGGAGAGTGTGCTATTTTATACAGTGGTAATTGGAGTTTCAAATGTTTTATGTGGTGGATCTTGGTGTGAAAAGTTAGAGAAACACTTTTAAAAGGATATTACCACTATAAGGTGTACTACCTGCAAGAGAACCACCACCTAAGAACTAAACAACCAGACAGGACAAATCAACACATCTATATTCTTTCTGTTGGCAACCAGACAGAATTTGTTTTTGTTTTTTAAAGCAAGCAGTGGACAAGTCTGTCAGTGAAGATATATTTGTCTCTATCACTGTATGTCACCGTATCCTCTACCCATTTCTCTCTTGTGCACAGAGTTGGCTGACATCTGCTGTGGTCAGACATTGATTTTGGGGCGTCCCCCTTGAAAGAGCACTAAACTTTGTATCGATCGGCCCTGTGTGCGTCCGTATGTACTCCCTCCCCCTTTCTGAATGCCACAGTTGACCCCGTGGCTTTTTCCTTTTCTTCATTTTTCACCCCCACCTGTTCTCAGTCCCCCTCGCTCCCCTTTCATGTCCCATCTGCCACTAGGGCGACCCAGCAGCAGTGGAAAGGTATAGGGCCAGAGGAAGGTCTCTCTCTCTCAGCTTGGACCGGGATTAAATCATTATATAGGGGCTCCTTTGTGCCACTACAATGAAGTAATTATACAGCTGCCCTTGAGCCAAACAAATCACTTTGATTTAGCTCATCAGACGGAGGACTGGAGAGGAAGACAGAGGTTCTCGCACACAACTTTGTTTGCTCCATATGGTGCAACGGTATTAGATGATAAAAGTTAATGAGATAGTCTTATATAGTCTGTTGGAGAAGTATGGTGTGAGACTGAAGGGTGATGTTGACCAAAACAGTCTCTTCTGTGGCTGTCCAAAGTGTTGAGCATCCTACTGCTATACCAGTTTGGATCAGTGCATGCTTTTTCCTTTATTAAGTTCATTTTACACTAAACATCAATAATGAATATACATGTGATTTTATTACAAACTGTGTGCATGTGAATGAGTGTTGTATCGCCCATAGACTAACTGTAACATTAGCTATAGACCTATAATAATTGCATAAATATGTGTTACAAAAATAATAATAATAATAAAATGAACTAGAAAATACGACTTTATGGCAGTCCTCAATAGCCCAGTTTAACTGTCAGCCTTTAAGCAAACAAAGTAACGGTATTGAGGTCTGTGTCTTTATTTTTGTTGACTGAAGCTCATGTTGCCTGGAGAATATTGAAGTTCAAGGAGATGCAGACACCAGCAGAACCTGGGCATGAGGGTGCTAAAATGAGTGCCTGAACAAAAATCCTCTTTACATTGTAAACATAAATGTTTTTTTATGCACATCTACATCTGTATGTCAGAGAGCAAGACAAAGGCACATTTCTGCATCATTGTGTATGGCAGACAATAAAGTAATTTTATTCTATTCTAAATATTGTATCAACCTGATATATGACAGTAAAACATCTGTGCATAAATGTAAAGTCCAATTGTCTTTGAAACAAACTGTTCCAAAATAACAAGGTTCTTCCCCGGATCCTAATCTCTTTGGCAGCAAGGAGAAAAGCACATTATTTGATGGGAGTATGGAAGTTGGGTGTAATCTTTACCATTGTTTAAACTTCAAATATATATATATGACTTCAGCTAAACTGACAGTTTTTTCTTTTCTTTTTTTTAGCTTTGTCTTCAAAGCCAGAACATGCCAGGTTATAAGTCAGAGCGCAACTTCACATTAGAATCTGCAGTGATGGGAGTATGGAATCTCACAATGTTAAACGTTGAAACTAATTCTGGACTGCCCCAGACCTTCACATCAAACTTATACCTCTAAATAAGAAATGTACAATCAGATGATGCTGAGGTGTTTGCGTAGTTTGAAACAGGCCGAAGTGGCTCTTTTGATTTTGACGTTTGCAAACCCCTGTCACTAATCAATATGTTAAACCAGCAATCCTTTGTTTCTTTGTTGAATGCAATTATTGCGTTTATCTTTCTTTTCATTATGCTGCTGTCAGTGGGTTATTATTCATGCACAGTCACGTTCCCGCAAATGATTTATTCAGGAATCGAATCAATCCATCGGGACCAAAATCTTGAATTAGCCACAGTCATTTTCAGTATATGATGCAATTAGTAGTTATTTGTGCATGGTCTATTTCATTTTATTTTATTTTATACTTTTGCACAAAAGAAAACAAAGCAAGCAAATATTAAATAAGTTATTGAAAAGTGCTTCCACTGCAAAAAGTAATCTAGAAATAAGTATTTCATTCTGCTTAAGTTAAATTGCCCCTGATTTGAGTAACTAATAAAAAGGTTTTTACACTTAAATTAAGAAAAAAGTTCTCTTTGCACTCAACATGAGATAAAACACTAAATTCACTTGAAATAAATGTATGTTTTTTTGCTCCATGAACAAGGCAAGGCAAGGCAAGGCAACTTTATTTATACCGCGCATTTCGTACACAAGGCAACTCAATGCGAACAGATTTCCTGATTTTAGTTTAATCAGATTAAGGACACATTTAAAAAAATAAATAATAATAATCCTTATTTCTCAATTACTTGTTGCAGTGTGACCATTAATGATAATGATCATAAGATGTTGCTGCAAAGGAAGCATAGTGAATGTAGCTGTTGTGGCAGCTGTGTGGAGTTTGACATTTATCATATGTGTAATGACAATCATGTTAAATGTAATTTCATACAGTCTTCTTTATGAACATATTATTATAGTTAACACTTTTGAATAATATATCTTGTGGGTTGAGAATCCAAGTACAGTAGTTTTCAGGTCTTTGAAACATGGCCGTGATGAAGCAGAGTTATCAAAATTATTATAGTCTTATTTGACAGAATGTCTTAAAAACGCAATATTTACGTTAGTTTAGGATGTAAATTGTTCTGACTCTGCTCTTTTCACTTCACAAACTGTATGTCTGTATGTTAAATGAATGCAGTCACTTGACACTTACACTTAACAGTTGTGTTTGCAGCATTCCCCATATACATTTCTCATTTCTCATTGTGCATGCTTCAGCTGGACCGGGAATATTGATGTATGCGGGTATGCTCTCCTCTACCTGCCCACCCCCCTCTACCCCCATCTCCCTGTGGAGCTGGAGCATTGTGTCCCAGGAGCAGATGGACAGTGCACCCTGGCCGCTGTAATACTCACAGGGGTGTGACCGCGGACCATGGGAACCTCACTGGAGTCACCCCCCTCCACCTTCCTTTGGACCGGCTCCTATTAGGGCAAGTGGCCGGCATCTGCCTCCGGAGTGCAGCTTGGCCGTCCCTCTCCCTCAGGACCGCTGGATACGGTGGGTGGTGGTGTGGATTGGGGGGTGGTTTGGTATAGGGAGGGAGGAATGGGTATCCAGATCCGAGCCAGGCCTCAGGGGAGCTCCAGGGGCCTGCTGTCTGACCGCGGGACAATGAGCGTCTGGTGGGTCGCGCTGCTCCGTTCATGTGTGTTGTGGCACTAGGGCTCATTTTTATGCATGTCATTTAGCTGATTGGCTGATCTCATTACGTTGCTGAATAAGGAAGCAATGAAGATCCTAAAAAATGCAACCAGCGCCTCCACCTCCCCATTAAGCAAATTTATGGGCCGAATCAAAGAATCAAAGGCAGATTGGAGGGTCTGGGGTATTATTAGGCAAATTGCTGACTGGCATTCATTTTGCCAGAATTACGGTAGCTTGTGCTGCGTACTTGTTTTTGCATTATTTATCACCCACTCATTTTCACTACTTATACGATTAAGTAGTGACTAAGTATCTTTTAATTGTACTTTTGCAATGTTAGTGCGGTAGAGCAATGTGACATTCATTCTGTCAGTACAGTTAGAGCAAATAATAATAGTAACTTGTATTGTGCTTTTCAAGCCTATCTGCCAAGTTTCTCAAAGCGCTACTGTAGTCATTCATTCACACCATACAGTGGTGATGAGGTACTATTGTAGCCACAGCCGCTCAGTGGGGTAGACTGACCGAAGAGTGTCTGCCAATCTGCGTCATCGGCCTCTCCAAACACTCCAACCAACCACTCACTCACACTCTCAATCATTCTGGCCTGTTGTAGATGTTTTTGGTAGGGGAAACCGAAGCACCTGGAGGAAACCTTTCGGAGGCACATGCAAAATTTATACAGAAAGAAAGACCCTTCCAGCTGGGGATCGAACCTGAGACCTTCTAGCTGTTGGTGGAGCAGTGTGTGAGCTAACATCCAAACTTGAACCACTACTTTTTTAATTAAGTGTTCCAATATCCCCAAAATACTGTTCAACTGTTTATGGGTTTAATCAAAAAATAAGCCTTGGTAATTTTCAGTTGAATTGAAGTCCAGCCCTAACAAAAGCTTTGTTGCAAAAGTTACCAAATTTGGGGTGGTTCGGAAAGAAAACACCTTTTTGTGATTGAAAAGATGTGCATACTGGAAGAAAATTAATGTCTGTTCTATTGGCTTTGTGATTTTTATATGTGAAAAGCGCTAAACAAATAAACTTTACTTATTCTCACTTACTCCAGTATCCACGTACACTGGTGTATGAATGAGAGCGTGAATAGGTGAGTGGTTCCTTCATGTAAAGCACTTTGAGAGCCTAATGTAGGTGGAAAAAGTCTAAATACAGTGGGAGGAAAAAGTGGAACTTCTTACATTTCTGCATAAATTGATCATACAATGTGGTCTGATATCTATTAAAATCACAAAAATGAGTAAACAGTGTGCGCTTAAACTAATACCACCCAAACATTTACATTGTATCATATTTTTATTGGCCATCGCATGTAAACATTCACATGACAGCATAGAATAAGTGAGTACACCCCCTGGTTAAGGATGCTTTGAGAGCTATTTAGACAAATGTATTTGTTTATTTGAGCAGTTAACATTCTGCTCAAAAGGAATGGGCTTTAGCGAAAAACTTATGAGCGTCTACCCCCGAAATAAATACAATAAAAAGTACAAGGAACATAGTGCAAAGGGAACAAAACAACTGTGAAGAACAACAGCAAAATAAATAGATTATATATTGTACACTTTCAGTATCTGATCATGGTAGAAAAGTCCAAATGTAATTACAATATCAATCATACAATTAGCAGCATCATATTTTGATTTGCATGTTTGAAGTTTGCAAAAGAGCACTTGGATGCTCCACAGCACTACTGGCAAAATATTGTGTTGACTGATGGACCCAAAGTTGAATTTTTTGGGGCGGAACACACAATGTCATGTGTGGAGGAAAAATGGAACAGCACGCCAATGTCCAAACCTTAATCCCCACGGTGAAGTATGGTGCAGGGAGCATCATGGTGTGGGGGTGCTTTGCTGCCTCAGGGCCTGGACAACCTGCTATCATCAATGAAAAACGTTTATCAAGATATTTAGCAGAAAAGCAGAAAAGCTCGAGCTGATCTGTCCAACATTTGAAGCTCAAAAGAGGACGGGTGCTACAACAAGACAATGACCCAAAGCCACATTTTATGAGCAATTTAGGCAGAAATGTAAGACATTCTAAACGGTGTACTCACTTGTTCCTCCCACTGTAAATGGAGACCATTTTCCATTTAGCTCCTCCCCAGTAGTTCTCCCACTTTTTTACCAAATGATTAGTCTAATCACACGTCATTGATAAACTTTAGATTATATGGCATTGTGTGCCCAGAAAGTTTAAATTCAGAAAGAGTAAGTAAGATTTTAGACTTTATTGTCCCCAGGGGGAAATTCTCTTTCACGTACACTGTGCCTGTTTGACAAAAGGACAGACAGAACAAGAGGGAACAAACAATATGGGGTACACTCCGCGGGGCCTGTTGTTAAGAAATGTGATGGCTGACAGGATCAGGCTTCTTTTAAAACAAACCTTCCCGCATGTGAGCGTCCTGTACCTCCGTCCTGAGGGCCGAAGGGTGAGTTGAATGTGCAGGGGGGGTGTGGAGAGTCCTGTTCTATGGAGAATGTAATGCATCCAATGGCTCGGTTGTTCAGATCTTTGAGGTTTGATGTGGGGAGTCCTATGATTTTTGCTGCAGTGTTTGTTACCTTGGTGAGTTTGGTTTTGTTCAGTTAACAGGTTAAAAAAGCAGGTGGAACAGTACAATATTACAGGTTAAATTGATTGATATAAGCGTAGTAGCAGAGATGGGACAACATAAACTCCTTTTCAGTTTCCGGATTATTGACAGCCGTTGTTGACTTCTTTTCTGAATGTCCGTGATGTGTTGATCGAATGTAAGTTTGTCGTCTATTGTTAGTCCAAGGTATTTAAAGCTGTTCACTGTTTCTACTGTTTGGTTGTTAATGACAGTGGGTGGTTGTGGTGAAGTGGAGCTGAATATAAGATCCATTGTTTTATTGACATTGAGGCACAGATGATTATCTTCACAACATTTGGTGAAGTGTGTGACAGTGTGGTTGTAGTCCAGGTCCATATTAGGGTTATTGTCTGAGAGTAGATCAAGAGTGGCGGTGTCGTCTGAGTATTTGAGGAATTCGATGTGTGGCGAGGGACTGACGCTGTCATTTGTGTACAGTGTGTAAAGGAAAGGGCTGAGAACACACCCTTGTGGAGCCCAGTGTTTATGGTGAGAGTAGCCAGGCGGACTGGCCATATGTCATATATATGGAAGAGCACAGAAGGGCCACTGGCTCTAGGGCCTTTCAATTTTCTCCTTAAGCTCTTACCCCCCGTCTTAACTGAGCTTTACCCAAATCTAAAAGCTTAAAAGAAAAGCATCAAAATAGCGGAGAAAACGAGGATGAAAACGGAACATAAATGTGCCGGAAAAGCAACAAAAAAGTGACAAAAAAAATTACAACAAAGCAATAAGAAAAAAGCAATGACAAAGTAATGACAAAACAAAATGACAAAACAATGCAGCGACAGCATTACAAAAAGTTACAATCACTTTTGCAGATCTTAGCTTTCAAATGAGGCGTTACACTGTTGCTCTCCAGTCGAGAAGTTAAGAGATTAAAATATGTCTTTATGGAAGTGCGCATTTACATTAATTTGGGCCAGGCTGGTCAGAGTCCAGGGCGTTTTTCAGTCCCAGTTCGCCCCTGAGTGTAGCTGATGTGATAGATCGCAGCCATACGACCTGTTGCCTGTTGCTCAGGAAGTCATGGAGGAGCTGAATAATCCTGGTGGAGATGCTGAGGTGTTGCAGCTTCCGGATCATCAGGTGCGTCTGGATGGAGTTGAAGGCTGAGCTGAAGTCCAGAGCACATGAGCAAAGTGACCTGGAGAGTCCAAATAAACTTTGCTTACAAGTAAGTAGTTGTAAGTAAAGTTGATTTGTTAAGCGCTTTTCACTGAGATCCCAAAGGGCAATTTGAAGGCAATGAGCGCTATTTAGACTTTAGTCTTTTTATTGTCACATTTTTTTGATTTACCAGGTCACGTCTCTGAGATCACGAAGTTCCTGCTTCCAAGTTAAACCACTCCATACTGAACTGCTGAGTCAAAATATTGTGATACATTTTTATCTTTCCCTTTCATCCCGCTGCTCAGACAATGTCGCTTTGGGCACCGCCCATGTCACCAACATGAAAAATAAAAACAATGCACGCTTAAAACACAAACAATATGGCCATATATACTCCAGCAATTAGAATATACACTAGTATTTTGTAAAGTAGTGCTTGACTATTGTTCGAAGGTTCAGCCCTGGTCTTGGACCAAAGCATCCTGGTAAAAATATACAAGCAAACAAAAAACTATACATTACTCTATGGAGAAAAATCAAAAACATGCAAAGCCACCGGGGGAAGCAGAAGGGAAGAAGTGGAGAGATCAGCTTCCAGGAAATCTGGTGTAGGAAGCTGTCGTTCAGTCAGTTGTACCAGGCCCAATATGAGACTCTTCAGGATAGAAAAGGCTGAGAGATGGGTATGTGGTCTGATATTATTTGGTCTGTTGCAGTATAGCTGGTCAAAGTGTTCTTCCGGTTTAGTATGGTTTGCATTCATGCAGTTTAAACATAATGTAGGCCAAATTAGGTCGGTTTAGTCCTATTTTGACCTTGATAGGCCTGAAGGTACTCGGAAGGTCGAATACTTTATGAGATGGTATTTGAATAGTTTGAGAGGTGAGGTACAAGTACTATCCTTCATGTAAAACGCGTTGAGCGCCAACGTAGGTGGAAAAACGCAATATAACTAGAGACCATTAACCATTTGGCTCCTCCTCAGTGCTGATGCAAGACCCAAATGTATCAGTGTCTTGAAGAATTTTGTAGAGACAGATGGAACCAAACTGGGCTCCTTTAGCTTGAATAGAAATAACACATGGTTTAAATAGCCATTGTTGGGACACAGCAGTGGTGAACTAATGTTTTCAGCTTGGTTTTAAGCCACAGGCCTTGGGTACCCTGTGGCAAGACAAGGCAAGTTTATTTGTATGGCACATTTCATGTACATAACAACTCAATGTGCCTCACAGCAACACCAAACACACACAAAAAAACATTAAAAACACAATCAAAAGCATTAAAAACACAATCAAAAGCATTAAAAACACAATCAAAAATCAACAAATAAATGTAATAAAATATATACATACACACATATACACACATATACACACACATATATATACATACACATGCGTGCACATACACATGCACGTATACGTACATACTAAAATTCGTTAAAAAAAATAAATAAATAAATCTCCATAGGCAAAAGTAAAAAGGTGTCCTTTCAGCCTGGACTTAAAAATGTGGGCAGCAGCCAGTCTGTCTTTACACACTGAACAAAATATTGACTGTGTGAGACCAGCATAAGCAGCTCCAGATAACTGATGGAAAGTAAGATGAACACGTGCATGGCTACAAAATGGTTCCAAAACAAAACTACTGAACAGGGCAGAACATAGGTTTGACTTAAGTTATTTGCCTCATGCACTCAAAGGCTGTAGTAAAGGCTAAGACTTAACATGACTAAGTGCAATACAACTTTATGTTGCGCCTGCTGTTCATGCCGTGCTGTTTACTCCTGACGAATCTTTTGTTCGTGTTGGGAGAAGCGTGCCAAGATATGCACAGCCACCACTTCAGGCACGCGTCCTGTCCTTAATTTTAATATGAATGGCTCCTCCCCCCAGCACCACGCTTCAGCGACTTCGGGGACCACTGCTGCACCAGACATGCTTGTGCACTGGACATGTGCCAACGACTCGAGACATGAGTCTCCAGTCTAGGAAACCAATTCTTATTTCTTTCGAAACAAAGAAATAAGAACAAATAGAGTTCATGTATTGCCCATTGTTTCCACCCAGAAGTGTGTTTCTTTTTGTTGTTTTTTTAGGAATAGGCCTATGTAATCTCCATTGCTATGCTTAGACATGTTTTGGTCAAAGTTTAAAACAAAAAGAGCGTGCGTACTTAAAATTAAAATGGTCATAGTTGGAGTCTTAGGTCTTACTGCTCCATCAGAGCAGTCTTGACTCTCCGTCTAAACAACACTTATATGTACTTTGCTTTATCTTTATGTCAGTGACAGGTGCTCCCTTCTAAATCAATACTCGCACTCCAGGGCTTAACGGTGTGTATGCAAGCGCGTGCTAGGGACGCCTAAGGGACACAATGGTGGGGATAGGAGCCCCCACGCACAGCCGACCATGTGCCGCTGATTACCATACAGCTGTTCGGATAAGGCCCAAACAAAGGCAACATGATAGTCCGAACTCTCGCAGACCCCCCCTCCATCAGCACACGCAGTCACTGTGCTTTGGACCACAACCGCAGAGGCGCACGCACAATAGACTGGGCCCTGCCCCCGAGCATTCACTGCACACGCGTCAGGGCAATTAGAGGCTGCATTTGAAGAAAGAAAAGCTGTATGCTATTCTTTACAGCTTCCTTACTTTTGTTAACAACACTGGCCTCTGCTATAGCGACAAACAACTTTGAAAATCTTCGAAAGTCCAGAACAAGGAACGTAGGTTAGTTCAGTGAAACATAAATATATCCAACTGTTGCACACACCCCTTTGAGCCCAAAACTGAAAAAATAAAATAAAAAGGATTTAGAACGTGTAGCCTCAAGATTGGCATAATCTTAAAGGGGTAATTGTGTTTTGTTTTAACCTAAAACGAGATAAGTTTATTTCGTGAGCACAATTCACAAGGTAAATAAAAGTGCTTCACAGTTACATACAATTACAAGTAGAGTGACAGCGAGCCCGGCGCTATCTTTTGTTCTACTTTTTGGATTTTTGCCAACATCCATGCCACACCATCAGCACGTTTTCTGGCTGATTAAAATTCATGTGATAAGGTTAAACATATCTGCCTCGCGCCAGCTTCTAATGCATATTCCAATGTGGAATTGGTCCAGATGTAGTGTGGGCTGTGCAGACCTCCGCTCAGACCCCCATGTGTCAGCAGCCTGCTCCCCTGAGGTGTCCCCGCGCCCCGCCTCGTGCCAGTGACGCTGCGTCAGGGGTATAAAAGCCCTCCGCGTCTTTACGCAGCAGAACACAAACAAGACAAGTGCCGTTAGGGAAAGAGTCGGGGAACAGAAGAAGAAACTAAAGGAGGGACCACGAGGATTTTACAATTAACAGTGATGAAGCGATTTTGAAAGCTGAAAAGCCGACATTTTTTTCCACTTCAGTTTGGAGGATTTTATCAAACGTAACGAATGCGGACTATCATCTAACTTTGAAAAAGGGAAACTAACTTTGATGAAATGGCGCACCTTTATCTGAGATACTTCTTGGCTCTTGTGCTCGTTAACACTGTAAGTATAAGTGTGTGGATGGAAAGTCATGTGACTAAGTTTTCCACTTTTACGCACATTTTACGCACAGCTATGCGCATTACTTAATACGGATTTTATTATGCATTTGTTTGGTTTTCACAGGTTTTGTCATCCGGGGTGTTCGAGCTCAAGATCCACTCGTTCCACACCGCGCATCACATCTGTAAAAGGCACCGGGACTGTCACATTTTCTTCAGAATCTGCCTGAAGCACCCAGAAGATGTGATCTCTGCAGAGCCACCATGCACTTTTGGCACCGGACACACCAACGTCATCCGCGCCGACCACACGTCCATCTCAAGCAGCGCACCAATCAGAGTGCCTTTTCATTTCAAGTGGCCCGTAAGTAAAGTTTTCAAACGTTGTGGTTTTGAAATCTATGCGGCATTGACAACATGGTAAACGGTGGCAGCACGGAAACATAAACATGTGTATTGTTCTATTCTAGGGAACGTTTTCATTGATCATTGAAGCTTGGAATGCAGAATCTCAGACTGAATACACAGGTATGTCTATGTTCTCTACTACTGATCCTTACAGTTGTGCTAGAGTAATGATGACATGGAGATCAGCGTAATAACATGAGTGCTCTATTCCAGAAAACCAGAACAACTTGGTGAGCCGCCTTGCCACCAGGAGGAGACTGGCCATCGGAGAGGACTGGTCCCAGGACGTGCACTTCGGGGAGCAGAGCGAGCTGCGGTACTCATACCACGTGTTCTGTGACGAGTTCTACTTTGGAAACGGCTGTGCGGACTACTGCAGGCCACGCGATGACACGCTGGGCCACTACACCTGCGATGGCGAGGGAAACCGCATCTGCCTCGAGGGATGGAAGGGAAACTACTGCTCTGAGCGTAAGTATAAATCATCAACATGGTCACAAACTGTTGCAACTTTCACTCAAACATAAGTTGCATAGGGAAAGGAAAAGTTTCATATTCTGAGGATGGAACTGGATCTCACTCATATTCCTTATTGAAAGTAGGTTGCACTGTGATAATAAGCATGTGCCCATTTGCAATCATTAAGAACGTCACAAAAATGTCAGACCAGGGTAAATTTGAAAGCATTTCTGGCAAAGTCTTAAATATTATTGTGCTAATTTTCAAGTGATATGGATAGTCTAACCTGTCGTATGCACCTCAAACGGAAGCGAGTATGTGGACCTCTTATAAGTGATACTTTATTCCAGAAATATTATACAAATCACAAAGCACAACTCATACAAAAATAAAACAAAAGGTATAACTCAAAGAAAAGAGTGAACCTTTTGTGAAAAGTTCTGCTCTTTGTAAGTGAAAGTATGTGTAAAGCCATTTCATCAGCTCCTGTCCAGCTAATGACAGTGATCATTTGAAGTGGGCAGATTGTGCAGTAGTCTATTCACAGCACATAAAGTATATCTTTTATCTTTGTGACATCCCAAAGCAATGTCCTTTAGGGTGAGGCAGTGAGATTCTGTGAGCCCCATCTGCCTTTTGTTCTCTATTACAATGAGAGAAAGAGCGGGAGCTCATTAGACACACACATTTCAAGGTGATGTGTTTGTGTACGCTGGTGTGTGTGTGTGTGTGTGTGTGTGTGTGTGTGCGTGTGTGTGTGTGAGATGGGGGAGATTAAAAAAAAGAAAGCGTTTTCCTCAGGCAGTGTGTCTACCAGCTGCTTGGCTTAATGCTTAACCAACAGTGAAGTCTGGGCTGGGGAGGGGTCAGACAGGGGCCTATATGAGTGTGTGTGATGTTTGAGAAGGCGTGCCCATTGTAATCACACACCTCCCCTCCCATTTTTCTCCAGCCATCTGCTCAGCGGACTGCAGTGAGAGGCATGGCTACTGTGAGGCCCCTGGGGGCTGTACGTGTCGCATGGGCTGGCAGGGCCCCTCCTGCAATGAGTGCGTCCGCTACCCAGGATGCCTACATGGAACCTGCAGCCAGCCATGGCAGTGCAACTGTCAAGAGGGATGGGGTGGCCTCTTCTGTGACCAGGACCTGAACTACTGCACTAACCACAAACCTTGTGCAAACGGAGCCACCTGCACCAACACGGGACAAGGCAGCTACACCTGCACCTGCAGGCCTGGCTATGGAGGAACCAACTGTGAGCTGGAGACCAACGAGTGTGACAGCAACCCCTGCAAGAACGGAGGCAGCTGCAATGTAAGAACAATTAACACATTTGAAAAGAATCTTCTTATTTTAAGACTTGACATTAATATTGGTTTTCCTTTTGTATAGGATCTGGAGAATGACTACTCATGCACCTGCCCTCAAGGTTTCTATGGAAAAAACTGTGAGATCATTGCCATGACCTGTGCTGATGGCCCCTGCTTCAACGGAGGCACCTGTGTGGAGACTTTGACAGGAGGATACACCTGCAGCTGCCCGTCCAGCTACACTGGCTCCAACTGTGAGAAGAAGTTAGACCGCTGCAGCAACAAACCCTGCATGAACGGTGAGTGCCTTTAGTGACCCCTGGCGGCGGATGCCCATAATTACAGCACTTGATATCTCCACTAGTTCTCAGTGTTGTTCAGGTGCTAAACAGACTGTTTCTCGTGTCATCACGCAGGTGGCGAGTGCTTGGATCTTGGCCAGAGCATCTTGTGCCGTTGCCAGGCGGGTTTCACTGGTGCCAACTGCCAGGTGAACATCGACGACTGCGCCTCCAGCCCGTGCCAAAACGCCGGCACCTGCCAGGACGGCGTGAATGACTACACCTGCTCCTGCACCTTGGGTTACACCGGCAAGAACTGCAGCGTCCGCTCCGACGCCTGCGGGGAGCGGCCATGCCAGAACGGAGGCACCTGCTTCACTCACTTCTCGGGACCTGTGTGCCAGTGCCCCAAAGGCTTCATGGGCCCGAGCTGCGAGTTCACGCTGCAGCCACCATTCAAACCAGCACTCCTGCAAACCTCCCAGCCGACATCTGCCACCGTCACCGTCTCCTGTATCCTGTCCATCCTGGTTCTTGTGCTGGTCGTCGGTATCATCTTCTTGAGGAGGCGCAGGAGGCTACAGGGAAGGAAACCGTTGAGCGATATCGCGGTTTACAACGACTTTGAGGCAGCCAACAACCAGGGCAATGAGAGGGAAGCTTTCCTGGGACCAAACGGTTTGTACAAAATCAGCAACAGCACAGCCCGTCTAAGCCTCTCCCTATGCCCAGATGGGAGACCCGGGTACAGGCATAACCCAGTGGAGAGCAGCATGACCAGAGGGGAGCGGCAGGACTTTATGTGGAGGGACGAATCTGCCTTGGGGCAGGCCGCGGGGCTCCGATGAATGACTGGGACAACAGGGATATCTGTACAGAAGATGTATTATAGCACTTGTTGCGCCCTGTCTGTGAAGAGAGGGACATATTCGTGAGCTTGAATGGGCTCATGTTGAAGATAGTATACCAATAAAAATATAAACAAAAAAAAATATTGAACTAAAGATGTTTTATGGGCCAGAGCTCTCCCACTAAATATCCAAAGAGAGGAAATAGCACACTTTTCTACGGACCTACAGAACACGAACCAAACAGATGACGTCACAAACTCTGATGCTCAAGACGTGTGTTTTTATTGGGTTATTATCTTTGTTAAGTTCACTTTGTTTTTTTGTTGAATTTCTTTGTTTTCTTTTTGACACAGTACTTTTGATTTGCTTTTCAATCTTGCTTTGTGCGTACCATCATTTTTTAATTCTTATTCTATTATTTATTTATTCGAAAACCTAAGTTTATGGCTTCACTATGATTGTCACAGATGAAGAGATTTATTTATTTGATGCTGAACGAAGACCAACGCTCCTTGTTTCAGGATTGTCCAGGCTGAGGTATCCCAAAGATGTCAGAGGCAGGGATATGAGGAAATGTGCTTTATCACACAAGTCAGCCATTCGCGTAACTTTATTTATATTTATATACTACTGAGTTTGTTGCTTGCTTTTGTGCCATTTTGTGTTTTATGCCAAAGTTTGTGTTGAACTACATATTTTTCATGTTTTGGTTTGTCTTGTGGCTGTGATGTGGAATAAAACGTTTGATAAAAAATCTTTCTTTGGTCTTTTACCCACACGCTTAAACTTAAGTGTGTAACAACACTGTAACAGTACCTAACAAGTAATATGCAACTCTTCACCTTATAAACAATTACTAAGACATATTTTTCCAGTAAAAACAGTTATATTTTAATTAAATCATTAAAAAACTTACATGCAGAGTGAGCAAAATGCCATTATGGTGTATGAGGCTGGATTGTGTAGCCGTGTGTGCTCAGCTGGTTCCTAAAAGGAGGAGCAACAGCAAACAAACCCCCTCAGAAAGGCCCCATGCCGGGATGTTGAACCGTACTCATGACTGTTAGAGAATAGAATAGCTATTTATCGTATTGGGTTATGCTGTACAGTTGTACTATCTCAGTCGTAGCCATAGCATTGGCTCTCAGGCACTGCATACCAGTATGACGTGCAACCGACGGTATTGATCCCTGTTCATGTGGAAGCATAGGGGTAAGACTGTCGCGATGTCTAGAGCTCATGTCTCCGGGACCCACACTGATGGTAAATAAACTTCTACCTCATGAAACATCCAGACTCCTGCTCAGACACCATCGTTTCTTCTCTAACAGTGACCTTCTTAGTGTGAAACGAGAGTGCTATCCACTGAGCCACCATACAGTTTTGTGCTGAACTTGTTAGTCAGTAATAATAATAATGGCTAACACTTGTATAGTGCTTTGCAAGTCTGTGCAAACAAGTTTCTCAAAGTGCTACACTGTTGTCATTATTGACTCGCTCCTTTCTTACCGCCACTGCCCTGGGGTAGACTGACAGAAGCCGGGCAGCCAATCTGCGCCATCTGTCCACCACCAATCACTCAATCACTACATTCATGCATACGCTCTACCATAAGAGCCAATCTCGCTCCAATAATTAGTTACAGAAACACTTTTGGACAGATGTGATGGACTGGGGGAACAGGTCACCGGGACACATTACATAGATGTCCATACATATGTGTAATAAGGTGAAATAGCCCAGGAATAATAGGATATATATTTGCTGTACATTTAATATGCTTAAATGATAAATGTTCACTGACAAATGTGACTGAAATTGAGATAAAAACTACATTCTTTGTCTGTTGCATCGTGGCCGAAATAACTTGGTACAACATCTCAAAGTTTAGTTAAATCTTTACTGCTTTTTCCACAACGTGTACACAGCACAACACATGACTATCGCGTCACTTCTTCTAGCTTCCCGTAGGCAACAGCAAGCTAGTTCGCCCTCTACTGGGTAAACCTTATTCCGTTTACAATATAATAACAATAGGACACACTTATTCAGTATACCACATCTCCCCCACCTTTAAGCAAAAACCCCTCTTGATATATATATATATAACCCAATACTGATAATAAACTGAAAATAACTTATGCCAAACCAAGCAATACTCTTAAACTGAAAAATATTGTACTCTAACGAACAAAGTCTTTAAGATGGACAGGTGTATGTCTCTCTCTAGTAGAACGTCTCTTTTCTGGCTCAGTAGGTAAAACATTTTCAATCTGGATATCTGGGGCAGGTGGTATCTCTGAAACTTTCTCCACCCCAGAACTCTGTTGTTCTAACATTGGTGACTTGTTTAACTCGGGTAATGCAACAACATTAGGAGTAGTGTCTGGAAACAACACTAAGCTTTTCTCTTTCTCAACATTTAACACCGGATCTGGCAATCTGGCCCTGACCTGATCTACGTGCCTTTTCACAACTTGACCAGTACCAACATTAACTGTGTAGGACAGGGGTCCTGAAGAATCTTGGATAACACCCGGAATCCATTTCGGTCCATAGGAATAGTTCCTGATGAGAACGTCATCTCCAGATGTGAATTCTCTCTCTTTACAGCGTGTGTCATGAATCTCTTTCTGTTTCAGCTGCTTTTGTTGTACTCTGGTTTTCAAGTCCGGAACAACCAAATCCAGGGCAGATCTTAGTCTGCGTGACATCATGAGTTCTGCGGGGGACACACCTGTTGTTGCGTGAGGTGTGATCCTGTAGCTAAACAAGAATCTTGATAACCTTGTTTGTATTGTTCCTTCTTTCATCTTCTTCATCCCCTCTTTGAAGGTTTGAACTGCTCTCTCTGCGAGTCCATTCGAGGATGGGTGAAATGGGGCGGATCTCACATGATTGATGCCATTTTGTTTCATAAATGTTTCAAACTCTGCACTTGTGAAGCAAGTTCCATTGTCTGACACCACAATTTTTGGTATTCCAAAAATACTAAAACTTTGTCTGAGTTTTTCAATAGTGACTTGGGAGGTGCTTGTTTTTGTTGGGTAAACATCCAGCCACTTTGAATGAGCATCCACAATCACGAGAAACATTTCCCCCAGGAACGGTCCAGCATAGTCCACATGAATTCTTGACCACGGTGACTCCGGCCATTCCCACGGGTGTAAAGGTGCAGAGACAGGTGCTTTTTGATGCGCCTGACATTCATGACAAGCCTGAACAGTTTTCTCTATATCTTGATCCATGCCTGGCCACCACATGTATGATCTGGCCAGTCCTTTCATTTTAGTCATGCCTGTGTGAGTTTGGTGTAACAACTTGAGCATCCCCTCTCTTCCTTTAGTAGGAATAACTACACGAGCTCCCCAGAGAACACAGCCATCTCTTACGCTGAGCTCCATTTTTCTCTGGTTGAAAGGTTTCAGGTTTGGATCAGTTTCTGCAGGCCATCCTTTCAGGATATATTCATGTACTTGTGATAAGACAGTGTCTTTTGCAGTCCAGCTTTTTATCTGTTTTGCGTTTATCAATGTCTCATCCAAAATGTCCATCATCAGTACCTGCTCAGTCCTCTCCTCTTTCCTTAACGTGACAGGAAGTGGCAGCCTGCTTAAGGCATCTGCATTTGCGTGATGTTTACCTGGTTTGTAAACAATGTTGTACTTGTATGCACTGAGTTTTACAGCCCACCTTTGTACTCTTGGTGATCCCATTTGGGGAATTGGCTTCTTCTCATTAAACAGGTAGATCAGTGGCTTGTGATCTGTATAAATAGTGAAGTTGCGTCCATATAAATATTTGTGAAATTTTTCAATTCCAAATATGACTGCAAGTCCTTCTTTGTCCAACTGCGAGTATCTTGTCTCAGCAGGTTGTAATGTACGAGAAACAAACCCAATCGGTCTCTCACTTCCATCTCCCATGACGTGTGATAATACTGCACCTACTCCATAAGGTGAAGCATCGCATGACAAAACTAGCTCTCGGTCCGCGGAGTAGTGTACAAGTACATCATATGTGTTTAACAAGTCCTTGGCGTTTTTAAATGCCTCTTCTTGTTCTTTATTCCATTTCCACCGAACATCATGTCTCAATAATTCGTGTAATGGCGACAACCGTGTTGCCAGGTGTGGAAGGAACTTGTTATAGTAGTTTATTAGTCCCAAGAATGATTTAAGCTCTGTTACATTTGTTGGGGCTGGAGCGTCTTGGATTGCTTTAACCTTTTTATCCACTGGGTGTAGTCCTTGTGCGTCGACTCTGTACCCCAAGTACTCAACTTCATCCTGCATGAAGGTGCACTTGTTTCTTCTTAGTCGTAGTCCAGCCTCTTTTAGCCTTTTTAGCACAGTACTCAAGTTCTTGATATGATCAGCTTTGTCCAATCCACTGACCAAAATGTCATCCAGATACACCGCAACCAGGGGAATTCCACTCAAGAGACTCTCCATCGTTCTCTGAAATATGGCCGGAGCGGAGGCTACACCGAACGGAAGTCTGTTGTAGGTGAACAATCCTCTGTGCGTGTTCACTGTGAGGTATTTCTTGGAATCATCATCCATGAGTATTTGTTGATAAGCGTGACTCATGTCTAATTTGGAAAACTGCACACCTTTTGAAAGTGCGTTGAACAAATCCTCCACTCTGGGTATTGGATACTGCTCAAGTGAAGATACAGTGTTGACAGTAAGCTTGTAATCTCCACATAATCTGACTGTGCCCACAGGTTTCAGGATGGGTACTACTGGTGCTGCCCATTCTGAATATTTCACCGGTGTGATAATATCATCTTTCAGCAACCTGTCAATTTCTTCATCTACTTTTGCTCTCATAGCATAAGGAATCGACCTTGGACGAAAGAAGCGTGGAACAGCATTTTCTTTCACGTGGATTGTGGCTTTGGTGCCTTTCAATGTGCCCAGCTCCTCCTTGAAAACTTCCTCATGTTTACACAACACTTCTTGTAAAGTCACTTTTGTTCCCTGTTTATTCGTCTCTGAGTAAACATGATGTATTTGCCGATCCTTGTGTCTGGCTTTTATTTTTTTCCAGTCCATTTGAATGTCTTCTAGCCAGCTTCTACCCAGCAAAGTGGGACCATCTCCTTTTACAACCACTAGGGACAGTTTGGCTCTTTGCTTTTTATACTTTACTTGCACTTGAGCTGCTCCCACAACCTTCACTGGGTCTCCTGTATACGTCTCCAACTTGATTCGTACTGGTTTAATGTGGGGTGTTTTGCTGTTTTCCCATGTTGTTTGAAATGTCTTTTCATTTATCACGGTGAGACTGCAGCCTGTGTCAATCTCAAAATTAACTCTTTTCCCATTTATTTCCATGCTCACCGTGTAGGGATCCACTTTTCTCAGGTGCATTTCACTCATACTCCCAAGCTTAAACTTCATGCTGTGTAATGCAAAAGATCCTTCATCTGAGCTGTCCGTGTTACTTTCTTCTTGCTGCTCTTGAACGTTATGTGAGCGATAGCTGGAACGAGACTGCTCTTTTTTCATCCCAAATGTAGCATTGCCTTTCGGTTTGCTTTTATTTCGACATGCTCTTGCAATATGCCCCACTTTACCACATGCATGACATTTCTCTTGTTTAAACTTACACTCTGTAGGGTTGTGCTGACCTTTGCAACGATAGCATTCTTGAACACTGCCGCTCTTGAACGCGCCTCTCTGATGCGGGCCTTTGTTTATTTTAAAGCACTTCACCGTTGCGCTTGGATTCTGGAGATCATGTACATTTTTATTTGCCGTTTCTGCCGCAACTGCGATGGACAAGGCCTTCTCACACGTTAGGTCTGCCTCTGCCAGGAGTCGTCTTTGAATGCGATCATCATTTATTCCACATACGATCCTGTCTCTCAACTTCTGCTCCAACGTGTTGCTGTAATTACAGTCCTGTGCTATCTTGCGCAGCTCTGCTACATACTCCATCACTGATTCATTTGGCTTACGACTGCGGGAGTCAAACTTGTACCTCTGGACGATTTCACTTGGCTTTGGGTCGAAGTGGTTTTTCAACAGCGTCACCAGTTCACCGTAAGTCTTCTCTTTTGGTTTATTTGGGCTGAGGAGGTTCCGCATTAGACTGTATGTAGATGCGCCGACCACACTGAGGAGTATAGCTCTCTGCTTATCCCCATCATCAATCTCATTGGCCTCAAAAAACTGTTCCATTATTTCACAGTATTCTTCCCAGCTTTGACTTTTCGCATCAAACGCAGCCAGAGTGCCAATGGTCGCCATCTTCTCCTTTTACTTTTACGGAGCTTTCCCCCTGTTTCTTAAAGTCCTGCCGCCCTAAAGCCACGTCCGTTCTCTTCAAACTTAATCCTCGTCGCCAAAAAGATGTTGCATCGTGGCCGAAATAACTTGGTACAACATCTCAAAGTTTAGTTAAATCTTTACTGCTTTTTCCACAACGTGTACACAGCACAACACATGACTATCGCGTCACTTCTTCTAGCTTCCCGTAGGCAACAGCAAGCTAGTTCGCCCTCTACTGGGTAAACCTTATTCCGTTTACAATATAATAACAATAGGACACACTTATTCAGTATACCACATTGTCCATAAGCCTTGTCCATATTCATAGCGTTGGACTGCCCCCATGTGGACGGATATTGAAATGGGAAGTAAATACTAAATAAGCAGATTGACTTTGCATAGTCAGTGCGTGCGTAAAGTCTATAAAAATAAAGTAACACATTGATTTTGTGATCACAAGTTAATTTTAATAGTTTAAACCCACAAACAACAGTGTTACATGTTGTGGCGCATATTTAGTGCTCACGTGAAACATACCACAAAAGAGTCAGAGCGCTGTCAGTGCGCGGTCTCTGCTGCCCAGAGCGAAGTATCCAGTCAGACCAGCGCAGACACAGCATGGCAGCTGGCAGGGCCAGTCCGCTGGTCGAGAGCGAAGACGATGTCCAGCCTTCGGAGTTTGACCCGGACGAGCTGCACGGCGGCAACGTCCCCAAGAGACATGCACGAGTTACGGTCAAGTACAACCGGAAAGAGCTGCAGAGGAGACTGGACGTGGAGAAGTGGATCGACGAGTGTTTAGACCAGCTGTACTCTGGACAGGTGAGGGGCAATGCTGGATACTAAGAACTTCTGGACAGGTGAGGGGCAATGCTGGATACTAAGAACTTCTGGTCAGGTCAGGGGAAATGCTGGATACTACGAACTTCTCTTCAGGTGAGGGGCAATGCTGGATACTAAGAACGTCTGGACAGGTGAAGGGCAATGCTGGATACTAAGACCTTCTGGTCAGGTGAGGGGCAATGCTGGATACTAAGACCTTCTGGTCAGGTGAGGGGCAATGCTGGATACTAATAACTTAGAGAAGAAGGTTTGTGAGCACTTAACAAATGAATATGACTTCATTTTAATTAATTTAAAAAATATTTTTAATCCATTTTAATTATTTAACACTTTTTGTGTGACTTACTATAGCATTTGATTTCATATGACTATTCGTAGATTTTACTTTCTCTGCTTCAAAACAGTGTTTATTGATGTACACATTTTATATGAACAGGTTTGTATAGAGAATATCAGCTCAAAGAACAACACTAACGATTAGCTGTAATATCTCGAGATCATTCCATATGATGACATGTAGACAAATGGCTGGTGTGTATGTGGAGTTTTGGAGAGGAAAAGTGGGCCTGTCTGCCTCTCCATACAAGGCCAACTGTATATGTGTGTCTCAGTGTTGCCCGTGATCTGTCCCTCTCTCACTGCCTTACAAGGGCAGAGTTAGTGTCGAAAAGAATGAATTATGTGGAGAAGGAAGGAAGCTGTTGGTCCTCAGAGGTAAATTATGCATCAGCGACACACCACCGCAGGAGAGGCCATGGCCCAGGATCTGAGGCCAAGGAGGAAATGCTGGGAGTGGTGGAGAAAATGTTATAAGCTGATTTCACAATGAAGAGAAAACAAGGTTTAAGACAGAACACTCATAGCCTACATATTTACTCTTGCACAGAGAGGCTTTAGGTTTATTACAACCCAGTAATAGGATGTAAGTGGCATGGCATGCCGGAAAATGAAGGATGTATTTTGCAGCGCGATTTCCTTGTTGTTCCAGACACAATAGCGTGCCAATACATTGCAAGGTTAATTCAGGGTTAGGGTCAAGGATAATCATATTACATTGAAATACAGTAGAATCACGGGTGTGTCTCCGGTTTATGTGAGTATTTACTATGTATTTACCATTATTACCATGTTATTATGTTATTTTACCCCATTGCCCTCCTGTTACTGTGGTTTAAAATGAGTAATATGTTCCAGCTATGGATAAAAGTAGCATTTCCTTTCATTCCGTTGATTCTGACTTTTAGTATAACCAACTGTCCCCCCCGTGCCTCTGTCCTGGCCCAGTTACACTCTGAGCAGAATGCAAGGATGGGACGACGGGACAGTCCTCCCTGTGTACAAAAGCTGTTTGTTCAGACTGACTTGACCTCTGTTCCACCAGACTGTACATGAACGTTACACTGTCTCATTGTACCAGCATATAGCCGCTTTCACAAGAAGAAAAGTATTACGTTTAATTACAAATAACTGTTTGAATGTTTTGTCTCTGTTAGGAGGGCGACGTGCCAGACGAGGTGATGATTGACGAGCTTATTGGCATGCCAAATGATGAGGAAAGGATTAAAAAGTTACAGGTATAAGAGATTGTCTTGCCATGTTTTAAAATGTCATCTTATTGATTGATTATCTAACTTTTACTCTTCTTTTTACAGGAGGTTCTACAAAAGTGCAATAGCAACACGGAGGTACAGTATGAGCGCCCTCGCCATTGTCACTTAACAAAGGCTTTCTGTGCTTTGTTTGGGGGGTTATTTTCTTTGCATTTTAGCCGTCAAACAATGACTCTTTCTAGACACTTGCTCTGTTCAAAGATGCAAACGATGTATAAGCAAAACAGCTGGGTGTGTCTGTACTTACTGTGCACAAACATGGCGGGACATTCCCATGCCCATCTTTGATTTATTTTGAAAAGACAAAAAGTCAGGGGTTAAAGAGGAAAAGGTGGATGGAATTCATGTAACTTTATCCTTGATTATTGATGTCACGATGTTGTTTGTTCTTTTCTGCGTAACTGCGTGCCGACCTAGATCCCTCATAACCAAACAAGCGGAGATGTCTTAGGGGAGGGGAGGAATATGTTGCAATGGAAGAATGAGCTGTCCAAGCCAAGAGTGCAGTGGGCTTTCAGAGAGTTGAGCAATGATTGTGAATAGAGGAAAGTGAATCTTGAGTTCAAAAGAATTTACTCAGGGATCTGTTACACAAAACAGCCGCCTTTGTATCGCACATATTTTTGTAAACAGTTCCGATGAGTTGCAGATGCAAGGACTACCCTTTTATAGGTTTTTGCATTTACTGTACAACACTCATGATTCAAAATATAAATAAACTGTAAGTTATCTATTATTCTCCTAGTTTATGTTGTTCATTATTGTTGGCCTAATATAAATGAAAGAGAATGAATAAAGTCATTCAATTACAGAAGTTACAGCCAAATATCTAAAAACAGCCCCATTGTAACTCAATCAATGAAAGTAAGTTTGTTGTGAGTTAAAAGTACTTACTAGAGCAGGGGTGGCTAACTAGTCAGAGACCAAGAGTTAAATGTTCAAAGGCACTGGCCATTCGTGAGATCCAGGGGTGGTAGTTTATTGTGATTAATAAATATAATGTGATCATTATATTTTTACATTGTGACTTAAGCTTCATAGTGTTTGTATAGAAATTAAGTGCAATCTCTCTTTTATAAGTTTGAAATATTGTATTTTAGCCCTATTGTGATTGAATATAAAATGATCATTATATTTAATCACAATAAACTATAACTTCATACCTGGCCTTTTTCTTTTCTTTTCAGTAATTATATTAGATTTAACGGTTGTACTCCTCACCAATATTTAAATAAATGTTTATTATATAAAGTGACATTTTCTGCTGTTCTGCTCTGCATGGGACAGCATTTGATGTATTTTTTCCGCTCTACCATCTGAGTCACTTGGGGGCTCAGGTGATAGAGCGGGTCGTCCTATAACCTAGAGGTTGTCGGTTCGAATCTCGGCCACTGCATGTGCAGACTCATTTTGTCCTTTGGCAAGACACTTCACCCGCCTTGCCTATGTGTGAGGGTAGTGTGTGAGAGAGTGGTTGATGGTGATGGGGCAGGACGATGGCGCAGACTGGTGGCTTTGATTCCATCAGAATCAGAATAGTTTTTATTGTTTTTATTGTTATTGTTTGAGATAGCAATCTCAAACTAGGAATTTTTCTCAGTGCAGACATGCAAGGTAAAACATATAACACTGAATTTAGATAAAAAATAAGATATAAAACTTTAAACTATAAGGCTTTAGGGACATGTTTAAAGAATATTAAAATAAATAAGAACAAAAAATTTAAATTTAAATATTGTAAGACGACAACAATTGACAACAATTGACATAGAACAACAGCGGGATTATATTTACAAATGTGTGGGTGTATAAAGTGATATAAAGTGATAAAGTGATAGCAATAGTTGCTTACCCCACCGAGTCTGGAGTTAATGTATAGTGACTATACAGCATAGTCTAGTAAAGCCTTGTTATTATTAAATGGCTTCTCTCTCAAATAATAGTTTACACTGTTTTTTTGGAAAAATGTCCTAAATCTGATCCAAAAAGCTCCTGACTCCTGTTCACCACCGCTGCTCTCTCTCTACAGAGCAATCTAAAGATAGTTTATTTCCCCCCCAGCTTAACACCCTGAACTACTCTGCAATTAAATAATGTGTAAGCTGCCATTTGACCTGCTGATGTTCTCTGCAGAGCTTCATCAGGGAGTTAGTGGAGAAGCTGAATGGAATGCACAAGCAGGAAGCGCTGCAGACTGTAGGCATTGAGCATCCGGTCATCTCCCAGGGCCACTACCGCCACGAGCCGTACCACTTCAACAACCCCCACCATCGAGGGCAGCCCGGGCGGGGCCCCAACAAGACCCTTTAGGATTTTTAACACACACTGGCACATGATGACGTTTTTAACATAATATTTCTCGTACTAATACAGTAGCAGCCTGCTGTACCTCTTGTCAGGACAATTAAGGCCCTGTATGGAATATCAATGAATCAATTCCTGGTTAGGCTTTAGGTCTTTTCCATGGCAAAAGAAAGCATAATGTCACTCATTTGGTAGAATAAAAAGGTTGTTGTTTGTATACAAATCACCACTCTCCACTTACTGAGCCCTAACCTCACTTAAAGTTAAATTCCCTTTGATAGCACTGAGTTCATTTTAACTTTAACAGCACTTTGAGTGGAACTTGTACATGAAAGGTGCGCTGCAAATAAAGTGATATCCTGGTGATTGAATCTGTCTATAATTTAGAGTAATGGTCTTCAATCACAAAGCCATTAAAGCATTAAAACAATGTATTTTGTTGTCCTTGTGATTTCTATCATGTATTGGGGAGATCTTTTCTTCTCATGTATGACAAAGAGGTTTAAGAGGTTGTTTCTCGAAGACTAGAAGCCGCCTCCAGTCTGCAGGTATAGGCCAAGCAAAAGTGCTAGTGTTATGACCGCTGCCCCCTAGTGACATTTGTTAGGTCCTACATCACAGACCCCTCCACATCAACACGGAGACTAGAGTCTACATATGGCTTCTTTCATGGGGCGATTGTGATGATTGTGATCATCACGGTGTGCAGTTTCCAGGTGATAAACGTGTGGAATGTAGACACGTGGCGCGCAGTGATAATGTAGGCAGAGGTGAGTGCATTAACTGAATTACAAGGACTAGAAAACTAATACGCGATAAGCAAGACTTCTTTGTTAAAGGCACTGTACCTGATTTTTTTTTTCTAGTACTGGAACGAAACTTGATTTGTCCTCTTTTAGTGTATCGTAAACTTAGGCTTTATTGGAAAACACTGTGCGTCATCTAATTATAACGCATTTGTATACATTTCATGAATTCTCAGGCCTCAAGTTTTCTAGCATTTCTGTGAAAGTGACCCTGTAAGTTGTGAAAAGTGCCTGTGAACCCGTCCCTGTGAAAAAAACTGGGATGCTACAAATATGTTTGAAAAATTAAGAATGAGTTTGGATCACAACAAACTTTTACATTTAGTGGCTTCCTCTTTCATTTTTTGTATCAAACAACAATCAGGGATAAGGCCTTTAAGCTTCAGTTCGCAGCCAGAAGTGAGTAGCACTTTAGCAAACTGTATTGGATAAGGTAGCCTTTTATGTTGTTACTATATCTATGTAAATGGTAAATATTGACAAGTAACATTTTATAAAAAGCTCATAATACGGTATGATGTCTTTATGAACACTAGGGGGCAGAGCTGGACCAACCAAATAGCTTTCCCTGCTGCTTCACCTGGGAGTGGAGTACTTCTCTGTGGCAGGTACATGCACGTCCCTCTCATGGTATATCCATTGTACTTATATGTACTTTATGTGACACTATAGCCCTGCCTTGACTACACTGACCTTGACAGGCTGTAATAAAGCTGACACTAAAGCAGCAGCGTTCAGACCTGGTCTGTCCACTTGAAGTCTTCCGCTGAGAACGGACGGCTCATGAAAGATGAATGTAATTTGGCCATGACAACAGAATCATCTTTAGCGTTCTTATTGTGCGGATAGAGAGGTCAGTGTAGCCAACAGAACATTCATGCATATGCGATGCCTCAAACAGTACACGTCATCAATGTGTTCCTTTATATTGTGCAGTTAAGGCAATTATTGTAATTAGCCAGGTCTCTTGGGGGAGGAGGTGGGGGACAGTGGCGTAGGAGGAGGCAGAGAGGACGGGACGGGCCTTTCCTCAGGAAAACATATCACCTACCACCACAATAGAGCACATCAGGAAGCCACAGGCAGCTACATTGCTCTCTTGAGCCGCCAGTACTTTCAGACACACTCCGTCTGTGGTCAGTCGCACACGCGCCGTCCACAGCCCAGCAGCCCGCATTCACGACACACTCCAGGATGACAGAGTTCTGACACTGGCTACAGTAACCAGGTACACTTTGTATTCACAGCTTTTCACTCTGTTTGTGGGCCACTCGTGTACTTCATGGGTTTAGGTCATACTGAGTTTATGTTTCTGAAGAGGCTCAGACAGGTATTTTACCCATAGATTTTTGCCAGTCGTTTTGTAAGGCTATAGCGGTACAGATCTGTTGTTTTGGTGATGATTCAGCTGCACTTTAAATTCATTATTCTCAGCTAGAGTGTAGAAGATCTTATACTTATTGAAATTACCACTCCAAATGAATTAATTTTCATCAATACTGAGATTAAGTTTTTGTCCTTATAGTCAAGTTATACTTATTTTCAAGAGCATAAAGCATTTTAATGGTAAAATGTTACTGTTAATAAATGTCTCTTTTAAAAAAAAAATGACAAGCTGCGTTTTCTAAAATGTTTTTAAAATGCAGTATATCCACAATTCAGCAGTAAATGTTTACTCAAAGATAATCTTTAAAAGTGCATTATGGAACTCTTTATGTGAAAAAACAAACAAAAACATGATATTTGAAAGTCTAAAACTCTAAAAACAACGGATCCTGGGCAGGTCAAAAGGTCAAATATGCACTAATATCCACATACAAAGTTCCATAGTGCACCTTTAAATTGACCAAAGTGTAATATATTGGAATAAAACTGCTTCTAAGATTATTTAATTTTACAACTGTAGCTATGCAGCCAGCTTCATGTAAGTCACCTATTGAGCGACCCCATACTGCCTTTGCTCTGCCCAATCCCATCAGCTCTGGGAAGCTAAGCAGGGAAGGGCCTGGTCGGTACTTGGGTGGGAGACCGTTTGGTAACACCGGGAAGCCTGGGCGAATGACGACAGTGTAGCGCTTTGAGAAACTTGTTAATACTGACTTGTAAAGCGCAATACAAGTGTAAGGCATTATTATTATTATTATGATGTAGACGTTTAAAAGGTTCACTTTAGTGTTTGAATGCTTCGGGCTTTCTTGGGGTTTCTGCGGTAATAAATGCTCGCTTAAAGGTCAATATGTCAACGTTTTGGATCATTTACTTCATCCTTTCAATACATTTTTGATTATTTGTTTGGTGGGACTTTTGAGTTTTAGGTCAAAGTTATTTGTTTTTTTAGAGTATAATATTTACTTAAGGTGGTACTTTGGCACGTGTGAATGGGCCAATATTTTGAATACATGCTTCCTATTGGCTATGTGAAGTACGTTATACAACCACCATGGGAAAGGATGTTTTGATCTGACTTGTATAATCTTTCTGACAGCTGACGTACAGCCGGATAAACGCTTTTTTACAGTTCATCAAAGCATTTACGTACATTTGTTGAGAGGGAAATCACCAAGTTATTTCCTTGTTCCTCTGTTCCAGATTGTTCAAACTGACCGTGCAAGTATGCCCATTTTGAAAAAGCTCCCAGGGAGGTCCAAGACCTGCCACGAGTTCCCCAGACTGAACGGAGAGCTGATCCTGCCCAAGCTGGACTTGGACTGGAGGGACCTGAACGACCTCAATGACTTAAAAGATCTCAACGACCTCAAAGACCTGAACAAGAACTTAAATCCGTTTGAAGACGTCGATTTAGACGACGGCGACAGGAACGAAGACATGGGCCTCATCATGGGGGAGCAGCCGTTTAAAACCCGCCGAGATGGAGAGGAGGAGGAAAACGAGGTGAACACGGAGTGGCATGGAGCGGGCAACCCCAAAGCCAAACCTCTCAAGGGGACGCTGGAGAGGATCTGTGGCGTGTCCCCCCTCAAAACCCTCGGGAAATTGGGGAAGGGGCTGCGGATATCGGGGCGCAACGTGTGGAGCAACAGTACGCCCCATTACAGCCCGGGGGATTCAAACACGCTGCCCACGGAGAGGGAGACGAGGAAAGGAGTCCGCAGAAGCTCTGAGGGGAAGATTATGACCCTGCTGCGGTGAGGACACAGTGACACTGCGTTCAAGGTTAAATGTGTAACATCATCCAAAAAACGTGAATACATTAATGCAATCATAAAGACACACAACAGAGAAATGAGAGGATTCAGAGCAAGAACTCATGATAATGTGACAGAAAATGGCTAAGGAATTTATTTTAATTTTAAATGTCCCCTACCTTATTTTTTGTTTATGACGAAAGAAGAAGCGACATTCAAACTGTTAGTTGTGGTCCAGTTCCCTACGCTAATGCACTTCTAATTCTGCACAGGGATGAATTTATAAGCAGCAAACAGTTCACAGTCAATACATATGTTTTATTATTCAATACACAGTCCGCAGGTTTTTTTCTTTTCTTTTTTTTTTCAAAAAAGTGTGCTTTATTGGAAACATTTCATACCACTATTAGAAAATGGGGCTCAGAGCCTTTAATTACACTGTATATGACACTGACCTGGTATTTTAGAAACAAAACCAGCCACCTTGACGCAACATACTGCCTTGTTGCATGCACTTTATTGCACTTATTTCCTGAGAACTTATGTAATGCGCTATTACCACTTGTTTGTCTTCGGAACAGCTTTTGTTTCTTGTAGCTTGTTTTGCACTTACTGCTTTAACTGAATGGACTATTTATATAACCAAGTCAGCCATCACGGTTATGTGCAGCATTGCTTTAGCAGATGTTTAATAAGTAGCATTCCATACGTTCCACTAATCAGATGGCATTCCGCAATAATAATGTAATTATTGAGGTGTTATCTTTTGTTACCAGGTTTACGGGGCGGCGTAAAGAGGAGCGCAGAGAGAGCCTGCCCTGTGGGGACCTGACTATAAACACTGAGGCGGAGGCATGCAGGCGACCATCCTTCCTCAGGATAGTCAGTCTGGGCAAGCTGAAGAGAGAATCCATGTCGGACAAGGGCTCTCAGGAGGGCTCTGAGGAAACGGTGGAGGAGGAGCCTGTGGCCAAAACTAGGGAGCCCCTTTCAGGTAATAAACATTATCTTTCCATACCAAGCATCCTACGAAGATCCACAGCACTTTCATTCTTTAGGAAACTTCTTTGTTTAGCCTAATCAAGGCTTCCTCCTGCACCTAGACAATTCTAATGAGGGTAAAGCTCCCCAGATCCCTGAGTCACTGGGTTCAGTCACCACCAGGCTGTGAAATCAGGAAATGACTGCACTTCCTCACACCCAGGTTCCCCTGCATAGATTTTCAACCAAGCTTCTGTTTAGACTCCCTGCAGGAGACCCAGCAACATATACACACCATGAGTTTGCGACTACAGCAAGAAATAGCTCTGTTTGTCAGGCAGGCACATGCACAACTAAGTAACTACATAATAACAAACAAGCACTCCCTCTGATCTTTGACAAATCAACATGGTCCTGCTTTTGTGTCGTTTCCAGTTCTGGAGATTTTACACTTGGTCAACCACCGAGACCTTCTCCTTGCCGACACACACATGCAGGAGCTTGAGCGGGAGTGTGAGCTGCTGTCCCCACTGCCAGCTTCGGCCAGTCCAACTCTAACACCAAGTACATGCCCCAGCACTCCGCCTGGCCTCTTCCCATTGTCTGCACAGTCTTTGGAGGAATCTCTCAGCTCCAATGCCACTCTGGACTCTAGTCGGCGCAAAGTCAAAGATGTGGAGCTGCTGTATGAAGCTCTCCAGAAGGAGATGTGGGACGTGGTTCGGGAGTCTCTCCGTCAGCCCACTGCCGGCCCCAACCTTGGCCTCGTGGTCCTGGTGATCCAACAAGAAGAGCACGCTGATGCTGCCTGGGTCTTCAGAGAGGAGACCAAACCAGAGCGAGAGAGCTTCCAGTCACAGCCGAGCCATCGCCCCAGACGCTTCAAAACCAAGTGGAGGCAAGCTGTGGCAGAGGCGGCAGACTGGAGCTTGCCCCTGCAGATGAACTCCACAGCAGGACAGTTGGCTAACTACCTAGAGCGGCTCCGCAGTCGTATGGTGGACGACATTGACGCTGCCAGGAGGAACGCTGTGGCCATTTATCCTGAGGAGTTTTCTGCCTTTCAGGTTTATGTGGAGAGCTACCACAAGGCAGTAGCCAAACGCCTACGCACCATCACCAGTGGACCACTGCAAATCACAGATGTCTACTCACTGTTGGACTGGTTCTACAACATCTACAACAGGTGCAATACCGGGCATTGGTCAATGGTTAACTCTCAGTTCTTTGTATATGATGCAAGAATTACATTTTTTATTACAGAGATGTCCTGGGATACATTGGATCAAAAACACCCATCAACTATTCGACACTGGAACCCATCCTGCTCCAAGACACTGTGGAACGGCTCGAGCAAAACTGCCTCAATATTGTCAAGGTTTGTTCACTTACAAATGTATGATGAATTTGAGTTTATCTATAACATTTTGGTCCTTATTTCTATATTCTGTTTGATCATTTTAAGGACAATGTGACGACTGAACTGATCCACATTTTGGATGAAGAGGAGCGGAGATGGGGCCAGACTCTGCACATAGAAGAGTGGCAGTGCCATCTCGCGCGATCTGTCATACAGGTATAGCGCCACTTTGCTAATTTGTTTCAATACTAGAGCTATATAAGCAACACCATGTACAGATGCGTATAACTAACTGTCTTATTAATTCAGAGGTTAAAGGTGGACCTCGACAGATCCACATCTGTGAACCAGTTCTTGGGAGCAAGGGTAGCCCGCTGCAGTCTGATTGGATTGGCCGACTTTCTCTATAAGTAAGTGTACTGATTTAATATCTGGACATTATTATTATATCATATTTTTCTTTATTAGTGTTCCCAAATGCAGGGGACACACTTCCATACACTTAACATATTATGCAATTCTATAACGTGATCTGATTTGTAACCATCTCCTTCTTAAAATAAAATAAAACAAAGTCAAACTTGCAAAGGTCACAATGTGATTAGGTCAGCAAAGAAAACACAAAGATTTAACTTGAAATGTATTTGTAGCTTTCAGAGGAAGGTGGAGATGTTTCATGACACTCAGGCCGAGTTTGGAGACAGAGGAGACGGATATGTTTCCAGGACCATCGCGCTGGTTAACTGCTGCCCTCCTCTTAGGTAGGTTTTTCTCTTTGTCTTCTTCTATTTCTGAAAGATCTCTTAATCAGGACTGTAAACATGTATTTGCCATATTGAAGGTCTTTTGTGGAGCGCTGCAGGCAGTGTGACCCCCAGGTCAGTGAAGACACAGCCCAGAGAGCCAACTCCTCCATGGACAGGATCATCAACCAGTCCGTGCGGGTCCTGGCTGACAGGCTGTTTGAGCACATCAGGGTATGGGCACCTCTTCTAGCAATCATCAAAATCACTGGTTTGCTCCTATACTCATATTTTTTGTCTTGTCACAGCCTTTTTTTGATAAACTCATTAAGAGAAAGTGGCTGAACAACGCAGAAGCGTTTGAAGCCATTGAGGCCAGCATCAAACAGCACTTCAAGAAGTTCAGGAGGATGGACCCGCCGCCGTATCAGGTGAAACTTAATGGCTGGTTAAGATTTTGAGCATGCATTTCTTTATTCCTCGTATTTATTCTCTCTGATCATTTGTATGATCTGACAGACTCTGGTCGGGGAGGTGCACCGCCGTGTGATGGTAGAGTACGTTCGCGCTATCATGCGAGGACGCATCATCTGTACCTCGTCCAAGATGAGGAAGAGGATGGCTTTTCGTTTACAAGATGAGGCTAAGCAGCTGAGAGGACTCTTTAAGGACCTGGTGAGCGCTCACAAAATGTAACTCATAAATTAAATATTGTTTTCCAAACAAATCTTATCAGGGATGGGAGACTGACCCTCTCACTTCCTAGGTTAAGAATAACTCATACAGTGTTGATAAGGGCTGATCCCTGAAAAATGGCTCTGTCAGTGAGATGGAGAGAGATGGAGTGGATTTGCGTTAGTCTTTGCAGAGAAGGGGAAGTGGGTGTAGAAAAACTGGGCCTGACAGCATGGCATTTGCCCTCGATCTGTGCACCAGTTCAAACAAGTGTCCGTCACCTTGGCTGACAACAGGAAGCTGCTGTGTTCAGAAGGAACTTCCTGTTCCTGTCAGCTGGCCCGCTTTGATGTGCTCTGGGATGGCCTTGACGTCCGCTTTTCACTGAGGAGCCGCTCAAGTGTCTATGGAAACTGGCAACTTGGGAATAAGGATATGGTTTTAATGGCCTCCTAAAATAGATGCTGTTATTTTTAGTGAATGCCAAGCCAAGAATTCCATTTTATTTTCCGGAGTGTAAAGAAAACAGGTCTAGGAAAAAAACACCAGATCTGATGTAGATTTATGACTTTCTGAAATCCTGTGCAACAAAACAACCTTTTATCCAACTTTTAGTCAAATAAACCTTGTCAATATTGACAGTTGTCTGACACACAGAACTGTAAAAAAAAAGGGTCTAAATATTGTAATGGTGTAATAACCCAATGTTGGTGTCCTCTATATTTTACCAGTTCAATTGTAAAAGCTTTTTTGTTTTGTCAAGAGCAATGACAGATCGCTGACAGTATATATAGTCTGCTCATTTTCTTGGCTGTGTGAAACTGTCCACCTCATTGCATTATTTTGCACATTTCATGGTATTTATTTTGACATTATTACTGTGTTCCTTTGACAAAGCTGCGTATCTCTTCTTCCTACACAGTTTTAATGAAATAAATATTGCTTTATCCATTATCTATAATAGTACTGAGACACTCTTTGTCTGTCTCGGTTCAAGAGATTGTAGTTGTGTATCAGTTGTCAAAATTCCTTTGTGTTTTTTATTGACATGAATGTTTGATTTTTCTAGGAGTCCAATGCCTCTTGGTTGGACAGCATCCTCTGTCACTTGGCGGACATCATTCTGTTAGAGGACACTCCGTCCATTCAAGTGGAAGTTGCTGTCCTGGTGAAAGAGTTCCCAGATATACGGTGAGAGCGCTGCACATATATACACATGTATCGCTGATTTGAAAGATTTCTCTCGTCACCAGGAAGCATCTATAACAACATACTGTTCTGTGCGTTACCCCAACGGACATATATTATTTTATGCTTACTGCTACATATTGACTCTGCTATTTTTGGCACAGAGCCACGCACTATATGCCTGTATGAGGTTTTTCTTTTTTCTGTTGACACAATGGATCAAAACAAGGAAAAGAAACACGGAAACATATCTACATTAACCTGGCTATTTTGGGAGCACTGAGAGGCAGTGTTTTGAGAATGAATGAGTCTGAAGCCCTTTGGCAAGTTGTTTGTCGGCAGGTTAACACTCAGGTGACAGTTGGCAAACTACCGTCATGACGCAGAACCCTCAGTGGAGCAGACAGGAAGCTGCTGCCGAGTACTTCCTGTTCCTGTCACCCAGCAGGAGCCAGACTGGTGCCACATTATAGAGAGAAAAAATAAAGTAAACATAGTGACTGGGCTAAGACCTGCTAACTCAGACCAACAACTTGTTTTGAGGAATGTATTGTATTCCCCGCTGGTATTTTAGGAGTTCAGAGACCTCTGCCTTAGTGTTGGTTTTGGGTTTAAAGCTCATTCATAGCTGAGTGACATTACCCTGTGCTTTTTGTTTTTAGATACAGACAGGGGTCTGTTTAATGACAGTAACTCCAGTGGGCATGACAGTTCACTCAGTGTCAGTGTCTGTTATAGACACTGTCTTTAACAAGCCCTCATTTGTCTCTTACTCTCTGCCCACAGGAAGAAGCATGTGTCCACCCTGTTAAATGTACGAGGGATGACGCGGCAGGCGGAGCGCCAGGAGATTCTCAACATTGTCAAAGACTTTGAATGCAGCAGCAGCATCAGCCTACTGTCCCGGGACCACGCCTTATTCTCGGACATCCCCATCACCTCAGAGATGCATTGCATCAGCCTGGGCTTTCTGCGCCTCGCCATGACAGTCACCAACTGGTTTTCAGAGCAGCGAACGAGGCGCAGACACAGGAGCAGTGTCAGGAACGCTCCTCCTCAACTCAGTGAGGCCCACAACATGGAGGACATGAACAGAGGCCACAGAGATGATTAAAAAGGGACTGTAAAGAAGAGAACTACAGAAAATGAGAAGTACATGCACCTTGAACTGACTGTACCGCATTATTACCAACCATTACAGACTTGACTTTAGGTACTCTTTGTACTGTACACACTCATCTATCTATCTGTGCACACCACGTGAACTGAAATGTGAAACAGGATACGTATCGGAATGGATTACACTATTTTAATTAAACTATTCAAATCCTTGTAACTTTGTTTTAATCAACAAATTACGTGCACATGCTTGGAAATGCAATGCTAAATATGGTAATTCTGTATGTAGTACACAAGCAGTCTGTTGGTGCCGGTGGTTGATACTCACTGTTGATGTATCCAGTCTATTGTGCATGTTGTATGTGAGTAGACAGTAAATGGGAAAGGAAGTGTTGAACTATCACTGTGAATGAAAAGGATATGTTGCTGGAAACATAATAAAAGCCCATTGACTGGGTTGACAAATCAGTCTGAAGGTGAAAATGTGTTTTTGTACTTAAGCGTAAACCTCGGGTGTTGTCACATACCAAGATGTGCTGTGCCGCCCGGTGCTATTTCTAACTTTAGATGTTGGTCTTCTTTATCAAGGGAGTGTCAGACAATGCCTCAAAGTTAAACAATACATGCCAGAGGACAGAGAGCTAAGTTTGAAAGTCTGACGCAGGAGGGATGCTGGCAGGACATGTGCATCCATACTTTATGCCACAGTTGTTTATCTTGAGGATATAGTAGCTTTGTTCACCAAAGGACTTTCTCGCACTGTGACGGCTCCGTATAGACGCAGCACTGCCGTCTGTCAAGAAGGGTCATACACCCCGAGGCCAACAACGGGATGTTTTTAGGTAAACAAAGATTTCCTGTTGTCCGCTAAGGTGGCAACGGACGCTCTTATTGGAGCCAAGTTTACGTTGTACAGTAGGAGGCAACTTCCTTCTGTGAAGCAGTGACAGGGCTTTTCATGTCAGCAGTGCATAGCCGCCACACTGGGGTGTCCCATACAGACTGGCTCCATAGCTACCTGGTGGCCCAAATGTGAGAGTTCTATGATTCATGTCTTCATGTCAGGAAGTCTCACTAACTGTCATGGTGCCATGCAGTCTGCACAGCGTGGCCATGTCTGGAGACGTAATAAAAGTAGTATGTCCACTATCTCTCGTGTCACACAAAGGAATCCCAGGACAACCCCAGAGGCTTCCTGGGAGGAGAGGCTCTACTCTGAGCTGCATTAGACTGAATGCAAAAGTTTTTCAAAGTCAGAAAATAGAAATGAATGGAGCCAGTGTGAAACTACATAATTCATGATTTCCATTTAAAAGACATTGTAAGTGCTTTTTGGAAAACAAAACAATCTGGGCCACGTGCATGCAGGCCTATCTAAAATAAACTCCCAAACTTCCTGTAATATGTCTCCAAGCTGTTTACCTGTTTCCAACATTAAACCGCACATATCAGAGACCCGGAATTCCCCTTTGCACTTGCATTTTTCAATAGTAGTTTCCATGAATCCATTGCCCAGAACAGGATGAACATAAAGTGAGCAACAAGTGAAGTTGGCAGTACGGCTTCTGAGTCATATCTCATGGCATGATCAGATATCCTCCTCCTCAGTCCTGCTGCCTCGGTTGTGTTTTCCAGGTATCCAGATGGGGATTACCACTTGAACTAAGAAACTCAGTGGCAGGAGCCAAAATGAGAGGTTTCCCTCGATCAAGCTGCTGTAGGTGAAACAGTGGACAGCATCACAATGCAATCCCTGGGAAGCACTCCCCAGCTTCCTCTCATTAAGGCAGCGCTGCAATGGAAAACCCATCTGTCTCTATTTGCTGTTTGTTTTCGGAAGCTCGCCTTGCCCTGTCTTTGTTCACACTGTCATGCACTTTTCATGGCTCCCCAATTTTGTATTTGTTTTTCTGTGAATGTAGTGTTCCAGATTTCTAGACGTAGTAGAGAGGGGTCAAGCCACTCATTAAGGACTGGTTTAGGCCCACAGTGGAGCATGTGCTTAACCCTAGTATTTATTTGAGAACATTATCAGGGCCATCAAAAATAAACAGTGGTCTGTAGCAGTATTTATTTTCACCGTGGGTCTCCAAGACTTTTGAAAAATGGTTGCTGAAAATAATAATGAAGTAATGGCATTTTTATTTACTAAATTATAGTACGGGCAAGTTGACCTCTTTACCCTTGTCTGAACAAAACACATTTTCTCCAGTTTGGCTTTACCCAAATCTTAAAGCTTCTTGAAAAAAGGCAGAAACATAAGAACAAAAACAAGAAATGCAAAAAAAAAGAAAAAAAAAGGCAACAATGCAATGAAAAAGACAAATTTTTATCAGTTTTGCACTCTCCAGGAGTTAAGAGGCGCTAGTGAAGCAAACAGTAAAATGCAAGAAAAGACACTGAAATGTATTCCACGTTGACTTTTCAAAAATCAACTGTTCAATAATATTTCCATGAATATTGTATAGCTATATTTGGCCACGTACTATCCACTGAAGCAGTAATCCCCCAACTGTGTGTTATTTCCACCCGCACAACATTTTCTCGCTTGATGTACTGCGATGACGTCCTTGAATGCACCACCACTTGGTGAAATACAAAATGGGAGAGAGGGCGAGATCCTAAATCGGTATCTGGCACCTGCCAGTGGTTTCTGGAGCGGCCACCGGTTTCTGTAGGTGGTTTCTGTAGCGGCCACCGGGTTTCTGTAGCGGCCACCGGTTTCTGTAGCGGCCACCGGGTTTCTGTAGGTGGTTTCTGTAGCGGCCACCGGATTTTCAGGAGAGTTCACTGGTTTCTGGGCTCGAGGGCTCCCCTGGTGCTGGTATATGCTGGTACATGCGAGTTTTCTGTGTAATATGATTGATACCTTGACCGAAACCTTGCATTTACGTTTGTCAACTGCAAAATCTAATGCGTATAAAAATTACTTAACTCATTACAGCACTGGGCGTCCGTTGCTTTATAATTATGCCATAATTGTCGTTTTATACTTATACCCATATAGTGTGTTAATGTATTGTAATTCTGACACTGAGGAGGACCAAACCACAAATGTGGATTTTAATTTAGACCAGATACCACTCCATAGAACACCAGATACCACTCCATAGAACACCAGATACCACTCTATAGAACACCAGATACCACTCCATAGAACACCAGATACCACTCCATAGAACACCAGATACCACTCCATAGAACACCAGATACCACTCTATAGAACACCAGATACCACTCTATAGAACACCAGATACCACTCTAAATACCACCAGATACCACTCTAAATACCACCAGATACCACTCTAAATACCACCAGATACCACTCTAAATGCCACCAGATACCACTGTAAATACCACCAGATACCACTCTAAATACCACCAGATACCACTGTAAATACCACCAGATACCACTCTAAATACCACCAGATACCACTGTAAATATCACCAGATACCACTGTAAATATCACCAGATACCACTCTAAATACCACCAGATACCACTGTAAATGCCACCAGATACCACTCTAAATACCACCAGATACCACTGTAAATGCCACCAGATACCACTCTAAATACCACGAGATACCACTCTAAATACCACCAGATACCACTGTAAATACCACCAGATACCACTCTAAATACCACCAGATACCACTGTAAATGCCACCAGACCCCCGCCCCGTTACATGACCCATTAAAAAAAGATAACAGCGTAGCTCCGGTCCGAACTCAGGACCTCCTGCCTATGAGCGTAACGCCTTAACATAGTGAGCTAGCCGGAGAATGAGGTGTTTGTGCGGCTGTGCTTATGTTGATCTAATTGGGCGACCTGAGAGTCGCGCTATTGTGATTTCTAGGTTTTATCTACTGAATCATTTTGTAATCGGCGCATGTATTACAATTTTAGAATAACTTGTACGACACAGTCAATCTTATGATACAGGCTAATAGAAATACCAGATTTTGTGGTAACAAAAGGCACAATACAGTTCACAAATGGGCATAAATCTTTATTTACATTAGTAAAATCCACATTTGTGGTTTGGTCCTCCTCAGTGTCAGAATTACAATACATTAACACACTATATGGGTATAAGTATAAAACGACAATTATGGCATAATTATAAAGCAACGGACGCCCAGTGCTGTAATGAGTCAAGTAATTTTTATACGCATTAGCTTTTGCAGTTGACAAACGTAAATGCAAGGTTTTGGTCAAGGTATCAATCATATTACACAGAAAACTCGCATGTACCAGCATATACCAGCACCAGGGGAGCCCTCGAGCCCAGAAACCAGTGAACTCTCCTGAGAAACCGGTGGCCGCTCAAGTGGTCGCTCCAGAGACCACTGGCAGGTGCCAGATACCGATTTAGGATCTCGGCCCTGCTGCAAAATGGACTCCTTCCTTCAGGGCGAATCGCCAAAAAAAGTCCCACTGAGGTATGCTTTAATTTCCTAAGGTGCATACCAGTTCAGAGTTCCAATGTAACCCATAAATAGACTATAAACAAGAAATATGGCTCGACGCTGAGCTTCATCCGGACCTAACCGCGCCTCAAGGTTTGCTAATTGATATCATGTCTTTGCTCCTGTGCACAAGTCTAGTGAAGCAAACTCTATTAACCTGTTTTATCCATTGATTTAAGGCCATTTTTATTTTAGCACAGGGGTTTGTTTGTTTATTCATTAGAATCCCCATAATAAGCCATAGCCTTGAAAGAGGTCTTCCTTCTTTAGCAGGGGCTGGTTTTAAAAGTATTGCCCTTCTTTGAGTAGTTTTATCGTACTTTTTACTTCTAGTTGAGTAGTTTTATAATGTAGTACTCTTACTTGAGTAAAAACTTGTGCCACTGTGAGTAAATCTTGTAAAATAGATGTATTTTGTGTTGACTTAAAGGCACACTGCGTAACATTTTGGGCTATACTGTTGCCACAGCGGCGTCGGAAGTGTTTGGAAGGTGGGGGTGGGGTCATTGGGTGGGGTTCTTTGGGGTCGACTTCATAAAATTAAGAACTACAGTGGGACAACGTCCGGGCAAAAACAGGACAACGTTAGGGCTTTAGCCGGACTACATCCAAATCGGGCCAAAGAAGTACGCTACTTCAGGAAAACATGAGACTCGAGCACACCTTCTCCCCGCAGCTGGGTGGACATATAGGGCTAACCAAACATCTGTGGAGCTGCTGTTCTCCTGTCCAGCCCTGGCCTTAAGACGCTTTGGGAAAAAACTCATTGAATTAAGCTCTTATGAGATGGCGCACTCGTGTTTGCATCCACATTTATTCAGCTTCAGCCACAACTCCTGCCTGTCACAAAAAAAAAAAAAAGCTCCAAAATAAAAAAAATATGTATTGATTGGGAAAATACTATTGAGGAAACTTTTTTCAATAATAATGAGCCTGACTGGACTGTAGCCAATGTGTTGTTTATATCCTGATATCTTATCATGTCAGTGCCCTCTGCTGGACACGTATGGAAATCTTTCCTTTTATTTTTATTTAAGCAGCCCCCCTAGTGGCTGGAGTGAGCATTCTGGTAATTTCTTAAAAAAAGAAAATCATAACTCCGCAAAGGAATGGGCCAGAGACTTACTTTTTTTCACATTCTCAGGATTTTATGCCCTACAAGTCGTGGGCCGGATTGAGTCATCTCACGGGCCGGATGTGGCCCACGGGCCGTAATTTGTAAACGCATCGTAAAGTTACTGGTCAGGTCCTTTTAGTAAGGATGAAGACAGGGAAACGCGATGCCCATCATGTGATAATCCGAGCAAAACTCTGAAAACATGATGCACGAGTGTCCTTGTGCTTTGGTTTGGTCAAATCTGTCAGTCCGTCCAACAATAACCCTCCAGTATTCTCACTTTAGCCGTTTTTCAGCGGTTTACAGAGCCATGTTTACATTTCAGTCGCTCTGAGGTGATGGTAGCGGAGCCGCATAAAAAGCTACGCAAAGCGGTGCAGATGCGCCGCGGCGTGACGTGATACTGGCGCAGATAATGCCCAAATATATCGTTTTTTTTTAATGGGAAATAAGGCACGGGTCAGATTTAATTGTTTGTCCTCGGGGAGCCTATTGAAAAGGTCCAGTCTAAACTTTAAGTAAATGTAAAGTCAATGAAAATTCACTTTGTGAAAGGAGAGCGGACCAAACGACCACTTTTCAAAAGTGAATGGTGAATGTGTTCCCATCAGTACAAAATATTCTCCTTTATGGCCAGTTCGACACAGATATGCCATTTCTGCAGTGGTTAATCAAAGAATGGATTTGGAGAACCTAACCTATTTAAATCTCAAATTGTGCTGACTTTAGTCAACATCTCCATGGAGACGAGCTGGAGACCCTCCCTGGAAAGTTACAGTCATGTCTTAGGAGAGCTGAGCCGCTCACATTAAAAGGCACATTTTTGTTTGTACATTTATGAGTTATTTTACAAGGATGAAAATATCTGTCATAAAAAGTAAAGCTTGTCTTTCAATTTTATTTAGTGGGTAAAATTATACACAGTGTGGCTTTGATTCTTTATAATTCTTCATTTTTATATGTTTTTTATTTTAAGGCATTTTCTTTGGAAATATAAGGATTTCCATATTATTTCATATTTTGTTTCTCATACCTTTTGTCACTTCTGGACCATAAATCAAAAATATTAAAATGTTTAAAGATATGATCTTCTCCTCTGCTCCATTTCATTCAAGCTGTATTGGCTTAGTGGTTTTGTTGTGATTCTTTTTCCATTCAAATGTCACACCAAAAACAATACAAAAAAACCCAAATAAAAATCAGACTTTTACGCTCAAACAGTTACTCTGTACTCACAGTACTCCAATAGCCTTTTCTTGCTCTTATTTGAGTCATTATTTTGGCCACTACTTTTTACTTGTACTTGAGTCAAATTATTTTAACGTTACGTGAGTTACTATTTTGGCTGCTCCACCTCAGTCCTTTAGTCAGCTTTGCTCAGTCGTATGTTATTTTTTCAGACATTTCCAGGTCTAAATAGTGTTTTTCAAACGTAGGTCTGTGGGTTCCTGTTCCTTAACATTTTTAAATCATTGACTATTTCATATACTTTTTAGTGTTTAATAACAGATCTTTGTTGAACGCAGTCCTATTTCTCAAAATCTTTTAGGGGTCTGAGGATAAGCTTGCAGGGCTGAATTTGGCCCCTGGGCCTGACATTGCCTGCCCCTGGTTAGTTTTGTATACATTATTCAATAGACTGTGATCTCTTTTAAATGTTTAACTAGTTATTTTTACAGTATATTATACAATTTTGTCTTTTAATTTATAAATATTAATTAACTAGTTAAATATACTAGCTGGTTAATAAACTGTCAGAGCCATTGAAAACTGAATATATTGTTCTTGGTTATTGTACTGATCTGTTGGACTACCTTAGGCTGCAGCATCTGTGCAAAGGCAGATCATGTTTAGGTGCAAATACACTTTTGTAATTAATATTATTTATTTTAATAGTTAATGCAACAGTACTAATACAATGCATCCATCCATCCATTTTGTTCCACTTGTCCAGAGCTGCCCAAATCACATTGCACCAGCCCCTATGGCTCCTCCTGCAGGTGGTGGGTCCACAGAAGGACGGCCTCATGGTTCTAACCGGGCCTGTTGGTCTCTCATAAGGGGCTTCTGAACCGCTCTTTGTCTGACCCGTCACCTAGGACCTGTTTGCCCTGGGACACCCTACCAGGGGCACGAAGCCCCCGGCAACAGAGCTCCAGGATCATTCGAGCGCCTAAACCTCTCCACCACGTTACGGTGGCGGTTCCAGGAGGGGACTAATACAATGTAAAGTCTAAATTTGAAGCACCTTATCAAAGGCAGCAAACTCTCACCTGCAGCTGTTTATTCTGGTTTTGGGTCGAGGTGTGGTCCGATAGCTGTCACATTGCATAACTATAGAAACACAGCTTCGCTCTTGTGACATGACACATGGGTCTGGGGGGCGGCTCGAGAGCCTCCTGTTCTGTCCCATGGCCCGCACATGGCTGCACTTGAGCTGAAACAATGGCGTGCTTGGTCACTTTGTGGGATATCCTGATTTATGTTTATTTTTTAGTGTGTCTTTATTTAGCACTAGGAGGTACATGGCCCTGGTGCCCACGCAGTCACTTACATCAGCCTCGCCAAACTGTTTTTATCAACAGACGCATTAAATCATTCCTCTCATTCCTAGATAAGCAACGGAAGTTCACCTTTGTCTCGAGCTGGGCTGTGAGCTAAAGTAAACTGTCATTTGTCTCTCTTCAGATTATAACACTGAATTAAATTACAGAAAATATGTAGCTTACTCCAGTTTAAAACACAAAACCTCTGAGCTAGGGCTGCATGAGAAGACATGACGACCTGAACATCCTGAATGACCAGGTTATTCCATCAATGGCACAGGCATATTCCAAGATGACAATCAGGGAGCATGAGACAGAATTTTCACACATGAATTGGATCCTACAGATCTTAACCCCATTGTGACTCACACTCTCCCGTCATCAATACAAGATCTTGGTGAAAAAAATGAATGCAACACCGGATCTTTTGACCTTGCAGAAATGTATTGAAACAACGCCACTGCGAATGCGTGCTGTAATCGAAGCTAAAGGCGGGCCATCAAGATATAGTGAGTGTGACCCTTTTTTTTTTTGGTCCGGCAGTGTATTGAGTTTAAAATTTAAATAGCGTTTTCTAT
Source organism: Proterorhinus semilunaris (assembly GCA_021464625.1). Lineage (NCBI taxonomy): Eukaryota > Metazoa > Chordata > Actinopteri > Gobiiformes > Gobiidae > Proterorhinus > Proterorhinus semilunaris. Next base: position 13,848,464 of record CM038355.1, on the reverse strand, counting down.
ATCGGTTGGGTCTGTGCACCGTTACTCTGAACTGTATAGATACTGTATAGAGGATGTTGAGGAAGACCTCTTCGGTCATCTTGGGTGGATGCCTTGACACAAATATTTAGCTCAGGTCTGCACTGGCCTGATGCCACACGGTCTGTAAACATCCCAACCTGCGCCGTTATTTTTTTCCTTTGTTTAAATTATCTTGACGTCCCTATAATACTGAGAAAAAAGCAGGGGGAGTTTTTGTTGCTTATGAATGTCTGTATTTATGAAAGCACATCCCCTGTCCTCCCAGCCCTGGCCTCTTTACAGCAGCTCTTCAACATCCTACCAATCAACCAATCACAACGCAGCATGTGGGGCCAACAGCCACTTGAACCCATAGAAGAAGAATCTCTGTTATTGTCTCCAGTAATAACAGGATAACAGTCTTGTGTGGAAACTTACTGAACTGTGGTGTGGCGCGGCTGCCACTGTGAGTAACAACAACAAAAACACTGTATAAGTTGGCAGCACGGTGGTGCAGAGTAAGAAGGTCCCATAACCCCGTGTTTGCATGTTCACCCCGTGCCTGCATAGCTTTTCTCCCGGAGCTCTGGTTTCCTCTATTAATAAAAACTGTGTTCTTACAGTAGGCCGTACCTACAGTGAGATGAATGTGTTTGTGAGTGTGAGAGCGGAAAATAAGAAAACAAATGATAGGGCCCCTAACGATTAGCACAACGTTAAGTGTGTTGTACTGTTATAACAGCTGCACCAAGTGATCAAATCCATCAGTGATGTCAAGCCTCCCTTATTGAATCAGTTTAGACTGATGCTCTTTGAGCACTGTTACAGGATGTGTTGTACAACAAAGAATATAAGAATAATATAGGGTTTATTAAGGGTTCATGAGTGCCTAGTGCAGTCAGCGCTGAACAAGCGCCAGTGGAGCGTGCAGCAAATGAAACTCATTGTCATTGCTATTAATTATTGGCCATCATTGTTCTACTGTGATTTTGTTGTTTGTGATGGTAACAAATTTCTACTGAAAGTAAAGATTTTTTAAGGTTTAAACAATTACTATAGCTACTGCTACCCCATATCAGTCATTCATTTGGTCTTTTTGTATTAAGCATTGATCTTCTGTGCTTTGGTTCTGAAGCCCTCTCCTTGAATTACTCTGCTCTGGGCAGCTATGACTTGTTAAAGGGCAGAGTGATATAGATATTACAATTTGATTTCTAATTTATGTTTTGAAATTAAGCTTCAGTTCACATAATACCTTTTTATAAACGCATGCGGGGACACTCACATTTGAGAAAAGGTAACAATAATAATAACTATTACAACTAATACAAAAATGACATCAGAAAATAAGAGGTCAAAGCTTCAGGATTAATTCTACACAAAGTGCCGTGGTCAAAATGTCAAAATGAAGCAAGAGGCGGATGAAAAGATCAAATGACAGAATTTCGTTTTGCTGAGGTGGCAGGAATTGAAGCAAACACAATAATACATAATTTGTTGTTGTTCCACAGAGATGAAAGACGGCGTGGGAGGACATTGGGTGGTACTCGGCCCCCCACGGTTACGGCGCACACAAACAGGACTCTAAGAATAGGTACGATGCCAAACACAGATTGACAGCGAGTGAAGCTGCTGTCAGTGTGTTTCATGGGAACAGCGTGGACAGCGGACTTCCTTCAGGCCCGTGTATTTGTGAGGGAAGTCCATGTCCCTGAAGACTCACCTTTTACGCTCGAAAAGAATTCTGACAAACAGGTTCATTGTGCAAAAACTCCTAAAGCTGATACAGTGGTGTCAATGTAACGCATTAGAAGTCACACAGTTCTTTAGGCAGTGAGAAACATGCTGTGTAGATTATATACCCTATAACCCTGGGCTGCTCTATTTCACTGAAAGTGCAATTTGTTTGGTTGCAATTGGAAAACTGCTAGAATTGCAATTATTTAAATGCATGACCCTTTGCAAACAACAAAGTGTCTGGTCTCCTTAGCGGTTCATATTTCAGGCTTCTCTCAAACATAAATGCTCCTGGAAGTGTTTGAACCAAATAAATATTTATTTTGAAAACATGAATCGCAAATCTAATTGCAATCACAAGACTTGTCAGAATAAAAGTACTATTTGATATTTTGACAAAATAGTGAGCGTCTATTGTGGATTAATATAGTATTCTGATATTGATGTAAAAAAAAAAAAGAACAATTTTAGAAAGCTTACTTAATGAAGAATACATAGATAATAACAATAAATGCATAATAATAGAGGAAATAGTCTTTCTTTTTTTTCTGGCCAGTACCACAATAGTTATTGAGATTCATAAAAAAATCTATTTATTTCATAAACGTGAAATAAATAGATTCAAGAAACCACACATATATAATATCCAAGTGCATCCACAGTTGAGAAAAGACTGACGTCGGGGGGAGGGGTCGGGAATGTAAATGAAGGACTCCAGGGGTACGTGAGACAAAACAGGTTTGGAGTCACTGCTTTATAGTATAATCTCTTGCTTGGACAGAAGTGAAAGTGAATTGACGGTAATTTTCCAAAACATACCCCAGTATATATGAATGTTATTACCAAACTACTTTATGTCACAAAATAAAAAAAAATTGCAGAGGCTGATAAGGCGTTTGCCCTTTTTTTTCCTAAGCCATATCACTTTTAAAGTTTACTATGAAATGGAAAAAAAAGACACTTATAAATAAAAAATAAATACCACCAAATCACACAAGAAACAAGTGAACCACTTTGACTTTGGCCCTCTAGTCTCACACGCATTTGAAGACGTTTGGCAATATTGTTTGTTCGATGAAGCACACAACACTCTGGTCTCTCTCAGATTGTTATTCACCTGTCACGACCTCGTCTGCGCCGCCTGTTTACAACAAATCCATTGGCTCTGGACGTTTTGCACGGCAAGGAGTGAGCGGTCAGCAAAACAATGGTTCTTCATGTGAAATATTGCTTCTGGGGCTCACCTTTGGCTCTTTGTGCGTTCTCCCTCGACTTCTTTACGTAAGCAGGTCGCGTTCTGCTCTCCATCAGGAAGAGGTGTTCCAGGAAACTCTTAATAAAGTGTGAGATTTAAGCTTTAGCTCACGTTTTAGAGTTGAAAAAGTGAATAAACAAGTGGTGACCTTTGTTCTAAAAAAACGACATATCGTGCTGGGAGGCTGTGGCGTTTCCACATTACTGCGAGGTTACGCTGACCATGAGCAGAACCTGTCTATTGTGTTCAGTCACTCTTAACCTCTGCTGATGCAATGTGCTTTCACATGCGCAACTTTGGCACGATACACTAAAAGACCGCTCGTTCACTCCATGGATTCTCTGAGCAGCGTATTTTGTGGTGAAGTTACACAGATGTGCTTAAGAGTTTGCCTTAAATGACTGTCCAAAAGTAATGTCTGCTTTATCCATGAAGAGAGGAACACATGTGGATATGTCCCAGCCATAACTGTACTGGTGTCCTCTGGTGCTTTCTCTTATGGTTATGACACAACACTACACATAAGCAGGCCTGTTTAGCTATTTCGTATTTTACACACAAACGATCTTTCTAAGGCAAAGTATAATTTCAACGGTTATGCTACATTGAAGCAAAGTAAAAATCGTTACCTCTTAAAAAGGTGATGTTCAGTGAGCCCTATTATCTAATCAAAAAGAGGAATGAGCCTCATACTAAGGGTGCCAGATCCTATTGTAAAATGAAGTTGAGAAAAAGGACCATCTTTGATTGAAATATTCACTACCATAATCTAAATACATTACACAAATACATTCAAGCTTCTGTTGGGTAAAGCTCAGTGAGAGATTCTGGAGATTTTGATTTGTAATAAAACTACAGCTAAAGGCAGATTATTTTAGTTCCTTTTGAAACTTTAATTAAGTTCAGCAGACATCTCTCTGCTGTTATTTGGTATCTAGTGACATCTAAAGGCACAGCTGAGCAGGTCAGGTCAGTATATGACTGTGGTATAGAATGGTTAACACAGGGGAACCACATTATTTCCTTCAGAAGAAACACTGTAAATGATATTTATTGATCTGTGAGCTTGTATGATTTATCATAGAGCTGTCTTTCGATGTGGCAATGACACCGACTTACCGCTGTTCTTTCCCGCAGTTGAGTGGGTGCAGAGTGCCCCGTGGATCGCCCCTCCATGAACCCACACGCATCTGTCATCTGCAGAGGGCTGCTCCTGAGGCCACATCCTCCCCGGGCCTCCTGCTGACAGTGCGCTGAGAAGCCAGCCCTGCGTGCTTAACAATTGGGCCGTTTGACCCGTCAGCCCTGACTTCTGACACTGGCTCATCTTTCCCCCTCTGCCCATGCATCTCCATGAACACGCCGTCTCCGGTGAGTTACACAACAGGTCGACGGGAGGGACTGTGTAAATCACCCAAAGCTACCAGAGGTCATCTGCCTAAATACAGCACACAATGGGTATTTTGGTTGAAAGGAAGTAAACTGTCCATATGTCCTAATGTAAAGTGAGGACAAAGAGGGACGTTACACTTAAGACATAAAAAGTCATCAAGTTCTCTTCACAATGCGTAACAAATGACCCACGTTCATCAAACTTCACAGTATATTGTCATCCCTTTGTCATAGACTGGATAATAACGCATTCTTGCAAAGTAATTACTAACTGTGGGCAGTAAGCGCTCGTGCCGGGCCGGGGTGAGGTCTTTCCGTGCAGAGTTTACATGTTTTCAACGTGTGTAAAATAGGGTTCTCTTTGGAGCTAGGACTTTTTTTGAAGAAAGATTTTGAAATCTCAGTGGGACTATGCTTAAATAAATAAACAAAACATAACATCATTCCAGCATTAATAGCTTTTCATTGGACGTGCACTGAATACATGTACAATAAAGCTCCTGTTTTATTGGCTTTTAATTAGCCGACACGTTTTCCCATATATCTGTGTAAGTTCTCCCATATAGTTTTAAGGCAATTGAAAGCACTAGTTATATTTCACATCCTTACTTTGAGAAACAAGGCAGAATGTTGCACGTACCATCAATGATATTTAATTAATTGAATTGAATTGTTGCAGTATTTGTGAGTTCACAAACACACGGTTATTGACACTGTAATATCAAACTTGCCAAGTTAGTGGCTCTGTGGTCGAGCTGCGCTTAGGGCTGTCACAATTATTACTAAATTGACTTTTCATTCAATAAACAACAGATAAACTATACAGTGCTGGGTCTATATTTACCCATTATTTTTTATGTAATATTTTTTGCCCTAAGCAGGTTGTATTTCATGTCCATTTTTAAGCTTTAGAGTTAGTTTACATGGCTGAATATATCGAACATCAAATTCTGGTATCGTGACAGGCCTAGCTGCACCAAATATTCCTGCTGTTGCATCCTGAGCTTGAACGCGGCCTTGACCAGTTTATTTTCAACATGCCACTTAATGGTTCCTTTAAGATAAATTACCTTGCAAAATTGTATCCATTCAACGTGGATCTTACAAATCAAGCAAGACCCATGTTGAATCTCTAAATGTGTGAACACAGAAGCGAGGAAATGAAGCCCCCAAGTCCCAGACCCACCGCTGTGGCCATAATCATAGCAAATATTAGTGAAATGCTGCCCTCATGTGGGTGCTGTTGGGCATTACTTCAATATGAATCCACCAATATGTATTATTTATAAATTATGAGAAACAAAGAAGGAGAATACAATGTAGACAAGGTGTCCACACAAATAAATCAACCCTGTGCTAAATTAAATATGTTAAAAGGGGAAAAAAACAACCAAGCAAGTTGCACAATATGATGTCCCCCCCCCAAGAGAACAGCTACAGTATGTAATGTTACGATATGGAAATAGTTTCTTCTTTGCTGATTTGGCAATGTGTAGTTTTTTTTTTTTTTTAGTAAGTCCAGGGCCTGACCCCCTCCTCTGAGGTGCAGCCTGACAAAAAGAACAATATGTGCTCAGAGTCCATAGTCAGCATGCAAGGTCCTTCATTTATATACACCCTAAATAGTTTATAATTTGCAGTCTCTGGGGACAAAAAAAAAACACACACACACAAACGCTGCTTTACATCAGCCATCTTTGGACTGTTTAATTTACGCACGCATATACGCTGGCAACCGGCCGAGGCTTGCGCTGCGCTCGACCTATGTGCTGGCCCAGGCAGCACCTCTGATGTGGCGCATAGGGAGTGTCAAGTGCCACAGCTGAGTGCCAGGCCGGAAATAATTTATATCCGGTTTTCACAATAAGACGTAAAATCAACAAGGACGGGGCTACATTTGGAACCTTTTCGTGGGCAACACCTACCAGTCCTATTCTTTTTATTAAATGTGTTTTTTCTTTTTACAACAAAAGTAAATAAAATAAATAAAGGCATGCATAGTCTCTTAAGTGAAGGGACCTCTAAGACCCCACAGTTGTGTGTGTGATTAGGGGCATGACGAAGTGCTTTAATTTGGTAGCGCACGCCCGGAACACCTCACCGCGCACCACTTTCCTGGACTTACCGGTGGTGCGCATCTCTCACCGACCGGGAATACCGATCTGTGAGCATCGGGCCTCTCCGCCGCTGCACCGTGAGCCGTGTTTTGCTGCACATTGCTGCAAAGGAGCGGGTAGCGGCGTCGTCTGAGTCGGCGCGTGTGCGTGGCCCCGCCGCTCGCACTTCCCCGTCGCTCAGTATTATGACAGTCGGAGCTGACACACATCCAGCCGGAGCCCTGTTTGTTTTGTATGGCGAAATGAGGCAGGGGGTGGAGAGTCGCCACAGAGACGCTGGGCTTCGGCCAAACATCTCCGCATTTTAGCATTTCTCCTCCATCTCCTTCGATGCTTCGGCCCTCGCTTTGCATCGCATCTGCGGCATCACTGAGCGGGACGCCTTTTTTTGTAACGTGCATCCCTGGAAAAATGCAGCTCGTTTGAGGACACCCCCCACTCTCCGCTGACATCCATTGGTGCCATGACAGGCAGAGGGCTCGGGCCGCTTCAAGAAGAGCCACATTGATCTGGGACGGTGGATGCGATCCGCTGTATGTCGGGGGAGCTTTTTGAATATCAGCCGCGCGATTCCACCGTGATTCTCACTCAGGGAAACAAGGGAGAATTGAAACATGTCTTCGCGATCTGCATTGCCGTCCGGGAACGACAGGAGTACTGGAGACCATGTAAGTGCTGCTGCCCCCCAGTCTACAGCCCGCATCTGTGTGCATGCGATGTGAATTCATGCATCCATAAAGCACAAAGCTCTCCTCTCGTGTCACTTCACAGGGCCATATTGTGCAGCTTGCCCCCTGTAGGTGCTGCCGCTCACAGGCTATTGGATGGGGGCTGTGTGGATATGGGCTAACCTTGAGTGTGTGTGCGCGCAGTAAAAGAGCTGATGGCAGGCAGGAATGAGCCCGTCCGCGTACAGACCACTAATATGCGCAGGGAGCCTGAAAATCAGCCGTCACCCTATAAAGGGCTTTGGAGAAATAGTGATGTCACATTATTGCCCTCGCATCCGCACGCCTATGAGATGTTGGGTGGGAACAGAGCGCACCGAGGGCCAAAACAAACGCACAGACAAGCTGAGGTTTGTTCGTATGTGGCGAGAGGATTACTGCGTAAAATGATGTGCAGTCCGTTGCTGCGCAGCGCACAAAGCGCCCAACCCCAGCCAGTGGGTGTCAGACAGCGCCATACATTCAGTGGCAAACATTAGGGGCCTGTAGAGACAAGCAGTGGGGTTTATATACTGGAAATCATTCTACGATCTTTCCATAACTGCCAGTGGCTTTTGGATTTACGTGCTCAAAATGGTGACATGTCTGATTGACGTAGCGTTATGTCGGCCCTGAACACTTCTGACTGGCAACACTCTCCCCCATCTGTTTGCTAGAGCTTTGAGCACAGAGGGACGGTTAAGCCAGCACTATGTGTGTGAACTTGGTGTGTTAGCGGTTGTATGATGATGAATGCAGATCCCGTTTCTTTCCCGTAGAATGAGAGAATGGGCTCGATTGTTGGCACAGGTGAGGTTGATTTTAGGAGTGGAGCGGATCAAGCCAAGGGTGGTTCTCCAAGGCAATGCAATTGAATGAGGGAGTGTTTAAAGGCTGAAGGTGGGGCCAGAGGGTGCATGCTCGTGTTTGTGTGAGGTTGAGAGCAGGGTGACATGCTGGGGGGGGGAGGAAGTGTGATGCCTCAGGACTCGAGACTAGCCAGGGACCACTGCGCGGGCATCTGCTCTCTTTTTATTTTTTTATTTTTTAGCAAACCTCCACCATTCTCTTTCCCATTTACCACTGAATATGTTTTTGTAGCCACAGATTACCTCAATCATAATTGAGATCATTTCCATGTTACACTTGGGCCTAATAACTACACATTTGGAAATGCCATAATGCCACTTCAGGCTATGCACTTATCTTTATGTTAGTCCAACAAGTGTTAACGCAATATAAAATTGGTAAAAACAGTTGGTTTTCAATCGAAAATATAGAAATAATTATTCCTTCATTAGAAAGAAGCTTTGTACAGGTACACTCTTCTCAAGTATTCATTAGTTTCATTCAGTTAGTTCTAAACATTCAGTTTATCAGTCAGCGCACATATTCATCATTTTTAAAATGAGTTTTTATTGTTTTGTTGTTAAATTATCTCTTATTTGAGCGATGCAAACGGGTTGTCCATTAACTGTTGTGTTCTTGGGCAAGACATTACATGTGTGTATGCAGCCTCACTTCCGTCTGTCCAGGGCAGCTGTGGCTACACTAATGGGTTACTGCCACAGAGTAAATTAATGACTACAATGTAGCGCTTTTAGACACATTGTGATACAGTGTTGTAATGCACAATACAAGTGAAAGCCATTCTTATAATTATAATTCTTTGTTAATTGGTCCAATTAATTGTCGTATCTCCCATTTCCCTTTTCCCTAAGATGATACTTTCTGAACATGCTGAGGATAATATGATTTTCCAAAAAATATGTTTGTTTTTACATCATCAAAGTAGACATTAAGTCATGGCATAATCGCAACTTTTGCTGTTAAATTTCCGACGTCAACAAACCTAAAATGGAGACCTAGTTCTCCACATTGTTCTACAGAGCAGCTGTTGCGCCACAAATAAAGGGTGTGTGTTCACATTAGCATCATCTGGACTGGTCTTAGAAACATCTGGTGATGAGACAAAGTTCACGTGAGTTTTCCAGACTATCACATGTACAGTTTTTTTAAGCAGGTAGAATGTATTTGATGTGGCGACTGAAGAATACCTTATGATGCAAAGGAACATAAGAAATAACACAGCACTGCATGGAAACACTTGGTCATGTGGAATTGAATTTAGTCTCTGTCACAAATAAAAGTAAATTATATAATTGTGCATTTACATTGTGTTTTTCTACCTTTGTTGGAAACACAAAGCGTAATCTAAACAAGCCAGATTGATATTACAATACCAATAACATTACTACAGTACTAACAATCTGTTCCAGTTAAAATTGTTCCTGTTGAGGACAAACCTTTAGCCAAACATCTGCGGCTGATTGGATTAAGTGCACCTGGTTTTAGCCAATAACAGCCATGTATCTAAAAGTAGCTAAACAAACGCTAGAGCAAAACAAATATTTAGTTCAAAACATTTTCTTGGTGTTTCTAAACTATGGCTTTATACCTGGTGTTTTTCACAGTGGTGTTGAATAGTGAAGATAAAAGTGTTTGTTGTTTGTTGCATTAATTACACTTTTACTGCAATAAAATACACTGTTGAAACTGGACTGTATTGCAATTCTATTAACTTGGCGTACATAATAAACTATAAGGAGTCTGGTGTACCTTTTATCGTATCTAGCGGTGGCACGATTAGGGCTATGATTTTTACTTGGTGGAGCCCCATGCGAGAAAGTTTCCCGTCCACTTGTCTGCGTGATGCGTCTGAATACTTTGGTACTTTGAGAAGCTGGTGACTGCCACAAGTTCACAGATACACTGATGTAACCCTTTCTTAGTTCTTCGTAAAAACATTTAGCTTTTGGTAACATGTACTTGGTAGTGCGATCTTCCATTCCCGTTTCTATTTCCATTTTCACAGTTACAAGAAGATTTATAAAACTGAGGATTCACAAAATTGTTGCTAAATGGAACACGGGTGGTGTGGAGATCTCTGGTCATCTGGAGTCTTGTAGTAGCCCTGCACCACCTCTCTCCGACTTCAGTCCTGGAGCCTCGTCAGTTACTCATATTAACCCTTTCTCATTCCACGCTAACCCTCTTCCACTTTGTCTTGCAGCATGTGTCGCTGGGGGCCAGTCGCTCAGACAAGACCACGAGCCAGTCCAGCCGCTCACTGGGTGCCCGATGCAGGAACTCCATCGCCTCCTGCTCCGACGAGCAGCCGCACATCGGCAACTACCGTCTGCTCAAGACCATCGGAAAGGGCAACTTCGCCAAGGTCAAGCTGGCCCGCCACATCCTGACGGGCAGAGAGGTCAGACCTGGGATTGGGGTCAAGGGTCAACTTTTAAGAGCAGCTTGACTGCAAACAGGCAGCTGTTAGCGCCTCAATGTTTTATAACGGTTGCTGGATATGGTAGAGCGATGAGCATTTCTCCAATTTACTGGAGGTCTGGTTTTAGTGCTGAAATGCAGTCTTCCACTCCCTGTACAAAAAAAGATTTCAATAGATGAACTGGACAATGCATATGAACGTTAATGTACGACTATTTAATGTGTGTTTTTTAAGTACTTAAAGTGATAGTCTGTAAGTTTGCAAAGTGAGGAGCGATAGAGTGGAAATTTTGAGGTAAAACATCGAATTCCTTCCCTCTTTAACCAGAAAGCTTTTCTTAGTTTGCAAAATGAGGAGAGCAGGAACAGAATTTTCAATAGTCAACCATCAAGCTCCTCCCCCCTTCTTCTGATTGGACCTGATAGGCTGGTTCACAGGAAACGCTCGTCTCATTGGGCAACACGGGAGGATACTAGATTCTGATTAGTTAGAGATCCGTGAAGGAGGGACTTTAAATCCAAGATCAGATCATCGATTTTACACATTTTATAAAATTTGTAAAACACTTAGACTTCCAGACTATCACTTTTAATCGTGGGGCTGGGCATTATTATGAGGCTATTTGATATTTGTTTGAATCTGGCTTTACTACAGCCATACGTTGTTAACTACTAAAACAAAAAAATGAAAATGCAATCTTTATGTCGAATTATGAACATAAAAAGTTGGACATTTGAAGAGAATCTTGCACACAGAGACCAATGTGATGAGCAAAAAATGCATCCAAGTCTGCCTGAGTAATATCTGGATTAGTCATTTTGTCGTCTCGGAGAGAAAAAAAAGTTCATTCATGTCGTTTTGTCTTTTGCAGGTTGCAATAAAAATCATTGACAAAACTCAGTTGAACCCAACCAGCTTACAAAAGGTGAGTGCATTTTCCGCTTTGGCCTCACATTATCAGTCCATATTAGTTTATCTACATCCACCAAGGCTGAATAATGTGAATCAACAAATTCTCATTCCAAATAAATGTTTTTGATTGGTTCAGGTTATTGCTCACCTGCGTCTTGCTGAAAATGGATGGGGGGGAGGAGGGGCTTTTTGGCTGGTGGTAGGGACTGGATGTTCTCTGTTTTAGAGAGACTTTCACTTGTCAAAATGTGACAAGTGAAAGTCACATATCCATATCCAGATAAACCATATCCATTCAATATGGATATGGTTTATCTGTGTACAGTATATTAACATTACACTACACAGAATTACAGCAAATAAACCTTGTGTTCTTGGCTCAGAAACTCTGTAGAGACTGTAGACACACAACATAGTTTGACACAAAAAAAAAGCCTGCAGATGCTCAGATAAGTATGCTATCACTGAATCACATACACAGCTTTCTGCGTGCCCCGAGCTGTTGGACCACACAGTCATTGTGCTTTAAAAAAGACAAAAAGATCAAGTCTATATTTCCCTTCATGGCAGTGTCCCATGTGTCTATGCTACTTCTACATAAAGCCCCGCCGTCTGCTCGAGCCCGTTTGCTCGAAAAGAACATAACAATCGAGTCGGTTGTATATGTTTTCTTTACAAATCATAGACAATGCACAAAAAAGCTGTGACTTAATCATCCTCTCATTCTAAGCAGGAAAAGCCTAAAGGGTTACAATAAAAAAGGGGTAATCTAAATTCACAAATTACCAAGCTCCTAGATCTTCTATGGCTGTGGTTCTCAAGCAAAACTCCACAGATCAAATAAAAAAAAAAAAAACGACCTAGATTGGGCTAAACCATGATGTCTAACTAGAGTTAAATTCATTACTATTATCATAAATTAAATGGTCTCCAATGAATCTGAGTTATCTGAAATGAATGAATAAAGTCTAAAATTACAGATGATCCGGGGTAACACTTCGAAGCAGAAAGCAATTTTACATTGAAAATAATGATTTTATCAGAATTAACCCCATAATAACATTAACAACATTCTTGTATTAGTTGTCATAGTTTCATTGGGATGGGAGTGGCCTATTAAACTCCACTACATCCCCAAAAATCCACACAAGTTTTAGTTTTCTTCTTCTGCTTGTTGTGGCACTGGCCGCACACATTTTCCCACTTTTTTCCCCCTTGTGCTCTACAATCCATTCATCTGACAACAATCGCTTCTTTGTGATGGAATAACACCACCTCTTACGCACCTTTTAATTCATGTCCGCTGACTAAGCGGACGCGTAAACGTTATGACGGTGTTTGGTTCGAGCGGATTGGCCTAGTAATTACAGAGACATTAACCGTAAACCGGGTCAACACGTGTGACCGTTTCAAAAGCACTCGCTCCACAGATTTTTGGCGCGTCGGCCTCAGTAATTAGACTTTTGAGTAGTCCTGCAAAAAAAAAGCCAGTCCGCGGGTGAGTGTTAAGAAATGGTTGGTAGTCAGGACCTGGATGTGTAAACGGCATTGTTAATTTTTGTGTAACACTGCACTGATACTCGGAGTCGTAGAACTGTCACTGGTGAGGATCTCATGCCAGAACCTAATCCCGACATCTCTACGACTGGACCTGCAGCTGGGAGAGACAATGCTGATACGACTAGGGCTGGATTCGATGAGAAAGGCAAAGGGATCAACTCCTGATTGGACAGAATACTCCACAATTGGCCCAGCGATGATAGCGGCCTTCGTTGCACGCCCGTGGGCTAGAGAAATCCTTAGCACTGAAGACACGAAAGAGCTCATATTAGCATAATCTGGTTGGTTTTGTGTGTAGCAGCGAGAGGAAAAAAAAGGGGGGAGACTTGCCATGCGGGAAAAGGGGGGGATGTGGTGGAGGCGTTTATTAATAAACTTGAATGAATGTTGCTGGGAACACATCCACGGCTGTTTTTTTTCTGTACAGTAGAGCGGCACGATTGATCGCAGGCGGATGGAAATCACTGACAATGGCAATAATATCGTTTGCAAACAACAAATTATAGTGTTTTGCATGTTTTAAAATGTGCCCAAATATGTTGTGAGTCTGTGTTGGTTTAGCAGCTCATATTTCAGTTTTTACTCTTGCAGGCACGGTGAACTGACTCGTAAGTGTAAAGAGTAGATCGCGAAACCCATCGATACTTTTCTTTTAAAATTGCAATATTCTCCTGCAATCAGCCATGATTGTTCAGGATCCCGGGCGTTTGGAGCCCCGTCGCTGGCTGTACGCGCCTAATTACACGACACGTTTGCCTTTTATGAGGAGATTGAGGTCGGACATGTTGCCCGAGGACTGTTTATTGTTGTGACGTATCCGAGCGCTTGGAATTAGCCGGAAAACCCTCCCCGGATGTGACCGCTGTGCACTACATATCCCATGATCCCTTTCTGGCACAGCTGGAGAAAGCCGGGGATAAAAAACAAGAAGAAGAAGAAGAAGAAAAAAAAGAGGCCCGGTCTTAATACCTGGGTCGCTATGGCAACAGTGACGTTGGGGGCACTAGACGGCGAGAGGAATTGAATGAAGGAGGAGGCAATGGTGGAAATGTGGCGAGAGGGGGAGGATTGAGAGGAGAAAATCTTATCGCACAATCTTATATTTTGTTAATTTTTTTATTTTTTTCTGAAGGCGCAGTGGAGGGTCCGTGGTTTTCTTTATGTCGAAGGGCCTGCGGTGCCGTGCCGTGCCGTGAACATATTAAAGACGGGTGCACATTTATACCCCTCTCCACTTGGACAAACACATAGCACATGCGGCGTGAAGTGCTCAGACTCGCTCCCAGCGCGTTTCTGGCTCCACACTCTTTAAGCGTCGATGCGTGGGCCCATTTGTTGTCGCTGTTTTAATGAAGGGGAGTTTGTCAGTCGCCGACACCTTTGCAGATTCATGTTGGACAGAAATCAGCAGAAAGTGATAGTTTTATTTTTAGAGCGGAGTATGATTCTGCGGATATAAATAAAGAGTGCGCGTGTGTCGAGCGGTGCCAGTTCGTTAATAGGACTTTTAAAAGTAAAAGTTGTTTTAATTTCTTTTTAACTTTCATTTGTTCAGTCATCAGGAGCAACATAAGACACTTTCTCTAATCATTTGTGCTCATTTCTTCTCACTATATTCATTCATATACTATGGCTTTACTCATGTTGATTCTCTTCTTTTAGCTTGAACAAACAGTATAATCTACTTATCATAATATTGTGTAGCCACAGTTGAAATCTCAGTACATGCCAACAATTATATCTTGATACAAATATTGGCCACTTTATTTTACAACTAAATTTAGTACAATGTAATCAGCTTTGTAACAATCTGTAATAACTTGTGCCTATGTAGTAAATAAAGAATGGATTAATGTGTATTAGTACTTTTGGAGGTACACAGTGTAACAAGACCCTTAAGTTTAGGGTTAGGGTCTTATTACATTACGTACCACCACATTTACAAATACGCAATATTGCATTATGTACGTTATTACACATTGTTACAAAGCAGATTACATGGAACTGAATTTAGTTAGGTACACTTCATCAAGGTAGTGTAAAATAAAATCACACAAATTACAAATGTAGGTCACACTTTCACTTATCAAGATATAATTGTTTGCATGTACTGACATTTCAACTGTGGTTATACAAAAACACATTGTTCCTCCGTGTATGTCACCCACTGGTACAAGTTATTGCACATTGTTACAGAGCACATTACATAGTTCTAAATTTCAGGGGTAGTAACACTTTATTTTACAGTACCCTTGATACATTGTACCTAACTAAGTTTAGTACAATGCAATGTGCTCCGTAACAATGTGTAATAACTTGTACCTATGGGTTAGATACACGATGGAATAATATGTATTTGTAGTTTGCAGGTACATAATGTAATAAGACATAACCCTAACCTTAGGGTGTTGTGTCCTATTACATTATGTACCTACAAAGTACTAATGCAAGTTATTCCATTGTGTATCTAACCCATAGGTACATGTACAGATGTTACAGAGCACATTACATTGTACTAAATTTATTAAGTACAGTGTATCAAGGTACTGCACAATAAAGTGATACCCAAATATTTGCCCTTTGAGTAATTTAGATTGAGAATTATTACCTAAGTTTAATTGCAGTGAGATGTATTTTTCATCATTAAGTAAAACAATACTTCCACAAACAGATACATGTATATTTTAACTTATCTTACCTTCTTTACTTATTTTGAGATAAGTTGTTACACACCTTTTGTTGTCCTTTTGTAGACGATACATGTAAAACCAGCCACTTTCCCACCGAGCGAAGAATCAGAAAATGCTCCCATCCTTCATGAATGACATTGAGTTTGTCTTTGCAGCTCTTTCGGGAGGTGCGAATAATGAAAGGCTTAAATCACCCTAACATAGGTAAGCCATGAGCACTACACGCCAGACACCAATTCTGCCCGTGTGTCGAGGCGCGTGACTGAGTGTACGTGTGTGTGTGTGTGTGTGTGTGTGGTCATTTTGCCCATGTGTGACCAGACAGATAAAATGCTCTGAATGAGCTTTAGAGCAGCCATTGACCGCAGCAGCGCGCCTCATCTCGGGCTTCGTATAGAGGTCACAAGGCTGGATTTCCCAAAGCTGAAAAGTCATATGGATCAAAAAACCCTCAAAGCATTAGCTGCCGGTTCGTCCGTATTAAGCGACTGGCCGACAGCTGTGTTATTATTTACAGTATGCCCAGTAGGATCTGTGGTGTTAATCTAATTCTCTTTTGGACTACAGTGCAGCTGTTTGAGGTGATCGAGACGGATAAGACCCTTTACCTTGTCATGGAGTACGCCAGTGGAGGTGAGTGTGCGCTCCGTTAAGTTCACGCACATAACACAACATTAGTGTCCCTGTGTTTCAATACAAACAACGTGCAAAGATACTGTGTGATGTGCATTTATGTTATGCTAATGCTACACACTGCCGGCCCATAAAAAAAGTCGGCACCTGGATTTAACCAACTGTTATGATCTGGGGTGGCAAAGAATGGGATCAGCTGACGACCTCCCTCCGTCCATCCATTTTCTTCCACTTGTCCGTTGCCGGGTCGTGGGGGCAGCTGTTGGATCTGCCCAAATCACATCGCACCAGCCCCTATGGCTCCTCCTGCAGGTGGTGGGTCCACAGAAGGACGGCCTCATGGTTCCAAACGGGCCTGTTGGTCTCTCATAAGGGGCTTCACCCATTCATACTCTCATTCATACACCAGTGTACGCATACACGGAATCCAGATCTGAACCCCATTGAGAATCTTCGGGATGTGCTGGAGAAGGCTTTGCACTGTGGTCACACACGTCATCAATACAAGATGTTGGTGAAAAGTTAATGCAACACTGGGTTTTTTGACATTGTAGAAGCTCGGGCAGATCAGGCACTTAGCTGTACATTTATCATTTTCTTTATATTGACTCTTGCACTTTGAAATTATGCTTTCAATTATAGTTTATGGAGCCACTAACACTGCCGAGCCTGTGCCACAGTGTGTTGCTTCTTTTTTCTGTTTATGGTCCATCTGATGTTTTTATTTGTAGCATTAGTTACAGTTTGTAACGCTTGCTTGTATCCGCATTTGTTCACGCATTTGCCTACAATGAAATACTCTCTTCTGCCGTAGCGCGTGTGTCTGGTAGTCCCTCGTGTCCATTTATTTTCCTCTCCATCATTCAGGTACGCTGTAAAACATAAGGTTAAGTGATCAACCCCAGTGCTGTGAGTGATGACGCAGTTTAAACGGGATGTTCTCGCGTGTAGTAAAGCACCGTTGCTACTCCTGTGCGCACTCTTGATTGTTTTGGAATAACTTTCAGTGTGACACATCGCGCATCACTGCAGATACACGTATTGGTTGCTACTAAGAACCTCAGAGGAAATCCTTGGAAACGACTTGGACACGGCGTAGAGGTTTCTGTACTCGGAAAAGAGGCCTTGTACAGACGGTTTGTTTGCACGTATGTCCTCAGGTGAAGTGTTTGACTACCTCGTGACTCATGGGAGAATGAAGGAAATGGAAGCCCGAGCCAAATTTCGTCAGGTAACAATGCAGACTTTCGTAATGCTGTGCGTGATGTACGATACTTTCAAATGCCACCACTTAACCTTTTGGTTTTGTTTTTTCCTCATGCTGACAGATCGTTTCGGCCGTCCACTACTGCCACACAAAGAACATTGTCCACAGAGACCTGAAGGTAATAAAGCCCTAAATACTTGGGTCTGTTTCAGAAGTGCGGGATTAAGGCTAGTCCAAGGCTGGCAGATTAGTCGCCGCGTACTAAACTGAAAGTTAATAATCTGGGACTAGTCTTAATCTGGGTGCGTGGCGGGCCTTGAGTGAAATGCTCTGACGAAGGGGGAGACTTCACAGGGCTGGATGTTGCTACACTGACATATACACAGAATGAGTCATGTCCAGTATCTGAGTTGGACAACACACAAGCTCCACCCACCTCCCCATCTGTCTCTGGATTGTTCTGTTTTTTTTCCCTCCTCTTCCACAATTCCCGCTCTTGTGTCCTCCTACTTTCCCTCCTCCCCCACTCAACTATTGTACGGCCCCAAATGTCCTGTTTGTTTGTACACAATAACCCCCCCCCCCACACCCGCGATTGTGCGTTGACCTCGTGCGTGTGTGTGTGACTCAGGCTGAGAACCTCCTTCTGGATGCCGACTCCAACATCAAGATAGCGGACTTTGGCTTTAGCAACGAGTTCACGCTGGGCAATAAACTGGACACGTTCTGTGGCTCGCCCCCCTACGCCGCCCCGGAGCTCTTCCAGGGCAAGAAGTACGACGGGCCCGAGGTGGACGTGTGGAGTCTGGGGGTGATCCTGTACACGCTGGTCAGCGGCTCGTTGCCCTTCGATGGACAGAATCTGAAGGCAAGTGCACAGGGGGGGCAGGGGCGGGGTAGCGCTGCAGGCGGGGTTTGGCACTTTTGGTTTAAAATTAGCGGGTAATTACAGTTGCCATGTGCATTTCCTGTTGACCCCTTTACTTACCCCGTCTGTAAGTCACTCTAACACTGCTCTTTAACAACTTGTCCTGACTTGTTCTCTGTGTGACTTCTTCGAGGGAATCAACAACACTTGTAGGTCCTTGACATCTCTCACTGCTGTACTGTGACTTTTGCAAGGAAGCTGTAAATTTATGGTTTACCAATGAACATAATTTTCAACATGAGTCTGTATGTAGCTACCGTCTGCTAAAAGTACAAACCATCTTTATCCAAAAGAGTTCAAACAATCTTCAAGTAAAAGACCGGATCAGTGTTCACACCAAGGCTGGACATGTTTCGACTGTAGTCGCTCAGAAGTGTCACATGAGATGATTCACAGAAGAAAATTCTCAAGGTTGCAATAAATCAGACCCCTGCAAAGCACACGAACAACACTGATCAAAGATGGCACCCAAATCTGTAAACCTTGGAAACAATGTTTATTGTCTTTTGAGGCCAGTGCAGCTCCAAGACAAATCACAATCAAATTAAAATTTAATGCAGTTGATAAACACAAAGCCCAAAATTATTTAGTTACTATGCAGCGGGAAATCACTAATGTACACACCTGCCAACCCACTGGTTTAGACCAGTGATTCTCAACTGGTGTGTAGGGACCCAAAACCATTTTCAGTGGGTCGCGAGCCTATTCCAGGGAACATTTTTTTATCTATATTTTCCATCAAACTGCATGGAAACGCTACCTGTTAAAATGAATGTTGTTGGGTTGTTTTGATCATAATTTCAGTCTTAAAAGAATATCTGCTGCTTATTCAATAAAAACCTGTGGAAAATACTATATTTTATACGATATAAATAACACATTACATTTTTATTTGGGTCGCTTGTCATGAGGGTAATGGGTCCTGAAGACATACCACTGGTTTAGGCTGCATGTTTACACTGCAAAAATCATGCTATGCAATTAGGTTAGTTTTTTTCAAGGTTGGACACCTGTGTAAATTGGCTGCTACATGACCCTTCTGCTTAAGACCTCATCAGAGCTGATTGTTTTAGATTAGAGCAGTCAAAACACTGTTTTTGTGTCACATTACTAAATACTGGCATAAATAGCAATATTTATAGTCTTTACCAAAAGGACATGATCAATATCGACCACAATATCCTTGTACATTTCTTTACAGGGTTTGGTAAAGTTAGGCCACTATAAGTTTGGCCTCCCATCTTTAAACTCGATAAAAATTGGCTCATGAACAAGAAAACGTTCCTACTGCTGCTGTAGGAGTTCGTTTGGATGATCTGTATTTAGAGTCTGTTAGATTGGTTGTCGTAATTACAGTTATACAATTACAAAAGCTCCACTTTTTTACGAAATCGGTTGAAAATCACTTGTGTGCTTAATTGTACAACTGCTGCTAAATATAAATATGTATAGTATGTGTTATCCAAAATCCAGCAGATCCGCCACTAGTGCTTTACAAAGTGGTGAAGACAAACATGTATTTAACCTCCATAAAAACTTTGAGTGAAATATTCAGCGTGGTTGTTTTTACCGTGTTGCAGGAGCTGCGGGAGCGTGTGCTGAGAGGGAAGTACCGTGTGCCCTTCTACATGTCCACAGACTGTGAGGCAATCTTGCGCAGGTTCTTGGTGCTCAACCCGACCAAACGGTGCACATTAGAGGTTAGACTTTTCAATTCCTTATGTACAGGAATAGTAAATATGATCTGTACTTTACCCCTGTAATGGTTTGGTTTCTATTAAACAGCAAGTCATGAAGGACAAGTGGATAAACTGTGGGTTCGAGGGTGAGGACCTAAAACCTCATATAGAGCCTGTGGAGGACTACAGTGACCCCAAGCGTATCGGTGAGAAACGCCATTTATAAGCCAATTGTTTGTTCTCTTGCCCAGAAGTCCTCTAACACTTACATCTTTAGTGGGAGTGGGTCAATGTTGTAAATAAATACCCTTCTATTTCTGGTTTTCAGAGGTGATGGTTGGAATGGGCTTCACTCCAGAGGAAATCAAAGATTCTCTTCTCAATAAGAAATACAATGAGGTGACTGCCACCTACTTGCTGTTGGGTCGGAAAGGCGATGTAAGTTATATACGTTATATATCTTCTATTTTTGTGTGTGTTTACAACTCGCATTGATAAATTGCAATCTGGAAAAATTGCAATAAGCCTAATCCATGACCTGCCCCGGTGCATGGCCTCTCTCTGCTTTATTTAAAGAAAATACAGATTTTTACAGATTTTTATTTTTCTGGTTCACCAATAAATTCCTTTCGCCTCATAAAAATGTTTATAAAGAATAGCTATAACAGTGTTTAATAGGCATCAAATGAAATTAAAACCATTAAATTGGATTCAAACCGGCTTTAAATTTGTGGAAAATTATAACATTGCCAAACTGTATAAGTAAATCAAAGATACAAAAATTATGGTCCAAAGCACATTTAACTGCAGTTTTAGCTGAAATCATACACTACCGGTACTTTTGTGCTCAATATTTTCCCGTGTATCTAAAGAACATCTCCTCTCATTCCTCTGTTTGATGAAATGTTTGCCAATCTTAAAGCAGAACTAACTCATGGCCCCAGAGGCCATAAGCGCTACTGCAGGTGTCGTAGCAAGTTGCATTTTTTTTTACTCATTAAATGTCCATGAGATTAAATACTTCGCTGACAGAAAAGACAAAGGTAGAGAAAGATATTGTACATCCAATTACACAATGGAGATAATTTATTTCACTCAAACCTGGCTGTAAATACTGTTTAAGTGGCACTAGCCCGCAGTTAGCTTGGCCCGTTAGCCTGTTAGCTTCTTCTTCGTGATTCTATTAGTGTGTCTTGCGCCTCCGACCCAGTGCAGGGAAAGTTGCAAGAGTGGTCTTCTGGCCACAGACACCAGGGGGAGATGAAAGACCCCCCAATCATCCCATTAACACTTGTATTACCCCCAGAGGAACTACGAAAAGGATTTATTAAGGTAAACAAGTGACTTAGTTCTGCTTTAAGAAACAGATTATGCACAGATTCTTTTTTGCGTTTATGGCATTAAGAATGTAGTTTTTGAGCAGTAAAATGGCAATAAAAAGAGAGCTGAGATGAAATATTGTTTTGCGTTTTAAAACACCATGGCCATCTCTTTAAATAAAATGTTTTACTCCTTTTTGGAACTTTTGGAAACTCAACTTGTGCTTACTCAGGGTCTCCGTGGGTCATTCTACACATTAGGACATTGCTGGAGCATGTAGGGGGTGGAAAATGTTCCTCCTTGTGCCTTTAAATATCATTAAAAGGCATTAAATTGGATTCAAACTCGCATTAAATGAAATTTAGTTTTTGCTAAAATGTTGTCCGTTTTATCTAATTCTTGTGCCTCTGTTTGATGAAATAATTAAATATTCGCAGGTTTGTTTTTAGTTTTTTGGTGCGTGTGGAATTAAATTATAGTATTTGGGCATTAAATCTGACTTGCTTCTGCCTGTATAAACCCTGTTACTTATGAAATACCTGGAGGGTAAAGTATTGCATTTCTTTATGACATATTGTAATACCTAGTGCAGTAGAATATATTGTACCGCAAGACATGTATAGCATCGGGCCAAGTATATCATGATACGTTTTGAATCTCGACAAAAGTGTATAGTTCCAGCCCTAGTATTTGAATGAGAAAATGGGACTCTTTGTAACGTTTACTGTTGCATCTTGGCGATATCCCATTTGACACATGTCCTGTCTTCTGTCCAGGACGGCGAGGCCCGCACAGGCAGCACCTTGTCTCTGGCGAGGGTACGGCCCAGCCCCATCACCAACGGAACCAACAAACACACGTCTGCCACTGGCTCCTCTTCCTCCTCCACCTCATCCTCCCACAGCAAGACGCAGCGCAGTGCCTCCACCTATCACAGGCAGCGACGGCACAGTGACTTCTGTAAGTATCTATTCTCACATGGAGGACCTCGAGGGCAGCAATTACACATGCACTGATAACATTCAATACGTTACCTTTTGTGTATTATCTGTTGCAGTTTTTGGCAGTATCTGTTGGGAGAATAGCAGGCGGCTTTTACTGTACATAGCCCGCGCCAGTCTGCTCCTGCAGGCTGATCCCAGTATATTCTATATTTATAAAAGGTTACTTTATTCTAGTAGCTCCCAGATATGGTCAGTAAATATTCAAAAGGGCAGTACTTGCATAGCGTTTTAGTAGTATTACTTATTCCTTTTACTCTGCTTTATTTGAAAGATAAGTATAATACTTTCTACTAATACTTTTTTATGGCGCAAACTCAGCCCTAAATGCATTTCTAACATCGATATTTTTCATAGGGATGAATTTAAAACATGTTTCACAACTTTCAAAGACCAATGTCATGTGACAGCCTGCCAGTCCACGATTGTTAAAAAAGACTAAATATTGTATTCTGCTACCAGGGATAAAAATCATTTAAAGGGCCTTTAAAGGTGCATTATGGAACTTTGTATGTGTATAACAAACTTGATTTTTGTGACCCAGTGGCTGTATGGGTGGTTAACAAGGTGCCTTTACTTTCACTCATGGTGGTCTCTACAACTTTCCAGGATCAATTGTTTTGTAGGTTTTCTGCAAAGAGGGTCAGTCAGCAGTGAAAACCTGCCAGAAACCTGTTTGTCTGTTTGTTTGTTTGTTTGTTTGTTTGTATACTTATTGTTGTTAGAGAAATGACAATTGATGTTCGAGAGGACCGATGAAGAAGAGGCAGAAGTCAGGATGTCTTATACAGGAGAAGTTTATTTACCATCGTTACGGGACCCGGAGACATGAATATCAGACATTGCGCCAGTCCTACCATTCAAGTCTGCCTATGCTTCCACAGAAGAGGGATAAAATACCATCTAATTGCGTCATACTGATACGTAAGCAAAACATTCGGTGGCGCCCGAGCACCACAGTCAAGGCCGTGACAGAGATAGTACGACTGTACAGTTTGACCCACGGATAATACGAGTTTACAGCTCGACCCAGTATGATAAATAGTGATTTAATATTACCCTTCAACAATTGTCCCCGTAGGGATATTTGTTCCCTGCATTTAACCCATCCTTCGATGCCACTGAGGCAACCCGTAAGGAGCAGTGGTCGACGGCAGTGCCTCGTCCGGGGACCCAGGTCAGAATCACCTGGCTGGAGGATTCACCTATTGCACATGTTTTTAGTGGTAGGCATCATTGGGGCGACAGTGATGGAAAGTAAAGGTGCCATGGTAACCACTGGGTCACTAAAAGGTCAAATACTCACAAATAGTTCCATAATGCACCTTTAACCTCTTAACTCCCGCCTTAACCAAGCGCATTTTCTCCAGTTCGGTTTTACCCAAATCTAAAAGCGTCTTGACTGGAGTTTACTGCCTATAGGCCAGTATAACACCTCATTTGAACGCTAAGACCTACAGAAGTCACAAAAATGTTGCAAAAATACAGCAAAAAAGCGGAAAAAAATTGACAAAAATATGAGAACATTTTGGCAAAATGCGACTAAAAGCAACAAAAATGTGAAACGCAATAAAAAATGACTAAAATGTGAAAACAAAAACAAAGAAGAAGTTTAGATGAGTTTCATTGGTCTTTCAAAGGAGGCGTTACACTGCCCTATAGGCTGTAAGATCTAGTTGAGAAACGTTTAGATTTGGGTGGAGCTGGGGGTTAAGGGGTTAAGTCATAAATTAGACAGAGCAAAATTGGAGCTGTAGTATTTGTACTTTTAGTAAGTAATCAAATGAAGTACTTTGACCACCTATGTTAGCTCCTACAACCTTTTTTTCGGTCGTTGCCTCCGCCCGGTTGCCGCAGACCATGTCTTATATTCGACTTTGCCTTTTTTTGCCCCGTTGTCCTCCACAACAAAGGTGGGCCGTCCATGCCGGTCATGCACCCAAAGAGGAGCCCGACGAGCACGGGCGAGCGGGAGCTGCGGGAGGGGAGGATGCCGTCGCGCAAGGCCAGCTGCAGCGTCATGGGCAGCCACAGCCTCCCGCCGTCCAGCCCGATGGTCAGCAGTGCCAACAACCCCAACAAGTCTGAGATCCCCGACCGTCGCAAAGACATGACTGCCACCACGGTCGGTCCCCGCCTTCAGTATGATGT
Source organism: Proterorhinus semilunaris (assembly GCA_021464625.1). Classification (NCBI taxonomy): domain Eukaryota; kingdom Metazoa; phylum Chordata; class Actinopteri; order Gobiiformes; family Gobiidae; genus Proterorhinus; species Proterorhinus semilunaris. The sequence continues at coordinate 13,823,883 of CM038355.1, read as the reverse complement.
GGAGAGAATGCAAAGAGAGCCGGTGACCGTTTTTTGTGATGCGTTTGCGGGATTTTTTGTGTGTGTGCAGAATAACATCCCAGGAAGCGCCATGACGCGGAGGAATACATATGTGTGCACAGATCGCTCAGGGGCAGACCGACACTCGCTTCTGCAGAACGGAAAAGACAACAGGTAACTACAGATATCTGCTGACATGTTTGTAAAAGTGACCTCAGTCATGTTAAAATCTACTAAATAGTAACCTGGCTACCTCTTGCCTATCAAGTTTTGTTGTTTTTATGGCATTCCCTACTGCTTTATTATTTGTTATTATAGGCTTTGTGCGCGGAATGTTTTTGGCTAATTTCCTGTTGGCCAGTGTAGGGTAAAACCGACTTCCTGTCCACGTTTTTTAAGTAAATTGAAAATAAAAACAGAAGAAAACTTGCATAAACGTCAGGCCAAGTGTGTTTCATAAAGTTTAGCGTTAGCGTTCAATTAGCATCAGCCTTTAGCTTCAAGGCTGAAACGCTTATGGTCATAAACACAGAAGTCTCCTCCAGTGAATAATGATAATTATCCAACAGCTGCCTGTTTTCTGCCACATACAGTTTAGAAATACACTTGTTTCCGTAAGACACGTGTAACTCTGCATAGGAGTAAAACGCAGACAGGGCGGGCGGAACGGTAGCACAGTGGTTAGCGCTCGTGCTTCACAGCTAAAAGGTCCGGGTTCGATTCCCACCTGGACGGGGCCTTTCTGTGTGGAGTTTGCATGTTCTCCCCGTGTCTGCGTAGGTTTCCTCCGGGTACTCCGGTTTCCCCTATCACAAAAAAACATGTACAATAGGCCCAGGACTGCAGGTGGAAATTAGCACAAGTGCTATAACCTGGTACAATGCATCTCTCCTTTCTGAGGCTAATGTATATTGTACACTGTCCCTGTTCAAAAATAAATAAATTAATAAAAATAATAACAGGAAACGGTCATTACCCTGAGAGGTTGGCATCACGTGGGTTGTACTGTAAAAAAAAAAAGAAAAAATCCTAGTTCGTGAAGGTATCGTTCTCTGACAATGGCATTAAAAGCCATTAAGATGATGAAGTACTTTATGGGCTAGTTAAATGTTTAGATATTTGCCTTTATGCCCAGGACTGCACGGCAGGAAAAGGGGCAGACTCATTTTCTATTCACATAGAAGCAACACACAAGCAAGACTCAGATTGCATTATGCTGATGATTGATTTTGGCCCATTTTAAAGGTTGTAATTTTGACCTTTTGTAAATTCCAGAAAATATATATATACTTTATATCGGGGTGGGCAAGTTTGCGTCGTGGAGGGAGGATTTTCATCATCGCCAAAACACCCAAGGGTCGAACCTCGCCATTATGTGCCATTATTTCAAGACTTTTTTCATTGTAGATTCTCACTGAAGGCGTTTATGAATGACCACATAAACAACAACAATAAAAAGTTCAAATTGTTTTGCTTTGATTACTGCCTTTTCTCATTGCGCTTCACGATGTCGTCACAGAAATCATGTATCATATCAAAACATATTTTGAGTAATTTCACCGTTTTTTGTTTCTTACATAAGATTCCAGATTTTTTATTTGTCAAACCATAATCCCACATGTTCATTCAGAGTTTAACTTCCCGCCCCGCGCCTTAACCAAGCACATTTCCCCCAGTTTTTTGTCGCCGTTTTGACGCTTTTTTACGCCCAATGTGGAAAAAATGTACTCTGTTCAGGTGGGGTTTTAATGTCTTCAAAGAGAATCACACAATAGATATGGTGTTGAAAAATAAAGAAAAAAAACAATACATAAAATGTGCTCCCAAACTTTTTACTGGTGCTGTATGACCTAGTGGAATGTTAAAAATACTGACAGTATTTCCCAAATTTTTTGTGTACTTTAACAGGTAGGCTATGTGATCTCTTTGTTTGCATAATACTATTTCTCAAAATCATCTGTAGGGCCGATGCCTTACCCCTGCTTTTATATTAATCAAGTTCCAAAAGCTAATTGACCCATGCCGTGCTCCCCCAGCTCTTTGGGCCACCGCATGACTCAGGCGTCCCCCTCCACGCTGAGCATCTCTGGAGCCGGAGCCGCGTCGTCGTCCTCCACAGAGCGCTGCCGTTTGACCCGAGGCTCCACGATCCGCAGCACCTTCCACGGGGGCCAGCTGAGGGACCGCGGCGCCCCGGCTTACTCCGCCCCGCCCACGTCTCCCACTCTGTCCCACCACGAGCCCAGCCCCCTGCCGCACGCGCGCACCAGGGCCACGTCCAACCTCTTCACCAAGCTCACCTCCAAACTCACTCGCAGGTTGGTACACTCTCTGTCGCGGCACGCCTCAAACGACGGCACATGAAGCGCAGAGGAAATTTAATCAATCTCAGAAAGAGTAAAATTACATATTTTTGTGGGGTAAATGGTCCTGGATAGGAGGACGTTCATATTTTTTGAGGACTGGGGTTTATTTCAAAGGTCTATTCTGTTTATAAATGATGCAAAAAAAACTATTTATTTTAAATTATATGGGTAAAAGCAGTTTTTACTTGTTTTAATGTAAAATAAATACCAAAAAAATAAATACATAGTAATTAAACGGAATCCCTCTGCCCTATTATAACATATAGGGCTGGGTAATTAATTAAAATCGCAACGATAATCTTCATGGGACACTATAATTGTGAGCACCTACAGCACCTAGTTTTGGTGTTTGAATAAGGCAGTTGTAGATTTTTGTGAGAGTGTTTTTATTTGTTTTAGCTGAGCTTTGTATACAAGGTCAGCTACATGTATTTGTTTTTTTATTATGAAATGATAAAATCAAATAAAACATTTTGATCAATCATTATGAGAAACATTGATTGATTAAAAAATGTTTTGCCAAATCGTCCAGCCCTAATAACATGGGCCTTTCGCAATAATTACTATATCGACTTAACGTTCAATAAATGACATCGAAAGTGCATTTACTTTTGTGATACTTGAAATATTTTTTATTGTGTGTTTTGTGTTATTAATGTTATATTAATAGTTGATACAGAAGAAGCAACTGCCTCTGAGCTCCATGTTACGATGTTATTACAAAAACTGCATAATTGGCAAGAAAATACTACATTGCAGTGTTAATTTTGACAACATATTTAAATTTAGTTTTAGTCTTCTGACGAAAATGTAATTCAATTTTAGTCAAGATTTAGTCAAAAAAATATCTAGTCGACTAAATTTACACATTTACTCGACTTTGTATTTATAATATTCATTATAATCATATTTAATCGAGGTCCTCTGCTTCATGGAGCTGCTCCCTCATGAACAAAGCTCAGAGCTGTTCCTTTGGCAGTGAATTTACATGATATGAGGCTCTTTCAGACTGTCAATAGAGGTTTGGATGATTTTAGTCTCTCCTTTCCATTTTTATTTAGTCTTATTTTAGTCGACTAAAATATCTGGACATTTTAGTCATAGTTTTAGTCTCAGGAAAAACTTAAAATTTAGTTTTAATCCAATTTCAGTCGTCAAAAATATCACTTAGTCGACGAAATTAACACTGCTACATTGGCTAATATTATAAATGACTTCCAAACACGTCCTAATGAAAAGGTAACGTTGTGCCCTTTGAGCTGGCGCGTGGCTGTGGACCGGCGATCAGAACATGTTCTTGTTGTGGGCCTTTTGGCAAGTGCTCACGCAGCTCTGGATTATCCTGCGCTCCCCTCTCTTACACTCGTCATAATCACACAGTTGTAATCTTATCAAACCTCGGCTTTATCCTTGCCAATCAGCTCCTGTGCTCTTTTCCATCACTTGCTCCTGTCTCTGTGTATTCTCTGACCGCCCCTCCCCCCAACCCCGCTGTGGATTTCCTCATTCCCCCATCTTTATCTTTATCTGTTCTGCTTTCCACTGTCATGGCACCAGGGTCAACCTTGACCCATCCAAACGCCAGGGCTCAAACAAATCAGTGTCGGGTTGTACCCTCCCACAAGGATCAAAAACAGTTAGTAAGTTCCCGTGTCTCTTGCTTATTTCTCGTCTGGCCGTGCTGCCTGTCTGTTTGCCTCCAAATCATGAACGCCCGTTTCTCATTTTGATTTTTAGACGGCATGACTTTTTTTTTTCATTTCATTTGAGCATGAGTAAAATTAAGACATTGTGTCATTTTAGTAATTTCATTGGATGTTGTCACCTTTTTTGAAAGATTAATTCTTTTGTGGTTTTGTTTTTTGAGTTATTGGTAAAGTTGCAATATCCATGAAAGTATTGCTTTTGATTTTGCATGCAAGTGAGTTTGCAAGAGCGTTAAGTGTCTTACAAAGGACTCTCTCCACATCATGTGTTTTGATTCACCGGTCAAGTTTGAATGCAGAATGTGCTCTGGCATTATTGTTGCATTGGTCAGATCGCATTGTGCTTGAGTGTACCCCTAACGCTGCCCGTTTGTCCTGCAGGGTCACAAATGAATCTGAGGGAATCAGGAGATTTGCGGTCACAAGGTCAGTGCAGTAACAATCCTGACGCACAATCTCAAGCCTCACATGTTTATTCAACATGGCTGACCGCCTGATTTCCTGCTCCTAGTTGCCATCTACCTGGGTATCAAAAAGCGGCCGAGCCCCGGGCCGTCGGACGTGGCTGGGATCTGAGAGGAGGTGGGCGGCGGGACCCTGCGGAGGTGGTACTGGCTCTGCGGGAGGCAGCTCTTGGCTGTGGCTGCCAGGTCCACCATGCCGGCCCCTTTCTGCTCTCATGCACCCACGGTGTGGCGGGGGGCCGCGTGGCTTTCGAGGCTGAAGTGTGCCATCTTTCCACGGGCGGCTCAGACACTTCGAATGGGGTGCGCTACACACGACTTTGGGGGGCACCGTTAGCTTTCCGTGACATTGCCACTCAAATTTCTAAGGACCTTGAACTCTGAGGGTGCATTAGCGAGTGTGTGTTTTTGTGTGAGCAGGTGCGTGTGTATACTTGTGTGTGTGCTAAAGAGGGCGGGGTGGTAGCAACTATTGAAGAAAAATACCCGAGAAGGGGCGAGGGGCTGGACCCAGGACTAAAGACTTCTCCTTCTGTCTCTTTCATGCTGACCCCCCTCCCCCTGTACACACACACTCCTAACCCCTGTATTCACTCAGACTGAGGCACCCGTCCCTCCAGCGATGCACCACTGGACCTGCATCAGAGGGAACTTAGTTTCATATTTTTTATTGCTACTCTAGCCATAATGACTCTTTATTTTGTTATTTATTGATCTCTTCATAGTTGTACATTTTCACCAGAGGGATATCAGCTCATGTACTGGATCTAACTGACCAGCCAGTCACCTTTTTACACTCATTTTATGTCACTTTTTCATTCATTTTCTTGTTCGACAAACACTTATAAAATGGAGGCTTGCACTGCCTTGTGTTTATGGCAGTGATGACCATATTTAGTCAGTAGGAGCAGTGTTGCCAGACCTGGGAAAAGACCAAACACAGAGGAATTTAAGAATTTAACTTAAAAACAGTTTTTACTCATCAATAACTTAGGCAAAGTTTGAATCAACTTCTTACTTACTGTGCTCTGTGTTGATCTGTTGAATATCGAGGGATAATTGTTCATCCTTTTTTTCAATGTGCTCTCAGATCATTTGTCATTTGAACTTTATTTAAAAAAAAACAACAACAACAACTGGGCAATGTACGAAGGGCTGCTCGGACAAATTCCTCTGCTCTCTGTTTGGCTTTTTTGAAATGTCTGTCAACACAAAACGGTGTCACTTAACTTTCTTCTCACTCACCTGCTCGTCTCGTCTGACGAACCGAGTGCGGACAGATCCCAGGCCCGAAAGACTAACTATCGCGAGCAATGGACATAACGTGCAATGCAATTATTTATTTTCACTGGGTGCCATGCGATCTCCCCTCAGGCCTCTTCTCAGTTTATTGGCGGGCGAGCACCCAAAGGCGGATACGCCAAGTTGCGACACCTCTCAGATGACACACTCCTGTTTCGCGTGCACACACACACACACACACACACACACACATAACACAGTCTTACAAAGGTCTCTCCTGTTCTCTCGTGGCCCTGTCCCATATGGGCTACCGCTCTGTCTATTATTGATGACTGTGGGCTGTAGGAGTGTGCGGAGTGTTTCTGGGAAAGGCACAGTATGGACGTTGTTTCTTTCTTTTTTTTTTTTTTTTCTCCTTCTCTCTTCTCGTTTGTCCAGTTGCCTTTAAAGTGACCTACCCCCAGCGCCTTCACACAGTACATATTTAGTGTTTAAGAAGAGGCAGAAAAAAGTGAGAAAGTCCTTCAATTGTCCCTCCCTATTTTTTAGTGAATAATGTACTGTGATATTTACGTAGGCTACAGAAACCATGTTGTTTGGCTGCTGATTTACTGTTAATAACTACTATCTCTTAGTTGTGGCTTTGCTGATGGTGACCCCGCCCTCCTCCCCCCACCCCCCTTCGAAAATTGCCTCCTCGTCATAAAATTCTCCTCAACATTTGCCAGGGAACATTTGTGTCCATCATCCACTCATAGGCCGATGTTACCACCATGACTTTTATATATCGTCACGACGACAACAACAAAAACAACAACAACAACAACAATGAGCATTTGGCTTTTCTCGGACTCTTTTTTGAGACCGTGTGCTTTTGTTTGGCAGGGAAAAAAAAAGACAAAAAAAAACAAATCATCCATCTCACACTTCACATAATGTCGTAGAACCATGTGTGACATCCCCGCTGGCCACGCCGGCGTCGCTTTCTCGGCCTCGGAAATACAATGAATCAAATTAAGAAAATCAGGGCAGGAAAAGCGCCCACCGACGTGTCCCGCGAGGAGTCTGTCCATTGTCCTTTACTTGGACGTTTTCTCATTGTGGTGTATATTAGCATTAGGTAATATAGACCTCAATGCACTTTGCTTTGACTTGAATCAGCTCCTTCCAGTGTACAGGTAATACCGAGAACTAGCCACTGGAGGGCGCCAATGTCTTAAATGTGAAACACTAAAATTTGTGGATATTTGCACAGGTACTTTATTTATTTTTTAGAATAATATCATTAAAACAGGATTTATATCAGTCAGTTGATGGCTGTACATAAAAATATATGAATATAGTATATATATTAGAGCTCAAGGTTTATTTCTAGCTAGAGCAAGGGAAGTAATTCTAGTTTAAAGCTGTTTCTGTCAGTGACAATGGGGAACAAATCAACCTGCAATCCTGCATGACTTCAAAGTTTGAGATTTAAAAAAAAAAAAAAAAGAAAAAAAAAAAAAAAAGACGCACATTTTTTTGGATTGGAAGCTTTCTGTATTGCACAAATAGTTGAGAGAATTACCGTCGGCAAACCGGTGCGGGTTTGAGCGCCATACACTTCTCTTATTCAATAACAAAAATACAAATGAGAGCTGAAAGACGTCTCAATAGGTCGCGTTCACAAGACATTGTAACGTTCAAAAGAGCCAGCTCAATTCAGATTCATGTTGTGGTGGAGGACAGGTCCCAATTATTGGTAGATTTTGTCTTTCAGCAGCGGGTAGAGTATTTACACAAAGCAGAGTAAATAAAATGTAGTGCAGGAATGCAATTAAATTTGGCATTTATTAAATGCTATGGCAGGTTCGTAGACCCAATCTTTGTGAAGAAAACAAACAAACATTAGGCTCTACATGTATGGATTGTCTGTCTGGATATTCCTTTCGAAAATAGTGAATCACCCGCATTACCATGTTGTGAGCGCAACCTATTGTAAGTGGGAATACTCGGTTTGTTCACGGATGGGGTTTAGATTATTGAAAACGCCAGAAAAACACTTGAATCTTAGTATCTCTCTAAATATTGTCAAGCCATCGTAATATTAGGCTGTCTCCTGTTCATCAAATGGGTGAAATGCATTGAAGTCATTAACAAGGTAAATTAGTATCGCAGTTATTCTTGGTACACTTTGGAAGAACATGTCAAATCTACTGTGAACTATTGTGGATATATGAGTTGCAATGACTGAACTTGATGTATAGCTGCTTGGAGACCGAGTGTTACTGGTCTGGCTGCTTTAGGGAACAGTATTATGACACACTGGGCTCAGTATTTAACAAGCATTGTCGTTTTGGAATCTGTTTTTGAAAGAGGTTTATGTTATATGCAAAAAGACTGAAGAACATTGACAGTTTGACCTGTATGAGTAATTTTACACTGTTGTACTGTTTAATTCCTCCCCTCGAAAACAAACTTTAAACCGATATCGAGTGGTTGTGGTAAATGAGGGGAGTGTGGAGCTGAAGACGAATAAAACTCACTGATGTTGGCAACTTTTTTGTTCTCGTCTCGTGATTTGGATCATTTGTATTGTAATAGTCATGTGGGCTTCAGACAAACAACTTTAAATTGATCTGGTGTGTTGTTACTTGGGTTACATTTTATTGAACAGTTTCAATAATCAGTATTTTGTACAACAAAAAGATGGTGATGCCACATGTGCCAGGCAACCCTAGCTCAGTGGAGGCTGATCCCAGGATGTTACCAACCAACACAAGAACGTGAAAAAGGACAAAGGACGGTAAACAAGGCTGGAAGGAAGTAAAGCAGGAGAGCAGAGTCAAGAGTCTCTGTGGAGCAGCTGTTTCCTCTGCTCGCCTGTCAGCAATTAAACATGAGTGCGCTGGAGCAATATCCACTTTACTTCTGGCTGGGGATCATGCTGTCGATGGCCTCTCCCTTCTCAAGCTTCTTCTCCATCTCAACCATGAGCTTGACTCCATCAACCACCAACTGTACCTGGGACACCTCGGAGGAGCCCAGACGGTCAGCGTTGGAGATGTCAAACACACCACCGACGGAGGCTGTGTCCACACCACCTGCAAGAACCACAAACACTGAGTTCTAATCCAAGCCTGGCATTTCACAAAATCACATGTCGATGAAGCTTTGCAGACCTGTGCCACGCTTCTGCAGACGCAGCCTGGTGAGGATCTCCTCAAATTTGGCGTGTGTGCTCAGCTTGGGCAGCTTGACGTGGACACCACCACGCAGGCCAGTGCCCAGGTTGGAGGGGCAGGTCAGGATGTAACCAAGATGCTCGTTCCACATGAAGCCGTGGTTGTGCTTCTTGAAGATTTCCTCAATCTACGGCAAAACAACATTTTGTGTTTACCAGAAGAAAATTATGGGAAGTTAATTTCTTATCCAGATATTGTGTACAAGCATGTACCTTGGTCAGACCAACGCAGAAGCGTCTAAAGACCTCCCTCATGTTGCCGCCCTGCTGCATGGAGATGACACGCAGGTGATCCTCCTCGTTCACCCAGACCAGGAAGGTCTTGTTGTCATTGTGCCTAAAAGTGGATGAACATGAGCTACAAACCTTCAGGACATTCTGCAGAAACATGGATTTTGAAGAACACCTCACCAGATGCCTCTGCCGTCGGGCCAGTCACGGGCCATACCAGCGCAGGTCAGCAGGGGGGAGACGGGCTTGTCAAACAGGAAGTGGTCAGCGATAAGCTGCTCCTGCTCGGCATCAGTCATGGACTTCAGGGGGTAGTACTTTCCCTTGAACTCACCATCCAGGCTGGTAAGAGCTGCAAGGGCAGGCTGATGTCAGTTACATGCACTTCCTGCGGTTAGCTACTGTCAAAGCACACCTCCTTTAGACTTACCCTCAACAGAGAGCTTCTCGATCAGTCTGCGCTCGCCACGGCTGTTGTGGGGGGGCAGGGTGAATCCCTTGATGCTGCGGCCAGTACGCACACGGCTGGACAGAACATAGTTGGGGTCCAGGTCGTCACCTCCCTGAGTACAAAGTGATTAAGTGTAATTACAAGGTAAGCTCGTTAAATGTTTGTTCTGTTTTAAACAATTTTAAGAATGGCTTTGTTTCTCTGTTTAGAGCTGGAGTACTGCACCTTCAGGTTCTCGAAGTTCAGGTCGGTCTTGTGCTTGTCATCGGGCTTGTATCCACCATGACGGTCGGAGATGATGGGGTCCAACAGATCCTTGAAGACTGTGTAGGACTCCTCATCACCAGCGACGCAGCCAACAGTCATGATGAAGGGGTGACCTGATCAGAGAAAAGAGATGGTGAGACAGGAAGTATTGTATTTGTATCAATAACATGTGTGACATTCTCACCAGGGTTGTCGACACCAGTCTGGATGACGTCATCCAGGGTGTAACCACTGGGGGTCTGCTTGTCCCTCAGCTTGCCATATATTTCCTTGGTCAGGACCTTGGCCATATGGTTGTTGTGCTTGGACAGGTCTGGGAACTCCTCCTCAACTTTGTAGTTGAGTTTGAAGTTGTTGTGGGTGTTTCCGAAAGGCATGATTGCTTTTCTTACACTGTGGTAGATAAATATAATGATTGAAAGTTTAATGTATAGATACATTTTTGATTAACATCTAATACTTTCTACAATATTGAAATATTACATTAATTTGTGTATAAATGTGAAAATATATTATTTGAGATTAGACTTTGAGATGCGGGGTACGTTAATGACAGCTGCAAAGTCTATACAGAAGAATCTTGGTAACAAGTGTCACTCAATTCGTGAAGGATCAAATATCGAGCTGAAATAGATGAGGGGAGGAGCACATGTAGACTATCTTTAGAAGCAGTGCCCCTGACTTCGTACCCTTTCTGTAAATTGTCCCTAACATGTACGTGTAGCATTGGAGTTCTGCTGGCACGCACTTGTGTCCAGTTCACACTTTGAAGCACTTATGTTCCCCAACTACTAACTAGAACTACTCTCCACACCTCTTTTTAGCACACTTTATTCAGCATCAAAATTTACAGTCTCAATGACATGCCGTCGTCCTTTGCATATGTGCTTTTTATATCCATCTCTGCAGTAACTCGCATATTGAATTTACGATACATACAATAATCCTGTTAAATGTAATAAGACAAACATTGCTGCAGAAACGTTTTTTTTTTACGGTTTTAAACTCGATGAGTTTTATCCTGGATAAATAAAGGACAAATAAAATTTATAAAAATCTAATTAAATATGAGGTAACTTTCCAGGGATATTCAAACCACACTATCTGCCCTAAAACCTTTACAAAAGCTATGAATCTGTTTTATCAAATATACGAGTTTGACATTACCTGCACACCAGACAAGAACAGAGGTAACAGTCCTTGGGATCAGATCCTGTTCACCAAAATAGGAGTCACCCAAATTTGCTGCCCCCGGTTTCTGCTTTATATACTTGGACATGTTCAGCCATTGGCCTGGCCATTTTAGAGCCTGCTGGCTCCTCATTGGACACAGCCAATGTCCTCTGACTGGGAACGGTTTATGAAAGGGCCACACGTTCATTTCAGTCATCTAAGACGGGAGCTGCAGCTGACCCTCGCCCCCCTCGCTCTCACAGTGGGCCATACATAGCAGCAGTAGTAGCATGATGTGAAAGAGTGGCATGCAGCATTTGTCAGATAAATTCAAAACTGCATACTTTTAATTGCCCCTTGACCTTATAGTTTCAATCAAGTGCAAACCTTTAAACTGCTATAATTCAATCCTACACAAATTGTTGAGCTCATTATCAGATATCAAATCTTCAATGGGAATATCATGTGACGGATGGAATGATCTTTGACACGAGCTTCAATAGCTCACATTATTGATGGTTCACACTATTTGGTTAGTGCTTTGTGCCAATGTGGCTCTGGGTAGGATCCTGCCTATAACTCGATAACTCTTAAGTGATTTACTTTAGTTCTAGTTCTTTGTACTATGACAAAATAAATGTTGGACACTGTGCGACAAAATATAGAAATAAAAACAGAAACCTCACATAATATTACAGATTTACAAACAGGAGCAGTTTGGAAATCAGCAATGACACAGGCATCAAACAGTGAAACAGATAATTGTTATGTTGAAATGAACTGTATTAATGGGTAGTTCGTCCTTAGACCCTCCTTCACAGCAAGGTTTTAAAAGCTCAAAAACCCAGGGGGAGAAAAGCTATCAGGCAGCAGTGCAGTCGGGAATAATGTTTCAGTCCTGTGCGTAAGTAATTGTATAGTAGTTACATCATTAACTGTTATGGGTCCGTATGAGTGTTAACTGGCAGCTTTCCGAGACCGGGACACCCCATGTGCCTTTGCCTATGGGATGTCCCAGCCAACTCATGCTGACATTTGCCACGCTCACACCTGCTTCCTCCAGCTGCTCATATGATTACTCCAGAGCTCCGCTGCAGGAATGCCTTCTGCTGCCCTCTTACTTAAATCTCAGCACCTCACTCTTATAGTGCACTACAGTCCCCTTGCCAGACATGCGTCTCCAAACTTAAAACCATTTCTACCGTTCCTCGCTGCTGGTCAAAGGCCCTGTCCATTGCAGGTTTAGTGGCCACTGCAGTGAGAACATGTCTCCTGTTACGCAGCTGTCTGCTGTCTGTCCTGAGAAGTGGCCAAAGTAGTCTTGTAATATAATGTCAAAATATTTGGGTTGTTTGGAGTATAAGTATCACAGAAATTAATATAGTGAACCTTTACTCTCTAGTATATACAGAATTAGTCGAAACAGGACAGAGGCACCAGAGAGCGAGCCGGTCAGATCTTACCAACAGCAACTGAATAATATCAGTCGAGAACACTTATGTAACAGAGACGTGATTTGATCTTTGAGAACCATCGCATAATGTTGCTGGATCTCCAAGAATGTTCAGGGTGCTCCGTGTCTCAGACTGATGGGTCAAACAGGTAAATGATCAGAATGGCTCATCTGCACTACAGACGTAGAACATGGACTGAAGTGGGAGGACTGTTGTGTTGTGTTACACTGGTAGTGCTTGAATCTGTGTCTTGCCCCACAGAGAGGGTCTCAAGAGGAAGATATTACTTTGTAGAGTAGTCTTGAAACATTATGAGGGTGACCCCTGACAGGGGTGGCCTGACCTGTGTCAGAATAGCCCAGTGTCATTCTGCAGCTGTGTGCAGCACTAAAGCTCAAATGATACAAAAATGGTCAAGCCTTTGGTCATTTGATTGTAGCCTGCAATGTATTTTGGAAAGTAATAATGTTTACCTGGCAACAAAACATAGTGACCAACTGAGAATCTAATAATATCCAACTTCATGGCCTCTACATTTAAATCACAGTTGATTTGGCCATGTTTTTGTCACATAATGTCCTCCTTTTTAATTGCACATTCCGTATTTGAATAGAGTGGTGCTCTGGTCTGCAGTGTTGGGGCAGACTCTTCCCCATTGAAACCAAAGCTACCACTGTCACGTGTGCATGGAGTGGTCCGGCCAGGCTATATTTGCTCTCCATCTGCAGCCTGTCACACAGGAGCCCCTGCCCACACCAGATTCAATTTCATCGAGTCAGTTTTTTGTTGTCTAGTCCCATCAGTTCAAGCCCCTTAGAACGTCTATTAATCCTCTGAACTAGACCTTTGCATATTTCTGAAGATCACGAAAATCCACTGATCTACTCTGTAAAGGTGACAATAGTGAGGCCTTAATCTGTCAGATCTTTTAAATGCAGCTCCATTCATCACAATCTTAATCAAAAGAGCAATTAGCAAAGGATGCAATTGTGTAACAAAACATCCGGTCTCGGGTCTGTAAGCTTATATTTGAGACCTGTGCAAACATGGAAATGCATATGACTCTTCTACTAGTTATTTCAGTATTCTCTCAAATGTTGTTTCCCCTGGATATGTTTAACGTGTGCACATTTTATTGAACCTTGCTTTTAAAACACACATTGCAAATAACTTATTTTGATATTTTGTTTTCCTAAATTGTGCGATCCTATGACCTGAACAAAGGTAAAAAGAATACACGGAGATGTCACAATAACCTTTTTAGACTATTGTAGTAGAGTTGATCAAGTATGGTCGACTGGACTGGGTTGATTAAGTTTTTCTTTCGCTTCCAACTTCAGAAGCCTTTTCACACTCTTTTAGTCCAAAGTAAGAATGGTTAAACACACAAACTTTAGGCCAACAGTTTCACATATTTAAATTATATTATTATATTTTATTATTCTTAGTTCTTAACAACGGCCTGCTGCTAATGTGATCCGAGTCCATAAGTGGATACAGGTGATTTGAGTGTGGATTAAAGGAGGTCTGTCAAAAAGCACAGACCTACCGTAAACCAGGGTGGTGGCCTGAGACCTAATCTGTCCCGGTCCAATCGACTCAGTCAGATGACGATATTTGAAAGTCTCTTCTACAATAGAACATTTTTTGGACAACTGAGAGTCTGCACAAACACTATGTGCCTCTGAGAAGAAGAGAAAATACATGCACAATGCAAAGCGATACAGATATAGCTGTGACGTTGTGTGTGTTAAGCCCCTTGTGTGTTAATACTCTTGTGAATGTGAAATAGTCAGTTAGCAAGGGGCTTAATATTCATCCACCTTAAGTGCAGATAAGAGTTGTCTCTAATCTCTCTGCTAATGTTTTTTTTCCACCACTTTTCTGATTGCAATGGATTAACCTATTCATTGTTTGAGAGCCAAGTTAGAGGGTAGCCCAACACCCAGAATGCAGAGAGACACAGGCATGACAGGTGTGGGCTACTCTTAGGTATGTGACAGGTGTGCAGTTACGATAGCAAAGTTTCCGCTGCACCGGAGAGCAGAGTTGAGACATTTGTTTGTTTTAAAAATAGGAACATTACAAAAAACTTTAAACACTTTCTACAAACGCGTATGGATCCTTTTGAAGGTCCTCTGAAAGTGCACACGTTGGAAAGTTCTCCCTGGAGACTCCACAGACCAGCTGACATAAACACCTGTCCATAAATCAGCACGAACAACAAATGCCTCAGCCTCTCACGTGTTACATAACTATAGTGTGTGTTCTACAATGTCCTTATGCACATATAGGCTTGGGTTTAGCCATGTCCGGACTGATGAGACACGTATGCACTGCCCCCTGCTGCTCATATGGCTCTAGTTCAACTTCAAACCTAAGAAATCTCCTGCTTTGCTGACGTTACAATAAAGGGGTAATGTCATAGTTAAAGTGAATAATATAAAGATTCTTTTAGATTTTTTTTTTTTTACTTTGATGTAAACATTATTATCATTTGGAATATTCTCATCATTGGTGTCCACATTTTTGCTGCATGACTTTGCAAACCAACATGATTCTATGAAGAACCACCAGGGGGTGATATTTGCCATGAGACTCAGCTCACACACAAATCACATTATTGTGGCCCGAACACTGAGAGGTATCAGTTAGTATCAGTTTATTATTTGCTGTTGCCTTGCCATATGTTACCTTGTTTATAATTTGTTAAATGAAATGTTATTGTTTTTAGTTTTGGGGTGGGCGCTTATAAGCCTTTGGCTTCGGCCCACTCCCTTTGAGCAAATAAACTAAACTAAACTAAACTAGTAGGCCTACACACACACACACACAAACATGTTTGCTGTAATTTAGCCTATAACAATTCAAAAACAGTTGTTGGGAAATCATGTTCCTGCCTTCCCCCAAATGAACATGTACCTTCAGTACGGGTCAAAGTGCAATGTAAAGACACTGACACGCTGTACAGTAAATGATAAGATAAGACTCCGTGGGCCAGACTCCAGACAGCGTTGCTCAAGACAACGTTGGATTGTTGCTACTAACAATGGTCCGCCGGTGCTTTCGCCGTAGCTTAGGAAATAAGGGGTCGGACTAGGGGCTGATGCGTGGTGTGCTACAAGCGCTGACTACAAAACGTTTTTGTTGCTGCTTCCTCTTTGCTCTCTTCTTACATTAGCATCATGCACAGCCTCGCACAATTATTATGTTCTCGCAGGACAAACTATTTATCCCACTGTGAGTGAAACACTGTCCATGTCCCAAGAGAGGGAGAAGGGTCCCGCTATTGCAATAGTATTAAAGAGCGTAGGTGGAAAAGTGCTATATAAGTTGAGACCATTTACCATTAGCGGAAAATATTCTAGTCTAGTAAAGTCTGTAGGCAGTAAAAGCTTGTTGAGGGACCACTGCTCTGCAAGACATCGCCTGGGGTGTCTGTCCAGCACTCACTTACTGAGGTATGATGTTGAAGATTGCAAATAGCGCCCCAGTGTTTCCCAACCAAGGGTATGGGGACCCCTGGGGATACTGGAGGACCTAGCAGGGGGTACTTGGAACTATTTCAGATTGGGAAAAAAAGGGGAAACTAGAAGAGAGAAGGCAGAGTGCTCTAATTGTTTTTGGTGTATAGGTAACTGTGCTCCTCCAGTTTCTTGTCTGTTTGGTCTGTGCTCATTGTACACTTCTCTGCCATCTGAAGTTGTTTTGTGTGTAACGTATATTGCAGTTTACGCATTGGAGTTTTGTAAAAATGTGTAAATATTTATGATTTTTTCATTGCCCATGTTGCAGCTTTGAAAAATGTCTGGTATTTTATACGTCACGTGTTTGATCATGTGACCCCCCTGGTTTAAAAATGGGGCTCACACACCTGAGATGTTACTCACCCTGATGAAGACTCGGTCGAGTTGAAACGCGCTCTTTAAATAAACACCTTCTTTTTGCAATTCAGAGTGCCTCGGCTCATCCTTTTTCCAAAAGGGGAAACTGTTTTGATAGAAAAAGCTATAGTTTGCAGTATAATGTGTACGTTAGGGAGAGTTTTAGGTTTATTTCGAATGCAGCGTTGTCTTTTCACATACAATTAGTGATTGCTTGCTAAATAAACTGCAACACCCTTGATGTGATAGAGTGGGACACTCTGAGGGGGATAGTAGTGGTCTGACAGTTTCCTTCGACAGGGCTCCGGTCAGAGAGAAGGGCACGGAGAAGTTATTCCAGCAAACTTTATTATTGGAGTTGGGTACAGGCGGGGATGATGGTGTGGGTACAAATATTGGTACGTATATTTGTATGGGTGTGTGTGTGGTCTACAAAAGATACAAAGAATAAGATAATATTATTTACAATGTACAAAAGTATATAATAATCAAAACAATGATAAACATCTAATTAGGATACTGAAAATATATGAATTTAGTCAAATAACCTAAACAGCACTATAACTACTAATGTACAGGCATACAAAGGGTTAATGGAGCGAAGTAGGGATTCGGAATATATTCAGTGGTCTCTGCCTCCCTCTAGCGGAAGCGAGCGCAACTGCACCCCATACGCCATACGCGTGAGAGGCGCATGGCCTGGGCGTGCAGAACTACACTTAGGTGCGTCGGGCGGCGGCACAGAGGCTGAACACGATTTAGCGGTAGGAATACAAGGTATAACTAAAAGATGGCACCCCAGAATATAGCTTAAGGCCGGTATAATATATAGGAAACGATCTACAGTCTAACACAGCTTATAACCTAGTCACGTGATACTATTAACTAAAGGAATATGCACTAAAGTATCAAAAACATGCACATAAGACACTGAACAGGTAGACAGGTGAAAGCAAACAATACTTAAACAAGTCTAATGACCGTATTTATAGCTTAAACCTTACAAAACTTACGTTCATTTAGTTACGCACACGAGGAGCCACCATCCCATCAAATGTAAAGTCGGGAATGAAGATGGGATGCGCTCAGAAAGGAAATCACATCACTACTAGGCTTTTCAGAATAAAACTACAAGAAATGCACAAGACTTTCCGACAAAGCCGCCCCCAAATTTAGCAATAAATTTGAATCCAAAGGAAAGTCTACTTAGTTGGCGTCATCTTCGTCCTCCCAGGCTGGCAGCCGCACAAGGCGCACAACTGGCCGTAGGTAGGTCTGTCCCTTGATCTTGACTTCAGCTGCCCTGACTCGTCCGTCAGAGCCGGGACAGGTCTTCACCACTCTCCCAATGGGCCACTGGGCTCTGGGTAGCTGCGAATCAACCACCATCACCACCTGGCCATCAGTCAGATTGTCTGTGTCCTTGTGCCACTTCGACCGCTTCTGTAGGTCCGGGAGGTGGCGACGGATGAAGTTGGACCAGAAATGATCCGCCAGGATCTGGCTGTGGCGCCATCTTCTTCTGCTGAGAAGGTCACTGTCCGCGTAGACTGCCTGCGGGAGTGATGCGTCGCGGCGTCCCATCAACAGTAGATTCGGTGTGACAGGATCCGGATCAGCAGCGTCAGAGGAGATGTATCCAAGCGGTTTAGCGTTGATTATTCCCTCCACTTCAATCAGCACAGTCTGTAGCACAGGTTCGGCGACGGTGTGGTCCTGGAGGATGACTTGGAGAGCTGACTTGATTGACTTGATCTCTCGTTCCCACGTTCCTCCGAAGTGTGGAGAACCGGGGGGGTTGAAACGGAACTCAATCTTTTGTCCAGCCAGCTGTTCTTGAAGGGGACCCTCTAATGCGGCAAAACTGGCCTGCAGCTCTGCAGCTCCACCTCGGAAGTTAGTTCCTCTGTCGGACAGGATCTCAAATGGCTTCCCGCGGCGCGCGATGAAGCGGCGGAGAGCCATCAGGAAAGCGTCAGTGTCTATGTTCTCCAGTAGGTCAAGGTGCACACAGCTTGTCGTCATGCACTTGAAAATCAGACCCCACCGCTTTTCTGTGCGCCGGCCCACCTTGACGTTGTAGGGACCGAAACAGTCGACTCCTGTCGACCAGAAAGGTGGCTTGTATAAGCGGAGTCGCGCGGGGGGTAGGTCTGCCATCTGAGGGACCACTGGAGTCGCACGCCATTTCTGACATTCAACACAGCCATGTTGATGGCGCTTGATGGACTCTCTTCCCCGGAGGATCCAATATCTTCTCCTCATCTCAGCGAAAACACGCTCGGGACCAGGATGTAGCAGTTCACTGTCATATTTCTTAATGAGCAGCTTCGTGACGTGATGTTTAGGGTCGAGGATGATAGGATGTATCGCATCTGGGTCGAGATCTTCTGCTCTGCGTAATCTGCCTCCTACTCTCACCAGACCAACAGCTTCATCATACTCTGGAGCAAGCAGAAGCAGGTGACTCTGTTTCGAGATGGGCTTACCAGCAGTAAGAGTTTCCATCTCCTCAGGGAAGGATTCACTCTGGGCTTGTCTGAGGACATGTAGCTCTGCTGCTTGGACGTCAGCTGCTGTCATGGTGGGAATGCTCTGGTCATTGGCCGCCCCGTGAAAGCTCTCATGGACAGCCTTGAGAAGACTGTCCCAGTTGTCTGTATCGGACATGGGCGTCGTGGTTGGAGAGCATGTGGTGACTCCACAGAACACTGTCTTCCGAAGTTCATCCTCGTCCGCTTCTTGGGCTTCTGTGAACTGAAGCACTGGCCAGGAGTCTGGATGTTGTCGGAGAAATGGTGGACCTTGGCTCCACCGGTTCTGCTGGCTGAGCTCGAGCAAGGGTTTGCCGCGAGTAAGGTCATCGGCTGGATTATCGCTGGTGCAGACGTACCGCCAGGTCGAGCCTTCGGTGAGTTCTTGAATTTCTGCAACTCTAGTTCCCACAAAGACCTTGTAGCGACACGATTCGGATGTGAGCCACGTCAAAACTGTTGTTGAGTCAGTCCAGAGATTGACTTGCTGGGGAGAGAGTGACATTTCTGTCATAATGACTTTAGCCAGCTGGGCTCCGGCTAAAGCTGCACACAGTTCGAGGCGTGGCATGGATAGTTGTTTGCGGGGGCTCACTCGTGATCGAGCCATCACAAATGCAACGTGGACTTCACCTTGATTGTCTTGGGTGCGGATGTAAGCGACTGCCCCATAGGCTCTTTCGGAGGCATCGCAGAAGATATGTGCCTCTCGTCTGGGTGCCCCAGTGTCTGCTACTGATGGGACGTAGCATCGGGGGATTTCCACTTGTGGAAGATGGATTAGTTCGCTCTCCCACTGTGTCCAGGTATCCAGCAGAGCTTCTGGTCTGTTTGGTTCATCCCAGCCAACTCCCACTCCCCACAGGTCTTGAATCAGGATCTTCGCTCGGGTGGTGAATGGAATGAGGTATCCGAGGGGATCGTATTGTGTTGCCATCACCTTGTAGACGTTTCTCAAAGTTGGTTGTGAATACTCTACTGGTCTGTGGCGGTACCCAAGGCTGTCGGTAAGGCAATTCCAGCGAAGGCCTAGGGCTGGCTCTTCTGGATCTTGGCGGGGCTGAGAGAGCCACAACTCAGTGCTCGCTGCTTTTGCTTCCACTGGAAGGTGCTCAACAACTGTGGGAATGTTGCTGGCCCACTGCCTGATGTCGAAGCCGCCACCTGAGAGCAGTTTGCGCATCCGGTCGATGATGGTCTTGGCTTCATCAGCATTTGTGACACTGGTCAAGCAGTTGTCGACGTAGAAGGCAGTCTCCACAAGGTGTAGGATGTCCTGATGACCGCTGCTGTTGTCCTTCACATGCCGCTGGAGGGCGTACGTGGCGCAGCAGGGACTACAGGTTGTCCCGAACGGTAAAACCTGCCACTCATACACGGTTGGTTCCTCGTCTCTCTTCATCCCTCTCCAGAGAAACCGCAGAAGGGGCTTGTCTTCTGCCCGCAGGCGAACTTGATGAAACATCCCTTTGATGTCACCACTGATAGCCACGCTGTGTTCTCGGAACCGAAGAAGTACACCAAGGAGGGTAGGGCCTAAGGTAGGACCGGGCAACAGTTGGCTGTTGAGGCTTTGACCGTTGTGCTGGTAGGAACAGTTGTAGACAATCCTCGCCTTGCCATTGTGGTGGACAACATGGTGCGGCAGATACCAGGACTCTGTGGAGCTGTCTACTGTGTCAGGGGGTAGAGGTATGGCGTAGCCCAATTGTTCAAGCTTCTGTATTTCTTGACAATAGGTGTTAGCTAGAGCAGTATCTTTGGCTAGACGGCGTTCTGTGCTTCGTAGCTGTGGGAGCAATGCGTGCTTTGGAGCCCAGAGTGTGGGGCTCGCCTTGCGCCTCAGTAGTGGAGTGGCATACCGTGTTACGCCGTCTACCTCTATGTTGATTGTGCGCTGTTCTAGCAGCTCCAGGGCCTGCTGATCTTCTTTGGAGCGGGTCGCAGTCTTTGCGTTGGCATAGGGGGTTATGTCGACTTCCCACAGTCGTTCAACATGTCGCTGTAGCTCTGTGTTGGGAGACATGGTGAAGTAACAGTGAGAGTGTTCACCAGTGAGGTTGGCTGGGCCTTGCAGTGTCCAACCAAGAGCAGTACGCACAGCTACGGGACTCCCAGGAGGACCTGCTCGGACCGGTTGTTTGGGTAGCAGCAGATGTGGAAAATCAGAGCCTATGAGTAGTAGCGGTTGGACATTGTCAACTTTCGGCAGAGGAAGACCTTGCAGGTGAGAGTATCTGCGCATGAGTGACTTGACAGGATAGCTATGCTCGGACAGGCTCAGCTCATCAGCGGTGAAGGCATGTAAGATGTTGTACCTTTGTTTGGGAGAATGAGCTGGGGAGATGTCGAACGAGACAGCAGCTCCTTGTAGATGAATCACATCATGGCGGACGGTGCGCAAAGGCAAGCTTTCCGGCTCTCTGGTTAAATGGAGATGTCGGACTGCTGAGGGAAGGATGAGGGTTCTCTCTGATCCGTCGTCCAGGATAGCGAAACCTTCCAGGGAGTGCTCAGCATTGTACAGGCGCACCTTAACTAGCTTCAGCATTACTCTTTGCGGACGACTCGGGCGGTCAACGTGGATGGTGTCGGGAGCAGCACTGACCATTAGCACCTTCTTAGCCTCTGGGTGACACACTTTGTGGAGCACGGTCAGGTGTTGCTGCTTGCACACTTGGCAAGGCTTCTTGAGAGTACATGCCTCAGGTTTATGGTTCCTGCCACACCTCCAACAGTCTCTGTCTTTAATCCAAGCGGAAATCTCTGATGGACTGAGTGCTTTGAATTTGGGGCAGAAGCTGAGGTAATGCTCTCGGGCGTCGCAGTACGGGCAGTAAGGCTTCACACTAGGTTTAGTGTTGGGTGACGTTGAGCTGCGTGCAGAATCTGGAGGGCTTAATTTAGCTTGGCTTTCTGTGTTGTAGAACACGTTAGATGAAGAACCCTGGGATTTCCTTTGGCCCTTAACTGGCTTAGGCTGGTCCTGGAACATCAGAGCTGCTCGGGATGAAATGCGCTTTGCTTGTGACTTTAACTGAAGCCAAACAGAGAAGTCTTCAAGCGTGTAGGTCTGATCAGTGCCGGTCCTCAGGATGCCTCGGTTTATGCTGTACTCCACAAACCCGTCTCGATAGTTGGTAGGCAGTTTGCTGAGCAGCCTGTCGACGTGGGAGCCGCATCGCAATTCGTAGCCATTCTCACCCTCAAGGGAGCGGAGCATGCCTACTAGACCTTGTACTGATAGGGCAAAGTTGTCAAATGCCTCGGGATCGCCAGATCTTACGGGAGGTGAATTCAAGATGGCACCCAGCTCGCTCTGCACAAGCTGACGCGGTTGCCCATATTTATCTTGGAGAGCCTGGAAAGCTGAGGTGTAGGGTCTAGGATCGTGCATGTATGCTTGGGCTAGCTTGTAGGCGCTTGGTAGCTTCAAGTGATCGAGCAGGACTTGATATTTGAACTGCTCTGTGAGGTGGGCATGTGTATTGAGCAGATTGTCCAAAGCCATCCTGAGTAGGGCAAAGTCTGACTCTTTACCTGAGGTGAAATGAGGTAGAGTGGGTCTAGGAAGGCCATAAGAGGTGGCAACTAGGAGCTCCATGAGGTCTGTGTCCGGTGCTGCCCTGTAACCTGGAGGCGCTGTCACCTGTTGTGGCAAAGGTGGCATGGCGGAGTAAGGATAGGACAGAGTATTGGCAGCTGGTAACACTGGTTGTTGAGATGGAACAGGTGGAGGCACATATCGGCCCTGAGCTTGGCTGTAGACCAGATGTGGCAGGCGAACTGGAGCCAGATACTGTGCTATTGACAGTGGTGGAGCACGTGAGGTGACAGCACTCACGGCTGGTCTGGGCGCCGCCTGCGGAGCTGGGTTGAGGATTGCAGGAGGAGGAGGCATGGTAGTGTATGTTGGCTGTGGCTGGGCTAGCATAC